>OZ012740.1:278446346-279646346 GCA_963859935.3 Lathyrus sativus | reverse complement strand
GTTAGGAATTCCTCGTGTTGACGAGACGTGAGTCCTGACGTGGACAAATCAAGTTACCTTCCCTCGTGCTGACGAGATGCGAGTCCGGACGTGGAAAAGTTTACCGTTCTTCGTGTTGACGAGATGGAATCCTGACGTGGACCAATTTATTTCTCTTCATGGTGACGGGTTTATTTCCTCGTGTTGACGAGATGTGAGTCCTAACGTGGACAATTCATTCCTATGTTGATAGGATCCCCTCGTGTTGACGAGATGCGGACAACTCATCCCCAGCGAAGTCGCTGGGATGTTTCCGTGTTGACGGAATGTGGCATCCTAACATGGACAAAGTTTTATTCCTATGATGATAGGATTTCTCCGTGTTGACGGAATGTGGAGTCCTAACATGGACAAGGTTATGATGGGATTTCTTCGTGTTGACGAAGTGTGCGTCCTCACGTGGACAAGTTTATGATGGGGTTTCTCCATGTTGACGAAACAAGCGTCCTAACATGGACAAAGTTCTATTCCCATGTTGTTGAGATTTCTTCGGGTTGACGAAATGTGAGTCCTGACGTGGACAGATTGGTATTATTTCGTGATTTGACGAAATTTGGGTCCAGATGTGGACAAGGTTACTCTTGTGACGACAGAATCTCTATTCGTGTTGACGAATTTGTTTATCTTCTTGTGTTAGCAAGGTTAGCCCAGTGGTGGACGGAGGTGTTTTTGCAAAAAATTGTTCAATACCTGTGGCGTTACATAGGTGGTTGAAGTTGAAATCAGAATTATTATCAGACGTTGGATCAGTTGTTGCTGTAACAACCGGATTCAGATAGGGGATGTTGTTCTCCAAGCAGTTGTAGTTTATTTCTGCGGTTGGCAAATTTCCGGGTTTCTTGGTATTCAACCGTCTCGTACCTCGATTGTTTGAAGGCCGTTCACTCTTCACCCATTCGGGTCCAAGCCGTTTGAATAGGGGCAGCTGTTGCACCCCAAAATTTGCTCAACCTTTTCTTGCCTGATTTATGTTTCATTGCATTTCATTTGCATAGTCACATCATGTACATGATTCAATCATTGGCATATCATAGCATAACATTGCATCCAACAAGGAATCAAGAGTGTCTATCAAGAGAAGAGCCTAGCAAGAGGTGTTATCCAAGATGAGAAGTCATCCAAGCCATCAAGAAGTGATTTGAAGTCTTGAGAAGTTTGAGTGTCTACATGTGGGTTTTGCTCCTATCTTGAGGAATATTGAGAATCATCAGTGGGATGAGAAACATGGATTATGAATTTGAGGTGTGTATGGATCTCATGGGATGCCGAGAGGGCCATATTGAAGCTGAGACAAGTCATTGATTCAAGTACAAGAGCCACATTTGAAGTGCAGTCAACTAGGGTTTCATCTGGGTCAATCCTAATTCAATTGTGCAAATTGGAGAGCATCAAAGCCTACTTTGAGGTCTTGGGATTCATGGATTGGTATGTTGATACATGTGTGGTGTTGTGCCAAGATTAAGCAAAGAAGGATCAAGAATGTGGGAAGTTGCTAAATTATGGTTTTAGTGTAAAATCCCCTATTTAGTGCCTAACTTCGAAGCCACATAAGTCAAAATACATGTTTCAAATGGATCTTTGGCCAACATTAAACTTGTATAGAATCTAAATACCTTTAATTTGAGTACTAGAAGTCCTCAAGGGGATTTATAGAACTCAAGTTATGGTTCTTGCAAATTACAGGTCACCAGAGGACTATGGAATTTATCTGTGAAAGTCACTTGACTTCCAAGCAACGTTTGCCCTTCAAGGAGGTTTAAAATGGATTCTTGGTGAACATGAGAGCTGTAGATCTTGGTCTTAGCTTTCCATATAGTACTAGAAGTCCTTGATAGGATTTGTAGAACTCAAATTATGATCTTTGCAAGCCAGGGGTATTTTGGGTATTGATGATTATAGGTCATTTGTGATCATAGGCCATTTTCACCAACTTAGATGTCTCAAATGGAAAATTGTTCAACTAGAAAATTGCTCAAAATAGGGTTTTAACCTTGACCATGCACCAAGGAGGCTTTGAAATGGCTCATAGGAGAAGTTGGTTTGAGAAATTTTGAAAAGGAAGAAATTAAAGTCATTTAAAAGGCCAAAAATGTGATTTCTTGATTTTATGGCCAAACTAAGCAATGTTATATACCAAATTGATCAGAAAAACCATTCCAAGAATGATGACATTACCAATTTTTGGATTTAAGGCCAATAACACATGGTCCCCTTTTGTACCTTAAGGTTGAAGTAACATAACAATCACACACCATTGGATCAAAAACAAGGGAGATACCATAGCCATTCATTTCAAAATGTCATGAGGGGAGAATTTCAGGTGAAATCAAGGCCAAGAACAGAGAAATTGATGACTGTCACACATGAGACTTTGAAGGAAAATGAGAAATTGAAATTCTCATTTGGATGATTACAGAAAGTTCTAGAGAGTTCTAATCAACTCTATATAACATTTGCAACTGATTCAGATCATTTTTTGGCAAGGATTGAGCAAGGAATCAGAGAGAGCAATTGAAAATTTCACAGCTGCATCAAGAATCGGGTTTTGGAATTGAAGAGGATTCAAGGCAAATTGACCACTATAGAAGCTTGGGGGAGTGTTCTTGCGTGATTCTGGGAAGAATTAGAGGTTGGATCGAGCAAAACCACTATCTGTTCATCTCTCAAAACCAGGTTTGCAACTTTCATTTTTTGCTCCAATTTGTAGTGAATTGATTAGGATTTGATGTGTGGTTAGATTAGGGATGATGCTTAGATGGATTTCAGTCCAAGAATTGAGTGATTTGTGACACTTTAGGTTGTGATCAGAATTCTGTTGAGAGGAATATCTTGAGATTCTTGAGGTTTTGGTCATGGTTAGATAGTTAGAATTCTTGCCTGATGCGTGTAGATGAGTTTAGGCTTATTAATTGCAAGATTTGAGATGTTCAAGATTTGGTGATTTCTCTGCAACTTGGATCGGGTTTGGTTTTAGAGGATGAATCAATGAGTTCTAAGGGCATATTCGTGATCAGGAGAGAATTTCAGGTGGGATTGGATGTTTAGGTGTTGTGTTTGGTGAGATTTTGTTCCCCCCTCGCCTGAGAAGACGGTGGCGCAAAGCTCAGGCCACCGTCTGAGTTTCTCCCTCCTTTTTTCAAACATTTGGGGACGATGACCCAGGACTCGTTGGATCCATTAGTTGACCTTGATTGAACTCATGAACCAACGGCCAGGATTTGATTTCACAATCTGAAGAGAGTTTGAGTAATCAAAACTCTGTGTTTCATTAAAAACTATTGGGTGGGCTTAATGGATTCTTTGCTAACCACACCTCCATTTGGGCCCAATGGAGAATTACACTGGGATTAGTTGCTATTTGGCACGCACATTTCTCAATTTCCATTCCATTTTCTGATTTCTTTTTATGTTGCTTTGGGCTTAGTGATATGCACGCTATCTACACCCCCTCTTAGGCCCAGTCTGGAGAAACAACATGATTTTATTACTTTCTACCACACGCTTTTCTCTATTTCCATTATATTTCCTTTTATTTTTACAATTTGCATATAGTTAGGAAATAATTCACAATAAATAGAAAAATTAATCTTTTTAATCCAGGTTTTTTTCCCCTGACTCCCTAGAGAGTCTAGAATTTTAGGAATTTAATAAATTCATTTTTCATGCATTTTTGGATTTAATTGTATTTTTTGCATTTTAATTGCTTTTATTTTGAATTTGTTTGATGCTTGATCTTGTTGATTTTAGTATGGCCATTTGGTGTTGATTTTTGAGGTGATTCTTTTTGTGCTAGTTAGCTTGGATATGCATGTACCTATAGTAATTTTCTCATAATTTTGTGAGAGAATTTTAGGCTAGTTTGATCTTTGAACATTAAGTGGTGTAGAATTAGGGTTTTAGGATAGTACCCTTAGATTTAGGGCATAGTTTTAGCACATAATGAATGATTTACCCCATGGTTTTTGTATGGAATATTCTTAAGAGGTTTAGGAACCCTTAGTAATATTTGTAGGATTTTACAACCACTTTTGGTATTTTAAGTAGAATTAGTGTTAAGACTAACTTTTGGGTGTTTCTAACACACTAATTTGACTAGTTTAACTCAATAGTTCCCCTTAGATTAGGGTGGTGTTGCTTTTGTGCTTGGATGATCATGAAGACCAATTGAAGATGCCTTGGAGAGCTTGAAGGAGCTTGGAGATGAAGCCTTGTCCTCTTGTGGAGTGCTTGTCAGGAGCTTAGGGAAACTAGGGTTTTAGGAAGAGCATTAGACTAGTTTTGTTTCTTTCTTCAAACATGGAGTATATTGTTCATATCCATTCAATCCAATGGAATAAAGTCCTCTTAAAGAAGTGGCATGCTTTAAGAGTAGAACTTTTAGGATGCCTTCCTATTTACAGTGTTAAGATCTTAATGGCTTCCCTTGGTTGTCATTGAGTTTCTTAACACTTCAACCTGATCTTGTTGAATGATTCTCCCTTGGAGGTGCTTGTTGAAGCTTGATGAGATGTAGTTGGTGCTTGTTGAAGTTTGTGCTTGTTGGAGCTGGTTGCTTGTTAGAGCTAGGGTTTTGTTTGCTTGTTGAAGCTAGGAGCTTGTTGAAGTGTGGAGCTTGTTGAAGCTAGGAGCTTGTTGAAGCTTGGTGCTTGTTGAAGAGTGAAAGTTTATTGGAGCTTGAAGATAGTGGCTATTCATGAAGATGAAGGTTGTTACTGTCAACTTTTTGCTGTTTAATCAACTTGTTGCTGTTAGAGCTGCTGCTTGTGCTGTTTGCTGGAGGAGTTTGGTGTTGCTGCTTGGGTTGCCTCCTTTGCTTTGGTTTTGTTTTCTGTATTGTTTGTTAGCTTGTGCAGCTTGCCCCCATAGGTTTGAAGTGAATGTTGATTCACTTTGCCTGTTGTTTTCCCAGGTTCGAGGTTGAGCCGGACTCCTTTGCCTCGCTTGTATTGCTGCATTGCATGCATTTTACTGTATTTGCTTGCTTTCTTTTCTGTTTATCCCCTAGGATCTCTGATTTCCTCTATGCAGGAGGGAATTATGACAGACATTAGGATTCTTATCCATGCATGACAACATTAGGTTAGTTTTATTCCCTTTTCAACCCTAGGCTTTTTAGAGTTTCTTTCTTATCTCAAAACAACTCTAAAATACAGTAATAAGGTTAATCGATGTCGTATATTACGGGCCTTAAGCTATTTGAGAAAGGGTTGCTGGAGAGCTTCTTTCCAGTAGTCTGGCTGCTTAGTGTGGTACCCTTTGGGTGACACGCGACGTAGTCACTCTCAAATCATAGTCTCTAGTGCGTTAGAGATTTGCAAACAAACTAAAAAACACTTCTTTCGTAAAAGATTCAAAACAAACATCAAAGTGTCATTTTTGTCCGCTTGGACTCTTAATCAAGAAAAACCCTTTCTGAAGGTAATAAAAAACAGTCAGACAAGCTTGCGTCTTCCGTAGCCCGAACTACGTTTGCTCTGATCTTTCATGCTGTATGAAAGTACGTAGGCATAGGATGCCGTATCCTAGCGAGCAACCTTCCCTCCTTTCCCGTAAGTAGGAAAACTACGTTGACTCTGATTTCTCATTCCAGACGAGAATACGTAGGCATAAAGTGCGATACTTTGCCGAGTCATTTTCTTTTCTTTTTAATCCAGACCTTTAGAGTAGATAGAATAACAATTCGTACTAGAAAACAAGCGTGGATCCTGTCGAGTACGGCGGACGTGAGGGGTGCTAATACCTTCCCCTTGCGTAATCGACTCCCGAATCCAGGATTTGGTTGCGAAGACCATTCCTTTCCCGTTTTGCGTTAGGTTTACTCTGAGCGTTTCCTTTCCCTCCGTTGGGATAAATAACGCACGGTGGCAACTCTTCTGTCATAGCCGGCGCCGGTTTTCGCAGTAGCGACAATAACCTTTGCCTCGATCCTGACTTTTGGTTGGTAATATATTGGTGAGATCCGTTTTCACCAACATAATTGTTATTCCAACTTTTGGTTGGTAGTTTTCATCTCTTGGGTATTATTCTGACTTTTGGTTGGTAGCCTTGGTTTGATTCCATCTTTTGGTTGGTGAAATTTGTTGACGTTATCCCAACTTTTGGTTAGTAATCCTTATTTCCCCTGCAGAATATGTTATTACAACTTTTGGTTGGTAGTTTTCGTTGTGGTTAATTCACCCTTGACCGGTGTTCCGACGATTCTAACTTTTGGTTTGTAGCTTTTGCTTGATTCCAACTCTTGGTTGGTGATCCCCAGCTTTTTTGTTTTGTTGATGTTATTCCAACGTTTAGCTGGTATCCTTTGGTTATTATCTTCGGGTAGATATTGTTCCCCGCAGAGTTGTCTGTTTAGGCTTATCTTTGTCCCCAGTGGAGTTGTCTTTCCCTCATGTTGTAAGTCTGTTGATTGTACATCCTGCAGGTTCTTAATTTGAGTTTTGTCCCCAGAAGGTTACCTCTGGTCGGCATTCTCGTTTATCCCAACTCTTGGTTGGTATCCTTCATTTATCCTAACTATTGGTTAGTATCCTTTGATCGTTATCCCAACTCTTGGTTGGTATCCTTTGATATTTATCCCAACTCTTGGTTGGTATTCTTTGATTGTTATTCCAACTCTTGGTTGATATCCTTTGATCGTTATCCAAACTCTTGGTTGGTATCCTTTGATTGTTATCTCAAATATTGTTTGGTATCCTTTGATCTCTATCCCAACTCTTGGTTGGTATCCTTTGATCGTTATTACAACTTTTGGTTGGTATCCTTTGATCGTTATCCTAACTCTTGGTTGGTATCCTTTGATCGTTATTACAACTTTTGGTTGGTATCCTTTGATTGTTATCCCAACTCTTGGTTAGTATTCTTTGTTTGTTTATCCCAACTCTTGGTTGGTATTCTTTGTTTGTTTATCCCAACTCTTGGTTGGTATCCTTTGCTTCATTCCAACGTTTGGTTTGTATCCTTCGTTTTGTTCCAACTTTTGGTTAAAGTTTTGTTCATCTTTCATTGTTATCCTCAGCATGTCGCATCCCAACTTTTGGTTGGTATTTGCTGTTTTGCATCCCCGCGGGTTGCAAATTTATGGGTTCTTTTTGTATTTAATCTCCATGCACCTTTAATGTTTGAAAGTCGTTGCTATCATCCCTTCAGGTTCAAGTTGATTGAATAGGGACAACTGTAGCACCCCAAAATTTGCCTCTTCATTTTTGGTTTATTGGCTTTTTTTTCTCTGCATTTTTGTATTTCTGCATATCATAGCATTAGTACTCGAGACATGGGATCAAGGTATTTCTGTGGCTCAGGTTTCCTTTTTGTTGCGAGAGTTCAAACAGTGACCGTTAGAGACTTCGACATTTATTTTCCTTTTCAGTAGGTTATGTTTAGCTCGGGAGATGGTGTACATGCTATCTCAATCATTCTCACAATCATAATATCCAAGAGCAAGTTTCAGAGGCTTAATAGAGCTTATGACGGGTGGCAACGGGTGATTATACAGGATTCCCACCATTTAGCGCCAAATTTGGGCATTTTTGAATGTAGTAACCGGTTACCACATATTGGGTAACCGGTTACTTCAAGCGAAATTTGCAAAAATATTTGAATTTTCAGCATTGCAAGTTTTCTAATCATTTTCAACCATTGATTTCACATGATCATCATTGGAAGGATCTAGAATTGTTTCAATTTTCACCATTTCCCTCCAAATTTCAAACACTCCATTCCTAATTTCATTCGTAATTTCCATTCCAAATGCTAATCCACATTCCAAATCACATTTTGATTTCTAACCTAGAGCTTATTTAAGTGAATTTGCTCCAAACCTCACAGAATTACCTTCATTTTTTCAGATTTCACATTCATTCTTGAGAATTTGCTCTCAATTTTCTCTCAACATTTTCACTCCCAAAACCTCCATTTAAGTTTTTTTCACTTGATTTCATTGATTCTTCATTGGAATCCTTGAATTCTATAGCTAAACCTCCATCATTCATCTCCATTATCTTCAATTCACCATTCAATTTTCGTTTGAATTGAGATCTAAATTTGGAAGCTAGGTTGGAAGTGCTTTTTTGAGCAAATTTTGCTTGATCTTGCTTGTTCTTCATTTCTATCATAAGGAAGCTCTTGGATCTTGAAGATTCTCTGGGTTTCTAGCTTGGATCTATTAATTTCAAGTGAATCAACACTTACCAAAGCAAATTTCAGCTTTGAAGGTTGGCAATTCTAGATCTAATTCTGTTTTGAGCTTATTTGAATAATCACAATGTAGATCCATGACTTTTGTTGCTTTTTTATCCATTTTGATGATTTGGATCTTGGTGATTTGTGATTTCAGTGTTTGATTGTGTTTACATGATGTTTGATCATTGATATTTAATGTTAATTTTGTGCTTAATTGATAACATGTTCATATGAGTGATTGGATAAGCTATTGGATGTTTAAAACTGAGTTTTAAAGCTGATTTTCTGTTTCTAGTTCAATGGTAATCGGTTACCTGATATAGGGTAACCGGTTACTCTGTACAAATTTCACGTTTCCAGCTATTTTTACAATGGGTAACCGGTTACCTGATATTGAGTAACCGGTTACCACTGAGCAGAATGTTGTATTTTTGCATTTTTTCTTGCTTGTTTGGGCTCCTTTACACATCTAAACTTCATGGATTGATATTATGTATTTGTGTGGATTGTTTTTGACATATTTCATCATTCTTGAATGGTTGATCTCAATTCTTCGATGCATAACTTTTGACTTACGTTTGAATGCATAATATGGTCATGTTGCGTGATTGATGAATGATCATATTGCTTTGCTTTCTTGTTGCATGTTTAATTGGTTATCATTGATGATTATGTTGCTGGATATTGTGATGCATGTTTGCATTTGCTCCTGGTGCTGCTTGTTGCACGTTTGTTTGGTCGGTCGATCGTCCAATTTGATTTGGAAAAAAGCATGATGATCTTGATGATTTTTGTTGATGCAATGTTGTTGATCGATTATGTTTGGTTGTTGAAGCATGTCCATTTTTGCATGACATCTATCCATGATTTTTTGTTCATGACTAATTGCATTCAAGACATGCTTGCTGCCCTACTTTTCACAACTGTTCTTTTTCTGAACTTGCATGCCATCTTTGCCTTGCTTGCTTACTGCCTGCCTTTTTACACCTGCTTTTATGTTGAAACATGTGTTGTTATCGGTTGTCTTACTTGTATGCTAGATTTTATTACTGTTTAGTGCAGGAGGCGTTGTTCTAGCTACTGTTAGCCTTGTTTCCTTGCTTTTTGCTTTGTCTTTGCATGCTCCCTTAGGATTCTTATTCCAATTTAATTTATGATTAAATTCGGAGTAAGATAGACATTAGGAGTTTAATCCATGCATGATAACAAGTAGGATAGTCCCTTTTAACCTAAACCATAAGTCCATCTTTTGCATGCTAACATTAGGATAGAATCTCCTTTCGCATCGCAACCATAGGACCACTTTGCATGACAACGTTAGGGCCGAGTTTCCCTTAGACCTTTTCGTGCGTCTCTCTTCTCATCTTAAAACACATTCTAACTCATCTAATAAATGCGATGAACATTGTATGCTACGAGCCTTAAGCACATGAGAAATGATGAGTGAGGGGTCTCCTCCCGTTTGTCTAGAGTTTTTAGTGTACATCCCGTTTGGGGGCGATATGTGACGCATTCGTTCCAATTTCATAGTCTTTAGTGCAACTTGAATCACAAAATAAACTAAGTCAGTTCACTAAAACTTATAAACCAACTTTAAACCTTTTTATCCTCCGGGATTTGTGTTTCAAACTCATTTTCAGAAAATAGTATGTTACTTTTCCGTTCTATCGCAAACAGGCATCGACCCTAACTGCTGGAATGGGAACTTAACATCGCTCATAAAAACGCTTAACCAACCTGTGCTTATGTTACCCGAACTATATTTGCTCTGATTTCTCATACCAGATGAGTATAAATAGGCACAAGACGGGGATGTCTTGGCGAGCAACTTGTTGTACCACAAATTTTGACCCCTAGATTCCACACAGTCGGGAATCAGAGTTTCTATGGTTTGACCAGTCAAGGTTTTGGATTGATTCTCCATGTAGCAACTCTCTACATCATCAAGGATACTATGTTGATCAAGTATGAATCCAATTTGAGGTTATCCCCCAAAGAAGAAGAACAGTATAGTCGAGGACCCCAGATTAGAGTTTCTAATTATAAAAGTCAATTGTAGTTTGACTTTTGGTTTAAATGGAATTCCAAGGCATGAATCATGGTCCAAGATACCTCTATGACTTATTGAAGTCCCCACAAAATGTTTCAAGGCCTTAGGGAACCCAAAATACTAACAGTCGATTCAGAGGTTTTCGATCGTTCGGTTCGTCTAACTGAAAAGTTAACGCATTGACCAGCAGGGGTTTGACCCAAAATTGAAGCCAATTATATTCTCAATGTTATGTTATATCTAATCATGAAGTTTGGTGACCAGTGGATCAAGAATTGAGAAGTAATCGGAAAGTCGGAAAATTAGGGTTTTGAAAGGGGCTAAGCCATAACTTCCTAACCACACATCCAAATGGAGTGGTTCAAAGCTTGTTAGAAAGGTCTTGGAAGTCCTATAAAAGTTCCACAGTGACCTATGTTCAAAAAATAAATAGATTTTGAGTTATGAGAAAAGACAAGGCAATAGGGGAAAAACACTTTGAAAAATTTCATGTTTTTTGTACTTTTAAGTCAATATTTCAGCCAACTTCAAAGAGATTTTTGACATGGTTCAAATTGGAATTTGAACTTGTGTAAAGTATGAAACTTGCAGAGCATGTTTATGTCTTTCCAAAAAGTATTAGAACTCCTTCATAGCATTTGTGAGCTAGGAGTTTCGAAGAGAGGAAGTTGGGGTCCAAAAGCTTGAAATCCAAAATCTCAACTTGCAATGACATGATGCAAAACCAATCTTAGGTTGTCAGTCTTGTTGTTTCAGATTTATTAGTTGCAAGACACACTCTAAACAAGGTCTTGCACGAAAAATACAAATATTACACAAGGATTAAAGGGTTGAACCAGGAGAGATTTCCATTTATGGCATAAAGTTATCAATTCTATTTTGATAAAGTACAACTTTCACTCAAAATCTGCCTTGAACCACTCCCTTATCCCCTTCTACACTCCAAGGTACACCTCAATCTCAGAGGCATGTCCTAAAGCCAGCAACCCTTATACTTGATCACATGAATCAAGGAAAGTCATCATTATTAGCAAGTTGTTTCTCAAACGAACAAGTTGGCAAGAGACTTGAAATCTGACCAGATCCTTACTCTCCACTCCTCCTATAAATAGCACACTTTATACACATCATAAACACACCAGAGCTAGCATCAAACCAAACAAGAAGACCCTCTTCTTTATGTTTTCCATTTTTCTTGCAAACTAAGAAACTTTACATAACACAAAAATCTACCTTGAGCAAAATTTACTCCAAAACAATTTCTAACCATTAAAACCCTCCACAAACACTTGAAGCAACCCATAAATGATGTGTTGAAGCTATCTCAATCACCATTTCCACCAGAAAAACATTTCTCCCAAAAGTCAACTGTCAAACCTAAGAAAGTTGGATTTTCTGCATTATTAAAGAGATCCTTCTAGTTAGAGCTTTTCCATCTCTCCCAACACCTTAAACACCTCAAATATAAGGTGTTGTTACTGTCTAAATCATCTCAATTCCTCTGCGCACTCATTTTCAAGATCTGTCACAAAGATCCCTTAGTTACTTCTAGCTTAAGTCAACCTACTGCCTAAGGAGCTGCTTTAAGGGAACTTGAATTGTGTAGACACT
Organism: Lathyrus sativus; assembly: GCA_963859935.3. Classification (NCBI taxonomy): domain Eukaryota; kingdom Viridiplantae; phylum Streptophyta; class Magnoliopsida; order Fabales; family Fabaceae; genus Lathyrus; species Lathyrus sativus. The sequence continues at coordinate 279,634,468 of OZ012740.1, read as the reverse complement.
GCATTAGAGGTATGAGAGGCTGCTCAACTCATTTTCATTCAACTGGAAGCTTGGTATAAGGAGTTTTCTTAGGAGGTCTCCAAGAGGTAAGTTTCTTTTGCAAACTACACTTGTTAGGCATCATGTTTGTTTTTGATATACACTAGTTTAAATGTTTAGAAACTATTCTAGGTCATGTTTGAACTTTGTTTAGTTGTTAAGTTTATGTTTTAATAAGCTTCCATGAGGTTTTTCTTGCTAGTGTGATTGTAGGCTTCATTCAATATACTATTGTGTTGGTTCTTCCTCGGGTCAGTGTTTTGATTGTGCCTAAATTCATTTATGGGTCAAGTTAGACATGTGTAAGTTATGTGTAGTACATAATTGGAGTGTTTGTAAACTGTTCTAATTTTGTGCTTACTAAGATGGTTTAAGGCTTTCATTATCATGTGCAATGTTATTCCGCTGTTTGAACTAGGTGATGAATGATCACGAACCGCATTTATATACTACTTAGGTCATGTGAATCATGTTTGAATGATGAGTTTGTCTGTTTGCAACTGTCATGAGTTTGTGCTACCAATGTGCTTATAAGCTCATTTCTATATGTCATTTGATATCCCTGATTGGATATGAGTTTTATGTGTTTGTAAATACCAGGTATATGATATTTGGAGTGTGTTTGAGCTCTCATACTTGGTGTAGCATGTTTGAACAGATCCATAGTCTTGAAATTGCATTTTAGCCTCACTTTTAGTTTTACTATAAAATTTTAAAATAAAAGTACTTTCAGAATAAACCAAGGATACAATTGTGTTCCTTGTACAATTTCACTCAAGATTGACCTAAATTTCACTAAAATCCTTTAAGGATTAAGGAAGATATGAGGTTCACATTTTTTAGTTTTGACATGGTTAGGCCTGGTCAGGTTTGGCTAAATTTCATTATTTAGGCTTATCAATTAATGGGGTGGGTTGATACATTGGATGTATCACCACCCCAGTGGTTAAACCTGCTCGCATTCTTCTCCCTTTACACAACCAAACTCGAGTTCGATCCTGCCAGGGTCAACTCTTTTGTGTTTTTACCATTTTTATGATTTTTAACAATATCTTGTCTCTCTTCCATCAACCTATCACATGTGAACCTCAGTTGGTTTGGTAATGTTTTAACATATGAACCAAGGTGCGTGGGTTCAATCCTTGTGGAGGACATTTCCTTCTTTTAGCTACCTATTTTCTCACTTTGTTTTCACAAATTAATTTCATCATAAATTATATTTTTTTAATCATTTTTACCCCATTATTTTTGCAAATTATTTTTCATCATTTCTATTTTCAATAAGTGAGGAAAGAATTCAAGGATTGTTATCCTAGAAAGACTTTGACCCATTTGAAAATCATGTGTTTTTAGGGTTTTCACCTTAATGTTTTGGAACTTTTCTCAACTTAAAACTTGATCTATCTTGTAATATTGGTTTTGTATGATTCATATGTGTTTGTTAACATGTTTGCGTAATCAAATTTTCTTTATTCAATGTCTTACCATGTTCATATTTTCTATGGTTTGATCAGTCAAGGTTTTGGATTGATTCTCCATTCAGAAACTCTCTACATCATCAAGGATACTACATTGGATCAACTATGAATCCAATTTGAGGTTGTCCCCCAAAGGAGAAGAATAGTACAGTCCAGGACCCCAGATTAGGGTTTCTAATTAGAAAAGTCAACTGTAGTTTGAATTTTTGTTTAAATGAAATTCCAAGGCATGAACCATGGTCCAGATACCTCTATGACTTATTTAAGTCCCCACAAGAAGTTTTAAGGCCTTAGGGAACTCATAATACTAACAGTCGATTCAGAGGTTTTCGATCATTCAGTTCGTCTAACTGAAAAGTCAACCCGTTGACCAATAGGGTTTTGACCCAAAATTGAAGCCAATTATGTTGCTAATGTTATGTCATATCTAATCATGAAGTTTGGTGACCACTGGATCAAGAATTGAGAAGTAATCGAAAAGTCGAGAATTTGGGGTTTTGAAAACCATCCATCCAAATGGAGTGGTTCAAAATTTGTTGGAAAGGTCTTGAGAAGTCCTACAAAAGTGCCACAGTGACCTATGTTTAAAAAATGAATGGATTTTGAGTTATGAGTAAAGACAAGGTAAGAGGGGAAAAACACTTAGAAAATATTTCATGTTTTTGGTACTTTTCAGCCAACTTCAAGTAGATTTTTGGCATGGTTCCACTTGGAATTTGAATTTGTTTAAAACGTGAAAGTTGTATAGAATTTTTAGGGCTTTCCAAAAAGTACAAGAAATCCTTCAAAGCATTTGTGAGCTAGGAGTTTAAAGAGAGGAAGTTGAGGTCCAAAAGCTTGAAATCCAAAATCTCAACTTGCAATGACATGATGCAAAACCAATCTTTGGCTGTCAATCTTGTTGTTTCAGATTTATTAGTTTCAATTAATACTCTAAACAAGGTGTTACATGAAAAACCCAAAGATTACACAAGGATTAAAGGGTTAAACCAAGTAAGATTTCCATTTATGGCATAAAGTGATCAATGCTATTTTGATAAATTACAACTTTCCCTCAAAATATGCCTTGAACCACTCCCTTGTCCCCTTCTAAACTCCAAGGTACACCTCAATATCATAGGCATGTCCAAAAGCCAGCAACCCTTATACTTGATAACATGAATCAAGGAAAGTCGTCATTACTAGCAAATTGGTTCTCAAATGAACAAGTTGGCAAGAGACTTGAAATCTGACCAATCCTTACTCTCCACTCATCCTATAAATAGCACACTCTCTACACATCACAAACAGACCAGAGCAGAATTCACTCGAAAAAAATTTCCAACCATTAAAACCTTCCACGAACACTTCAGGCAACCCATAAATTATGTTTTGAAGCTATCTCAATCACCATTTCCACCAGAAAAACATTTCTCCTAAAAGTCAACTATCAAACCTAAGAAAGTTTGACTTTCTGCAGTATTAAAGAGATGTTTATGTTCAAAGCTTTTCCATCTCTCCCAACACCTCAAACACCTCAAATATAAGGTGTTGTTACTGTCTAAATCATCACAACTCCTCTGCATACTCATTTTCAAGATCTGTCACAAAGATCCCTTAGTTACTTCTAGCTTAAGTCAACCTGCTGCCTAAGGAGCTGCTTGGAGGGAACTTGAACTGTGTAGACACTGCATTGGAGGTTTGGAGAGGCTGCTTAACTTATTTTCATTCAACTGGAAGCTTGTCATAAAGAGTTTTCTTAGGAGGTCTTCAAGAGGTAAGTTTCTTTTGCAAACTACACTTGTTAGGCATCATGTTTGTTTTTGATATACACTAGTTTAAACATGTTTAGAAACTACTCTAGGTCATGTTTGAACTTTGTTTAGTTGTTATGTTTATGTTTTAATAAGCTTCCATGAGGTTTTTCTTGCTAGTTTGATTGTAGGCTTCATTCCATATACTATTGTGATGGTTCTGCCTAGGGTCAGTATTTTGATTGTGCCTAAATTCATATATAGGTCTAGTTAGACATGTGTGAGTTATGTGTAGTACAAAATTGCTGTTTGTAAACTATTCTGATTTTGTGCCTACTAAGATGGTTTAAGGCTTTCATTATCATGTGCAATGTTATGCCGCTGTTTGAACCAGGTGGTGAATGATGATGGACCTCATTTGTATACTACTTAGGTCATGTGAATCATGTTTGAATGATGAGTTTGTCTGTTTTCAACTTTCATGAGTTTGTGCTACCAATGTGCTTATAAGCTCATTTCTATATACCATTTGATATCCCTAATTGAATATGAGTTTCATGTGTTTGTAAATACCATGTATATGATATTTGAAGTGTGTTTGAGCTCTCATCCTTGGTGTAGCATGTTTGAACAGATACATAGTCTTGAAATTGCATATTTGCCTCACTTTTTCTTTTACTATAGAATTTTTAAATACAACCACTTTCAGAAAAAACCAAGGATACCATTGTGTTCCTTGTGCAATTTCACTCAAGAATGACCTAAACTTCACTAAAATCCATTAAGAATTGAGGAAGATATGAGGTTCACGTTTTTTAGTTTTGACATGGATAGCCCCGGCCAGGTTTGCCCAAATTTCATTATTGAGGCTAATCAATTAATAGGGTGGGTTGATACATTGGATGTATCACCACCCCAGTGGTTAAACCTGGGCGCATTCTTCACCCTTTACAAAGCCAAACCCGAGTTCGATCCTGCCAGGGTAAACTCTTTTGTGTTTTTACCATTTTTATGATTTTTAATAATATCTTGTCTCTCTTCCATTAACCTATCACATGTGCACCTCATTTGGTTTGATAATGTTTTAATATATGAACCAAGGTGCGTGGGTTCAATCCTTGTGGAAGACATTTCCTTCTTTTTGCTGCCTATTTTCTCACTTTGTTTTCACAAATTAATTTCATCATAACTTACTCATTTTTTTTATCATTTTTACCGCATTTTTTTTGCAAATTGTTCTTCATCATGTCTATTTTCAATAAGTGAGGAAAGAGTTCAAGGATTTTTATCCTAGAATGACTTTGACCCACTTGAAAATCATGTGTTTTTAGGGTTTTCGCCTTAATGTTTTGGAACTTTTCTCAACTTAAAACTTGATCTATCTTGTAAGATTGGTTTTGTATGATTCATATGTGTTTATTAACATGTTTGAGTAATAAAATTTGCTTTATTCAATGTCTTACCATTATCATATTTGCTTTTGTGAATGCGTGTATATGAAAACAACATATTGAACTTCATTCGTGAACTATACCATACTTATTGATGTTGTAACCTCTTGAATATGCTCAACATGCCTCTTTCTAATTGTGTATGTGTCTTGTTAAAAACATAACATGCTAGGGCTTGCTTTGTCTTGGTTGTTACCATGAAACTTGTTTGCTTTTCCCATGAAACCATGAACTTATACTGTTGTAACATTTCTTGTATTCTTGCTTGCTTGATTGTCATCAATGAATGATAGTTGGTCTTATGTGTTAAATTTAATCTCATTTGATTCCTATAACATGCTGGCCTCAAGTTGTTACTTGCTTGCATTAAACTTGTTTGAATTTTACAAATGAAGTTGTTGTTGTTACACATGTTCTTTGCTTGCCTTGATGGTTGTTACCTCTTTGCTGTTCATCTTTGTTAAGTTGCTAGGTTTTGATCTTGATTATATGTTTACATGTTGTTACATATTCATGCTTATGTGCTTAACTTTGTCAAGTTATTCCCCAATTATGGAACTTGTTAGTTCTCATCCAGTTGCCTCATCTTTCTCCTATTCCAAATGAAAGTCGCTCTATTGACTCTTGGGTCATATAGCTCATTTACCCTCCCTTTTGACTTTGTTAAGTCACCTTGAACCCTAACTTAGTTAAGTTAGAACCTATATCCATTAGACTTTTGCTTTAATTCTAAAAGAGCTACCCCTTGTAAGGAGTACCCTTCAATTATAACTTTAAGATAGAGTTTGTTAACTCTATGTAAGAATCATTGTCATGATTACTTACTCCCCTCTTGGATTTTGTCAAAGTCAATCCCTTTGAGTGTACAACTTATAATAGAGAGTTTTGCTAAACTCTATACAAGCATTGTTATGTCTGTTCCCCCTTTGAACCTTGATCATAATCAAGTGTTCATCTATCCCTAGTAAGGTGAGCTATGGTTGTTCTGTTTCTATCCTAGTTAGGATACGTAGGCAGGAGATGCGATATCTTTGCGAGCAAATTTAGAAACTATCCTTAGGTCTTTACCTCAACCTCAACTTAACCTTATACCCTAGTAAGGTGAGCTATGGTTTCTCTGTTTCTATCCTATTTAGGATACGTAGGTGTCGCTTGCGCGAAAATAAGGTGCCGGCACAACAGAAGAGTCGCCACCTTTCGTTATTTATCCCTCAGAGCGGGAAAGGAAACGATCGGAAAAACCTGACGAAAAAGGGTAAGACAAGGTCGTCGCAACCATTGTCTGAGTTCGGGAGTCGGTTACACGAGGGGAAGGTATTAGCACCCCTCACGTCCGTCGTACTCGACGGGATCCACGCTTGTTGTGTTTACTTGGACGAGTTGTCTTTATCTATCTACCTATCAAGGCTGGCTTAAAAAGAAAAGAAAAATGACTCGGCAAAGCGTCGCGCTTTATGCCTACGTATTCTCATCAGAGAAGGAGAAATCAGAGTCAACGTAGTTCGACCTACGACAGGTTATGGGGGAAGGTAGCTCGCCAATACATCAGTACTGTGCCTACGTACTCTCAACAGGTATGAGAGATCAGAGCTTACGTAGTTCGGGACACTACGCTTTATTTCCTGTCTTTTACGAAAGAAGTGTTTTTTTATTGTGTTTGCAATTTCAGTCGCACTAGAGACTATGACCTGAGAGTGAATGCGTCGCATGTCACCCAAAGGGTACCATACTAAACATCCAGACTGTGGAAAAGAAACTCTCCCATAATCCTTTCTCAGATAGCTTAAGGCTCGTAACGTATGAAAGAAATCATTCATGATTACTGTATCTTAAACTGTTTTGAGATGAGAAGAGAACGGGCCCAACTAGGAGGGAGACTATCAAGTCCTACTGTTGTCATGCCAAGGATTCATCCTATGGTTGAGGTTTGAACAGGGAACTCCTAGAAGTCATCATGCATAGGTTTCAACCTAAAGTTCTATCATCAATTCCTTATCAAAGGAAATGAGAGTCCTAAGGGATCATGTCAATGATACACCGAAGCAGAAAAAGCATCAGCTTAAACAGTAAACAGTAAACGACTGTAAAATGCATGCAATGCAAGTGAGGGAGGAAATGTGTGTGGGGCTTCAGCCTCCACAAGCTCATCTCGACCTCAAGTCAGAATGAATAACAGTAATCATACTGAAGGTAAACAACATGCTATCAAGCAATATACAGTAAACTGCAATCATACAGAAGCAATAAAGTCATGCTATCAAGAAAAGCAAACCACATGGGCAAGGGTGTAACACCCCCTTCTATACCCCAAATAAATGCATATAAAACAATTAAGCACATACAAATTATCAGAGTAAAAAGGTTTTATAATAAGGTATAAAAGAAGAATGCCACAATTTCACCAATAAAACACTTTCACATTTTTCTCCATAAGATATGTAACATTTTCAAAATTAAGCGGAAGATCAAATCATTTAATCGTTTTCAAAATATTAATCCACGTACACACAAGTTAATCCAAATTAATACATCTTATTAGTTAGATTACAAAACCACATCAGCTGATACATCGCAATGTATCACAAAAGAATGACTATACTAGTCTAACTACCCGGTGTTACATATCAGAGCAGCCGACTCAAAAGAATGAAGACTAACTTCACAAAAGGACTCCAGCATCCTAATCTGGAATGCCTCATAGAGCATTATAAAACAGCAGAAGGGTGAGAAATATAACCATAATAATTAAAGCATAAGATTATATATATATAGGTAATCAATACAAGTTCCTCTCCGTATTTCTCACCACAATTCAATTTCTTAGTCATATATATTTTCCACACATATAATGACAACACGAATATTTGTAAAGCATTTCCACATCATGCATACTCTCACAATTTCACAATCTCATCATTCACACATAAGCATCTCTTCATGCATATGTCATATATCAATGTGACTCAACAACCCAATGCAACTCATGCAATGCGGTACCGACTCTCGTTATCTTTTTTCGGTTTTTACATTAAACCGGGTCCACCCTTCTAGACCGATAACCACAAAGGCCCGTCCTCTAAGCCTTCAAACCCACCCTTCTAGGTTTGGGACAAGCCACTAGTTTCCACGAAACTAACAGACATTGCCTCTTCACTAAATGATGCATGTACAATCAACCACAACAAATGCACTTAAGACCGACATCTTAATCTCATGCATTCAAATAATTCATCTCTTCAAGAATTACATTATGATTGCACACACAACATATTCACATAACATTCATCGATGTATTCATAATTCAACACTATCACCACATTAACACACAATGCACACATATCCGCGATATGTTCTCATGCATTATCCACATATATTCACAATTCAATACAACATCATATTTAGCAAGCAATGCACGCATATCCATCATGTTCTCATGCATACTCATCACATAATTGTATACACATCAAGCATTCGCAAGTTCATTAGACAATACACATACATTCATCATTGTATTCACATGTATTTCTATTTATCACAATTAATACGCATCGCACATCAACTAGGATTCACGCCCGTAGGCTACCCACAACACACATCATCACAATAGATCATATCTATATCATATCATAGAGGCATTCCCCTATGAGAAGCAACCAAACCATCTCCACATGAACAACACAGCAAAAGAAAAATGTTGTCACATTCGCCTTCATTCGCCTGGCGAACCCTCGCAGCGAACCTTCGCCTGGCCTTCACCTGGCGAACTCTCTCAGCGAACACTCGCTAGGCTTCGCCTGGCGAGACTTCCCAGCGAGCCCAAGTCAGTAGCTACTGACTTTATTCGCCACCATTCGCCGGCACCTTCGCTGGGCGAACCTTCACTGTCCACCTTCGCTTGGCGAACTCGCCAGCAAAGTCCACTGGGACTTAATCATAATTACTCGCCAGCATTCGCTAGGCTTCGCCTGGCGAGAGCCAGCGAACCTGCGCAGAACAGAACCCTATTCTGCCTCTCCTTCATCAATCCATCATCAACCAAACCTCAAACATCCAAATCAGTACAAATAGCATCAATACATGTTACCCGACTATTCTACGGCGTTATTGCTCAGTTTCAATCGATTAAATCATCAATCTACCGATTTATCCAACATTTTCCCTAAATGGAAAGTGATGAAAACTCTACCAAAACCCCAACCCAACATACATAACATCATGCAATGATCAAATAGAAACATTTCTCACCCTTACCTTGGTTTAATCGAAGCTTTGAGTTGCCCTTGATGATTTCCACACTTTTCTTCTTCTTCTTCTCTTTTCTCCTCCCTTTCCTTCTTTCTCTTTTTCTTCCCTTTTCTTTTTTCTTACCAACTCTTATCTCCTTTTCTTCTATTTCTATTCTTTATATTTATTTCCATTCTATTTCCTCCATAATACCTTTCTCTTTATTTCTTTCCAATATATTTACTCTCTCAAAACATCTATCAATCCATTAAACAAACATCTAATTATTCAAATAATTAGAATAATCCAAATAAATCAATTAATTAACACAATTAATTAATTATTGAAAATTGGGCTGTTACAACTCTCCCCCACTTTAGGAATTTTCGTCCTCGAAAATGTTACCTGATTCAAATAACTCTGGATACGATCCTCGCATCCCAACCTTCCAAATCTAACTCTCTCTCGAACTACCTCCATCAAAGGAATTCCTTTACCTCGAAGTTACCTCTCGTTCATCAACCTGAACTAGTAATGCCTTAACGGTCAATTCCTTTCTCACTTGTACACCATCTATCTGAATGAATGCACTTGCACTTCCTCAACTTAGGTACATGAACATATCATGCAATTCCCACAAGTGACAGCGGTAAAACAGTCTAACATACTACTTCTCCCACGCTTCCGCTGTGCCACTCTGATACAAATAAGCAAAACACGGTGGGTGCTTCCGAGACCTCAAGCTCGACCAACACCAGTTACTATTGTAACTCCCGAAACACTTCTTTTCTTGTATCCTTTTGATCTTTCTAGTCGTCTCTTGCATAATCTCAGGTTCGAGTACCACACTCTTGCCTGGCACACATCAACACAAAGGATTCCTACACCTCTTACCGTACAAAGCCTCATACAATGTCATTCCGATACTAGAATGATCATTATCATTGTAGGTAATTCAAGCAACGATAGTTAATTATCCCACGATCCACCTTGATCCAACACACAAGCCCTCCAGAAATCCTCTACATACTGGATAGTTCTCTTTGTCTACCCATCCGTCCACGGATGCTAGACAGAGATTATCATCAACAGGTCGCTCAAAGCGTCTGCAACTCCCTCAAAATCCCAATGAAAAACTCTGATTCCCATCTGACACAACATTCGACGGTATCTCATACCACTTCGCAGATTCCTCAATATATCTCCTAGATAGCTTCAGCACAGGATGATTAATCCTCATTGGTAAGAAATAAGTTAATCTTGTCGATCTATCCACAACCACTCAAATCAAATCATACCCCTTCAAATTCTTCGGAAAACCCGGCACAAAGTCTATGGAAATACTATTCCATCCCACTCGGGAATATTCAATAGTTGCATCCGACCCAACGGTCTCTGACGTTTATTCTCCGACATTCTAATAAGTCTAATCCAGTATATGCAAACTCAATCACTCCTCTCTTCATCTGTGGTCCTCAAAATAATTCCTCAAATTCGGTCACACCTTCCCAGTACCTGCATGGATACTCCATTTATCTCAATGTCCTTCTTCCCGTGTACTTTCATCCAACTCACACTATTCAGAACACATACTCCATCCTGACATCTCATGATACCATTTCCATAAATCCAAAAATCACCTCCTCGACTTTTATCCCTTAAATTCAATCAATCTATTAACTCAGATTAGAATTCCGACCTCCTCGAATCTCATCGAGAATACCAATAGTCAGTCGTATCATATAAAGTTCAACTCCATGAGAAGTCTCTTCACAGACTACAATCATATTCTGAATTTACTCAATCAGTCCTAACTTCATTACCATCATCATCAGTACATATAGAGATTTCCAATGCAATAACTCAGTTACCACTTGGTCTAAATCGAATGGTATCTCAACCAAGACCATACTCTTTCAGAAGTCTCAAATATTTCCTCTGCATCTTATTCAACTTCTCAAATCAAACAAATACCTTAAGATCTTAAGATCATTAACCATCTCAAATCTCAACTAAACAATTGAGGCTTCCAAACTCCGGTAGAAACACACAACAACACCCAACTCTAAATCACTTGTCTGATAATTCCCTTATGTACTTTAAGTTGCTTCAAAGCATAGCCAAAACTCGTTGATGTTGCACTTAACATATCTCTCAGTCATATTAACAAAGCATTACAACGCAACAAATAGTTCCGTCGAATTCGGCAAGACCAACACACGAGCTATTGACAACTTTTCAAAAACTCTCTGAACTTCTTCACAGTGGCATATCACTACTTCTTCTCCAATACTGATAACACAAGTTCCCGATGCTCAACATGATCCTCTATATTCTTCGAATTATCAAACACATTCCATCAATAAATTAATTAATTTCCCTGCCACTACTTCACCATCACACAGAGCATTAAAATAACGTCCAACGCTCCGAATGATGCGTCAAAAGACGAAAACAACATTTTCACACTCCGAAGGCCACTCAACGCATTTCAACTCTTGAAATTCCAAAGGTCTAATTATACCCGTATTGTACTCCACATTTTACTTTCCTTAATAATCACCGAAAGTCATTATACATTCTTATACTCGACTTCACACTTTGCTGTCGTAGCATACACACCAAACACAAGCCTCAACACAACTTAATCAATCTTAATCCCTTGGCCACTCAAACAAACGTATAATATGGAGCTTCCAATATCTGATTATTCTCCGCAACTAAGTCGATCACAACTCAACTTCACGTCTTGGCTGTTTATCCCTTATCTTGTCAGGATAATTCTCAGACTACCACAATCAAACGGTAAACCGACAACTCCTTCACTTCCATCAATACTCAATATTTCTATCGAAATCAAACATCTCATCACTGTCCTGCACCGACTCATCAAAACAATTCTCAAGTGCTCGGCTTTACTCAAGACAATTCACTGCACCACGCCATCTAAGCTTGCAAGACACATCTATCCCATCCAACACAATCCCAACTACTATCAACAAGAGATTAAGGGTGATCAGTTCCTCAATTTGTCAATAGACAGCCGAAACCATAATGGGGCATAAACCATCTTTACCAAACTATAATAGCGTTTAACTACACACTAAGCTACAACTCCACACTTGCAGCCTTCTAAGGAATCACAAGCTTCTCCCCCACTTTGATCATTCCCACTTCTGCAAACAAAGATTAAACAACAAACATGTATCGACAGTGTTTTCATACACATGTCGCATACAAGGGAACGAATAACATTAAACAACATGGCCGGACGGACCGACCTGCTCTGATACCACTTCTATAACACCCCCTTCTATACCCCAAATAAATGCATATAAAACAATTAAGCACATACAAATTATCAGAGTAAAAAGGTTTTATAATAAGGTATAAAAGAAGAATGCCACAATTTCACCAATAAAACACTTTCACATTTTTCTCCATAAGATATGTAACATTTTCAAAATTAAGCGGAAGATCAAATCATTTAATCGTTTTCAAAATATTAATCCACGTACACACAAGTTAATCCAAATTAATACATCATATCAGTTAGATTACAAAACCACATCAGCTGATACATCGCAATGTATCACAAAAGAATGACTATACTAGTCTAACTACCCGGTGTTACATATCAGAGCAGCCGACTCAAAAGAATGAAGACTAACTTCACAAAAGGACTCCAGCATCCTAATCTGCAATGCCTCATAGAGCATTATAAAACAGCAGAAGGGTGAGAAATATAACCATAATAATCAAAGCATAAGATTATATATATAGGTAATCAATACAAGTTCCTCTCCGTATTTCTCACCACAATTCAATTTCTTAGTCATACGTATTTGCCACACATATAATGACAACACGAATATTTGTAAAGCATTTCCACATCATGCATACTCTCACAATTTCACAATCTCATCATTCACACATAAGCATCTCTTCATGCATATGTCATATATCAATGTGACTCAACAACCCAATGCAATCCATGCAATGCGGTACCGACTCTCGTTATCTTTTTTCGGTTTTTACATTAAACTGGGTCCATCCTTCTAGACCGATAACCCGTTATCATTTTTCGGTTTTTACATTAAACCGGGTCCACCCTTCTAGACCGATAACCACAAAGGCCCGTCCTCTAAGCCTTCAAACCCACCCTTCTAGGTTTGGGACAAGCCACTAGTTTCCACGAAACTAACAGACATTGCCTCTTGACTAAATGATGCATGTACAATCAACCACAACAAATGCACTTAAGACCGACATCTTAATCTCATGCATTCAAATAATTCATCTCTTCAAGAGTTACATTATGATTGCACACACAACATATTCACATAACATTCATCGATGTATTCATGATTCAACACTATCACCACATTAACACACAATGCACACATATCCGTGATATGTTCTCATGCATTATCCACATATATTCACAATTCAATACAACATCATATTTAGCAAGCAATGCACGCATATCCATCATGTTCTCATGCATACTCATCACATAATTGTATACACAGCAAAAGAAAAATGCTGTCACATTCGCCTTCATTCGCCTGGCGAACCCTCGCAGCGAACCTTCGCCTGGCCTTCGCCTGGCGAACTCTCTCAGCGAACACTCGCTAGGCTTCGCCTGGCGAGACTTCCCAGCAAGCCCAAGTCAGTAGCTACTGACTTCATTCGCCACCATTCGACGGCACCTTCGTTGGGCGAACCTTCACTATCCACCTTCGCTTGGCGAACTCGCCAGCGAAGTCCACTGGGACTTAATCATAATTACTCGCCAACATTCGCTAGGCTTCGCCTGGCGAGAGCCAGCGAACCTGCGCAGAACAGAACCCTATTCTGCCTCTCCTTCATCAATCCATCATCAACCAAACCTCAAACATCCAAATCAGTACAAATAGCATCAATACATGTTACCCGACTATTCTACGGCGTTATTGCTCAGTTTCAACCGATTAAATCATATATCTACCGATTTATCCAACATTTTCCCTAAATGGAAGCTTTGAGTTGCCCTTGATGATTTCCACACTTTTCTTCTTCTCACCCTTACCTTGGTTTAATCGAAGCTTTGAGTTGCCCTTGATGATTTCCACACTTTTCTTCTTCTTCTTCTCTTTTCTCCTCCCTTTCCTTCTTTCTCTTTTTCTTCCCTTTTCTTTTTTCTTACCAACTCTTATCTCCTTTTCTTCTATTTCTATTCTTTATATTTATTTCCATTCTATTTCCTCCATAATACCTTTCTCTTTATTTCTTTCCAATATATTTACTCTCTCAAAACATCTATCAATCCATTAAACAAACATCTAATTATTCAAATAATTAGAATAATCCAAATAAATCAATTAATTAACACAATTAATTAATTATTGAAAATTAGGCTGTTACAAAGGGAGCTGGGCTCTACCGAATACCCGCAAGCAAAGCCACACAGTAACAGTACAAGCAGAGGGAGCAACTCAACCTCTAGTGCAATCATGCTCCTAGATTCTACCTATTCTAGATATGAACTTATTCTAATGCATCAAGCAAATCAAACAAAACACATCAATACAGAAGAAAACAGAAAAGAAAGCAGATCAACTCCTCTCTCAACTTCAAGCTTCAGCTCTTTCAACAACAACTCAGTCTTTAGACTTCAATCACTCTTGACAAATATCAATTTGCTTTTCCAGGTTTCAACCCTTTAACATAAGTTTCAACCTATCTTCTTCTTCAAGCTTCAGCTCCTTAATCAGCTCCACCTTCAGGCTTCATTGTTAACCACAAGTATCAACTTGATCCATTCAGGGTCTCCAAGTATCAAAGTAAGTATCAACTTCCTTTGTTCTTCAAGCTTCAGCTCTTCATTCTCAATTGAATCCTCTTCCTAAGTATCAACTTAGTCTTCAAGCTCTCTTTGCTTTACCAGTCTCAACTTGGTCTTCTCTTCCTACAAGCTTCAGCTACTCAGAGTAATCTTTGATCACTTAGAAGTATCAACTTCATCCTTCAGTCTTTAAGCATCAGCTCTTCATTCAATCTTCACTGGATCTTCATTGGGTCTTCATTGGGTCTTCAAGTATCAACTTGCTCTTGTTGCTCTTCAAGCTTCAGCTGGAATGGCAATGCTTCAAGGAATCATCCTCTTCCATACTCTTCAATGAAGTCTTCATCTTCAAACTCAAGCTCAGCATCTCTCAAGATATTCAAACCAGAGGGAAATCACTTAACTGGATAAGCTGGGGTGTTAAACTGCTTATTGACCACCAAAGGTGACCTATAAGGGTTCAACATCAAAAGAATGGTTCCCTCAAAAGTTCTACTTCCTAGGTACCATCACTTATCCCTCCCAAGGAGAGAGGTGTATACCAGGGAAGGACTTTGAATCATAGGGAGGAATGGAGGTGAGAGATACCATCCATGTTTAAGAAAGGAATCAACTAAGTCTAAACTCCTCCTAATCCCTAACCTTAAAACAACAACAAAACAAACAAGATCAAGCTCTCAAGCTCCTCACTCAACTTCCAAGTCTTCTACTATGCTCCTCAATGCTCCTCAAAGCAAAACCAAGCTCTCCAAGCCCACAAAGCAAAGCAAGCAAAAATACAAGCCCACAAGGGCAACACAAACAATCATCAACTACAGAAATCATCTAAAAATAGTATACCATTATATTAAAATATAATATAATTCCTAGGGGATCCTACATATCTACCCTTAATACCCTTATATGCCCCAATGTCTATCTTGACCTAGAAACCCAAAATTCTAGTGTTATTGTGGACCTATGTTAAGGATTAACCTAATTCTACACAACCTAAAGTCACCTAAGCAAAACTAATCAAAAATTCATCACAAAATTATGGAATAAATCCAGAGGGGAGCTAAAGTCCTAATCTAAATATCCTAAAAAGAATGGCCTAAAAATATGAAGGAAACTAGCTAAACAAAATTCTACAAAACCATGTATCAACATAAAAGAATTAAAAAGCCATTAAAAGAGAAAATACACAAAAAATATTAAAATTGCATGAAATGCAAATATTTTGATTTTATAATTTTCTAGACATGAACATTAAATGGGAGAAAAAATCCCCATGCAAAAATCATTAATTTCCTATTTATTATGATTTTTCAAAGATTAACATAAAATGGAGAAAAAGAAATTAAAAAGATAAAACCTTGGTGCAGATAGCAACTATGGACAGTTCATTTTCCATGTGGGCTTGAAATGGGGGTGCAATTAGTGAGGCGCGCTAGGCCCAATTATTTAATCAGAAATTAAATCAAAAACATAAAGAAAATGAAAAAGCAACGGTGTGAAAAGTAATGAAAATCAGTACAAAATAAACATGGGCCATGATCTGGGGTGTGATTAGCAATCCAGCCCAATCCCCCTTTTAATGAAACGATGCGTTTCATGGTCTTCAGATTTTCCCTCTTTTAGCGAAATTGAATCTCAGCCCTTGGATCTTGGTCTTAGTCAAGAGTCAGCTTATGATCTAACGGCCATCTCCTCATCTTCTTCCTCTAGCTAGGGTTCTAACTGAAACATCCATGGAAGCAGAGCTTCAAGCTCCATCTTCATCAAACTCGTACCACCTCAAATCTCCATGGAAATTTGAAATTCAAAACCCTATCTTGTCCAGAATTTCATGCTGAATCTAGCCATGGTCTTAAAACCAATTGAAACATCCTAAATTTCCAAACCCGATCCAAGATCAAAGATATGCTCAAACATCAACTTCAACAATTCTTGCAATTAACTACCTCAGATTGATCACCAACTCACACTGATTGATTCTTGACATCTAATTCAAGCTATAGCTCACCATAACTCGAGTTCTTGGTCCAAACAAAAATGGTGACACCAACTGAAACTTCACCAATTGCCTTCAAACTCTTCAGAATCCATCTCCTATTGGTCTCTAACCGTTCTAGCCTAACAATTCTTGCTAATTATGCCTAAATCATGGTGTAGAAGAAAAGTTACTAACCTGTTGAATCTTGATTAACAGATGGTGTAAACCTTCACTTCAAGCCTTCAAACTCTTCAGAATCGATCCTTGAATGATGATCTTGCTTCTGTTTGCAAAAGTTTTGATGGAGAATGCTTGAATCTCAGAATTCGATGGTGACTTGCAACCTTGAAAATCCAAATGCCAACTCTTCAAATCTCCATGGTTTTGCTCTCAAATTGGTCTGCACAGCTTCAATATGATCAAAGGAATGTGTTTAGATTGAAAGAATGAATGGAATTAAATCAAAATGTGGATTTTGATTTCAACTTGCAATGGAAGCAAGTGAAATGGCTAACTCTCTCTTCTCTCCAATCTTACACCAACCTTGCATATGAGCAAGTTCTATACATTATATAGAGTGGTTTAGAATCATCTAGAACCATCTGGAACCATCCCATGAGAAATTGGGATTCTCATGTCATGAGTTTATGAATTCACTTCTTCTCAAATATCATCTCATGACATAGCTCTTGCAGCCACTTGCCTTGGTTTGAAATTCTCCCTAAATGAGATATAGGATGTGTTAAGATACTTAGCAAGCTCATACATTGCCTTTCCTTATGTTTTGCATTTGAACCTTAAGATGCAAGCAACCCATTTCCAAAGCAGCCCCATGATCTAGGCCTCAAATCAAACTTGTGGCTGAACCATTGTTTTTAGAATGTCTTTTATAGTCAAAATGACCTATTATATGCCATGGTTTGGATGTGTAACTTGGAATTTCCAATTTCCAATTTCAACTTATTTAACTTATGCCTCCATTTTAGGTCATTTTTATCACTTTTTGCTACAAGCCTTTTCAACATCTCATGACCTCCCTACTAGCCTTAAAACATCATTATAAGCAAGTTTGATGTTGAAGATTTTTCCATTTGAAGCTTGGAAATAGGAGATATGGCCTTATGCTTGAAATGACCTGTAATCTCCAAATGACCAAAATGCCCTTGACTTGTCAAAGCCATAACTTGAGTTCTACAAATACTATAAAGGACTTCTAGTACTCTCTAGAAATCTAAGAAGATAAGGAACAACATTCATGTTGACCAAAAGTTCATAGGAATCATCCTTCCTGGGCAAAGGTTTGATGCAAGTTGGGTAACTTTCAAGGCCCCAGATTCACATACCTCAGATGACCTGTAACTTGTCAAAGTCACAACTTGAGCTCTACAAATCCTATCAAGGACTTCTAGTACTCAAATTAAATCTAAGAACAAGCTCTACAACATTCATGTTGTGGGAAAGATGATATGACAATCACATCTTGAGCTAAACTGCCCTGAAGATAGGGATCAAACTAGGGGATTTTACACTGTCAAGCCTTAGAAACCCTAGCTTAAAACTTCTCAAACTCCTCAATCATGATGAGTTGGTCTAGGAATTATCCTTATAGCATCTCAATGCATCAATCCATGATCACATGGCTCTTGGATTAGGTCTCAACCCTCTGCAAATCATCAATTGACCTAGGGTTGACCCAGTCAAACCCTAATTATACCACTCATGGCTAAGTCTTCTGAATCTTGTGCAATGACCTCTCTAGGCCTCATGATGGCTTTCAAGACATCTCATAAGCTCTCTCAAGGCTTTAAGCCAATCCTCATAGCCTCAGAATCATCTGAGGAGCCCCCACAACTCTCAAGTTATGAGGCACACAACCTTGGTTTCAACCAATCTCTCTGAGGATTTCTTAACTTCTCTGACAAGGATATCAACCCTTAATCATCTGAATAGCCTTCTTGGCTAGCTTCAAAGTCTTGTATAGCTCTTGATTGGTAATCATACCTCTTGATCTACTGCACCCATATCAATGAGAAGCAGATGATCATGCTAGTGAACACAAGCTAGGTACATAAATGTTGGTCAAATTTTGGGGTGCAACAGTAGGCAGGAGATGCGATATCTTTGCGAGCAAATTTAGAAACTATCCTTAGGTATTTACCTCAACCTCAACTTAACCTTAGGTCTTTTTTTCTTTTGTTCTCGTTCCCGTTTAGCAGTAGCTTATAGATAAAAACACCCTTTTATTAGACAACAAGCACGGATCTTATTGAGTACAACAGACATGAGGGGTGCTAATAACTTCTCCTTGCATAACCGATTCCCGAACCCAAGATTTGGTTGCGATGACCTTGTCTTCTCCTGTTCTTCAGGTTTTCTTCGATCGTCTTAGTATCTGGATGGTCTGGTATGACAACCAACTCTCTGATGAGGGTGTCCCTAATGAGGGATTTCTAAAAAGTACAAGTGGGTTCCATAACTTCTCATGGTTAGGGAGTACCAAAGCTCACAAGTTGGCAAAAGCTCACTGCTGCAAAACCAGTTTAGCATGGATGTCTTGATTCCAAAGCTTCTCAAATTAATTATAATCAAGGTTTAAGCCTTATTTGTGATCTTCACATTGCTAATGGAAGTGTTTAGCGCCATCTACCATGAATTTGGCACAAGAATTGAAGAAAATTATTGTTTAATGCAAGTTGCAAATGTGAATAGTGAAGAAAGAGAAAAATGGTGGCCACCCTCATCAAATCACCAACTATGTTGCAACCAACCACTTCCTATCCTCTCAAGCATGATGAAAATGACCTCTATGGTATGGATAAGCTCTTGTTAGGGTGGCTTGAGGTCAGTAATGAAGATTTTCATTGGTTTCTACAAGATTTCCAAGTTTAGAAGGCCAAAGTTAGCATTTTGTATCAATCTGCCCATGCCTCTCACTCAAGACTCTTGGCTATAAATAGAGCCTCATTCTCACATCCAAATAACACCAGTTCATTTCTAGAAACCATCTAGAACTCTCTCCCTCAATCAATCATCAAGTTCTTGCAAGTTGTCACCAAGTTTCCAAACCTTCCCAAATCTTTCTTGCATTTTCACTTCCAAAACCATTTCCAAACACTTTCCAACTCAAACAAAACTTCAAACACATCCCAAATGATGTGCTAGAGTTGTCTAAGACCTCACATTTTCCAGAAAACCATCCAAGCCAAAAGAAAACTTTCAAAACCTCATTTATTGACTTTTCTACATTTTTTAGGGCAGCCACCAAACCACTGCACTTCCTTGAGTTCTAAGACCACTCACACCTCAAATTTGACATATATAAACTATCCATAAGTGATTCACACTTCTTTAACAAGATTTGAGCAAGTTGGCTTTGGAAATCTTTGGATTTTTGGTTTTTTCCTTCAATAACAAGGAATTATATCCACTAGCTCACTTGGAGGTTACATTGAGCACCTACTCATCATCCTTGGAGAATTTACAGACCATCAAAGAGCTTGTAGGATCTCAGTTTTCTTGCTTCTCAAGCTTACATCATAAGGCTACAAGAGGTAAGCCTACAACTTGCATTTCTCATGCCACTTTGAATTCTAGCAATGATTTTGAGTTGTACATTGCTTGGAAAATTTTTATGTATGTTACGTGTCATGTATGAACCATTTCTTGCAGCAAAATATGTAGTTTTGAGACTGTCAAAATTCAGGTCACAAACTAGGCCCAACCTTGTCACTTTTTGCATTTTGATTCCAATCTGCCAAACAACTTGTGCATTTCTTGATTTATTTTGTGCCAACCTCTATATATGATGTATATGTGATGTTTGTACACTTGTTTGAGAAAGCACACCACTACACAATGTTGTTCACATGTTCTTGCATTTGGTTGTCACCAAACTTGCCCTACCATTGATGCTATCGGGTTTTCTTGTGGGTTCATGGTATGGAAAAACAAATTGTACCATTGAATTCCTTATTCAAAAAACACAACATTTTCACATTTGTTTCACCTCATTTGGTTAAGTTTTGACTGAGTTCCACTTCTTCATGCAAATGGCCTTAAGTTGCCTTACTTTGCCTTGACCTAGTTTTGCCCCTTTGGTGCACCAACTTCCCATGATCATAACTTGCTCATTTTTTATGCTATTAATGCCATTCTTTTTGCAAACTACTCATTAACACGTCTAGTTTCATTGAGTGAATAAATAATTCAAGGACTGTTATCCTAAAAATACTTTGATCCACTTGAATAGCATGTGTTTTTAGGGTTTTTACCTTGGCATTCTTTAACTTTTTCAACATGTAACTTGATTTTTCTTGTGATATTTGTCTTGTATGATTCATATATGTTTTTTAACATGTTTAAATGTTCAAATTTGTTTGATTCATTGCCTTGCTATGTTCATGCCTTCTTTTGTGAATGATTACATGTGAAAATGGCCCGTTGAACTTCATTTGTGACCTATACCATGATTCTTGATGTTGTAACCTCTTGAATGTGCTTACCATGTATTATTATACTTGTTTATATGTCTTGTTAGAACCATAATATGAATAGGGTTTGTTTCTTGCCTTTGTGAATTCTTGAATGTGAGTGGTATACCTTGAAGTTCTTTGTGATTCATAACATGATTCTTGATGTTGTAACCTCTTGAATATGTCTTTCATGCCTCTTTCTACTTGTTTATGTGTCTTGTTAGAATGATAACATGCTAGGGTTTGATTGTTACTATTGCACCCCAAAATTTGCCCAACCTTTTTCTTTACCTAGCTCATGTTTCATTGCATTTCATATGGCATCCGCATTTTGCATAGCATTGGTTCTCGAGGCAGGGGATCAAGGTTCTTGTGGCTCTGGTTTCATTCCCGTGCAAGCAACCGAGCAACGAGCATCAGAAGAAACGACATTTATTTTGCCCAGCGGTCGAGAGGCCGATTTTATTTTGCAGGTTATGGTCAGATAAGGAGACAACATTCAGTCTATATCCAGCATTATCACAGTCACAGTATTCAAGAGCAAGTGTCAAAAGCTTACCAGAGCTCAAAACGGCGAGAAACAGGCAAACGAGCAGGTTTCCCTCCAAAAGGCGCCAAATTCAAAATTTTGAAGGTGTTAATCGGTTAACACATATGGTTAACCGATTAACCATTGGAGAATCTGCTCAGATTTGAAATTTTAACAGTGTTAACCGATTAACACATATGGTTAACCGGTTAACCATAGCAGATTTTGCCCTGTACGTGATTTTGCAAGCTATTTGCACTTGGGGTCCAAGTTTGATCACCATGAAATTCATTTTTACAAAAAGAAGGATCTAGAATGTTCTTGAAAGTTGGTTATTTCAATTTTCCCTCGAAATTCCCATGCCTAGCTCCAAACCAACTTTCCAATCCAAAGTCCAAACCCCACCTTTTGGATCCAAACCTAGATGGTATTTAAGTGATCCACTTCAAACCAAAAGGGGCCAATTCTCATTTTCTCACATTCATTTTTAGAATTGATCAAAATTCTCTCTCAAATTCTCTCAACTTCTACATTTCCAAAACCCACACTCAAAGCTCTTTTTCATTAGGATTCATTGATTTTTCATTGAAATCAATGGATTCTTGAGCATAAACCTTCATCCACCCTCATCTTTGGATCCCTTTTTATTATCAATTTTCGTGCAAATTGAGATCTGATTTTGGAGCTTGAGTTGGAAGTGATTATTCGAAGCGTTTCGACTCGAATTTGGTGGATCTTGATTCGTACAACCACAATTGGCTTTGATCTCGAAGTTTTCCGGATTTCTAGCGCTTGAAATACTCGATTACAACAAGACCAACACTAACCAGAGCAAATCTCCGCTTCGAAATTTGGAGATTCTAGATCCATAACTATTTTTGAGCTTATTTGCATTTCCATGATGATTTTCATATTCGATTGAATTTTGGTGGATTTCGATCCGTGAGAATTGCGATTGTGCTGTATAGACATGTTTGCATGTCTATTGGTTTTCTGTTTGCAGGTGTAATTTCGTGCTTATTTGACAAGCTGATCTGTTGGATCACTTGATTAAGTGATTTTTTGCATTAAGTGCTTTTTCTGTTGCTGCTTTTCACTTTTGGTACAGTGTTAACCGGTTAACGTATATGGTTAACCGGTTAACCAATTCAAATATTTAAATTTTTCAAAGGTTTCAGGGTGTTAACCGGTTAACGCCTGGTGTTAACCGATTAACACCTACGAATTTCCAGATTTTCACTTGTTTTACACAGGTTAACCGATTAACAGCATGTGTTAACCGATTAACACTGTTCCAGAATGCCATGTTTGTTGTTTGCATGTTCGCATACCGAGTCGACTCGAATCATCGTAGATCAATGTGATGCATTAGGATAGAATTGTTTTGGATAATTGTCACTGTTTGTGGTTGATTAATCATGATGTTGTGGACTTGTATGATTATTCTTCCATTTATTTGCATGCTTATGTATGGTTCGAATCGATCATTCGTTTGCGTGTCCGTTTGCTTTCATCTCTCGCTTTTCTCCACATGTTTGCATCATTCTTGCATCGCTGTTAAGGTCGAGACGCGCTTGTGGCGGTTGCTGCCCCACACATTTTTCCTCCCTCCCACCATTCTAATTATACATTTTCATGTTTGCATTTCTCTACTTGTGATTGATTCTTCCTTTATCTTCTTGTGCTTGCTTGCCATGATCCCCATAGGATTCCTAGTCCCTCCGTTTAGGATGGGAGTAGGAGAGACATTAGGCGTTCAATCCAAGTATGCTAACATTATGGTAGATGTTTCCCTTTCAATCCAAACTTTAGGATCACTTTGCATGACAACGTTAGGGCCGAGTTTCCCTTAGACCTTCTGTGCGTCTTCTCTTCTCATCTTCATACAATCATAACATACTTAATAAAGATAATGAATATTGTGCCATGAGCCTTATACTTGGGAAATGGTGATTGAGGGACTTCTCCTCAATCACCTAGAGTGTTTAGTATACGTCCTTAGGACGATATGCGATGCATTTGATCCTAGGTTCTAGACTTTAGTACAACATACATTATAAACACTCAAATTCAAAACACTTCTTCCCTAAAAAACACAAAACAAATTCAAACCTTTTTCCTTCGGGATTAATCAAACTTTTTTTAGAGTGCTGTTAAACTTTGGTTCTACCGCAAACAGGCTTTGTCCCTAACTGCTGGAACGGATGTTTAACCCTACTCGGATAAAACACTTAATCAGCCTGTGGTTCCGTGTCCTCCCGAACTACGTTCACTCTGATCTTTCATACTAGATGAAAGTACATAGGCACAAGATGGAGATGTCTCGACGAGCAACCTTCTCCCCTTCTCTCCTGTAGTTAGCCGAACTACGTTGACTCTGACTTTCCCATTGCACGAGGGAATACGTAGGCACGGAGCAGCGACGCTCTGCCGAGTCTCTTTTCTTTTCTTTTTGTCCCGTAAGCCTGTAGCATAGATAGATAAACAACCCTTTTAGATAGCAAACAAGCGTGGATCCCGTCGAGTACGACGGACGTGAGGGGTGTTAATACCTTCCCCTTGCGTAACCGACTCCCGAACCCAGGACTTGGTTGCGATGACCTTGTCTTTTCCTTTTTCGTCAGGTTTTTCCGATCGTTTCCTTTCCTTCTCTTTGGGATAAATAACGAAAGGTGGCGACTCTTATGTTTTCCGCCGGTTGTTTTTCGCAGTTGCGACAGCTGGCAACTCTGCTGGGGAATGTGATGGTTCCCTATGCGAGTCAATCCTAGCGCTTGTGTGTTTATCTTTTTGGGTATTGTACATACGTGTTGTACTTTATTTACTTCCACACTTTACTTTCCCGCATTTTATTTTCAATATATATTATCATTATTGTGTTGTTATGGGGAGGGAAGTCCTGATGAGTGAAAAGCCAAACCCAGGCTTGAGAGCAAACATAGCATTAGAGTGAAGATTAGTGGAGGACCTGTTTGCTTAGCAAACACCAGTTCCCATTAAATTCACACTCAAACGAGATCCCCTTGGATGATTTCTTTCTGGTCCTTAGGATTGGAATTGATTTTGGATCTGAGGATTGTTGACTCTGGGGACCGATCATTTGTGACTAAGCTAAGTGAGGCCTCTTCAGGGGGTGATGATGCCAAACCAGAAATGGTGAACGTATCATCATTTCTTGAAAGTCTGTGACTCTGAGAAACGCATAGGATGTCATACCTTTATCAGTGGATTAGGTCCATACCTGTGAGTGGGGCTGGGGTTGTGCAGGAAACCTTTACCTTCAGACTACCCGGTCTTCTCTACAGTTTGAATCCGATGTATTGGTAATAGAGGGTCCTATCATCAGAGTTGTGTTATGTTCTCGCCGAAGCAGAACTTTGATCCTTCAGTCAATCGCACATTAATCTTGATCCATTGTTGCACCTTTGCATTTGCATTTGCATCATCCTAGCATATTTGCATTTTGATATACATGTTCTTGTATTTCCAAGGATCTTAACTTTGAGACTCACTGTTAAGCATTAAATCTTTTCCTTGTGGTTCGTCTGTGTAAAGCATGAATCGGAGTAGACAGGTTCCTTGGTAATACTCGAACATGACATTCACATTTCATTTGCATAACAGGTGTTCGAGGCTAGGCACGTTATCCTGATCCGGTTTTCTCTTTAGAATTTCAGACATTAAGAAGTTGGTCATGGAACAGGTTCAAGCAGAGCTGAGGGAAGTTTAGGGCCAGATGAGGCAATTCATGATGGACATGCAGGCGTTGCACCTGAATCAGGAGATGCTCAGAGAGGAAAACCAGCAGTTGAAGAGTCAAGTAGGCATGATCATGGAAGTAATAAGAAAGGTGCTCAGACAAGAAGGCGATCATGTGCCTAAAGTTGCAGCAAAGATGCTTATTCCACTTTTGTCTGTGGAACCTATACCAGAGCATAATGTACGTCAGAGATCATCTGCACAACTGAGAGCTCAGGACTTCTCCTTTCAGCAGCTACGTCAGGTTCCTAAAAGATATGCCTAAAAGACGACACCATGCAACAGAATCTTCGATGAGATACCCATGACCTATGCTCGATGTTGCTACTATTGCTTCAGCTTCGTGTGGTTGAGCTTCAAACCCTGTCGCCACTTACAGGGATCCCACCACCAGGATATAATGCGAGTGCCCAGTATGATTTCCGCTCTGGGGAACTAGGGCATGACATTGAGGGTTGTAAAGCTTTTAAGCACCACGTCCAGGATTTAATTGACTCAAAGACGATTGAATTCACGCCGGGCGACATAAGCATACCAGAGGGTGTTAGTCCATGTATTACGAAAGAGGTGGATACTCCTGCTCTCCCCCCTAAAGCTACATCGGGCCAGGACTACATACTGCAATCCTTGATTTCTAAATCCCCCTGCCTGCAATAGCTGCCTTTGCCTAGGACAAGTTTGAGAATGAAAGAGCCTGAACGTGAGTGCCTTAATCAGTACAACCATGATCTGGCACCTGACAGGTCACAATTGCAAGGTTTGTCGCAGAAGAATACTGAGAGCTTCAGGGAGTACGCCTAGAGGTGGCGAGACTTAGCAGCGAGAGTGCAACCTCCCATGGCAGAGAGAGAAATGACGGGCGTGTTCATAGCTACGCTACCCGGATTGTAATATGAGAAGCTGGTAGGTTGCGTATCAGCGAATTTTTCAGATTTGGTAGCAGTAGGTGAAAGAGTCGAAAGAGGTATCAAAATGGGAAAGTTCCAAAGTACTTTTGATTCTTCTAAAGCTGCAAAGAAGCCTCATGTCGGGAAGGAGAAAGAAACCAATGTTGTTATGTAGTCTACCCGATCCCAACAACCTCGTGCTCCTCAGCAGCAAGATTATTGTCGCCAGAATCAGAATAGGCCTCACAACAATCTGAAAAGAAGGAGTGCTCCTCTCCATCCAGTTGCTGCCACATATGATTCGGAACTTTTTGGTGGAGCCCAAGACCCTCAAGCCGTTGCTAGAGCCGTACCCTCCTGGGTATGATTCAAGTGCTCGATGTGGATATCATGGAGGGTCCATGGGGCACTCGACTGAAGATTGCGAAGCCTTTCAAGCGAAAGTGCAACAATTGATGGACAAGAGGTACATTTCCTTTTCGAAAGGAAAGTTGGTCATACACGTCAATCGCTCATCTGTTTTAGTTTGAGGACTTCAAGGGTTGCATCTCCCTAGCCAGTGGTTCAGATAAAGAAGCCTGGTTCCCGGAAGCTGGCAATCTGCATTTTATCATGTTATTTCTTTGCATTTGTAATTTCTTTCCTGTTAGAATGCAAATTTCGTTTGTAAAACTTGTTGTTTTCAATTGATAGTGATAATGAAATAAATATGCATGTTTTGAATTAATCCATTCATGTTCACTCTATTGCTTTCATTTATTTCAAACGTTGGTTTAAGCGGAGTCCGGGGAGGATGACGAAATCGAAAGAAGTAAGCTTCCAAATGTATGCTTTTGAATAAAAACCTGTTGATGATGTACACGCATTTTTTCGAATCCACAAACACCGGAGATATAAGGAAGGTAATCCCTTGTCAACCCCTTTGAGCCTAGTAGTAGGATTTTCTTTCTGAAAATGAAAAACCCTCAATCTTAACCTGGGGCAGGGTAGTTGTCAGTTAATTTGACCAAGCGTTCAAATCGTAAAAGGAGTGTTCCCGTTCGAGGATCAATCACACCTCTATAGGTCGTGCCTAAAAAACCACAATGGTTAAAACTTGCCGACAAGGAGTGAAACAATCACGATCTCTTTTCAAACAAGTCAGACGAGCCAGTGTCACACGATTTATTCCCAAAAACAAGAGAGAAAAAATCAGAAGAAAAAGCCTGCTAAGTCGAATATTGCAAAAAGCGACTTAGGCAAAAATGAGGGCACCCCGTTGGACTTCAAAATCGAAAAAGAAACTCAAAAGAGTTAGTCCAGAAAAAAATTAGGGGAAAGTGAAAAGGATTACAAAAGAAAAATCCTCAAAAAGAAAACTGTGTGACTCCAGGCACCAAAGACGAAAAGCGAGTAACTGTCACTCTGAAAATGTGTGGTTTCCCGAACTGTCATTCATGTCGTCCAACCTTTGAAAGGTAAACGCTAAGGTCGAACTAGCTGAATGTAGGATTGGAGAACACCAAGGAGAACGGGTGGGTTAAAATGAATTTTGAGCCTTGTATCCTTCCTTGTTAACCATGAACCTGACCACGTTACAACTTTTAAAAGTCCTAATTGAAATAGGTTTGTTTCGAAAGCATACTTCAGTAAAGATCGCATCGAAATTGACTCCTAAAAAGGAATCCCCTTACAACGTTGTATTAATGTTGACATGTTGATGAATGACTCATATATTTTATGTCACAAAATTTTTTCCAGTGAACAGAATTGGATTTCGAAAATTGTCATATGCATTGCATTTAATATATCTTTTATGCAGAACAATTTGTTTTACTTGCGAGTAAGCGCTTGACAGCAGGAAAGTTTCCACAATGGAAGTTTGATCATGATAGAATGCAGAATGCCTGAAACTCCGGTGAACCGGGGCAAGCTATATCATATGATCACAACATTGGAGTCAGCCATCCAAAAGTCAGTTAATCCGGAGCAGTCAGGTCGAGATTCGGTGAATCTCTCGCAGCAAAGGATACTACTCCACAAATCTGCCAATCAGGGGCAAAGTCATGACAAGGCTGGGGCAGACCGCCCCGAGAGCACCGAAGCTATCCTTATCCTAAAGAAGATTAACTTGAAGCACCTCTATGAGGTTCAAAATGCTGAGACCGTTCATATCAAACCGCCAGAATACAGAAATTTCGGAGTTCTTTTCGAGAAGATGTTACGGAGATCCCACAGGCTGGGGCAAAATTTGAAAGCGAAGGAATCGTTCCTCTTCATATCTGCATGGTTTATCAAAAGTTGTTACAGAAACTGGGGCAAGCTATCTCGAGTTCGTTTCATGGCAAACTTTTTCAGTTCAAGATACAATGTCACAGAGGTCATTTTTGCAAGGTCACTATCCTTGAGACATCTGACTAAAATGTATCCTCGTCATATCCTCAGTAGAGGTATATACAGAGTATGGGGCCCACTCCATAACAAGTCAAGATCGGATTTCTGTCCACCAAGTAGAAGTGGAATCTTCTCATCAGATTTAGTTTGTTCCCCCACAGAGTCTGAGCGTTGGACTGTGAGCACTGACTTGTCTCACCAAGCAGAGATAGATTCTCCCCAACCAAAGTTCATTCCCCAGCAGTGGGAGTTCGCATCTCTATCCCCAGTAGAGTTATGTGCAAGAGAGCAAGAACAGTCAAGTATGTACCCGTAGTCCCCGGTAGTTGGTCGGTATACAGCCAATCCCCACAGATTGTAGGTATATATTTACTCCCTAGCAAGTCGAGATCAGGGTTCCGTCTACCGGGCAGGTGTGGCATTTTCCCTAGCAGTGAGTTAGCACATGGTTTGCTCTTGCCAATTGTCTGTAAGCATTCAACTCTCAGCAGTTCGGAGCAAGGTCTTTGGCATATTTGATTCCCCACAAAGTTATTTCCTTCCCGGCAGGTAAGATCAATTTCAGCGTCTGGTTGTCTAGCCTCAACCGAAGTTTACACCCCCAAGAAAATCGTATCCCAGAAGGCCATTCGTGGCCTTGTTTCTCTTCAGTAGGTGAGAGGGGCTGTTTGGCAAGTTGTTTTGTCTCCCCGTTGGATTCGTCTATGTCCCAGAAGAGTTCGTATTCCGGAAAGCCGTTCATGGAATGTTCCCCAACTGAGTTATCCGTTCAGGTGTCGTTCCTCAGCATAAGTCAAATCGTCGTTGGCATGTGTAAGCTATTCCCAGCAGGATCGGTTGTTTCCCCAGCGGGGTTGGCCTCGTCTCTCCAGCATTTATTTTGCTAGAGCGATCCCTTTGCATTTTGCATCGTGCATAGCATCCTCAAATGCATAGCATCCTCAAATGCATAGCATTTCCATTTCGTATAGATCATTACGCCATTTTTGAACATATGCATTCTGAAACATAACCCAGGTAGTTACCTCCTTGATTTCAGTAATATTTCCAGCAGGTGACCGTTGTCTTCACCCATGTTGGTCTTCAGTCTTAACAGGCTTGATGCGTTTATTTCTCCCTCGGTTTATGTTATTCCCAGTGGCGTCGCTAGATTTCGATTGGTGATAGTCTGTTCCCCAAGTCCGAGCAGGGGTTCGGGTTTCGGCAGGAGATTCGTGATATATGTGTGTATCTCATCATATGTCCCCTAACAAAGTTGCTTGTTTAAGTTCCTCTTTGTTCCTCGATAGAGTGGCCTGGTTAAGTTTCCTTGCACTCCCAAAGTAGGATTACTTGTTCCCCGTCGTAGTTTCCTCGCGATCGATATCCTCGGGTGGTGTCAACTTCGCATGGATCCGGCTTTCGGGTTCGATTGTTCGCTTTTATCTAGCGGATATCTGATGTAAAGGTCAGGCATATCGGTCTCTACAGTGTTCTGGCGGCAATGTCAGATCTTTAGGCTGTGCTGACAGCAATGTTAGATATTTCTCGGTTGTCTGGCGGCAAGGTCAGAGGTTTATAGATGGTTGTAGATGGTTTAGTTGTTCTGGAGACAATGTCAGGTATTACGTTTCTGGTGGCAATGTCAAATGTTGTACTTGTTTGGCAGCCATGTCAAACATTCCTTCAATTCAGGACCATCTAAAGGCATTGTTAGACATGCGTGTTTTCTGACGACAATGTCAAACGTTAATGGATCTCTATGCTCATCTAGCGGCAATGTTAGACGTCTCGGTTGTTCTAGAGGCAATGTTAGATGTTTCGGTTCTTCTGGCGGCTATGTCAGATGTTTGTTGGTTTCCTAGCGGCAATGTTGGATGCCTTGCTTCTAGCGGCAATGTTAGATGTTTCGGTTCTTCTGGCGTCTATGTCAGATGTTTGTTGGTTTCCTAGCGGCAATGTTGGAAGCCTTGCTTTTAGCGGCAATGTTAGATGTTTCGGTTATTTTGGCGGCTATGTCAGATGTTTGTTGGTTTCCTAGCGGCAATGTTGGACGCCTTGTTTCTGGCGGCTATGTCAGATGTTTGTTGGTTTCCTAGCGGCAACGTTAGATGTCCCGAGTTGTCTTGCGGCTATGTCAGACCTTTGTTGGTTTCCTAGCGGCAATGTGGGATGCCTTGTTTCTAGCGGTAATGTTAGATGTATCAATTGTTCCAGCAAAAATGTTGGGTATTTCGGTTCTAGCGGCAATGTTAGAGGTTCTGTTTGTCCTGACGACAATGTCATATGTGCTTTAATATGGTGGTTTTATGACGGCAATGTCAGGCATTCTGCTTACTTTTTGATTTATTCGGCGGCAATGTTGGATCTTTATCAGCTTCATGGTGTCTAGGCGGCAATGTCGGGTATTATATTAACTTGGTGGTGGGCTGGCGGTGATGTCAGGTGTTCATCATGTTTGTGTATGTCTGACGGTGGTGTCAGAATTGGTTATCTTCTGCAGGAGTTTGGCAGTAATGCCAAGTGATGTTATCTACCTGATGGTTATCTGACGGTAAGGTCAGAAAGTTTTATCCCCGCGAGTGCATGGAGGCAATGTCATATAATGTGCATTTCTTTGGTTATCCAATTCGTGGAGTTGTTACCTGTTTTGTTTAATAGGAGCTTGACGGCAAGGTCAGAGATGGCGTCAATTAAGTGCGAATGCCTGACGGCAATGTCTGACGTTCTTATTGAATGCCAATCATTCGGCTGGTTGCTGCGCAACCATCGTTATCGGTTCTTTCCGGAGATTTCTTGTCCCCGAGCAGAGTTTGCAGTTTACTTCTGCGGTTGGCAAATTTCCAGGTTCATTGGTATTCAACCATCTTTTACCTTGATTGGTTGTGAGTCGTTCGCTTCACACCCAGTCAGGTCCAAGTCGTTTGAATAGGGGCAGCTATTGCACCCCAAAATTTGCCCAACCTTTTTCTTTACCTAGCTTATGTTTCATTGAATTTCATATGGCATCCACATTTTGTATAGCATTGGTTCTCGAGGCAAGGGAACAAGGTTCCTGTGGCTCAGGTTTCATTCTCGTGCAAGCAACCGAGCAGCGAGCATCAGAAGAAACGACATTTATTTTGCCCAACGGTCGAGCGGCCGATTTTATTTTGCAGGTTATGCTCAGATCAGGAGACAACATTCAGTCTATATCTAGCATTATCACAGTCACAGTATTCAAGAGCAAGTGTCAAAAGCTTACCAGAGCTCGAAACGGAGAGAAACAGGAAAATGGACAGGTTTCCCTCCAAAAGGCGCCAAATTCAAAATTTTGAAGGTGTTAATCGGTTAACACATATGGTTAACCGATTAACCATTGGAGAATCAGCTCAGATTTGAAATTTTAACAGTGTTAACCGGTTAACACATATGGTTAACCAGTTAACCATAGCAGATTTTGCCATGCACATGATTTTGCAAGCTATTTGCACTTGGGGTCCAAATTTGATCACCTTGAAATTCATTTTTACAAAAAGAAGGATCTAGAATGTTCTTGAAAGTTGGTTATTTCAATTTTCCCTCGAAATTCCCATTCCTAGCTCCAAACCAACTTTCCAATTCAAAGTCTAAACCCCACCTTTGGGATTTAAACCTAGATGGTATTTAAGTGATCCACTTCAAACCAAAAGGGGCCATATCTGATTTTCTCACATTCATTTTCAGAATTGATCAAAATTCTCTCTCAAATTCTCTCAACTTCTCCATTTCCAAAACCCACACTCAAAGCTCTTTTTCATTAGGATTCATTGATTTTTCATTGAAATCTATGGATTCTTGAGCATAAACCTTCATCCACCCTCATCTTTGGATCCCTTTTCATTATCAATTTTCGTGCAAATTGAGATCTGATTTTGGAGCTTGAGTTGGAAGTGATTATTCGAAGCATTTTGACTCGAATTTGGTGGATTTTCATTCGTACAACCACAATTAGCTTGGATCTCGAAGTTTTCCGGATTTCTAGTGCTTGAACTACTCGATTACAGCAAGATCAACACTAACCAGAGCAAATCTCCGCTTCGAAGGTTGGAGATTCTAGATCCATAACTGTTTTTGAGCTTATTTGCATTTCCATGATGATTTTCATATTCGATTGAATTTTGGTGGATTCCGATCCGTGTGAATTGTGATTATGCTGTATAGACATGTTTGCATGTCTATTGGTTTTCTGTTTGCAGGTGTAAATTCATGCTTATTTGATAAGCTGATATGTTGGATCACTTGATTAAGTGATTTTGTGCATTAAGTGCTTTTTCTGTTGCTGTTTTCACTTCTGGTACAGTGTTAACCGGTTAACGTATGTGTTTAACCGGTTAACCAATTCAAATATTCAAATTTTTCAAAGATTTCAGGGTGTTAACCAGTTAACGTCTGGTGTTAACTGATTAACACCTACGAATTTCCAGATTTTCACTTGTTTTACACAGGTTAACCGATTAACAGCGTGTGTTAACTGATTAACATTGTGCCAGAATGCCATGTTTGTTGTTTTGTTTGCATGTTCGCATACCGATTCGACTCGAATCATCATAGATCAATGTGATGCATTAGGATAGAATTGTTTTGGCTAATTTTCACTGTTTATGGTTGATTAATCATGATGTTGTGGACTTCTATGATCATTCTTCCATTTATTTGCATGCTTATGTATGTGGTTCGAATCAATCATTCATTTGCATGTTTGTTTGCTTTCATCTCTCGCTTTTCTCCATATGTTTGCATCATTCTTGCATCGCTGTTAAGGTCGAGACGCGCTTGTGGTGGCTGCTGCCCCACACATTTTTCCTCCCTCCCACCATTGTAATTGTGCATTTTCATGTTTGCATTTCTCTACTTGTGATTGATTCTTCCTTTGTTCTTCTTGTGCTTGCTTTCCATGATCCCCATAGGATTCCTAGTCCCTCCGTTTAGGATGGACGTAGGAGAGACATTAGGCGTTGAATCTAAGTATGCTAACATTAGGGTAGATGTTTCCCTTTTCAATCCAAACTTTAGGATCACTTTGCATGACAACGTTAGGGCCGAGTTTCCCTTAGACCTTCCGTGTGTCTTCTCTTCTCATCTTCATACAATCGTAACACACTTAAAACAAGATAATGGATATTGTTCCATGAGCCTTATACTTGGGAAATGGTGATTGAGGGGCTTCTCCTCAATCACCTAGAGTGTTTATTATACGTCCTTAGGACGATATGCGACGCATTCGATCCTAGGTTCTAGACTTTAGTACAACATACATTATAAACACTCAAATTCAAAATACTTCTTCCCTAAAAACCACAAAACAAATTTAAACCTTTTTCCTTCGGGATTAATCAAACTTCTTTTTCAGAAAAGAGTGTTGTTAAACTTCGGTTCTACCGCAAACAGGCTGTGTCCCTAACTGCTGGAACGAATGTTTAACCCTACTCGGATAAAACACTTAATCAGCCTGTAATTTCGTGTCTGCCCGAACTACATTCACTCTGATCTTTCATACCAGATGAAAGTACGTAGGCACGAGATGGCGATGTCTCGGCGAGCAACCTTCCCCCTTCTCTCCCGTAGTTAGGCGAACTAAGTTGACTCTGACTTTCCCATTGCACGAGGGAATACGTAGGCACGGAGCAGCGATGCTTTGCCGAGTCTCTTTTCTTTTCTTTTTGTTCCACAAGCCTGTAGCGTAGATAGATAAACAACCCTTTTAGATAGCAAACAAGCGTGGATCCCGTCGAGTACGACGGACGTGAGGGGTGCTAATACCTTCCCCTTGCGTAACCTACTCCCGAACCCAGGACTTGGTTGCGATGAACTTGTCTTTTCCTGTTTCGTCAGGTTTTTCCGATCGTTTATTTTCCCTCTCTTTGGGATAAATAACAAAAGGTGGCGACTGTTCTATTTTCCACCGGTTGTTTTTCGCAGTTGCGACGGTTACCATGAAACTTGCTTACTTTTCCCCATGAAAGTCATGAACTAATACTTGGATTGTTATAACATTTCTTGTGTCTTTGCTTGCTTGATTGTTATCAATATATGTTTAGATGGTCTTATGTTGTTACATTTGAGCCCATTTGATCCTTATAACATGCTTTCTTCAAGTTGTAACTTGTTTGCAACAATCTCATTTGAATGTTATAGATGAATTTGTTGTTGTTACACATGTTGTTTACTTGCCTTGATGGTTGTTATTTCTATGTCTTTATGTTGATCTTGACTATTATTCATGTGCTTTCCCTAACCTTTCTTGGTTGTTACCATGCTCTTCTTATATTCATTATGTTTGAATGAATACTTATGTGTGCTTTAACTTTGTTAAGCCTACCCCAAGTGATGGAACTTGTTATTTCTCATCCAATTGTTTTATCTTTCTCCTATTCCAAAGGAAAGTTCCTCCATTGACCCCTAGGGTCATAGGTAGATTTTTGCTCCCCCCCCCCTTTGACTTTGTTAAATCATCTTGAACCCTAGATTAGTTAAGTTAGCACCTACTAGCCATTAGACTTTGCTTACGTCTAAAAGACCCACCTTTACTAGGATTGTTCTTCAACTAGAACCCTAGGTTAGAGTTTGTCAACTCTATGTAAAGATCATTGTCATGATTACTTACTTTCCCCCTGGATTTTGTTAAAGTAAATCCCCTTGATTGTACAATTTAGAATAGAGAGTTTTGTTAAACTCTACACAAGAATTGTTATGTTTGATCCCCTTTGAACCTTGATCAAAATCAAGTGTTCATCCACCCTCAGTGAGGAGAACTACGATTGCTCTGATTTTATCCGAGTTAGGATACGTAGGCAGAATATGCGATATCTTCACGAGCAAACTTAGAAACATCAACCCTAGGTATTTACCTTAAAACCCCAACCTTGATCCCAAACCATAGCAAGTAGTATATCATACAAACATACAAAAGGTTCCTGTAGAGTACTACATATGTTTAGGATGTGAAATACCAACCTTAAGCATAACCAACCCCCGATCCCCGCATCTCTTAGCATTGTTGTTACATCGTGCAAAAGGTATTTCTTTCTTTAACCTTTCCTTTAGATAAGTCAAAGTCCAGTTGTGAATTTAACGAATTAAGATTCAAGTTAATCAATTGCTTGACATACGATTCTCACCGCAACATAAATGGCGACTTCACTGGGGAAATTGAGGATTTAACCCACTTTGTGTGCTTGTATGTTATATCTCTGTATGTTTTCCTATACATGTATATTTGTGAATATATAATGGTAAGTTTGCATTGGATCATTTGGGTGATATCTTGAGTGGTGAGATAAGTCCTAATCCGAACTCGAGCGTATACATATGATAGGATGTGGTATGATCAATAGTTGACTGTTGGGAGTAGTCCTAACATGTTTGACATATGGTTGAGACCTCCTTGAGAAAATTAATGATGTATGAGTAGTCATGCATTTCAATAGCCGTTTCAACCTGAGAGTCCGTGAAACTGAGGACCTTTAGTTACCCACTTACCCCACTTGGCCTTTTTAGGATGTAGTGCGGTGACTATGAGGGAGTAGTCCTGAAATAGTTGTTACGCGATACTACACTCAGAAGAGTTTATCTTGAGAATATTTTTTACTCGCATGAGTAGTCATGTAGGTTGATGATACCTGAAAGATTTATTGATGAATCTCGGAACTTTTGTAGAACCCGTTGTGCCGGAACATACCCATAGTAAATACCTTTTGGGGTGGGTTAGACCATGGCTTCATACTCGTGATCTCTAAACTTAGGCTCTTGTTTGTTTGCTTGTACATTTCTGTATATGCGGGCGTGTAAATACGTGAATATGTGTGTATATGGGTGTTTTATGCATCCCTACATTCATTAATTCATGAAAACCCCTTTGGTTTCAAGGAATTCAGTTGTTCTTTCCTTTGTAAAAAAATCAATAGAGATCATGGATTTTGAAGCAAATTTTTTTCAGTTTTTCCAAAATGATTGCAAATTGTATTTGAGTTCCTTGAAACCATTTGTCTTGCTTTTACATTACATGAGCACGTCGTCACATTTTCATTGCATTTGCATTTCTCAGCCTTGAGTCTCAGCTTCTTCTTCCTATGTCACAAGAGGATACTTAGCACGCATTTTGGATAAACGCCAATGATGAATGAGCTTTTAAAATGCCAGGAAACCCTGAAAGTGGAGATCAGAGTTCTCAAAGTTAAGATGAACTGGGTCTTGGAGACTTTGCAAAACATGATGAAGAAAGAGGGGCATTCTTATCCTATTATATCCAGAGAAAATATCACTTCACCATCTCCACAAGAAGGACACTTTTGTGAGGAGACTTCATATCAACCAACATTTGATCATGCAATAAAATGTCAACCTCACCTTGTAACAACCAAGGAAGTCATCACTCCTCATCTAGCGGGTGTTACCCCAAGTCTAGGGCAAACCCATGTGGATGCTCTCTGTTTACCAGCATTTGGTTATCCCTCAAGATGTCATCATCAGCCTTTGAATTCCAAGTTGACATATCAATATCCATTGGCTATTCCTTTTCAAGCTCGTCGAAATTGAAAAAAGAGGCAGAGAAAGAACAAGAGGTTGAATCGAAACAAAAGGAACAAGGCTCACGAAGATCAGATTCCTATACCGCTTAGTAAGCTCTACCCGCTACTAATCCAGAAATCATTGATAACTCCTTTCAAATTTGTGCCAACATCATATACATGGTACAATCCTGATACAAACGCAGATTGTGAATTCTATAAAGGGTCCAGAGGACACAATTTGGGTATTTGTCTTGCATTAGAAGCATCAATACAGAAATTGATCCACAAGAAGAGCTTAATATTTGAAGAAGACCATCCAGAGGTTAAATGTGGATATTATACTGAGACAATGGGGCATATCATAGAAGAGTGCAAGAGTTTCAGGCACAGGTTACAAGATTTGATAGAGTCACTAGCACCCTGTAATACCCCAAATTTTACCTTATCTTTTTTATTTTTATTTTAAATTCTGATTAACTTAATAAATTAACCTTTTTTTTAGATCTTGTTTTTTTAACTAATAATAATTTAATTAAATTTTTTTTATATAACTTTACTAATGTTTTTTATTAACTTTTTTTTTTCTATTTAGTTTATTTATTTAAATCATTCTAAGCTCTTCTTACTAACTTTTAGGATTTAGATTAAAATTTAACTTTTTCTTTTCTTTAAGAGTAAATCTTTTTATAACCTTTTTAAATTAATTTCTAACACATTTTTTTAATCAAATTCTATTACCTTTTTAAAATTAAATCTTTTTTCTAACTCCTTTTTAAAGTTAAATCTTTTTTTCTATTTTTTTTAAAAAAAATCAAATCTTTTTTCTAACTATTTTAAAAGTTAAATCCTTTTTTTTCTACCTTTTAAAGTTAAATCTATTTCTAACTTTTTTAAAGCTAAATCTTTTTTTTCTAACTTTTTAAAAATTAAATCTTTTTTTTCTCTAACTTCTCTTTTTAAAATTAAATCTTTTTTCTAACTCCTTTTTAAAGTTAAATTTTTTTTCTAACTTTTATAAAGTTAAATCTTTTTTTCTAACTTTTTTAAAAAAATTAAATCTTTTTTTTCTCTAACTTCTTTTATAAAGTTAAAAAAATTTTTTTTAACTTTTTTTAAAAAAATTAAATCTTTTTTTCTCTAACTTCTTTTTAAAATTAAATCTTTTTTTTCTTTAACTTCTTTTTAAAATTAAATCTTTTTTTCTATCTATTTTAAAAATTAAATCTAACCTTTTTTTTTATAAATTAAATCTATCCTTTTTTTTAAAATTAAATCTAAATCTTTTTTTGACACCTTTATTTTTCAAATTAAAATTCTAAATTCTTTTTAAAATTAAATTCTAACGCCCTTTTCTTTTTCTTTT
Source organism: Lathyrus sativus (assembly GCA_963859935.3). Classification (NCBI taxonomy): domain Eukaryota; kingdom Viridiplantae; phylum Streptophyta; class Magnoliopsida; order Fabales; family Fabaceae; genus Lathyrus; species Lathyrus sativus. The sequence goes on along the minus strand of OZ012740.1, from coordinate 279,595,848 downwards.
TTTTTTAAATTCTAAATTCCTTTTAAAATGAAATTCTAACAGTTTTTAAAATAATTCTAACATTTTTTAAAACCAACATTCAAATATTTTTTTATTTTAAAATTCTAACTCATTTTTTTTAAACTTCAAACTCTAATTTTTATTTAACTTGAAACTCTTATCTTCTTTGCTAACTTTTTAAATTTAAATCTCAACACTTTTTTAATCTAATCCAATCCCAATGAATTCCAGATGGAGCAAAATCAAATCAATCAGATCATATCATCATCATAAGAAAATCAGATCTAAATATCAACATCACCATCATTGAATCAAATCTGAAATCATCATAAAAATTCATTCAAATCAAATCAGAGATTGAAAAAGATTGAGATATTCAAATCAAATCTGAGATTGAAAAAGATTTAAAAATCAAGTATAAAAGGACCCTCAGAAGCAACAAAACGGGGGGATCGACAAACATCAAAAACTCTTACAGTCTTCATCAAAAGTAACTAACTCTTCTTTTTTTTAATTTCTAATCTTTTTTATATCTTATTTTCAAAATTTCTACCATTTTTTCTTAATTAAAATTCTAACATTCTAACTCTTTTTTTATTAAAATTCTAACCTTTTCTCTTTTATTTTCAAACTTTTATTTTTATTTTCTAACCTTTTTTTTAAAAACCAAATTTCGAAGTTCTAATTTTTTTGCTAACTTTTAATTCTAACTTAAAATCTATTTTCTTTTTCTTAATCACATTAAAAACTCTAACTTTTCCAAATCTCACAAAAAAAACCTAATTCCATTCTAACTCTTTTCTTATTACCTAAATTCTCATCGTCTCAAAACGTTCATCACTTAACTTCTAATTATTGTCAATTCCAATTTTCATCCTTCATTCCTAACAGTATTCTTGATTATCCATGAACCTGTTCACTAATATTTATTTATTTAATTTTTGTATTTATTTTTATATTTGTACATAATCTGACATCATCGTTGCTATTTCATATTCCATTATCACTTGTATATTATCGCCATCTTCTTTGCATATTAATTTTCATTGTTTATTAATTTTTCGCTAACATCCTCATTTTTAAGATCCAAATTTCTAACTTTTTTTCTTGTTTCGTTAATTATAATTTTCTACTTAAATTCCTAACATTCCCGTCTAATTTTTTGTCTAACCCCGTATAATAACAATCACGGTTTGTTTTGGTTTTCTGCAGCTGACTAAGTTCAATTGATTTTATTTTCAGTTTAAATATTCAATTATCATATTTGTAACTGCTTATGGGATGTAATTTTGCGAGACAATTGTCGCATTTATCTTTCCGCACTTTATGTTCTGCCATTGTATGTTTATCGCGTCTTTACCAATAATTTCACTCCTCCGAAGGAATTAGGTCTAGCCGTTTGGCTGCCGCGCCAATAGTCCTCAACTTCAAACCCTTACAACCTCACAAACCCTAATTTTCACAAATGCCTCGCCGCAGGCAAGATTACAATTTTACCCCTAGCATTAGGTCAAAGAGCCGTCGCGCTCATTTTAGGGTTTCCCGCCGTAGAATCCCTAATTTAACCCTAATTACAATTTAACAATTCATAACGTAGAGATCGGAGTTTAAGACTCCATGTAAGCGTGTCCCTAAGATACGTTTATTCCCCATTGAAACCTTGGCCACAGTCAAGACGTTTCTAACCTCCCTTTTGAGGGGAACTACGATTACTCTGATTCCACTCCCGTAAGGATACGTAGGCACAAGATGCGATGTCTTGCCGAGTAAACTTAGAATTAACCCCTTAGGTTTATTTTCTCACTTTTAATCCCTTTGTACATATACCTTAAGAATAATAAAGCGAAATAGTAAGCATTTGAACAAAAGGTTCCTGTAGAGTACTACAGAAGTTTAGGGTGCTAATACCTTCCCTAAATTTAACCAACCCCCGAACCCTAGATCTTTCCCCGCATTGTGTTTACGATGCAAAAATAGGTTTTCCCTTTTTGACCTTTTCCTTCGGATAAATCAAAGAGCGGTTGTGAATTGAATTGCGATTCAAACTCATTAATAGTTTGTGATCCTATTTCCACCGCAACAGAAAATGGCGACTTCACTGGGGACTTGCTAAACTTTTGAGGGTTATCCCTAATTTGTTCATATTTATTACTATCTGTGTTATTATTCATTTGCATGTATATATTTGTGCTTTGATTGTGGGACTGTTCCTTGTGCTGTGAGATAAGTCTTACGCCCGGACTAGTGACATTATTATAGGATGGGGATATATTCGATGAGGCTTATAGGGAGTGAATCCCGACCAAGCTGATTCGAGAATCACCGCTCAGTTGAGACCTTTTCGAAAATGGTTCGGTTGAACGAGTAATCGTTGGAAACTTTTTCCATGGTCGATTGGAGTCTGTGATATTGAGGACCGTAGTACCTTAACACCACCTTGGCCTTATTTAGGACGTAGTGCGGGAGCTATGTGGGAGTAATCCTACAACGGCTGCTACGCGATACTACACTCAAAAGAGGTTCTCTTGAGAATATTATTCAACCCCGAGTCAGTCGGAAGGTTGATAATATCCGAAAGATGGGCTGATGACTTTGGGCACTTTGTAGAACCTTGTTCGGCAGGTACAACTAACCTATAGTACACTCCTTTTGGGATGGGTAGACCTTGACTCCGCTCACGTTCCTTTAACCTAGGACTTTGTGTGTTTTCATGCATTGCATCCATAAAGCATCTCATTGCAATGTATTTCATGGAGTTCAAATATCATTTATGGATATCGCGGGATACCATAAATAAAAAAAAATAAAATGAAAAAACAAGAAAAAGATTTCTTTGGTACCCCACGACATTCGTAAATGTTTGAATTCCATGAAATCTTCTTTTGCATTCACATTTTAGCATCATACTTTTGCATTGCATGTGTCTCCCGATTTCTCATACTCGGTTCTCTCACCCTCCAGTTTTGTCACCCTGAGTTCTCTGCATCAATACGACCCTTCAAAAGAATGGAAGATCAAAACCAAGAGATCAACCGTGTCAGCCATGAATTCGAAGATCTTCGAGGAAGTGTAGGGCAGATTTTGGAGATGTTACGAGCTCTTAGTGTGAAGGTGGATGCTCAGTCTACTGTTGTTTCTAAGACTAATACCGTTATGGAACCTCAACCAGCTGTTACTGTCGAGAATGTACCTCCTCAAGGTCTTCAATCTGGTTTGGTGCCTCCCAGTGCTCGACCAGTTCGACGAGCTACCCCTCCAAAGTGCAAAACTCCTAACTCCGACCATTGTAAAGGACCTACACGTTCAAAGAACTGCAAAAAGGCTACTCCTCAACCTTTACAATATCAGCAGAGTTATGTTCAAGGTTATCCGTTTCTATATGTTCAACAACCCTATGTAGCTACTGTTGCACCTCCTTTCGATCAGCAGTTTCCTGCACGCCAGCCTGTGCCGTCGACTCCGGTATATCAAGCACCGATTTATCAACAACCTTCTGGTTATCCGCCCATGCGAGGTCCTGTCAACAGTCAACGAGTGCCCAACGCTCCTGTTCACCAGCAATCACAGGATCAGGTTCCTTATCCCCGTAAGAGTCAGTATAAGCCTTGTCCTCCAATTCCGATGACTTTCACTGAGTTATACCCCCATTTGGTACAACAAGGTCTGATTACCACCCGTGCTTTGGGTCCTCCACCTAATCCATTACCTGCAAGTTACAACGCTACCGCTCATTGTTTATTTCATGAGGGTGCGCCCGACCATGATCTAGAGAATTGTTATGCTCTTAAGAAAGTTGTCAGAGATTGCTAGAAGCGAAGAAGTTGTCTTTTAGCAATGCTCAGCCGAAGATCGAGACTCCTCTCGGGGTCCCTCACTTGTCGGGTTCGAATTCTGCAAAACATGCTACTCCTGTGGCAAATTAGTCGAATCCAGTAATTATTCAAAGGCCTAGCCCGCTTCATTTCAGTAACCCTCAAGATGACATGACCGGGATCAACAAAGAATCTGGGAAAGTTATTTTGAAGCAACGACTGAAAACTGTTGAAGATGTGACCAGCGTAACTGGGGCAAACCATGATGACTCACAGTGATCATAAGCCAGACGTCCTTTCCGTTGAGGCTCCGCCAAAGGAAACTGTTACTCTTGCATGCAAGATTTCATAAACATTTAGAAGGATTTTTCCGACAGTTCATTTGTTTATTTATATGCATTTCTCTTTGATTAAGCATATTTAGCATGTACGAACTTGTTTATCTTTGATTAATTAATGCAACGCATATGTTTGTCTTGAATAAATCCATTCGTTTCACTCATTCAAAAAACGTTTTCATAAATCATAATGCCAACTTTACCCGATCTCTTGTTCTGATGGAGAATTAGGGGGAGGATGACGAACCCAAAACGTCAGATTTCTTGTCGTATGCTTTCGATTGAAACCCGCTGATGATGTAAGGCATTGTTTCAAATCCCAAACACTGGAGATATAAGGATGTTAATCCCTAGTCAACCCTTTGAGCCTTGAAGTAGGAGTTTTTCTTTCTTTTTAAGAACCTTCATCCTAACCTGGGGCAGGGTAGGTTTCAGTTAAACCGATCGAGCGCTTAGACTCTTAAAAAGGAAGAGCAAACCTTCGAGAATTTATCCTTAGCATCTTAAGAAGTCCAATACAATGGCTATCCCTCGGTTACCTAAGGAGTGGGGCAGTCACGAGCCTTTCGAAAGATTTACACGACTTGTGCATAAAAGAATATTCAAAAAAATAATAAAAGCCCGCTAAGTCAAAACCTATGAAGGAGACTTAGGCAAAACTGGGGCATCCCGCTGGACTCCAAAGTCAAATCAATAGACGCTGTCCAGGCAAAAGTTAGGGAATAAGAACAACAAACCAGTAGTTTGTAGAACCCCTATAAAGAACAAGGTCGTGTGACCAATTGCCAAAAGAAATAGGTGAGTGACTGCCATGTCCCAAGCCTTGATAAGTTCTCGACCATAGCAAATCCGCTTGAGATATGAGCGTTCGTATCCGGTTAACTGAATTAGGATTGGAGAACATCACGAAGAATGGGTGGGTACAAATATAACTTTGAGCCTTTATCCTTTGTTTCTTAAACCGTGAACCGAGCCACGATGCAACCTTTAAAAGACCTAATTGAAGTAGGACTTCGGTTGAAAGCATACTCGACAAGATCATGTTTCCTGACTCCTACGAGCTATGCTCAGAAAAATTCATGTTGGCATTATAATTAAAACTTATATCCTGACTAGTGATTTCGGTCACAAGTTATCGCGATATCTTTTTTCAAAACAAAAATTCAGGACAAATATATGTGTACATTGACAAGCTCAGGATAGGCATTTCAGGCATGACAACTTTGCTTGATATCTTAGAGATTTACATATGAACATAACCCGTGGAACTTGAAGATCCTGCTGAACAGGGGCAGGCAGTTTCCCAATTCGCTTACCAACGCGAGTCTGACGTTCTTAAGAGCTATTTCCCAAAGATTTCGTCGTAACACGATTAATTTGTGCCAGTTACGTCGAGACCTGACAAATCTCTCAAAGAGTTTGAGAACAATGGGGCAACCGGACTCGGTGTTCTCTATAAAATCCTCTTGAGATGACCCTACCTCGCAACGCAAGTATCCTGGGGCACCATGTTTTTAAAGGAAACAAATGGCGACTACTACAAGATCCTTCAAGATCAAAACCATGTGGTTTCACAACTTTTCTTCATGCACCCGATGGATTTTACTCACGGCGGCCTTCGTTCCCCAGTAAATCTCAGTGTTGCAACAGGCTCCCAAGCTATTGCCTCATCACAGTCCCCAGCGAGACTATAAGCTGACAACTTTTTCTTGGGTAACTCAAAAGTGTCCCCCAGGTTTTCTTCTCCCCATGTGAAGACGTGATACTGTACACCCAAGCAGATTACCTTCTCCTCAGAGAATTCAGAACTTTAAAACCAGACTTGGTTCTACTATTGATCTTTCGCACCCATGATTGACGTATTGGTTGCAGAGAACGCAGGGTATCTCCGTCGAGATGTTTATTTCATCTCTCGTCCCATCTCTAGTCTGTTTCGTCAGTATACGCAAGGGCATAAGCATCACATGCCTATTTCATTACATATTCATTACATATTCATTACATACTCATTACATACTCATTTCATAACATCTTGCATACATAAACATTAACATACATAGACATTAACATACATTCACATTAACATATGCATTAACATATGCATTAGCATTCACAGGTTCATTGTGTTTCACCATCATTTGGTTGTTACCGCCGAGTAACTGGGTTCGTCCATTCTCTCCAAATAGATTGTCAGCCCTAAGCATAAAATACTTACTTGTTTCCAGTTTCCCCACGGAGCTCGATCCTCGTGGATGACGGTTACTTCAACCATCTTTCCTCGCCAGGATAAGATATCTACCCTTCGAGTTCATTCCCTCGATGGAGTCTTGATTACCAGTCTTCCTTCTAGCTCAATCCTAGATTGAATCTCAGTCTTGTCGGTCGTCAATCCCAACCGGACGTGCATTTATTTTGCACCATCTAAAGATTTTCACCATACCATGGCAGATACGCGACTGTTTTCGCCCGAGAAGTTTATCACTGTACCCGGACGTGCATTTATTTTTCACTATCTTCAACTACAATCATTTACAGATACACGCCAGTTCACGCCTGGAAAATCTATCAGTACAACACTTTACAATCCTACATGTTACAACATCGGTACAACACTTTACATCTTACAACATCGGTATACAACATTTCTCACCTAAGAAACCGATCCTATCTTCGTTATGACTCGCAGCAAATGGCCATCTCCATGGAGCAGTTGGGCTTCCATTTACCTGTCGTCTTGAAGTATGGGAGGTTTGAACCAAATCGTATTCAGGAGAGCACGATCTTGAAGTACGGGGAGGTTTGAGCGGAATCATATTCAGGAGAGCACGATTCTGAATTATGAAGAAGTTCATTTACCCTTTAGTAAAAGAAGGAGCCGAATCATATTCAGGAGAGCACGATTCTGAAGTATGAGGAAGTTCAGTTAGCCTTTTCATATTCAGGAGAGCACGATTCTGAATTATGAAGAATTTCATTTACAAGAAAGAGCCGAATCATATTCAGGAGAGCACGATTCTGAAGTATGAGGAAGTTCAGTTAGCCTTTTCATATTCAGGAGAGCACGATTCCGAATTATGAAGAATTTCATTTACAAGAAAGAGCCGAATCATATTCAGGAGAGCACGATTCTGAAGTATGAGGAAGTTCAGTTAGCCTTTTCATATTCAGGAGAGCACGATTCTGAAGTATGAAGAATTTCATTTACAAGAAAGAGCCGAATCATATTCAGGAGAGCACGATTCTGAAGTATGAGGAAGTTCAGTTAGCCCTTTTCATATTCAGGAGAGCACGATTCTGAAGTATGAAGCATTTCATTTACCCGAAAGAGCCGAATCATATTCAGGAGAGCACGATTCTGAAGTATGAGGAAGTTCAGTTTACCCTTTTCATGTTCAGGAGAGCACGATCTTGAAGCATGGAGAAGTTTATTTATCCTTCAGTAAGAGAAGAATCAGAATCGTATTCCAGGCGCCGACCTTAAATGCGAGAAGATTTATTTATCAGATAAGCAGCAGCCTCTTTATTTGAGTGCTTATCCATTTTGACATATAAGTCCCTTCCAACGATGAGTGACAATTCTCCCTCAAGAAGCTTATCAGGGCATTTCCCATTAAAGTCCATTTATTTTGGCATACAGCCGGTCTTTACCCTGTATATTTGCTACGGGTTCCCGAAAAGTCCATTCGATCCCATCACGAAGGATAGTTTATAGAAGCTTGGATGTTATTCTTTGCTCAATGCTCTAGCATTCTGTAATCGATCTTGCAAGCCGTGTAGATCCAGTTATTATTAGACATTCCCAAGTGGAGGTCATCTCATAGGTGCCATCTCCATTTAAGGATCTTATTCTTAAAGTCCATTTATTTTGGCATACAGCCGGTTTTTATCCTGTATATTTGCTACGGATTCCCGAAAAGTCCGTTGGATCCTGTCACGAGGGATAGTTTACAGAAGCTTGGATGTTATTCTTTGCTCAATGCTCCAGCATTCTGTAATCGATCTTTCAGTCGTACATGATCCAGTTTTACTTTTAGATTCCCCAGTGGAGGCCGTCCCTTAGGTGCCATCTCCATTTGAGAATCTCGTTCCCGTTCTAAAAATGACAATTGGTCGTGTTCGCACCAGTTGACCATCATTTTTGGAATTCCCCAGTGTTGTACTGTGTCCCAGCGCGTCGTTTTCCCCAGTATGTTCTTCTCGTAGCGTCTGACCCTGTGTCGTCGTATTCGTCAGCATTTTCGCATTCATCATTCCAGCATACGCATCATATCATATTCATGGCATCGTCTGCATTAGTCTGTTCTCGTTTTGTCTATAACATTGCATATCGCCACATATAAGGGTAAAATTTTCGGTTATCTATATTTAAATCCCTCCACCATGATTCCTCGAGTCCCCGCCACTCAAATCATCTGGTGTAGCTATTTAAATAGGGACAACTGTAATACCCCAAATTTTACCTTTTCTTTTTTATTTTTATTTTAAATTCTGATTAACTTAATAAATTAACCTTTTTTTTAGATCTTGTTTTTTTAACTAATAATAATTTAATTAAATGTTTTTTATATAACTTTACTAATGTTTTTTATTAACTTTTTTTTTTCTATTTAGTTTATTTATTTAAATCATTTTAAGCTCTTCTTACTAACTTTTAGGATTTAGATTAAAATTTAACTTTTTCTTTTCTTTAAGAGTAAATCTTTTTATAACCTTTTTAAATTAATTTCTAACACATTTTTTTAATCAAATTCTATTACCTTTTTAAAATTAAATCTTTTTTCTAACTCCTTTTTAAAGTTAAATCTTTTTTTCTATTTTTTTTTAAAAAATCAAATCTTTTTTCTAACTATTTTAAAAGTTAAATCCTTTTTTTTCTACCTTTTAAAGTTAAATCTATTTCTAACTTTTTTAAAGCTAAATCTTTTTTGTCTAACTTTTTAAAAGTTAAATCTTTTTTTTCTCTAACTTCTCTTTTTAAAATTAAATCTTTTTTCTAACTCCTTTTTAAAGTTAAATTTTTTTTCTAACTTTTATAAAGTTAAATCTTTTTTTCTAACTTTTTTAAAAAAATTAAATCTTTTTTTTCTCTAACTTCTTTTATAAAGTTAAAAAAAAATTTTCTAACTTTTTTTAAAAAAATTAAATCTTTTTTTCTCTAACTTCTTTTTAAAATTAAATCTTTTTTTTCTTTAACTTCTTTTTAAAATTAAATCTTTTTTTCTATCTATTTTAAAAATTAAATCTAACCTTTTTTTTATAAATTAAATCTATCCTTTTTTTTAAAATTAAATCTAAAATTTTTTTTGACACCTTTATTTTTCAAATTAAAATTCTAAATTCTTTTTAAAATTAAATTCTAACGCCCTTTTCTTTTTCTTTTTTTTTTAAATTCTAAATTCCTTTTAAAATGAAATTCTAACAGTTTTTAAAATAATTCTAACATTTTTTAAAACCAACATTCAAATATTTTTTTATTTTAAAATTCTAACTCATTTTTTTTAAACTTAAAACTCTAATTTTTATTTAACTTGAAACTCTTATCTTCTTTGCTAACTTTTTAAATTTAAATCTCAACACTTTTTTAATCTAATCCAATCCCAATGAATTCCAGATGGAGCAAAATCAAATCAATCAGATCATATCATCATCATAAGAAAATCAGATCTAAATATCAACATCACCATCATTGAATCAAATCTGAAATCATCATAAAAATTCATTCAAATCAAATCAGAGATTGAAAAAGATTGAGATATTCAAATCAAATCTGAGATTGAAAAAGATTTAAAAATCAAGTATAAAAGGACCCTCAGAAGCAACAAAACGGGGGGATCGACAAGCATCAAAAACTCTTACAGTCTTCATCAAAAGTAACTAACTCTTCTTTTTTTTAATTTCTAATCTTTTTTATATCTTTTTTTCAAAATTTCTACCATTTTTTCTTAATTAAAATTCTAACATTCTAACTCTTTTTTTATTAAAATTCTAACCTTTTCTCTTTTATTTTCAAACTTTTATTTTTATTTTCTAACCTTTTTTTTAAAAACCAAATTTCGAAGTTCTAATTTTTTTGCTAACTTTTAATTCTAACTTAAAATCTATTTTCTTTTTCTTAATCACATTAAAAACTCTAACTTTTCCAAATCTCACAAAAAAAACCTAATTCCATTCTAACTCTTTTCTTATTACCTAAATTCTCATCGTCTCAAAACGTTCATCACTTAACTTCTAATTATTGTCAATTCCAATTTTCATCCTTCATTCCTAACAGTATTCTTGATTATCCATGAACCTGTTCACTAATATTTATTTATTTAATTTTTGTATTTATTTTTATATTTGTACATAATCTGACATCATCGTTGCTATTTCATATTCCATTATCACTTGTATATTATCGCCATCTTCTTTGCATATTAATTTTCATTGTTTATTAATTTTTCGCTAACATCCTCATTTTTAAGATCCAAATTTCTAACTTTTTTTCTTGTTTCGTTAATTATAATTTTCTACTTAAATTCCTAACATTCCCGTCTAATTTTTTGTCTAACCCCGTATAATAACAATCACGGTTTGTTTTGGTTTTCTGCAGCTGACTAAGTTCAATTGATTTTATTTTCAGTTTAAATATTCAATTATCATATTTGTAACTGCTTATGGGATGTAATTTTGCGAGACAATTGTCGCATTTATCTTTCCGCACTTTATGTTCTGCCATTGTATGTTTATCGCGTCTTTACCAATAATTTCACTCCTCCGAAGGAATTAGGTCTAGCCGTTTGGTCGCCGCGCCAATAGTCCTCAACTTCAAACCCTTACAACCTCACAAACCCTAATTTTCACAAATGCCTCGCCGCAGGCAAGATTACAATTTTACCCCTAGCATTAGGTCAAAGAGCCGTCGCGCTCATTTTAGGGTTTCCCGCCGTAGAATCCCTAATTTAACCCTAATTACAATTTAACAATTCATAACGTAGAGATCGGAGTTTAAGACTCCATGTAAGCGTGTCCCTAAGATACGTTTATTCCCCATTGAAACCTTGGCCACAGTCAAGACGTTTCTAACCTCCCTTTTGAGGGGAACTACGATTACTCTGATTCCACTCCCGTAAGGATACGTAGGCACAAGATGCGATGTCTTGCCGAGTAAACTTAGAATTAACCCCTTAGGTTTATTTTCTCACTTTTAACCCCTTTGTACATATACCTTAAGAATAATAAAGCGAAATAGTAAGCATTTGAACAAAAGGTTCCTGTAGAGTACTACAGAAGTTTAGGGTGCTAATACCTTCCCTAAATTTAACCAACCCCCGAACCCTAGATCTTTCCCCGCATTGTGTTTACGATGCAAAAATAGGTTTTCCCTTTTTGACCTTTTCCTTCGGATAAATCAAAGAGCGGTTGTGAATTGAATTGCGATTCAAACTCATTAATAGTTTGTGATCCTATTTCCACCGCAACACACCCCAAGGAGGAAGGCTAGATGTCGATATCTTGATTTCGGAGCCAGATGACAATAAGGGTAAAGAACGTATGATACCTCTTAAGATTTTATACCACAAAGAATAAGTCACGTGCGTGAGTCGATCAAAATCAAGATCCTGATCGTTAAAGAAATGACCCCTTTTTTTCGACACATAAGTTGAAGTTTGTTGAAGACAATTCCCTAAAGCTGGCAATCTGTTGGCTGTTTCAGCACATCCTATTGTACTTTCTTTGTATTTTTGAATCTGTATTTGCTTGTAAGCATTGTTGTTTTTTGAATTGGAAAGATTAATGAAATGTTTATGCATCTTTTGATTAAGTTCATTCGTATTCACTCTTTCTCTTTCCTTTCATTTAAAAATAAAAACAAAAAAAAAATAAACAAAAGGTTTTTTTTTCCACCTACTTATCTTTATCCAACTGTTTTTATTCAAGCAAAGGTTGGGGAGGATGACGAAATTTTTTTATCCATAACTGTTGTTGTATGCTTTTAATTAAACTTTGCCAATTATGTATGGCATTGTTTCAAATCCCCAAACACTGGAGAAATAAGGAAAATAATCCCTTGTTAACCACTTTGAGCCTGGAAGTAGTTGTTTTCTTTTAGAATTGATAAACCCTTAAATCTTAAACCTGGGGCAGGGTAGTTTTTAGTTTAACTTGCTTATACATTCGAATGCAAGTGCTTCATGGAAGAAACATGTCAGCTCTCTTAAATCAAGTGAACAAATAGTGTACAAGTTGCTCCCAAAGTGATAAATAAGGAATGGTCGCTAAGAAATCCTTACTCGAAGAATGAGTCGAGTCCCTTTCAAGGAAAAAGCTAAGAAAGATGGGAAGCTCGTGACTTTTCCTTATACAAAAGAGGCTTGTATGAGAACCAAAAAAGGATGACATTACAGCTCTCACTCTGAAAGTCCTCAATTAACACAACCAAATGTTATCAGGGAGTAGTGACTACCCTAGGTTTCTGAACCATCACCAACTATCATCAATGTGATTCCTAGCGTATAGGAACCTGAATGTATAACCTGAGTTAACTGAGCATAGGATTAAATTTCATTATGAAGATTGGGTGGGGACAAATAAACTTTCATCCTTTATCCTTTGTTTCATGAGCCGTAAACCAAGCCATGTAATAACCTTTAAAAGACCTAATTGAGGTAAGGTTGTTTTGCAAGTGTTGTAGTGAGAATAGGATATCAAATTATTGATTAATTTGAATATCAATATTGATTCACAATCGGTCTTTGATTTATCTGAAGGAAAGGTTAAAGAAAGGAAAAACCTAGTTTCCATCATAAACACAGTGCGGGGAGAGATCTAGGGTTTGGGGGTTAGTTAAGCTTAGGCAAGGTATTAGCATCCTAAACTTCTGTAGTACTCTACAGGACCTCTTGTTTAAAAATGTGCTATTTTCTAATGGTTATCTGTTTAAGGTATGCTAAAGGGTTGAAGGGTAAAGAGAAGGACCTAAGGGGTTAGTCCTAAGTATACTCGCCAAGAAATTGCATCTTGTGCCTACGTATCCGAGGTAGGGGATGGAACTAGAGTATTCGTAGTTCCTCTCAAAGAGGGAGAGGAACTTCTTGACTATGGTCAAGGTTCTAAGGGGATGTAAGCATTCATAGGGAAGTACTTACATGGAGTACGGAGACTCTGAGTCTACATTGTAGAGTTGAATTGAAAAGGGTGAAGTAAGTATTCCACGGGGGGAACATACATGGAGTGCTGCAGCTTCTGATCCTAAGGCTAGTATAAAGGAATGGATGTCCACGGCGGGACGCCTAAGCATGAGTAAGGCGACTCAAACCCTAAGGCTAGGAAAAGGTATGGTATATCCACGACAGGACGCCTAAACACGAGTACGGCGACTCGGATCCTAAGGCTACGATGGGGTGAGGGTGAAGGCAATGACACGGCGGTCAAACGAAATACCTTTCCTTCGGAAACAAACAGTAAATGGAAAATGTAAAACAAATGATAATTGATATATCAAGATAATGATATGTAAATAGCATAGTGAAAGGTTGAATTTAAATGGATAATGAGAAGTAAAGTTAGATGATGATTGGTGAATAAATGGAATAGCAAAGATGGTGAATTGTAAATAATTTAGGAATTAGAAGCTGATTGAATAAGTTTGAAAATGTCGAGGATCTAATTCTAATTGTTTTTATTTTTTTGAGAAAGAAAACTAACTAGTTAATCTTAAGTTATATAAAAAAGTTTTTTATTTTTTTTTGTATTTTTTCCTTTTTATATTTTTAAATATTAAATGTTTTTCAGATTTTTTTGATATTAGTTAGTGGTTAGTATTGTTAGTATTTATATTAATTAATATTACAAAAGAAATAAAAAAACACATAAAAAACAAAATAAAAATGGGTTGGGCATGGGTGATGAAACCCTAGGACCCAACCTGGTCCGGTATTAAGAGAAGGGGGGAGACTAGGTTTCAAAAGAAACCCTAGTCCCCATATGCAAACGGCGCCCTCTTTTGTTGTTTCCTCTTTGATCCCTCTCAGACTTTCTCACTTCTCCCTCTTCCAAGTCTACGCGACATATCTTCTTCTCTTCTTCTTCTTTCGCGATGCTTTCTTCTTCTCTTCCACTTCCGACCGCTGAAAATGAAACACCAAACAATCAAAAACGATAAAAAGGCTTACGGTGGATATGTGTTTTGCGGCTTTTTTATGCTTGTGTTCGTCGATCTGGGTTTATGATGTTCTTTAACAATGATGAGAATGAATTTTTCGTTCCTGAGTCACGAGGGTTTGGCAATTTGCGATTAGTTTTGCCTTTTTGACAGATTTATGTTGATTTTTGTGGTCGGTGATGGATTTTCGTTGACGATTTCTGGGTTTCAAACTGGCTTTCGAATGGGGTTTTGTGATGTTTATGGTTGTTGGTGGTTTTCGATTTCTTGGTTGATGGGTTTGTGTTCTTGGGCTATGATGAGAACTTTCTCTAAGCCTTGTGGTTTTTTTTAGATGATTTTTCGTCGTCTTTTTTTATAGCCGGTTTTCAAAAATGAAATGAAGAAAGCCTTTAAAGATATTTCCTTTTTTAGGGTAACATGTCTGAGACGTGTTTGATTCTTTCCATCTTCGTTTTTGGCTTTTGATGGTGTTATTCCATTTTTTGATGATGCTTAATGATGGTGATAACTTCCCATTTTCGATTTTTTGGTTTATTGTTGATGAAATCCATTTTCGGATTTGTCCTTTTGTTGATGAATTCCATTTTCGGAAATTTGAACCGTTGGCTTGAGGAAGGAAAAAAATCGTTTTTTCTTAATTCTTTAATCTTCTTTTTCCTTTAGTATGAACAGATACTGCCAGATTTTCTTGTTGTTGGGCTTGTTTTGGAAAGGTTTTGGCTGTTCTGAATCCGTGTTTGGGGGAAGAAAATTCGTTTCCTTTTTTTCTTCATTTTTTCTTTTTCATTACAAGAACAAATGTTGCCTTGGTTTTTGCTTTTGGTTGTTGGTTTTTCTGTTCTATCTGCTTAGAAATGGAAGTTGGTAGCAAGTCATTTGTTGCCCTTCCCCTTGCCCAATGATGATCTTCATGTTCTGAGGGCTATCAAAAATTCAATATTTTTTTCTTTTATTGACTTTTATCTTTCTGAATTTTATTGTTGTTATTTTGCAGGTTTCATGAAGATAGCAAGAAGAATTTGAAGGTCTTGGGATAGTCTTAAGATTTAGATTTAGCAACATGAGTCTTGAAATATGTTGTAATCTTGAGTATTCTTTGTAAATGAAATTGATAAATCTTGTACTCTTAATTCTTGTGAATAAAATTTCGGAACCTTCTCGAATCTTGAACATCTTGTTGAATTCTTTATTTTCTTGCAAACACCAAACTACATTAATAGTAGCCAACGCCTCTTTAGAGAGCAATGTGTTCAAATTCTCTTGAAATATCACACCATAATTAATCATAAGCCAAACTCCAAATTTTTATGCTTTAAGATCAAACTCAAGTTTAAGATTGATGTACTATATCTTTGGGGATACTTTATGACCATAAGCAAACCGCAGCTCATATGGGACATAACCATGTCATTCAATCAAACCAATCTTTAGGGTTTTGTTCCAAATACAAAACTATGAAAAGTGAAGCCCAGATCCATATTAACCGGTCATGCTCTGCAGGGGACATTAAAAGCCTCATGACCTCCTGAATTTCTAGCAGTGACCTATCTTTCATAAAACAAACACAAAAAAACTGGTTAAACGGTTAGCTAAAACAAAAAATAAACCGAAATGAAATGCGAAACGATCACTGAATCTAAAGGGTAAAATTTGGGGTACAACAGGAAGCATACTACAACAAGGTTGGATAACCTGACTCCTAATGATCTTTGTTATTTATTTGTATTAATCACTTCATATGTCATTCTGTAATTGTCTAGATACACTTTGTTTTTGATCTTTGACTCACTCCATTGTGTTGTTTTACCAATAAATTTTGATTTCAAAAGCATGCATAAATGTTGCATTGAAACTGCCAATATTTAATGAATAATACTGTTTGCAAGACAATCTGATATCAAAGGAATCCCAAAGAATGCAGTCAGCTAGAGAATTTGACTAGGTAAAGAAAGCTCAGCCTGAGGCAAACAGTTTGAAGGATTTGTTAATCAAGCTTTCCAAGAGTTGAGAAATCATGGGAAGAGCTCTTCAAACTTCAGAATTTAATGGCACACCATCTCGAGGTAATCTTATAACAAGTTATTTCCCAACTCCTTTAAATTCAAACCACTCCAAGATTCAAATAATCTGGGGCAAGCAGATCGAGAATTGATAAATCTCTCGAAAGCTAGTTAATCAGGAGCAACTAGGTTGAAATTAGAAAAATCTCTCTCTAGGGCATCTCCTTCATAGATCAACCAGCAAGTAGGGGCAAGTTTGTTTCCCAGTTGTTATTCCTAGAGCCAGACAGAGAAATTTGAGGGTTTTGTTTTACATTTAAACTGGGGCAGTTACGTCAAGATTGGTTGAATCTCTCCAAGAGTTTTAATACATTGAGACATCTTGTATACCAATTCTTCTGTAAAATATTCTTGATAATTTCTATTCGCAGACCATGTAATCTGGGGTAGATGAGAATTGAAGATAATCATTATTCCTGGATTGAACTTTGGTCCATGGCAATGTTGCTTTTGAACTTGGTTAGGTCGCCGAACCTAGTTTGAGTGTGCATTTATTATGCATTATATCTCGCAGGGAGAACCTATTATAGATCCTCATTGAAGACAAAAGACATTCTCCAATAGTTTTCTTGTAACAACATCTCTTTGGAATTTATACCCAGACAACAAGTGGCAGCTTCTTTGAAAATCTTGTTTTTATATGGCGATAAGTGGAAGTATCTCCCGAAAAGCTTATTCATCTTTGTTGTTTTTTACTCCTTTACAATTTCACTGGTACTCCTCACCTGATGTATGTTTTGAAGACCCATCCTCAGAGTAGGAACTTTGACTCTCTAAAGACTTTTGTGTTGTTAGTTGGCTTGCCTAAGCCTCGTATTGTCCTGAACGAAGTGAATACGTTTGACCACTGTGTGTTGGCAAGGACACCTTTATTCCCCGGATTCAATGTAATATTCTATTTCCCCATCGAAGTAGATTGTGATTTGTATTTCCCTCTGAGTCTGTTGTTTCTGTGTCTCTCGTTAGAGTCGATTGTTGCACGTTTTTGAGAATTTGTATCATATCACAGTATGTGCACTTAGCATATCTTTTTAGGCTGCATTTTCTTGTTTGTTGTTTTTGTTTCTAAGTCCAGTTGTAACTGGCAATGTTTGGCGTCTGTTGTGGCTGTCGTCCACCTTTGTCTCCCATAGAGTTGCTCGGCTCCCCTTTCGAGATCTTTGGTTGTCACCAGATCTTTCTAGATCAGTTGTTACTTTTATTTTATACCCTTTGGTTGTTACCAATATTCCCCTGTGGTCTAGTTGTTACTAAACCCCCTATTGTTTTGTCTTGTCTGGTCGTCTCCAGATTCCCCTGTGAAGTCTAGTTATAACTAGCAATTTCAAACAGAGAATCCAATTATCATTTATGCTTGTTGTTTGGTAGTTACTAGTATCACCTTGTGAGGCTAGTTGTTACTAGCTCCTCAAATCATTCTTAGCCATTTGGTGGTCACCGACCATTACCCATGAAGATTAGTTGTCTCTAATTCCCGTGAAGCCTAGTAATGTTTTGACTGACATTGTTTAAAGTCCAATCGTTATTGGCATCTTGATTTGGTTGTCACCATATCCTCTTGAAAATCCAGTAATGTTTTGACTGGGATTCTTTAAACCCCAAAATTGTTATTGGCATCGTTGTTTTGGTCATCACCAATCCACCTTGAAAGCCCATAAATGTTTTGACTAACCTTGTTTTAAGTCCAATTATCATTGGAATCTCTATTTTGGTCTTCACCAACCCCCATAAAGTCCAGTAGTTACTGGCATCCCTTAAAATAAAAATGTTATTGGTACTGCCGATTTGGTTGTCACCATATCCACCTTGAAGGCCAGTAATGTTTTGACTGGTATTCTTTCAAATCCAATTGTTATCGTCGATTTGGTTGTTACCATATCCGCCTTAAAAGTCCAGTAATGGCCAATTGTTATTGGTAATGTTGATTTGGTTGTCACTATATCCACTTCGAAATTCCAGTAATGTTTTGAGTAGCGTTCTGTGTAAAATCCAATTGTTATTGGTATCACTGTTTTGCATGTCACCCATCCCCAAGAATGTCCAGTAGTTACTAGCATTAATTGAAAGCCCATTGTTATTGATAGTGGAGTGTTTGGTCGTTACCTATCTCCTCTCAGAAGTCCAGTGGTTACTGGCATTGTTAAGTCTAATGATTATTGACAATTTCATCCAACTCTATTGTGTTCTTTGATTGTTGGTTGTTACCAACATCTCCCCATGAAGTCCAGTAGTTACTGGCACTATTTAAATTCCATTTGTTATTGGAATATGGTTGTAACCAACATCTTTTTTCCCCTGTAAGTCCAGTGGTTACTGACATTAATTGATAATTCCAATTGTTATTGGCATGAACTTTTGTTGTCACCAATCCCCGAGAAAGACCAGTGGTTACTAGCATCGTTTGAAACCCAATGGACATTGGTAGGTTGTGGTTGTCACCCATCCCTTTTGAAAGACCAATGATTATTGGCAGGGCTTTTTCTGTACTTTTAGGATAGTTGGTTGTGACCAACATACATAGATGTCCCCAGCAGGTCTTGGAGGTCTAGTAGTCACTACCATCCCTGGTGAGTCTGGTCTTGTTTCTAGTCTTTTCCTAGAGATCCCGTTTGAACACTTCTTTGAAAGGAAAGTCCCAATTTGGTTTGTTCCTCAATAGGGACCGTGTCTCTTATCTTTTGAATCCCCAGTTGGAGTCTGAGTCTATTGACTTTTGTTCCCCTATGTGGCTTCTAATCCTTGTCTCCCTTGATGTATCTTCCGGCTGGATCTGCATTTCCCCAGTGGAGATTTGTCTTCCCCTGTGGATTTTTGTCTTTTCCCCAAGTGGAATTTCTGTTTCTTTCCCCCGTGGAGGGTCCCCTTTAAGCTATTATCATTTATTCATGCCTGAACTATTGATTGATATGCTTTAGATCTTTCCCCAGCGTGTCAGGTCCCTAGTGAGTAGTTACTCGTTCTTTTGCTTTTCTTTTCGTTTGCTCGTGTGTCAGCGTTGTCTTGAACTCAAGAATCATAAAGCATCATTCTTTGAACTCATTTCATGATTAGCATTTGTCTTTTTGCATACCATTGTATCTAAGGGCAAAATTTTCTGTTTTCTATATTTAAATACCTTTGACCATGATTCTATGGAGATCGCTATCTCTCATTGCCATCTGGTAAAGATATTTAAATAGGTGCAACTATCATACCCCAAATTTTTAACCTTAGATCTCATCATCATTCTAGGAGCATCAACATTTATTATTTATCCTTAACCTATTTCAAGTTTGTCTTTATCAAGATGCAGATTAATTAGGGTTTCATATAGTCAAAAAATCAGGGTTTCTAGGGATTGATCAAGGTTTTGGATTTATCCTTCGTATAAAAAGTATCTATATTATTAAGGATATCACATGTGATCAATAATGAGTCCAATTTGAGGTTGTCACCAAGAGAATGGTAGTAGTGTTGTGCAAAACCCTGATTAGGGTTTCTAGTTGAAAAAGTCAACTACAGTTTAAATTTTTGTCTAGAAGGTTTTACAATGAGGGAATTGTGGTCCATGAGGCTCATATGACCCAATTAAGTCTACCCAAGAAGTTTCAAGGCGTTAGGAAACCTAGAACATCAACAGTCGATTCAGAGATTTTCAATAGTTCGGTTCGTCTATTAGGAAAGTCAACTCATTGAC
The DNA here is from genome assembly GCA_963859935.3 of Lathyrus sativus. NCBI lineage: Eukaryota > Viridiplantae > Streptophyta > Magnoliopsida > Fabales > Fabaceae > Lathyrus > Lathyrus sativus. The sequence continues at coordinate 279,575,815 of OZ012740.1, read as the reverse complement.
CAACAGGGTTTTTATCCAAAATTTAAGCAAACCTTGTTTCCAACATCATTTCACATCTAATTATAAAGTTTGGTGGATATTTAATCAAGAATTGATAGATAACATGCAAATCAAGAAACAAGGGTAAGTGAAAAAACCCTAATTTTGATCAAACTTCAGATGGTCATAACTTCCTAACCACACATCCAAATGGAGTGGTTCAAAGCTTGTTGGAAAGGTATTAAGGAGCCTTACAAAAGTGTCCTACTGAACCATGAGCAAAAAATGAATGGATTTGGAGTTATGAGCTCATCAAGTTATGAAGGATTTTAAACACTTAAAAATTCCAAGGTTTCTTGACTTGTAAGTCAAGAATTCAGCATTTCCACAAGGGGTTTTGACCTAGTTTCATGTGGAATGGGTTCCTAACTCAAACATCAATGTTGTAATTACCTATTGAGGGCTTTATAAAAAGTACAAGGGGGTTCCATAACTTCTCATGGTAAGGGAGAACCAAAGCTCACAAGTTGGCAAAAACTCACTGCTGCCAAACCAGTTTAGCATGGATGTCTTGATTCCAAAGCTTCTCAAATCAATTATAATCAAGGTTTAAGCCTCATTTATGATATTCACATTGCTAATGGAAGTTTTTAGCACCAGCTCCCACGAATTTGGCACAAGAATTGAAGAAAATCATTGTTTAATGCAAGTTGCAAATGTGAATAGTGAAGAAAGAGAAAAACGGTGGGTGCCCTCATCAAATCACCAACTATGTTGCAGCCAGTCGCTTCCTATCCTCTCAAGCATGATGAAAATGACCTCTAGGGTATGGAGAAGCTATTTTTAGGGTGACTTGAGGTCAGTAATGAAGATTTGCATTGGTTTCTACAAGAATTCCAAGTTTAGAAGGCCAAAGTTGGCATTTTGTATCAATCTGCCCATGCCTCTCACTTAAGACTCTTGCCTATAAATAGAGTCTCATTATCACATCCAAAAAACATCAGTTCATCGCTTGAAACCATCTAGAACTCTCTCCGTCACTATCACCAAGTTCTTGCAAGTTGTCACCAAGTTTCCAAACCTTCCAAAATCTGCCTTGCATTTTCACTTCCAAAACCATTTCCAAACACTTTCAAACTCAAACAACACTTCAAACACGTCCCAAATAACGTACTAGAGTTGTCCAAGACCTCACATTATCCAGAAAACCATCCAAGCCAAAAGTCAACTTTCAAAACCTCATTTATTGAGTTTTCTTCATTTTGGAGAGCAACCACCAAACCACTACACTTTCTTGAGTTCTAAGACCACTCACCCCTCATATTTGACATATACAAACTACCCATAAGTGATTCACTCTTCTGTAACAAGATTTGAGCAAGTTGGCTTTGGAAATCTTTGGATTTTTGGTGTTTTCCTTCAATAACAAGGCATTTTGTCCACTAGCTCACTTGGAGGTTACATTAAGCACCTACTCATCATCCTTGGAGCATTTGCAAACCATCAAGGAGCTTGTAGGATCTCTAGCTTTCTTGCTTCTCAAGCTTACATCATAAGGCTACAAGAGGTAAACCTGCAACTTGCATTTCTCATGCCACTTTGAATTCCAGCCAAGATTTTGAGTTGAACATTGCTTGGAAATGTTTTATGTATGTTGTGTGTCATGTATGAACCATTTCTTGCAGCAAAATATGTAGTTTTGAGACTGTCGAAATTCAGGTCACAAACTAGGCCCAGCCTTGTCACTTTTTGCATTTTGATTCCAATCTACCAAACCACTTGTGAATTTCTTGATTTCTTTTGTGCCAACCTCTATATATGATGTATATGTGATGTTTGTACACTTGTTTCACAAGGCACACCACTACACATTGTTGTTCACATGTTCTTGCATTTGGTTGTCACCAAACTTGCCCTACCATTTATGTTATCGGGTTTTATTGTGGGTTCATGGAATGGAAAAAAAATGTACCATTGAATTCCTTATTCAAAAACACACAATTTTAACTTTTGTTTCACCTCATTTGGTTAAGCTTTTACTGAGTTCCACTTCTTCATGCAAATGGCCTTAAGTTGCCTTACCTTGCCTTGACCAAGTTTTTCCCCTTTGGTGCACCAACATTCTATGATCATATCTTGATCATTTTTTATGCTATTAATGTCATTATTTTTGGAAACTACTCCTTAAAGTATCTATTTGCATTGATTGAAGAAATAATTCAAGGATTGTTATCCTAGAAATACTTTGATTCACTTGAATAACATGTGTTTTTACGGTTTTTACCTTGGTATTCTTGAACTTTTTCAAAATGTAACTTGATTTTTCTTGTGATATTTGTCTTTTTATGATTCATCTATGTTTCTTAAAATGTTTAAATGTTCAAATTTGTTTGATTCATTTCCTTGATATGTTCATGCTCGCTTTTGTGAATGCATACATGTGAAAATGGCCTGTTGAACTTCATCTGTGACCTATACCATGATTCTTGATGTTGTAACCTCTTGATTGTGCTTACCATGTCTTATTCTATTTGTTTATGTGTCTTTTTAGAACCATAACATTTTTAGGGTTTGTTTCTTGCCTTTGTGAATGCTTGAGTGTGATTGGTATACCTTGAACTTCTTTGTGATTCATAACATGAATCTTGATGTTGTAACCTCTTGAATATGTTTCTCATGCCTCTTTATACTTATTTATGTGTCTTGTTAGAACCATAACATGCTAGGGTTTGATTGTTCACTTGGTTGTTACCATGAAACTTGCTTACTTTTCCCCATGAAAGTCATGAACTAATACTTGGATTGTTGTAACATTTCTTGTGTTCTTGCTTGCTTGATTGTTATCAATACATGTTTAGATGGTCTTATGTTGTTACATTTGATCTCATTTGATCCTTATAACATGCTTGTTTCAATTTGTAACTTGTTTGCATTAATCTCATTCGAATGTTATAGATGAATTTGTTGTTGTTACACATGTTCTTTACTTGCCTTGATGGTTGTTACTTCTATGTCTTTATGTTGATCTTGACTATTGTTCATGTGCTTTCCCTAACCTTTCTTTCTTGTTACCATGCTTTTCTTATCTTCATCGTGTTTGAATGAATGTTTATGTGTGTTTTAACTTTGTTAAGCCTTCCCCAAGTGATGGAACTTATTAGTTCTCATCCATTTTCCACATCTTTCTCCTATTCCAAAGGAAAGTTCCTCCATTGACCCCTAGGGTCATAGGTAAATTTTTGCCCTCCCTTTGACTTTGTTAAGTCATCTTGAACCCTAGATTAGTTAAGTTAGAACCTACTAGCCATTAGACATTGCTTAAGTCTAAAAGACCCACCTTTACTATGAGTGTTCTTCAACTAGAACCCTAGGTTAGAGTTTATCAACTCTATGTAAGGATCATTGTCATGATTACTTACTTTCCCCCAGGCTTTTGTTAGAGTCAATCCCCTTGAGTGTACAATTTAGAATAGAGAGTTTTGTTAAACTCTACACAAGCATTGTTATGTTTGTTCCCCTTTGAACCTTGATCATAATCAAGTGTTCATCCATCCTTAATGAGGAGAACTATGATTGCTCTGATTCTATCCTAGTTAGGATACGTAGGTAGAAGATGCGATATCTTTGCAAGCAAACTTAGAAAGATCAACCCTAGCTCTTTACCTTAAAATCCCAACCTTGATCCCAAACCATAGCAAGTAGTATGGCATACAAACATTTAAAAGGTTCTTGTAGAATACTATAGATGTTTAGGATGTGAAATACTTACCCTAAGCATAACCAACCCCCGATCCCGGCATCTCTTAGCATTGTTGTTACATCATGCAAAAGGTCTTTCTTTCTTTAACCTTTCCTTTGGATAAATCAAAGTTCAGTTGTGAATTTAACGAATTAAGATTCAAGTTAATCAATAGCTTGACATACGATTCTCACCGCAACAGAAATGGCGACTTCATTGAGGAAATTGAGGATTTAACCCACTTAATGTGCTTGTATGCTATATCTCTGTATGTTTTCCTATACATCTATATTTGTGAACATATAATTGTACGTTTGCGCTGGATCGTTTGGGTGATATCTTGAGTGATGAGATAAGTCCTAACCCGGACTTGAGCATACATATATGACAGGATGTGGTATGATCAATAGTTGATTGTTGGGAGTAGTCCTAACATGTTTGACATATGATGTAACCATGCTCAGTTGAGACCTCCTTGAGATAATTAATGGTGTATGAATAGTCATGCATTTCATTAGTTGTTTCAACCTGAGAGTCTGTGAAACTGAGGACCTTTAGTTACCCACTTACCCCCCTTGGCCTTTTTAAGGCATAGTGCGGTGACTATGAGGGAGTAATCCTGAAATAGTTGTAACGCAATACTACACTCAGACAAGTTTATCTTGAGAATATTGTTGACTCACATGAGTAGTCATGTAGGTTGATGATATTCGAAAGATTTATTGATGACTCTGGGAACTTTTTTAGAACCTTGTTGCACCCCAAAATTTGCTCAACCTTTCTTGCCTGATTTATGTTTCATTGCATTTCATTTGCATAGTTACATCATGTACATAGTTCAATTATTTGCATATCATAGCATAGCATGCATCCAATAAGGGATCAAGGGTGTCTATCAAGGGAAGAGCCTAGCAAAAGGTGTTATCCAAGATTGAAAAGTCATCCATGCCATCAAGAAGTGATTTGAAGTCTTGAGAAGTTTGAGTGCCTACATGTGGGTTTTGCTCCTATTTTGAAGAATATTGAGAATCATCAGTGGGATGAGAAACATGGGATGTGAACTTGAGGTGTGTATGGATCTCATGGGATGCCTAGAGGGCCATATTGAAGCTGAGACAAGTCATTGATTCAAGTATGAGAGCCACAGTTGAGGTGCAGTCAACTAGGGTTTCATCTGGGTCAACCCTAATTCAATTGTGCAAATTGGAGAGCATCAAAGCCTACTTTGAATTCATGGGATTCATGGATTGGTATGTTGATACATGTGTGGTGTTGTGCCAAGGTTAAGCAAAGAAAGATCAAGGAGGTGGGAAGTTGCTAAATTAGGGTTTCAGTGTAAAATCCCCTATTTAGTGCTTAACTTCAAAGCCACATAAGTCAAAATAAACGTTTCAAATGGACTTTTGGCCAACATGAAACTTGTAAAGCATCTAAATACCTTTAATTTGAGTACTAGAAGTCCTCAAGGGGATTTGTATAACTCAAGTTATGGTCCTTGCAAATTACAGGTCATCAGAGGACACTGAAATTTATCTATGAAAGTCACTTGACTTTCATGCAACTTTTTCCCTTCAAGGAGTCTTCAAATGGATTCTTGGCCAACATAATCATTGTTCCTCATGATCGTATCTTTCCATAGAGTACTAGAAGTCCTCAAGGGGATGTGTAGAACTCAAGTTATGATCTTTGCAAGCCAGGGGTATTTTGGGTATTGATGATTATAGGTCATTTTCAAGCATGGGCCAAAATCTCCAACTTGCAAGCTTCAAATGGAAAATTTTTCAACTAGAAAGTTGCTCAAAGTAGGTTTTTAACCTTGGCCATGCATCCAAGAGGCTTTGAAATGGCTCATAGGAGAAGTTGGTTTGAGAATTTTTGAAAAGGAAGAAAATAAGTCATTCAAAGGCCAAAATTGTGGAAAAATTGATATGTGACCAAATAATGCAACATTATAGGTCAAATTGATCAGAAAACATATTTTGGAAAGGATGGCAATACCACATTTTGGATTTGAGGCCAATTTCACATGATTCCCTTTTGTAACTTCATGTGGAAGCAACATAACAATCACACACCATGGGATCAAAAACAAAGAAGATATCATTCCCATTCAATTCAAAATGTCATAAGGGGAGAAATTCAGGTGAAATTAAGGGCTAGAACAGAGCAATGCATGACTGATGCATATGAGATTTTCAAAGGGAATGAGATTTTCAATTTCTCATTCAGGTTGTTACAGAAAGTTCTAGAGTGTTCTAACACACTATATATAACTAATGCAATGCATTCAACAAGTTTTTTTGGCCAGCATTGGAGAGAATCCAGAGAGAGCATTTGAAAATTTCATCATTGCATCAAGAATCGGTTTTGAGGATTAAGGAGAATTCAGTGCAAATCATTTGTTTCAGAAGCTTTAGAAGGAGTTGTTGAGTGATTCTGGAAGAAATTGGAGCTTGAATCGAGCAATAACCTACTCTGATCATCCATTTACACCGGGTATGCATCTTTTTATTTTCAGCATGATTCATAGCAAATTGGTTAGGATTTGATGTATGGATAGGTTATAGATGATGCTTAGATGGATTTCAGTCCAAGAATTGAGTGATTCGTGACACTTTAGGTTGTGATCAGAATTCTGTTGAGAAGAATATCTTGAGATTCTTGAGGTTTTGGTCATGGTTAGATAGTTAGAATTCTTGCCTGATGCGTGTAGATGAGTTTAGGAGCTTTAATTTTAAGTTTTGGAGTGATCAAGAATTGGATGAATTTCTGAACTTTGGATCGGATTTGGAGTTAGGGATAGAATCAATGAATTTAGAGGTTGGAATTGAACTCAGGATGAAATTTCAAGTGAGATAGGGTATTTAGTTGGCTTGATTGATGTACTTTTGGATATGCCACCCCGGAGAAGACGGTGGCGCAAAGCTCAGGCCACCGTCTGAGTTTTCCCTCCTATATTCAAAGTCATTTGGGGACGATGAGCCAGGATCGTTAGATCTAGGTTTGACCTTGACTCAGACTAGCATCCAAGGGCCACGTTTTGTTTGAAATGTGAAGAGAAAGGAGTTTAGATGAAACGCTCCGTTTCATTTAATCTGAGTTGGATGGGCTTAAGTGATTCCTGCTATCCACACCTTGCACTAAGGCCCAATGGAGAATTACACTAGAAAACATTGCTATTTGCCACAAGGTTTTTCCATTTTCATTTCATTTTCTGATTATGTTTTAATTTCGTTTTGGGCTTAGTCAGATATGCTAACCACAAACCCCTTTGGGCCCAGTCTGGAGAAACAACATGATATAATTGCTATTCAGCACGCGCCTTTGTCAATTTTCATTATATTTCTTTTATTTTACATTTTTCATATAGTTAGAAATTAATTCATAACAATTAGGAAAATTAACATTTTTTGGCTAGATTTTTTTCCCCTGACTCCTTAAAGAGTCTAGAATTTTATAGGATTAATATTTCATTAATTCATGCATTTTATTTTTTATTGCATTTTTGGCATTTTAATTGGTTTTATTTTCAATATGTTTGATATGTGTTCTTGATGATTTTATTATGGGTGATTGGTGATGATTTTTGAATTGATTATTTTTGGGCTAGATAGCTTAGAAATTCATGTACCCCTAGTAATTTTCTCATATTTTTGTGAGAGAATTTTAGGCTAGTTTGAGCATGGAACATTAGGTGTTGTAGATTTAGGGTTTTAGGATAGTACCCTTAGGTTTAGGGCATAGTTTTAGGTCCAAATGAATGGTTAACCCCCTAGTTTTTGTATGAGAGATTCTGAATACGTTTAGGAACCCTTAGAATTTTTTGTAGGATTTTACAATCACTTTTGGTATTTTAATTAGATTTAGTTTTAGGACTAACTTCTAGGTGTTTCTGATGAACTAACTTGACTAGTTTAAATCATAGTTCCCCTTAGATTAGGGTGGTGGTGCTCTTGAGATTGGATGGTCATGATGACCAATTGAAGATGCTTTGGAGTGCTTGAAGGAGCTTGAAGTTGAAGAATTTCTCATCTTGTGGAGTGCTTGTCAGGAGCTTAGGAAAACTAGGGTTTTAGGAAGAGCATTAGAATAGTTTTGTTTCTTTCTTCAAACATGGAGTATATTGTTCATCTCCATTCAATCCAATGACATAAAGTCCTCTTAAAGAAGTCACATTTCTCCTTTGGAGGGATGAATGGCATGCTTTAAGAGTAGAACTTTGAGGGTACTTCTCTGCTACAGTGTTAAGATCTTAATGACTTCCTTTGGTTGTCACTGAGTTCTTAACATTTCAACTTGATCTTGTTGAATGATTCTCCCTTGGAGGTGCTTGTTGGAGCTTGGTAAAGAGAAAGTTTGAAGCTTGTTGAATCTAGGGTTTTGCTGCTTGCTGAAGCTGGTTGCTTGTTGAAGCTAGGGTTTTGCTGCTTGCTGAAGCTGGTTGCTTGTTGAAGCTAGGGTTTTACTGCTTGTTGAAGTTGTCTACTGGTTGAAGTTTGCTGGTTTAAGCTGCTTGCTTATTGAAGCTTGGTGCTTGTTGAAGTTTGTCTGTTGAAGCTGTTCATGAAGATGAAGGTTGTTGCTGTCAACTTTTTGCTGTTTAATCACTTGTTGCTGTCAGAGCTGTTGTTTGCTGTAGGAGTTTGGTGCTGCTGCTTGGGCTGCCTCCTCTGCTTTGGGGTTTTTGTTTTCTGTATTGTGTGTTGGCTTGTGTAGCTTGCCCCCTAGGTTTGAAGTGAATGTTGATTCACTTTTCCTGTTGTTTTCCCAGGTTCGAGGTTGAGTGGGACTCCCTTGCCTCGCTTGTATTGCTGCATTGCATGCATTTTACTATATTTGCTTGCTTTCTTTTCTGTTTATCCCCTAGGATCTCTGATTTCCTCTGTGCAGGAGGGAATTACGACAGACATTAGGATCCTCATCCATGCATGACAACATTAGGTTAGTTTTTATTCCCTTTTCAACCCTAGGCTTTTTAGAACTTCTTTCTCTTCTTATCTCAAAACAACTCAAAAACACAGTAATAAGGTTAATCGATGTCGTCGTTACGAGCCTTAAGCTATTCGAGAAAGGGTTGCTGGAGAGCTTCTTTCCAGTAGTCTGGCTGCTTAGTGTGGTACCCTTTGGGTGACACTAGACGTAGTCACTCTCAAGTCCTAGTCTCTAGTGCGTCAGAGATTGCAAACAAACTAAAAAACCACTTCTTTCGTAAAAGATTTAAAACAAACATCAAAGTGTCATTTTTGTCCGCTTGGACTCTTAATCAAGAAAAACCCTTTCTGAAGGTAATAAAAAACAGTCAGACAAGCTTGTGTCTTCCGTAGCCCGAACTAAGTTTGCTCTGATCTTTCATGCTGTATGAAAGTACGTAGGCATAAGATGCCGTATCCTAGCGAGAGGGAAACTCACTCGATAGAGCATCGCACTCTATGCCTACATATTCTCAAGAGAGAAAGTCGGAGTCATCGTAGTTCGGGAAACTACAGGGGATTGGGCTCGCCAAGATTTCGCGTCTTGTGCCTACGTACTTCCACACAGCATGGAAGATCAGAGTTTATGTAGTTCAGGCTGACTACGGCTAGACAGGGTGTTCTCGATCACACAGGAGTGAGAGATGAAATTGGTTCTAGGGGTACGGGAACCTACGGGAACTAGAACTACGGTCTGGTCTCAAATGCGCAAGGGCAACAGAAAAGGATAACAATCAGTCGTTAGCGGGAAAGTCTCGATCGCACAGCAGCGAGAGAACAGAGAGGTTAGTTGTTAGTGTGCTCGCTAGGATATCGCATTCTATGCCTATATATTCTCATTAGATATGAGAAATCAGAGCAGTTGTAGTTCAGCCACGGAAGACACAAATTTGTCTGTTTATCTTTTATCCTTCTGAAAAAGGTTTTCTCCTGATTACGGGTCCAAGCGGACAAAAATGACATTTTGATTGGTTTCCAGTCTTTTACGCAAGAACTGTTTTTTATGATGTTTGACCTCTTATTATATTTTTTATTGTTTCGAGATGAGAAGAGAAACGACACTCTAAACTCCTATGGAATCAAAACTACCCTAATGTTATCATACATGGATGAAATCCTAATGTCTGCCATATTTCTCTCTTGCGCGGAGAGAAACAGAGATCCTAGGGGATAAACAGAAAAGAAACAACATATATACAGTAAAGCAGTAAAATGCATGAGATGCAGCAGTACAAGCGAGGCAAGGGGGTCCCGCTCCACCTCGAACCTGGGAAAACAATAGGCAAAGTGAAACGGCTTCACTTCAAACCTATGGGAAAATTAACAAACAATACAACAAAGAAAATAAAACCCCAAAACCAGCTCTGACAGCACACCAGCTCCTACAACAGCAGCTCTGAAAAACATCAAACTCTGATAGTTGATTAACTGCAAAACATTAACATCTTCAAATTAACCTCAAAATCAACTCTTCAATGATCCTCTAAACTCCAAGCAATCTCCAAGCTTTAGCAAGCAGTGAACCCCAACAGTTGACAGCTTCAGACAGCAGTAAAACCATAATCCCACAGTTGAGCAGCTTTGACATGAACATGTATCATCTTTATCAATCTTCACTGCAATGAATTTCTTCTTATCTGCAATGGCTTCTTTCTTCAAGGCAAGCACTCCAGAAGAGAATCACTTAACAGAATAAGTTGAATGCTAAACAGCTTATTGACAACCAAAGGAAGCCTATAAGTGTTTAACATTATGAGAGACAGGTTCCCTCAAAGTTCTACTTCCAAGATAAGCCACTTATCCCTCCAAAGGAGGGATGTGAATATATTAGAGGGACTTTTAGTCATTGGGAGGAATGGAAGCACAAGATGCTTTCCATGTTTGTGGAAGAATTCAGTCTAATCTAAAGCTCTGCCTATTTCTCCTATTTCCTATGTCTTCAAAACCCATCTGCCAGGAAAGGAATCTTCATGCATCAATCTCTGTCCCTTGTCTTCAATCATCCTCCAAGGTCTTCCTCAACCCCAACAATCAAAATCCAAGCCCCAAGCCCAATTGAAATGCCCAAAACCCAACAAAGAAATCAACATCCCAAGTGGGAATCACACCAGTATCAACCAATTTGCAAAATCAAGTAAGAATAGTAAAACTCATTATAAAATCCTAATTAAATTTCTAGGGGACCCTAACTATGTACCCTATACCCCATATAAACCCCAAGACCTAAATCAATTTTAAAATCCCAAAACTATGTGTTGAATTGCACCTATGCAAGTTGAAACCCTAATCCTGATCACCCTAAAGTTTATGGTTCAAAACTATCCTAAATTAAATCACAAAAATGTGATAAAATTCCAGGGGGCCCCTAATACTCTAATCTAACCATAGTAAAAAGAATTACATCAAAATATGAAATACAATGACCATACTAAATTCAGCAAGTAACATATACCAAGTGAAAATGAAATAAATGCCATAAAAATGTAAAAATGCACCAGAAAATAAAAATGAATGAAATGCCAATTTTATTCTTTTCATAATTTTCTTGATGTTTTTATAAAAATGAGAGATAAAATCCCATGCAAAAATAACCATTTTTCAATTTGTTATGATTTTTCCAGAGATCCTAAAATAAATGTGAAATAAAATGAAAAATAAAAGAAAATGAAAATGGAGCGTGATGAATAGCAATGAAATACAGTTCAGAATGACAAATGGGCTCAGAGGGGGGTGCGCATAGTAAAATGGCCTAAGGCCCATACGCAAAAACACACGGGGAGAGGGGTATGACGAGTAAAGGGGGGGGGGGGGTATGTCCAGAAAAACACGAAATGGGTCTAGCCCAATCAGTAACACAACGAAACGGAGGGTGCAGCGAGGGATTGCAGGGTGCATGCTAGCGAAACTCCAATGGGCCTTGCAATCCAAACCCGTCCACGTATCTCTCCATTACTCTGAGAAGAACAAAACCCAAATGCCTCTATCACTCCCAAACACTGTTCATCTTTCTTCTCCGAAACCCTAACCCTCAGCCGCCGCTCGCCATAAACAAACTCTCTCTCTCTGAAATCATCTCTCTTACAAAATCACTCAACGATCCTCGTTCGCTCAACCTTCTTAGATTTTTTTGATCAAACAAAACTTCCCTTGATCTTTCTCAAATCTCAGATCATTTTTCTATCTCTCACAATCAGTTCAACCAAGCCAAGAATATGAACAAACTTATAACAAAATTATTGTCATCCGAGTGAAGATCTGGAAGCTGATGGAGATGAAGATGTTTGAAGACGGAAGTTCTTGATGCATGCAGTTGCTTCGACGAAGTCACGAAAAATATGGACGAAGAACCTAACCTGGTGGTGAGAGATTGAAGATATGATGAAGATTTGAACAAATCTGGAAAATTGTGGATGGAGGTTCTTGATGATTCCATGATGTTGAAGAATGAGGAGGCAATCTGGAAAACGATTGTATTGATGAACGTTCCTCACGATTCCAGATGATGATGAAGGTTATTAAAGATCTGGAGATGATGTTAAGAGTTCTTGAATGTTCTTGTGAAGAACATGAAGATGACGAACACCATGAGATCGGGGACGGTTACAACAAGCTTGATGATCTTCTTTATCGGTTTCTGGAAATAGCTTGAACATTGGAGGTTGTTGATGATGATTGTTGATGAAAGACGATGAAGATTGATGAACATCAACGATTTCTGGGCGAATCTGGATGGAGAAAGATGAAGAGCATGATGAGATTCTGGAAATATTGATGAAGAACATGTTGATGATCGATGATTTCCGGGCGAGATTCAAGAACATATGAGGTTTCTGGAGAATTTGGCAGTTTCTAGCGGTTGTTACGGCGGTCCGGTGATGATTAGGGTGGCCGACGGTGACTGTTAGGGTGGTCGCCAACAATTGCATGCCGGCCGGTGAGGATTTCCGGTGAGGGGATAGGTGTCAGCCATGCAATCAGAGGGAGAGGGAGAGGGACACGTGTGTGAGGTGGGACTTGCATGAGTGCCAAGTGGCCTGCATGCGGAGAAGTGGAAATGAGGTGGCACACTCTGGGTGCATGCAAAAAATGAGGTGGGAGCCCCTTGATGACACGCGTGGCACTCTACTTATAGGACACATGGCAATGACTTGGACCTGGGAATTGGGCCTTCACAGCATTGGGCCCACGAAAATGATTAATTCAGATTTCAAAGTTTGATTAATACACTAAGACTCACTCATTAACTCTAATTAAGACTCTTAAACTCTGAACCTAATTAACACTAATTAACTGAAAATTAAATGCTAATATTCTAATTAATTCTAATTAAAAAAAAGTGATTAAAATCTAATCTTAATCTCCATTAATCCTAAAAAAAAAATTAAACTCTAATTAAAAAGAAATGATTAAATCTCTACTAATTCTACAAGGAAAATAAACCCTAATTAACCCTATTAAAAGAAATAGAAAAAGATTTATTAATCCTATTAAAACCTAATTAAAATTCCATTTAACACCTAGAAAAATAATACCTATTAAAATTCTATATAAACTCTGTAAAATCAATACTAAAACTAATAAAACTATATTATTCTAAAAAAAACTATTATCTATTAATATTCTAAAAACCATATTAAAATCTATTTTAAACTATTAATATTCTCAAAACTATATTGAAAATCTATATTAAAAAAAACTATACTATTCTATTTAATAATAAAACTAATATCTAATATACTAAAAATCTATTAAAACTAATTAAAAAAAGGGAATATCTATTTAAAAATCTAAAAATCTATTAAGAAAATATCTATTAAATTCTACTAAAAATATTAACCTATTTAATATCTAAAAAATCAAGTAAATCTAAAAAAACTATTAAAATGCATTAAAAATCTAGAAAATAAAAGAAAAAAACTAAAAATACCAGGAAGCCGATTAAATCGATTAGAGAACAATTGCGCAACCATAGCGAAACCCGGGCACCGAGATGGCCTGAAAACACAGGGAACGAGCACCAATTCTCATAAGACACTTATTCAAACCGGCCTGAACTGCCTGAAGCGCCAGGGGCTGCAATCCCGATAAAATCAATCTGACTGAGAAAAATGCAATGCCTGTAGTATGCGAATACTAATGCAAAATACGTCAAAACATAAACCAGATCTAGGAACCGGTTGGTCAAATTTTGGGGTGCAACAGCTGCCCCTATTCAAGCGGCCTGAACTCGACTGGGTGAAGAGCGAATGGCCTTCAACCAATCGAGGTACAAGACGGTTGAATACTAAGAACCCGGAAATTTGCCAACCGCAGAAATAAGCTGCACCAACTGCTTGGACAACACCATCCGTTGACTGGATTTGGTTATTACGGTAACAAACTGATCAATTGGCGACCGTGCTGGGGATTATTTTCATCATCCTGAAAACGATTCTACCATTGCGGGGATAGAACTTTGTCCACATTCTGTCAACACAGAGAAATCCTGACGACCTCGCTGGGGAAACAGTTCTGTCAAATATCTGAACACATTCTGTCTTGTCCTGAGACACCTACTCTGTCTATCATGGAAAAACCAATCTGCCTGAATACGAGAGATTCATCTGCCTGCTTCGTACGGGAAAAGTCGTCCGCCTGATTATAGGAAAATCCGTCTGCCTGCTTCATACGGGAAAATTATCTGAATACCGTTTCTCTGCCTACCTCTGCAGTAGCCAAATCCGTTGGTCCCATCCCACAAACGGTTTTGAGGAGGACTCTACTGGGGATAGTAACACGAGGAAATCGCGGCGACTTCCTTGGGGAAAATGCTTTTGTCGAATATCAGAACACCACTCACATACTCTGGCTACCCTGGGAGAATTATCTATCTGGATACCGGCAAGTTCATCCGCCTGCTTCATACGGGAAAAGTCATCTGCCTGATTCATGCAGGAAAATCTATCCGCTTGTTTCATACGGGAAAATATAATACATCTGCCTGATACTTACAAGAAAGTTCTTCCGCCTGCTTCATACGGGAAAATCACAACACATCTGCCTGATACATACAGGAAAGTTCATCCGCCTGATTCTTACGGGAAAAGGTAACACATCTGCCTGATACTTACAGGAAAGTTCTTCCGCCTGATTCTTACGGGAAAATATAACATTGGATAGAGCTTCCTAGCCTGTTCGCGATAGTAGCTAACTCCACTGGGAATATTCTAAAAATAACTGCCCGACACCCGTTTCGACAACAAGTGACCACTTCTGAAAACCGTGATTTATGAAACCCTGAAATGCTGCCGCAACAGCAAACCTGAAGAAAAACACTCCGCTGGTCGGATAAGAGAAACTTCAGCCAGTAACTCTATGGGGAATAATAATGAGAACTGTATCATCATATGTCTCACGGCGAGACCTCGATCGTCTGATAATGGATCTGAGATAACTTCATACTCCTGCTGAGAAACACACCTAAAAGCAAAAGGTTAACCAACCTGATTTATGTTTCAAAATGCGTATGTTTGGCAATGGCGTAATGCTCCATACGGCATGGAAATGCTACGCGTTTGGGTAGATGCAATCATGATAATGTATGCAAATGCAAATGCAGGTTCAGGCTGCTGGGGAGCTCTGATAAGCTTGCTTCAACACGGCCGTTGAGGACGAAATACCACCCTGTTGGGGATGAACAGATATCGCGAAATATTCTGGCAAAATAAATGCCGGAAACACGACCCACTCTGTCGGGGAGAGATTACACATCAATTTCCACTGGAGGAAAGGATAACACCTGCTGGGAAGACTAACTCCACTGGGGGAGAAGCAACCCTTCTGGGAGACAACTGTCTGGGTATAGTTTACGAACTCGGAACTACCATTCCGCTAGGGATAATCGTCCTGACGAAGGCATGACGACCTGCGGGGAAGAAGAAAACCATCCTCGGTAGGGATACTCCTTTCTGAACTTACTATCTTGGTTATACGCAATGGAAATCCTCCCAGCTGGGGATTGAACGCGCAAATCTTCGACTCTCTAGGGAGTATAAACTCTGCATGAGACACTGGTTCTGTCTTGCTGGGGATACCCTGTGGGGTAAGCTGCGACTAGCTGGGGAGAGTGATCCCTCTTCGGTATGGGATAACAACATTTCAACTCCTGGGGTGAGGCGCAACCTGCATGGGGATTAGCGTCATACCAAATCAAGTCTTTCACCACGAGCCTCTAGCTGGGGAAGCATGAGTTCCATCCACCTTCTCGGAAATTTGCCCCAAAAACACCAACATGCCCTAGTCTGAACACTTCTTCTTAAAAGGAAAAGCTAGCCATAGTGCTGTCTCACAATACCTTGCCCCTGAATCGGCACCAACCTTCTGATAAGGACTCTTTGATCTGTGTACCCTGACGGTTAGATCTGAACTGTTTCTGCACGTCAAACCCAAAAGGATGCCCCAACAAAATCTTTTGTTCTTAGGGTGATCTGCCTCGGTCTAGCAATAATCTTTTACCCTGACCGATTGATTCGTGGAGCAGTGCCCATAGCCGCGACAGATTTGCCAAATCTCGACCTAATTGCCCTAGATTAACTGATTCTCGGATGTATGACTTTACTAGGGGATAACCGAACGTGCCAAGTATGATTGGACTTCTGCCAGGAATTGCTTATCCGTGCCAATGAAAATTGGACTTTTGCTGGGGAAAACAGACGGAGTCTTCCTGCGTACTGTTAAGGGTTGGATTTTGAAATGATGCGCCAACACGAATTGGGCCTCACAGCAATTGCCAATATGGATTGAGCTTTAGGAATGGCGCGCCAATAAGGATTGGGCTTCCCGAAAATTGCCAATAAGGATTGGGCTTTAGACCATCCGTGATGGGTCATATACGCCCGATGCTGGACAATATCCTGTCTGAATTCACGGTTTCTAGTTGAAGGGTCAAGGGATGGTAACACGATTTCCCGACATTCGCCTCAAACTTAAAGATTGGCTGAATCTGCTCGAGTAGCTCTGAGTAACTCTGATGACACGGAGAAGAACAATTCTTTCGCCTCTGTGGGGATAGTCCTTAAAAGGAAGTCTGAAAATCTGTACCTTGATGGTTTAATATTAACTGCCCCACATTCTGAACTTCGGAGAACTACTTCAAATCGAATGCCTCTCGAATAAAGAATAACTTCTGCGCTCTTAGGATGGCCTTCCCCTGTCTGCAATGACTTTGCCCTAATCTGACTCTTGGAAAAACCCACTCCGAACCGAAAGCAACTTGCTACAATACGACCTTGCGATGGCTTGCCCCGGTGTTTGTACGACAAAAGGATTCAACCTCAATTAAACAACTATCAACATAGTTGGTTTCACTATCTCTGAAGTGACTTGCCCCTGAACGAGCGTTGAGCGACTTAACCTGCCCTGATCAAACACCAGAAGGATCTATCCTCAAATCACAACATTTTGGATAATTGCCCCTGATTGGCTCTCGAGAAGATTCACTTCTGATCAAATGCTTATCAAGTAAACTACCCCATAATCAACCAATGCTTCGGGACTTGTCCTCAGACCAATTGATTTTGAACTCACTGAAAGTCAATGCCCCAGATTCGCGGAATTTCACAACATACACTATTCTGGTCCAGACTGCTGAATTATTCAGTCCTGTTCGATTATTCTCTGTTGGAATTTCTTTCCTGTCAACTACCGACCTGCAAATAAAATTGTTCATTCCCGAATGGTAATTTTAATGCAGTGTTCATGCAGATTTAAAAAAAAAAAATTTGTGTTGTCACTCATTTACGTGTCATGATTGTGAGTGACGAATGAACCAAAGTTCAAACGTAGTGCTTATGTGATCAGTGAAAGATACAACAAGGATATGACTAGCAAATCAAGAGGGAGTCAGGTTACTCAACCTTATCGTAATGCGCTTTCAGAATACACCCTGCCTCAATTAGGTCTTTTAAGGGTTGTATCGTGGTCGGGCTCACGGTTCGCGAAACAAAGGATATTTGGCTCAAATTATGATTTGTACCCCCCCTTTCTACGTGATGATCTCCGATCCTAAAGTTCAGTTAACTTGGCTCGAGCGCTCGCCTCTTCGAGAGGTATGTTGAATAGTAGGAACAGTGGTTAAAGAATTCACAAGGTTTTTCGGGGTGACAGTTACTCCTTTTCTATTTTCGGTGTCTGTATCCACACGACTTCGTCCTTGTTCGAGGATTTTTTCTTTTTATATCCTTTCTTTTTCATTCTTTTGATTCCCTAATTTTTGCCTGGACTGACTCCCTTTGAGTTCTTTTCGATTTTTTTCTTTTGAAGTCCAGCGGGATGCCCTAATTTTTGCCTAAGTATTAGCTTTCCAGCTTTTTCTTTTTCTTTTTACTTAGCGGGCTCTCTTATTCTTTCTTTTTCTTTTGGAACAAAGTCTTGTGACACTGGTTGTCTTGATTGCTCTGAAAGGATTGTAACTGTCTCACTCCTGATTGGTGAGGTTTAACCATTGTGGTTGACGAGGTACGACCTCTAGGAAAAAACAAGATGTGATTGGTCCTCGAAAGGCAACACTCCTCTGTAAGACTTGAACGCTCGATCAGGCTAACTGACACCTACCCTGCCCCAAGTTAAGATGTGAGGGTTTAAAAGTCCGAAAAACTTCTACTTCCTGGCTCGAAGTGGTTAACAAGGGACTAACTCCTTATATCTCCAGTGTTTAGGGGATTTGAAACAATGCCTTGTACGTCATCGGCAAGGTTTTATCTAAAAGCATACGATCATCGGTTATGAGTATTCAGTTTCGTCATCCTCCCTCCAACCTTTGCTAATCATAAGAATAAGGGGAGTAAATAAAATGCAAGTGTCAGTGCAATGCAGTAAATGAGTGACAATGACATGATTAATTCAGAAAAATGCATAGTCACTTTATCAATATTACCATTCGAAAAAAACAATGTTTAACAGCAAGTAGTAACTAACAGAAAAGAAACTACAAATGCAAATGATAAAAGAGTCCGGGGACTGCCAATGCTGAAGGCGTCTGCCTGTCTGAATCACTGGCTTCTTGAAAATAAACTCCGAATCTACGAGCTTAGACAGTTGAGAGGTTGGCGTGAACAAACAAAACTCCTTCTGGAAAGGAAATGCACTCTTGGTCGATCAACTGTTGTACTTTTGCCTGAAAAGCTTTACAATCTTCAGTCGAATGTCCTGGGGATCCTCCATGGTAACCACACTGAGCGTGGGGATTGTACCCAGGAGGGTAAGGTTCTGGCACTGGCTTAAGAGCTTTAGGTTCCACCAAAGAACTCTGGATCAAAGATGGCAGCAACTGGCTATACGGCATAGGCACTGGGTGGGAAGGAGCATTCCTTCGTTCCAAGTTGTTATGAGGCCTGTTCTGATTCTGGCGCTGATTCTGATAACCTCGGCCACGAGTTCACTGATTTGCAAGGGAAGCGACATAAGGTTCTGGATAGGGTGCCCTAGGCACAGTTGTCTGTCCAGAATAACAAGACACAGAAGATGAAGAACCAACAGATTTCACCGATTCAGCTCGAGGATACTCAACATCTGGCATGATGGCATTGATCACAACTCCTTCTTCAGTTTGATAGCTACAGAGAGATTCAGTTTCACTAGCCTGACCGCCCGAAACAATCCGAATTTTCCCGGTTTTTACAGCATGCTCAATGCGTTCACCCAATCCTACCAATGTGGAGCAATTTGGTGCATTTACGAGGATTCTTTCGAAGTACGGGCTCTGCAGTGAGTTTACAAACATGCTTGTTAGCTCTCGGTCTAAAAGCGGTGGTTGCACTCTGGCAGCAAGTTCTCTCCACCTCTGAACATACTTCCTGAAGGATTCATTGTTCTCTTGAGACAATTCTTGCAATTGTATGCGATGAGGAGCCACGTCTAGGTTATAATCATACTGCTTCAGAAAAGCTCTGGCTAAATCCACCCATGATCGAATCTGATTACTCTCTCACTGCATATACCCACTCAGAGATGCCTCAGTCAGACTATCCTGAAAGCAGTGAATCATCAACTTGTCATCTTGCACAAACGAAGTCATTCTTCGGCAGAACATCACCAAATGTTGCTTCGAACAGCTATCTCCTTTGTACCTCTCAAATCTCGGCGCTTTGAACTTAGGAGGCAATACCAGGCCAGGAGCCAAACACACGTCTACAACATTGAGGTTAGCAGCATCTTTAACTTTCAAGGCTTTCACTCCTTCTTCCAACACTTGGAGCCTTCTATCATACTCAAGAGCTCTTGGGTCTACAGTCCTTGCTACTGGGATCTCTCTTCGGATACTCGGCACAGGGAAAACAACACCTGGACTGTTGATAGGAGGAGGTCGTTCATTGCGGACAACAAACTGCTCACGTCGATCTCGGTCCGTAACAGGAGGTTGCACAAACTGGTCTGCGGTAAGGTTGTTCACTTGTGGAAAGTCTGCCTCGGAAGTAAAACCATACAGAGGGTTGGTCGTCATAGTGAACCCTGACAAGGTATCAACAAACCGGAAGTTGCTCTCTGACATAGCTACCAACAACCTTCAATTGACTTCACTACTCAATTCTGCCCCAATCTACTTCAACCCCCTGGTCGTCTTCTACTAATCAACACGTGCTCAGACCAATCACCGGAGAATCACCTTCAGAATCAAAACATGACTGGATCAGACTCTGGCTAGCTGGAGGATGATATGCAAGATGATGCAACAATATTCATGCAAATGCAATGCAACATGCAGCAAATACGGGATCACAACCCCCACAACTCTAAATACTGTTGCGCTGCTGACTGAGTACGTTTGCTCTGACGAGAAGACCAAAACACCGGGTTGTCTGGAAGTCAAGTTTCCTACAAAAACCCTCCCATTCACGGGTATGGACCTAAACTGACACAAGTTCGGCATCCTATGCGGTCATCAGTGTCACAGACTTTCAAGACTGATGATACAATACCCAGAAGGTGTGGCATCATCATATCCTGAAGAGGCCTCACTTAGTTGAATCCCAAATGATCGGTCCCCGGAGTCGACAATCCAACTAACCAACAACCCCCTCAACCCAAAGGGTTGAAAAAGAAGTCAACCAGAAGAACCTCGTCCGAGCGTGGATTTCATGAGACACTAGTACATGCAAAGCATGCACGCGCCCACTAATTTCCACAACTAATTCTAAGGTGCACTCAAGCCTGGGTCTGGCTTCTCACTCAAAGGAACACCCCACCCAACAGCACAACAGCAACAGAAAATAGCAAAGGTGCAGAAATTGTAACTACAGTAAAATACAACACTCAAAAGGTAAACACCCAAAGACGAGCAAACAAGCGCTAGGATTGACTCGCGTAGGGACGTTGGATCCCAAGTGCATAAGGAACCATCACAGTCCCCAGCAGAGTCGCCAGCTGTCGCTACTGTGAAAATCGGCGCCGGCTGAACAGAAGAGTCGCCACCGTGCGTTATTTATCCCAACGGAGGGAAAGGAAATGCTCAGAGTAAACCTAACGTAAAGACGGGAAAGGAATGGTCATCGCAACCAAATCCTGGATTCGGGAGTCGGTTACGCAAGGGGAAGGTATTAGCACCCCTCAAGTCCGTCGTACTCGATGGGATCCACGCTTGCTGGTTCGTCTAAAGGATGCAAAACAATCTATCTACGGCTGCTAAATATAAACGGAGGGAAACTGACTCGATAGAGCATCGCACTCTATGCCTACGTATTCTCAAGAGAGAAAGTCAGAGTCATCGTAGTTCGGGAAACTACAGGGGATTGGGCTCGCCAAGATTTCGCGTCTTGTGCCTACGTACTTCCACACAGCATGGAAGATCAGAGCTTACGTATTTCAGGCTGACTACGGCTAGACAGGGTGTTCTCGATCACACAGGAGTGAGAGATGAAATTGGTTCTAGGGGTACGGGAACATACGGGAACTAGAACTACGGTCTGGTCTCAAATGCACAAGGGCAAGAGAAAAGGATAATAATCAGTCGTCAGCGGGAAAGTCTCGATCGCACAACAGCAAGAGAACAGAGAGGTTAGTTGTTAGTGTGCTCGCTAGGATATCGCATCCTATGCCTACATATTCTCATTAGATATGAGAAATCAGAGCAGCTGTAGTTCAGCCACGGAAGACACAGATTTGTCTGTTTATCTTTTATCCTTCTGAAAAAGGTTTTCTCCTGATTACGGGTCCAAGCGGACAAAAATGACATTTTGATTGGTTTCCAGTCTTTTACGCAAGAACTGTTTTTTATGATGTGTGACCTCTTATTGTATTTTTGATTGTTTCGAGATGAGAAGAGAAACGACACTCTAAACTCCTATGGAATCAAAACTACCCTAATGTTATCATACATGGATGAAAGCCTAATGTCTGCCATATTTCTCTCTTGCGCAGAGAGAAACAAAGATCCTAGGGGTTAAACGGAAAAGAAACAACATATATACAGTAAAGCAGTAAAATGCATGAGATGCAGCAGTACAAGGGAGTCCCGCTCCACCTCGAACTTGGGAAAACAATAGGCAAAGTGAAACGGCTTCACTTCAAACCTATGGGAAAATTAACAAACAATACAACAAAGAAAATAAAACCCCAAAACTAGCTCTGACAGCACACCAGCTCCTACAGCAGCAACTCTGAAAAACATCAAACTCTGACAGTTGATTAACTGCAAAACATTAACATCTTCAAATGAACCCCAAAATCAACTCTTCAATGATCCTCTAAACTCCAAGCAATCTCCAAGCTTTAGCAAGCAGTGAACCCCAACAGTTGACAGCTTCAGACAGCAGTAAAACCCTAATCCCACAATTGAGCAGCTTTGACATGAACAGGTATCATCTTTATCAATCTTCACTGCAATGAATTTCTTCTTATCTGCAATGGCTTCTTTCTTCAAGGCAAGCACTCCAGAAGAGAATCACTTAACAGAATAAGTTGAATGCTAAAAAGCTTATTGACAACCAAAGGAAGCCTATAAGTGTTTAACATTATGAGAGACAGGTTCCCTCAAAGTTCTACTTCCAAGATAAGCCACTTATCCCTCCAAAGGAGGGATATGAATATCTTAGAAGGACTTTTAGTCATTGGGAGGAATGGAAGCACAAGATGCTTTCCATGTTTGTGGAAGAATTCAGTCTAATCTAAAGCTCTGCCTATTTCTCCTATTTCCTATGTCTTCAAAACCCATCTACCAGGAAAGGAATCTTCATGCATCAATCTCTATCCCTTGTCTTCAATCATCCTCCAAGGTCTTCCTCAACCCCAACAATCAAAATACAAGCCCCAAGCCCAATTGAAATGCCTAAAACCCAACAAAGAAATCAACATCCCAAGTGGGAATCACACCAGTATCAACCAATTTGCAAAATCAAGTAAAAATAGTAAAACTCATTATAAAATCCTAATTAAATTTCTAGGGGACCCTAACTATGTACCCTATACCCCATATAAACCCCAAGACCTAAATCAATTTTAAAATCCCAAAACTATGTGTTGAATTGCACCTATGCAAGTTGGAACCCTAATCCTGATCACCCTAAAGTTTATGGTTCAAAACTATTCTAAACTAAATCACAAAAATGTGATAAAATTCCAGGGGGCCCCTAATACTCTAATCTAACCATAGTAAAAAGAATTACATCAAAATATGAAATACAATGACCATACTAAATTCAGCAAGTAACATATACCAAGTGAAAATGAAATAAATGCCATAAAAATGTAAAAATGCACCAGAAAATAAAAATGAATGAAATGCCAATTTTATTTTTTTCATAATTTTCTTGATGTTTTTATAAAAATTAGAGATAAAATCCCATGCAAAAATAACCATTTTTCAATTTGTTATGATTTTTCCAGAGATCCTAAAATAAATGTGAAATGAAATGAAAAATAAAAGAAAATGAAAATGGAGCATGATGAATAGCAATGAAATACAGTTCAGAATGACAAATGGGTTCAGAGGGGGGTGCGCATAGTAAAATGGCCTAAGGCCCATACGCAAAAACACACGGGGAGAGGGGTATGACGAGTAAAGGGGGGTATGTCCAGAAAAACATGAAATGGGCCTAGCCCAATCAGTAACACAACGAAACGGAGGGTGCAGCGAGGGATTGCAGGGTGCATGCTAGTGAAACTCCAATGGGCCTTGCAACCCAAACCCGTCCACGTATATCTCCATTACTCTGAGAAGAACAAAACCCAAATGCCTCTATCACTCCCAAACACTGTTCATCTTTCTTCTCCGAAACCCTAACCCTCAGCCGCCGCTCGCCATAAACAAACTCTCTCTCTCTGAAATCAACTCTCTCACAAAATCACTCAACGATCCTCGTTCGCTCAACCTTCTTAGATTTTTTTGCTTAAACAAAACTTCCCTTGATCTTTCTCAACTCTCAGATAATTTTTCTATCTCTCACAATCAGTTCAACCAAGCCAAGAACATGAACAAACTTATAACAAAATTATTGTCAACCGAGTGAAGATCTGGAAGCTGATGGAGATGAAGATGTTTGAAGACGGAAGTTCTTGATGCATGCAGTCGCTTCGACGAAGTCACGAAAAATCTGGACGAAGAACCTAACCTGGTGGTGAGCGATTGAAGATATGATGAAGATTTGAACAAATCTGGAAAATTGTGGATGGAGGTTCTTGATGATTCCTTGATGTTGAAGAATGAGGAGGAAATCTGGAAAACGATTGTATTGATGAACGTTCCTCACGATTCCAGATGATGATGAAGGTTATTAAATATCTGGAGATGATATTAAGAGTTCTTGAATGTTCTTGTGAAGAACATGAAGATGACGAACACCATGAGATCGGGGACGGTTACAACAAGCTTGATGATCTTCTTTATCGGTTTCTGGAAATAGCTTGAAGATTGGATGCTGTTGATGAAAGACGATGAAGATTGATGAACATCAACGATTTCTAGGCGAATCTGGATGGAGAAAGATGAAGAGCATGATGAGATTCTAGAAATATTGATGAAGAACATGTTGATGATCGATGATTTCCGGGCGAGATGCAAGAACATATGAGGTTTCTGGAGAATTTGGCAGTTTCTGGCGGTTGTTACGGCGGTCCGGTGATGATTAGGGTGGCCGGCGGTGACTGTTAGGGTGGTCGCCGGCAATTGCATGCCGGCCGGTGAGGAGTTCTGGTGAGGGGATAGGTGTCAGCCATGCAATCAGAGGGAGAGGGAGAGGGACACATGTGTGAGGTGGGACTTGCATGAGCGCCAAGTGGCCTGCATGCGGAGAAGTGGAAGTGAGGTGACACACTCTGGGTGCATGCAAAAAATGAGGTGGGAGCCCCTTGATGACACGCGTGGCACTCTACTTATAGGACACATGGCAATGACTTGGACCTGGGAATTGGGCCTTCACAGCATTGGGCCCACGAAAATGATTAATTCAGATTTTAAAGTCTGATTGATACACTAAGACTCACTCATTAACTCTAATTAAGACTCTTAAACTCTGAACCTAATTAACACTAATTAACTGAAAATTAAATGCTAATATTCTAATTAATTCTAATTAAAAAAAAGTGATTAAAATCTAATCTTAATCTCCATTAATCCTAAAAAAGAAATTAAACTCTAATTAAAAAGAAATGATTAAATCTATACTAATTCTACTAGAAAAATAAACCCTAATTAACCCTATTAAAAGAAATAGAAAAAGATTTATTAATCCTATTAAAACCTAATTAAAATTCCATTTAACACCTAGAAAAATAATACCTATTAAAATTCTATATAAACTCTGTAAAATCAATACTAAAACTAATAAAACTATATTATTCTAAAAAAAAACTATTATCTATTAATATTCTAAAAACCATATTATAATCTATTTAAAACTATTAATATTCTCAAAACTATATTGAAAATCTATATTAAAAAAAACTATACTATTCTATTTAATAATAAAACTAATATCTAATATACTAAAATTCTATTAAAACTAATTAAAAAAAGGGAATATCTATTTAAAAATCTAAAAATCTATTAAGAAAATATCTATTAAATTCTACTAAAAATATTAACCTATTTAATATCTAAAAAATCAAGTAAATCTAAAAAAACTATTAAAATGCATTAAAAATCTAGAAAATAAAAGAAAAAAACTAAAAATGCCAGGAAGCCGATTAAATCGATTAGAGAACAATTGCGCAACCATAGCGAAACCCGGGCACCGAGATGGCCTGAAAACACAGGGAACGAGCACCAATTCTCAAAAGACACTTATTCAAACCGGCCTGAACTGCCTGAAGCGCCAGGGGCTGCAATCCCGATAAAATCAATCTGACTGAGAAAAATGCAATGCCTGCAGTATGCGAATGCGAATGCAAAATACGTCAAAACATAAACCAGATCTGGGAACTGGGCTGTCAAATTTTGGGGTGCAACACTAGTGTCCTGCAAAATCCACGCTCGGACGAGGTTCTTCTGGTTGACTTCTTTTTCAACCCTTTGGGTTGAGGGGGTTGTTGGTTAGTTGGATTGTCGACTCCGGGGACCGATCAATTGGAAGTTGGCTAAGTGAGGCCTCTTCAGGACATGATGATGCCACACCTTCTGGGTATCGTATCATCAGTCTTGAAAGTGTGTGACACCGACGACCGCATAGGATGCCCTACCTTGTGTCAGTTGATAGGACACCTATCTGTGAGAGGGATTGGGGCATGCAGGAAACTTGACCTCCAGACTACCCGGTTTTCTTAATATTGGATCAGTATGTGTGGTTACTTGGGGTTCTTCATCAGGACAGTGTTTTGGGTCTGTTGAGACCAAGTTGGAGCATTGTTATGGGTCTGTTGAGACCAGGTTGGAGCTTTGTTATAGGTCTGTTGAGACCAGGGTGGAGCATTGTTATGGGTCTGTTGAGACCAGGTTTGAGCAGTATTGTAGGTCTGTTGAGACAGATATTGTGGATGGATCTCTTCAGTAATATATCGCTTGATCCTTGTTGCATTGTTTGCATATTGCATTGTTGCATACTCATTTTGCATATCATTAACGTGTGTCTGTGCTGCAGGTGCATTTCATACCTTCTGATTCTAGTTGCCCGGATTTCTGTCTGTTGATACTATGGATACTTTGAAGAAGACTGTGGCATACAAGATGCCTACTCCGGATGTTTCCTCTTTGCTTGGTTTGATATCCTTGGCTGATGATGATGTGAAGAGAAGCTTCAGGAAGAGTTATGGGAAACTGCTTAGGTTGGTTTGCAAACCATCGACGTATGAGCTGAACGGATTGTACGCGCTGATGCAGTTCTATGATCCCCCGCTGAGGTGTTTTACTTTCCCGGACTTCATTCTGGCTCCGACCATGGAGGAATATGCTGAGATCTTGGAGGTGACTATTCAGAACAGGGTACCCTTCATTCATATGGGTGCTGAGCCCAAGCTGGAGGATTTCGCTGTTGCTTTGCATTTAGATTCCTCAGAGTTGCTGTTAACCTTGTGGAATGGAGTTTCTGGTTTTTCTCTCAAGTTCTTGGTTGGGAAAGCACAAGAGTATGCCAAGAGTGGCTGTTGGATTGTGTTTAATGTTATCCTTGCTTTGTGTATCTATGGCATTGTACTGTTCCCTAATATGCCTGACTTTGTTGATTTGGACGCATTCCATATATTTGCTTTAGGCAATCCTGTGCCTACACTGATTGGAGACTTCTATCACTCTCTGCATTATAAAAACGAGAATAGGAGGGGCAAGAACGTCTCTTGTTGTGTGCCTTTGTTGTATATGTGGTTTGATAGTCACCTGCCCAAGAAGGGTATCTTTGCTGAGTCTGCAGCTACGGTGGAATGGTCTGAGCGTCTGATGGGGCTTTCTTCAGCAGATGTTGTCTGGTTTGACAGGGATTTACTGGGATCGGAGATTATCTACAGCGGCACAGGATATCCTAACGTTCCTCTGATTGGTAGGAAAGGGTGCATTAACTACAATCCATCATTGTTGATCAGGCAATTCGGTTATGCTTTGAGAAGCCCGCCAAAAAAGGAAAAAGTGCAGGAATCTCTGTACTTCACAGGTGATTTGAAGGGAGAATTGCTATTCAAGCTTCAGCATGCTTGGAATAACATCCACAAAAGGGGTAAGTCGTTGTTGGGTAAGAATGATCGTCAAGCCTATGCTCCATACAAGGTTTGGATCCAAGATAGGGCAAAGCAGGCGCTGATGTCGTTTCCTGCAGTGTTACCTCCGCTCCCCTCGTGGTTGAGGAGCCAACTACTATGTCTATTGAGAGATATGAGCAGGTTATGAAGGAGAAAGAAGAGCTGATGAAAGCCAACGAGAAGTTGGAAGAAGAGCTAGTGCAACTTAGGAGCGAAAGGAATGAAGCCGTATATTCTTTTGAGCAGCAAACAAAGCTGGTGAACCAGTTAGGTGCAGAACTGACTGAGCAAAGGAAGAAGCGGGAACATTTGGGGATAGATTTCAAGAGCTCTCATGACATGCTGGAGTCTAAGAAGAAAGCACTTGATATAGCCTACCGGGAGATCTCCATATTCAACAAAACCTGGAATGCTACGCTGGCCAACAACAAAGAAAGAGAAGACAAACTGAAGCAGCAGATCTCTGAACTGGAAGATCAGTTGAAAGCTAGCCAAAAAAAGTTTGAAGAAGAGGTTATGCGGAGATACGACATTCAGAATTCATTGAACAAAGTTGTAAGCGTAAGAAAGAGTCTGCATCCCAAAAGCGGAAGCTAGAGGAGTGCTTTGGAGAAGGTGTTTGGGAGGAATCCATTGGGGATCTCCAGCGTGTTATCAGGCAAAGAGACTCTCTCGTTGAAGGGTTGCTTTCTCAGCCGGATCATCTCAAGACTAAGAAATTGTTAGAGGAGTATCGGGCATATGGTCGCACTTGATTACCCTATGCACTGTTGTATATGCTTTATTTTCATTGTGTTGGCCATCACCAGGAGTGTCGGTTGAGGCCATGCCTTCTTGTTATTGTACACTCAGTGATATTGTATTTCTGCCTTGATAGGCTTCTCAGCAATATATGAGATGTTTTCTCCATGGATGAATCTAAGCTTCTTAGCACTGTCACTACACTGGCACTTTGGCACTAGAATCAGGGGTTGATTTCCCTAACGCACAGACACATATTGCATCTGCATATTCATTTTGCATTGCCAGTTACTTGTTGAATCTGTATCTTATTTCCTGCATTTCTCAGGTTTTTCAGGATTGATGACCAAAGAATCCACCGCTACTCAACCAGAAACAACTGCAAGAAGATAATGGATCAAGTTTAAGTCGAGATGCAGGAAATCCGCGAGAAGCTGACTCTGTTCATGCAAGCTATGGAGAGCATGGCCAAGGGCCAAGAGAATCTTTAGACCTTGGTGCAGCCGCTGCTGACGCGGACAAACGGAAATGGCAATACTGACCACATTTTTGTTGAAACTCCTCACCGGGAGAATGAGATACCGGCAGTTGTTACTCCACCTGTTGTGACTGTCAACGGAAACACTGGTACTGGTGCAGGTGCTGGCGCTGGTAATGGCAATACTGGAAATGGTGGTGATGGTCCTGTTGTTAACAACAAAGGCAACACTGGGGATGCCGATCAAGGATTCGGTGACAATGATGGCTTTGGAAACAATGGGTATGGCAATGTCAATCAGGACGGGAACTTCGGGTTCAACAATCAGGGCTTTGGTAATGACGGTTACGGCAACAATCAGGGGTATGGCTACGGTAATGGTGGATTCGGTAATGTGAATAACAACGGCGCTGGAGCATTTCCTTTCAACAATGGTTTTGGACCTGCTGGGTCAATCTAGGGTTCGGCAACCGAGGACAGGGTCCTATGTTCAATCAGCAAGGATTTGGCTATAACATGGGTTACGATGGGTATGGCAATGACTGGAATGTGGATCAACAGGACGACGCTTTTTCAGGAAGAGGTATGGGACTTGAGGGCCCCATTGACCCTGTTCAGAGGATCAGAATGCTAGAAGAGCAGATGAAAGGTGTGGTTGATCAGAACTCCGTTGGGTTAGATATGACTATTATGGGGTTGGTACCATGGCTGAGGGTGCCATTAAAATTCAAGGCTCAAACATTCGACAAATACAAAGGGGATACCTGCCCAAAGGTCCATGTATGTTCTTATTATAGAAGGATGTCTGCATATTCCAATGATGAAAGGATGCTCATGCATTTCTTTCAGGATAGCTTATCGGGACCATCATTGGAATGGTACATGGGGCTGGAGCCCACTCAGATTAGAAGCTGGAAACAGTTGGCTGATGCTTTCGTTATGCATTACAAATATAACAACGATTTGGCGCCAAACAGAGTTCAGTTGCAGAGTCTGTCGCAGAAAAGTGGTGAAAGTTTCAAAGAGTACGCGCAGCGGTGGCGCGATATGGCAACTCGGGTGCACCCTCCTTTGGTTGAAAGGGAGATGAATGACATGTTTGTGGGGACATTTACAGGAATGTATTATGACAAGTTACTCAATGTTTCGATGGGTAGCTTCTCCGATATGATCCTTATGGGAGAAAGGATCGAAAATGGAACTAAAATTGGAAAGATTCAGGCAGGCGAATCTACTTCAGCTGGGGGTGCGAGAAAAGCGTTCGGCAGAAGATGACAGGGTGATACAAGCGCTGTATTTGGTGGAAGAGGTCGGGGCAGAGGCAGAAATCAGTACAGTCAACCTCAACAAATAGCCAGTGTTACTATTCCAATCCAACCACAACAACTTCAACAACAGCAGCAACAACAACCACAGCAGCAACAAAGGCAGAATCAGGGTCAGAGAAGGTTTTAGAATG
Organism: Lathyrus sativus; assembly: GCA_963859935.3. Lineage (NCBI taxonomy): Eukaryota > Viridiplantae > Streptophyta > Magnoliopsida > Fabales > Fabaceae > Lathyrus > Lathyrus sativus. Next base: position 279,545,318 of record OZ012740.1, on the reverse strand, counting down.
CAAAGCCGAAGAGTGTATTTGATAAGCCTCCGTCGACATATGCAGAGCTTCTTCAGACACTGCTGGGGTTGAATTTGGTCGAGAAAAGAACATTGGAACCGCCTACAGGACCGATACTTCCTTATGGGTACGACGCTAATAAGCATTGCGAATTCCATTCCGGGGCGCCCGGACATGATGTAGAATCTTGTCACGCTTTCAAGCATAAAGTTCAAGACTTGTTGGACAGTAAAGCCATCAACTTTGGCCAGGTGGGGCCCAATATTGTACAACAGCCTATGCCTAATCATGGGGAAAATGCCATCTTGACAGAAGAAAATTTGAACTTGGTGATGGATGTTAACGAACTGAAGACACCATTGAGTGAGGTGAAAAGCAGGTTGCTCAGAGGGGGAGTATTCCCTGGTTGTGATGAATACTGTTTAGAGTGTTGGACCCAGCCCGAGGGCTGTACTGATTTGAATCAGGGCATTCAAGCCATGATCGACGAAGGGACCTTGCAATTTGATCGAACTGCGGTTGAGAAGCCTGTGGAGGCCTTATGTGATAAGCAGAATGATATTGCAACGGTGACGATCCCGAGGAAGACTATAACAATAACGGCGTCCGCCCAGCGGCCAACTATTACGATTACCAAGGCAGGGCCTGTTCCCTTTGAGAGTACGAAAGTTTTCCCGTGGACGTATGGATTAGAAGCGTATTGCAATGGTGAAAAGATTATGGTGAATAGCCAGCCAGCTGGGGCTGTTGACAATGTCGTTGGAACGGGGGGCATGACCCGTAGCGGAAGGATCTTTACCTCACCTGAAATAGAAGCAGAGAGATTGGCCAAAGGCAAAGCCAAAGTAAATGAAAGCGGGCTTTCTCAGTTGAAATAAAAGGATACGTCACTCAAGGACGTAGAGGAGTTCATGAGACTGATTCAGAAAAGCGACTACATAATTGTTGAACACCTACAGCAGACGCCGTCGAAGATTTCTATCTTGTCGTTGTTGTTATGTTTCGAGGCCCACCGGAACGCCTTGCTAAAGATCCTGGAAACGTCATTTGTGCCTCAAGAAGTTTCTGTAAATCAGTTAGAGGGGATAATGGCACATGTCAATGCTGGACATAGCCTGGGTTTCACAGATTTTGATCTAACACCCAGGGGTCGAGAGCACAACATGGCTTTGCATATATCGATGGAATACCGGGGCACCGTATAGTCGCGTGTATTGGTGGATACTGGATCGTCGTTGAACTTATTGCCAAAGAAAGCCATGATGAAATTGGACATACGGGGAATTATTTGCACGCCCTGCGATTTGGTTGTGAGGGCGTTTGACGGGACGAAAAGATCAGTGTTTGGGTCAATAACATTACCGCTTCAGGTGGGGCCAGAAATTTTTGATACCGAATTCTACATCATGGATATCCATCCATCTTATAGTTGCCTTCTTGGACGCCCATGGATCCACGCTGCATGGGCCGTGACGTCCACATTGCATCAAAAGTTGAAGTACATGGTGGGTGATAGTGTTGTTACCGTTTGCAGGGAGGAGGACATTTTGGTCAGTCACCTATCATCATTCAGATATGTTGAGGTCGATGGAGAAATACACGAGACACCTTGTCAAGCCTTCGAAGGGTTGTGGATTAAAGACAAAGCTCAGGGTCCCAGCAAAATGCCAGAGGTGGCAGTGTCATCCTACAAGGAAGCTCAGGCTTTAGTGCAGATTGGTGAGACTAAAGGCTGGGCTAGGGTATCGACCGACGTCGTCAGCGTCATCTTTAGGAGCGCCCAGGTTCAAAGGACCGATAACGATTACGCCAAGCGGGGTGTGCTTTGAGACAATCAACGTTATTTCCGATGCTGAAGACGGAGATAGTGACTGCGATATGGACGCGTGGATCAAGCTAAGTGTGCCAGGACAAAGCTCTGCAACTGGTCCATCCGGGAAACTGTCCCAGTGACTCTTAAACGATAATGATTTGTTTTGTCAATTGTTGAATAATCCTATGTCCTACCCGGGGCATAGTGATTTTACCTTAGGGCTACTTGATTATGTGTATTGCACTGTTTTAATCATGAAATAAAGGCGTTTTTCATATACAAATATTGTGATCCCTGTTTTTCTTGTTTTTACTTTAACAATAAACGGCAACGTGGTTATTTGCTTTGTTTGCGTGTTGAAGCGTTTAACCATTTCATTTGCAGGACTAATATTTCAGATGACATCTTCCACGAACCGCCTATGACTCGTTTCGACTTCGAGCACCCGGTATTCCAAGCAGAGGAAGAGATTGTTGAGGATAGCGACTTGCCAGAGGAGCTGACTCGTTTGTTGAAACAGGAAGAGAGAATCATTCTGCCTCATCAGGAGGAAATTGAGATTATCAACTTGGGGTCGGAAGAAGTTATGAGAAATATCCGTAAAGGGGCTACGCTGCAGAGCGACGTCAAGCAAAGGCTGATTGAGATATTGCGAGAGTATAGTGATATATTTTCTTGGTCGTACGAGGATATGCCTGGGTTGGATACGGACATGGTTGTGCACCGTCTGCCGTTACGAGAGGAATATCCGCCTGTTAAGCAGAAACTCAGAAGAACCAGACCAGACATGGCTGTGAAAATCAAAGAGGCAGTTCAAAAATAGTGGGATGCTGGTTTCCTAGCTGTTACAACTTATCCGTCATGGGTCGCTAATATAGTACCAGTGCCGAAGAAAGACGGTAAAGTGCGAATGTGTGTAGACTACCGTGATTTCAATAGGGTGAGCCCGAAAGACGACTTTCCACTTCCTCACATTGATGTGCTGGTTTATAACACTGCTCAGTTCTCCGTATTCTCCTTCATGGACGGCTTCTCAGGCTATAATCAGATCAAAATGGCACCAGAAGACATGGAGAAGACTACCTTCATTACTCCCTGGGGAACATTTTGCTACAAAGTGATGCTCTTCGGACTAAAGAACGCTGGGGCAACATATCAACGTGCTATGACGACTCTCTTTCATGACATGATGCACAAAGAGATCGAGGTTTATGTTGATGATATGATTGCCAAATCCCAGACGGAGGAGGAGCATTTGGTTAATCTGCTGAAACTGTTCAAAAGACTTAGGAAGTTCAGGTTGAGACTGAACCCTAACAAGTGCACCTTCGGGGTGAGATCGGGTAAACTGCTGGGGTTTATTGTGAGCGAAAAGGGAATAGAGGTTGATCCTGCAAAGATAAAAGCTATACAAGAAATGCCGACGCCTAAAACAGAAAAAGAAGTGCGTGGGTTTTTAGGGAGGTTGAACTACATTGCTCGGTTCATATCTCACCTAACTGCGACATGTGAGCCGTTATTCAAGTTGTTGAAAAAGGATTAGGTGTTGACCTGGAATGAAAATTGTCAGTGGCCGGGAGACCTTTGATTATGTATTTGACGGTTCTTGAGGAAAGTATGGGTTGTGTTCTCAGTCAACACGACGAGACCGGACGTAAAGAGCATGCGATCTACTATTTGAGTAAGAAGTTTACCGACTGTGAGTCCAGATACTCAATGCTCGAGAAGACGTGTTGCGCGCTAGCCTGGGCCGCCAAACGTTTGAGGCAATACATGCTGAATCATACAACCATGCTAATTTCAAAGATGGATCCAATCAAATATATGTTTGAGAAGCAAGCACTTTCTGGAAGAATTGCCCGATGGCAGATGGTGTTGACCGAATACGATATCCAATATGTCTCGCAAAAGGCTATTAAAGGTAGCGTTCTGTCAGAGTACCTTGCGGAGCAGCCTGTTGAGGACTACCAATCAATGAGGTTTGATTTTCCTGACGAGGATATCATGTACCTGAAAATGAAAGATTGTGAAGAACCGTTGTCGGACGAAGGACCGGAGTTGGGTTCCAAATGGCAGTTGATATTTGACGGAGCTGTAAATTCTTATGGTAGCGGGATAGGGGCAATTATCACTACTCCTCATGGGTCGCATATCCCATTTACTGCCCAATTGACTTTTCCTGTTAGTAATAATAAGGCTGAATATGAGGCTTGCATCATGGGTCTGGAAGAAGCTATCGATCTGAGAATCAAGAGCCTGGATGTATACGGAGACTCAGCTCTAGTGGTGAATCAGATTAAAAGGAGAATGGGAGACACGTCAGCCCAATTTGATACCCTATATGAACTATGCAAGGAGATTGTTGCATTTCTTTGACAAGGTAGAATTGCATCACGTACCGCGAGCAGAAAATCAAATGGCTGACGCCCTTGAGACATTGTCTTCAATGTATAAAGTTAACTTCTGGAACGAGGCTCCCCAGATTGTTATTTCTCGGCTCGATAGACCTGCCTTCATATTTGCCATTGACGAGGCTCCCGATGGTAAACCCTGGTACTTTGACATCCAGAATTTCCTGAAGAACAAGGAGTATCCGGTTGAATCATCCAGTCGAGATCAGAAGACTCTCAGAAGATTGGTTGGCAATTTCTATCTGAACCCGGACGGTGTCCTGTATAAAAGAAACCACGACTTGGTGTTGCTACGTTGTGTAGACGAGAAAGAGGCGAAGTTTCTCATGGAAGAGATACATGAGGGTACATTCGGTACACATGCTGGTGGGTATCCTATGACGAGAAAACTGTTGCGGGCAGGTTATTATTGGCTGACTATGGAAACAGACTGTTTCAAGTTTGCAAAGAGGTGTCATAAATGTCAGATTTATGCGGACAAAATCCATGTGCCTCCGAGCCCTCTGAATGTGATGTCATCACCGTGGCCTTTCTCGATGTGGGGGATTGATATGATTGGCAAGATTGAGCCTACAGCATCAAACGGACACCGGTTCATTTTGGTGGCAATCGATTACTTCACCAAATGGGTGGAAGCAGCATCATATGCCAATGTGACCAAACAAGTGGTAGCCAGATTTATCAAACGAGATATTATCTGCAGATATGAAATCCCCGAGCGGATTATCACCGACAACGGTTCAAATTTGAATAATAAAATGATGAAAGAGTTGTGTCAGAATTTTAAGATTGAGCATCACAACTCTTCTCCTTACCGGCCCAAGATGAATGGCGCTGTCGAAGCGGCCAATAAGAACATGAAGAAGATTGTTCAGAAGATGGTTGTGACGTATAAGGACTGGCACGAGATGTTACCTTTCGCTTTGCACGGTTATCGTACGACGGTACGCACATCAACCGGGGCAACCCCTTTCTCATTGGTGTACGGGATGGAGGCGGTGTTACCGTTGGAGGTCGAGATTCCTTCCCTGAGGGTTTTACGTGATGTCCAACTCGACGAGGCAGAACGGATTAAAGATATACTTAATCAGCTCAGCTTAATGGATGAGAAGAGACTGGCTTCTCTAGCATACGGTCGGTTATATCAGAGCCGGATTAAGAAAGCTTACGACAAGAAGGTGTGCCCTCGAAGCTTTCAGACGGGCGATCTTGTTTTGAAAAAGATTCTCCCACCACAAACAGATCACAGGGGCAAATGGACTCCCAATTACAAAGGTCCTTACATTGTCAGAAAAGTCTTCTCTGGAGGAGCCTTGTTACTATCCACCATGGATGGTGAGGACTTTACGTGTCCTGTGAATCCGGACGCAGTTAAAAAATACCTTGCTTGAAAGTGACCCGCTGGACAGTAAATAGAGAGTCCAGGCAAAAATGGGGCATCCCGGCGAACCATAAAAAATGAATAAAAGGTTCGGGCAAAAGTTAGGGATAAAATTGAAAAGATGTACACCCGCGAAGTCGAAAACCTGAAAAGGGCGACTTCGGCAAAAAAGGGTATCCCGGTGAATTGAAAACCCGCAAAGGGCGGTTCACGCAAAAGTTAAGGATTGAAAAAGCAAATGACTGCGGTCCGGATTTGATACGGCATTGCTTAGTGGTTTGGGAGTACCTGGGGGGCCGTCTATCCAAAAAAAATCTCTTCTGAAGATCGAGTACCGGGAAAGCGCAGAGTCAGGCGAGTCATAGGAGGATCAGCTCATGGTGTTTGTCTGTGCCACGTTGCCGACATGTATACAAATATTGTTTTGTATTTTCTTTATGCTTCTTGTGCATATTATTTATGTGTGTTTGTGCGTAACTTCCTCTTTTCAGGAGTTGCATCCAGTGTACAAAACTTTGCCTATTCAGAGGCCCGTCATCAATAAAACATGTTATTCAGTACTTGATGTTTGTTCTTTACTGTTTTGTTTGTGAAAGACGCCGATGTTTTTGATAAACTTGCATTTACATAATCTTGCTGGCCCTTGCCGATAATTGCTAAAACTTTGAATTGACTGAAGTAATGTCACAGAGGCTAACCCAGATAGATTCTGTTGTATAGGCCTATTTAGTCTCGTTTGTGTTTTGCAGGGTCCTTACCTTTGGAGCCAACGATCAGGAATTGTATTCCCCAGCCAAGGTCGCTTGACGTAAGGCCTGACTCTAGTTGATGTCATTCCTCAGCTAGTCGCAGCTTAGCCTCGGAGAGTTGAAATGACATTTATCCCTTCCCGAAGGAGGGAATTACTTTCCCCAGGAGAGTGTCCTCATGGAAAGCCGTCCATAGGATCAACCTCGGCAAGTCAAAATCAATGTCCCCTACCGAGGTTGCGCTCCTCAGCGAATCAAAGATGTGCACGTTCAATCTCCAGCATGGGAGATTCCCGCAATAGTTAACCAAGTTGTTGGTTCGAAAGGTTTATATCCGCGAAGGATGGTTTTATTGCTCCCCACAGGTCGTCTTGCCGCCGTCAGGATGTTGATCCTCAACAGAGTGGTAACTCCGAACGTGTAAACTGTGCCCAGACAGTGTGCTTTGCCCAGAAGTGTCGCTTCTTCCCCGACTAAGTTTGTTCACCAGCAGGGTGTTTGTTCTTTCCTCCCAGTGGAAATTGGATGTTTAATCTCCCCCCAGCAAAGTGGACTGTGTTTCCGGCATTTATTTTACCGGAATACCTTATGATACTTGTTCTCCCCAGCGGAGTTGGCTTTATCCTCAGCATTCATGTTGTTGAGACATCATTATCAGAATGGCCCCGACAGCTTGAGCCTGCATTTGCATTTGCATATATCGTCATATTTGCATCTACTCAGACGCGTAGCATTTCCGTGCCGTACGGAGCATTACGCCATTTTCAAACATACGCATTTTGAAACATAAATCAGGTTGGTTAACTTTTTGCTTTCAGGTGTGTTTTCTCAGCAGGAATATGGAGTTCTAGCTCAGATCTATTACCAGGTATTCGAGGTCTCGCCGCGAGACGTATGATGATACGGTTCATCTTACTATTTTCCCCACAGAGTTACTTGGTTAAGTTTCTCTTTGTCCCCGAGCAGAGTTATTTTTTTAAATTTCTCTTGTTTTCCCTGCCAGAGTTGCTTGTTGAAGTTTCTCTTATCCGGCCAGCAGATTATTTTCTTCAAATTTGCTGTTACGTCAGCGTCAAAAGGTCTCATGAATCAAAATTTCAGAAGCTGTCGCCGGTTACCGGAACAGGCGTCCGACAGTTTGGTTTCCAAATATCCCCAGTAGAGTCCGCCTCAAAGTCGTTGTCACGTCAGCGCTAAAAGGTTTGTGGGTTGGGACCAATGGAGTTAGCTACTGCAGGGATAGGCAGAGAAACTGTATTCAGAGTATCTTCCCGTATGGATAAACGGATGTATTTTCCTACTAGTCGACAGAAGTATTTCCCCGGAAGTTGCCAAAATTTTATTGCCTATGTTGATAGGAGTTCCTCGTGTTGACGAGATACGAGTCCTGGCGTGGACAATTTATTCCTGTATCGACGGGATTTTTCCGTGTTGACGGAATATGAAGTCCTAACGCGGACAGGTTTATTTCCTCGTGTTGACGAGATGTGCTAGTCCTAATGTGGACAAATTTGATTTCTCCGTGTTGACGGAATGTGAAGTCCTGACGTGGAGAAATTGATTACTCTTCGTGTTGACGAAATGGTGTCCTGACGTGGACCATTTATCCCCAGCAGATATCTTTCTTCGTATTGGCGAAATGTGCGTCCTGACGTGGACAAGTTTATAGTTCCTCGTGTTGACGAGATGCGCGGGTCCTGACGTGGACAAGTTTTATCTTTTGTCGTGTTGACGAAACGTCGTCCTGACGTGGACAAGTTTACCGTTCTTTGTGTTGACAAGATGTGAGTCCTGACATGGACAAATCAAGTTACTTTCCCTCGTGTTGACGAGATGCGGGTCCTGACGTGGACAAGTTTACCGTTCTTCGTGTTGACGAGATGCGAGTCCTGACGTGGACGAATTTATTTCTCTTCATGGTGACGGGTTGATTTCTCCGTGTTGACAGAATGTGAAGTCCTGACGTGGACAATTTATTCCTAACGTGGACAATCTATTCCTAACATGGACAGTTTATTCCTAACGTGGATGATTTATTCCTGACGTGGACAATTTATTCCTATGTTGATAGGATCCCCTCGTGCTGACGAGATGCAGACAACTCATCTCCAGCGAAGTCGCCGGGATTTCTCCGTGTTGACGGAATGTAGCGTCCTAACGTGGACAAAGTTTTATTCCTATGATGATAGGATTTCTCCATGTTGACAGAATGTGGAGTCCAAACATGGACAAGATTCTGATGGGATCTCTCCGTGTTGACGGAATATGGAGTCCTAACGTGGACAAGTGCTGTTGAGATTTCTTCGTGTTGATGAAACAAGCGCCCTAACATGGACAAAGTTCTATTCCTGTGTTGTTGAGTTTTCTTCGGGTTGACGAAATGTGAGTCCTGACGTGGACATATTTGTGTTTATTCGTAATTTGACGAAATTTGGGTCCAGATGTGGACAAGGTTACTCCTGTGATGACAGAATCTCTATTCGTGTTGACGAATTTGTTTCTCTTCTTGTGTTGACAAGGTTGGTCCAGTTGTGGACGGAGGTGTTTTGCAAAAATTGTTCAGTACCTGTGGCGTTACATAGGTGGTTGAAGTGGAAATCAGAATTATTATCAGACGTTGGATCAGTTGTTGTCGTAACAACCAGATTCAGATAGGGGATGTTTTTCCCCAAACAGTGCAGTTTATTTCTGCGGTTGGCAAATTTCCGGGTTTCTTGGTATTCAACCGTGTCGTACCCCGATTTTTTGAAGGTCGTTCGCTCTTCACCCATTCGGGTCCAAGCCGTTTGAATAGGGGCAGCTGTTGCACCCCAAAATTTGCTCAACCTTTTCTTGTCTGATTTATGTTTCATTGCATTTCATTTGCATAGTTACATCATGTACATAGTTCAATCATTTGCATATTATAGCATAGCATGCATCCAACAAGGGATCAAGGGTTTCTATCAAGGGAAGAGCCTAGTGTCGCTACTGCGAAAATAAGGTGCCGGCAAAACAGAAGAGTCGCCACCTTTCGTTATTTATCCCTCAGAACGGGAAAGGAAACGATCGGAAAAACCTGACGAAAAGGTATAAGACAAGGTCGTCACAACCATTGTCTGGGTTCGGGAGTCGGTTACGCAAGGGGAAGGTATTAGCACCCCTCACGTCCATCGTACTCGACGGGATCCACGCTTGTTGCGTTTATCTGACGGGTTGGTTTTATCTATCTACCTATCAAGGCTGGCTTAAAAAGAAAAAGAAAAATGACTCGGAAAATCGTCGCGCTTTAGGCCTACATATTCTCATCAGAGAATGAGAAATCAGAGTCAACGTAGTTCGTCTAACTACGGGTTACGGGGAAGGTGGCTCGCCAATACATCAGTATTGTGCCTACGTACTCTCAACAGATATGAGAGATCAGAGCTTACGTAGTTCAGGATAATACGGATTATGGGGTTTTAGATTCATCTGTTTTATCGAGTAGGGTTAACAGACAGTTCCAACAGTTTGGCGTACGCAGCTCGACCCTTGGAGACTTAGGCGTTACCGTTTGCGGTAGAACTGGGAGTTAACGACACTCTTTTCTTCAGAAAAACTTCCTTTGGATTATAGGCCCACGGGGCAAAAAGGTTTGAAGTTTGTTTTCTGTCTTTTACGGAAGAACTGTTTTTTAGGGGTGTTTGCAACTAATACCGCACTAGAGACTATGACCTGAGAGTGAATGTGTCGCATGTCACCCAAAGAGTGCCATACTAAACATCCATACTGTTGAAAAGAAACTCTCCAACAATCCTTTCTTAGATAGCTTAAGGCTCGTAATGTACGACGTCAGTTAACCTTTATTACTGTATTTTAATTTGTTTTGAGATGAGTAGAGAGCAGGCTCAACTACGGGGAGACTATCAAGTCCTGATGTTGTCATGCCAAGGATTCATCCTATGGTTGAAGTTTGAACCAGGGAACTCCTAGAAGTTATCATGCATAGGTTTCGACCTAAAGTTCTATCATCACTTCCTTATCAAAGGAAGTGAGATTCCTAGGGGATCATGTCAATGATAAACAGAAACAGATAAAGCATCAGCTTAAACAGTAAACAGTAAACGACTGTAAAATGCATGCAATGCAAGTGAGGGAGGAAATGTGTGTGGGGCATCAGCCTCCACAAGCTCATCTCAACCTCAAGCCAGATATGAATAACTGCAATCATACAGAGGAAATAACATGCTATCAAGCAAGATATAGTAACTATAATCATACAGAGGAAATAACATGCCATCAAGCAAACACAAACCACACCACATAGGCAAGGGAGCAGGGCTCTACCGAATACCCGCAAGCAAAGCCATACAGTAAAATACAAGCAGAGGGAGCAACTCAACCTCTAGTGCAATCATGCCCCTAGATCAAGTCAGTCTAGATATGAACTTATTCTAATGCATCAAACAAGTCAAACAAGGCACATCAATACAGAAAAGAAAACAGATCAACAACTTCCACAATAATGCTCTCCTCAGACAACAGTTCAGTCATCAGTCTTCAACCACTCTCCAAGGCTATCCTCCTAAATAACAAGTATCAACTTGCTCCTCCAAGTGTTTAACCTATGAAACATAAGCATCAACTTGTTCTCTCCTCTCCAAGCTTCAGCTCTTCAGTCAATTCCACCTTCAAGCTTCACTCCTAACTGCAAGTATCAACTTGATTCCTTCAGGCTCTCAATGCATCAATGTAAGTGTCAACTTATCCTTCCTTCCTTAAGCCTCATCTCTTCACTCAATCTCCATTGGATCTTCTTCACAAGTTTCAGCTTATTCTCCTTGCTTCAGCTCCTTTTGCTTTACCAGTATCAACTAATTCCTCTTCATCTACAAGCTTCAGCTTCTCAAGGTAATCTTCAATCACATGGAAGTATCACCTCCATCCTTCAATCTTCTTCAAGCCAGGGACTCCATCCTCTAATCAAGGGAGAAAGATGCATCTATCAAGAGCAAAGTTTGGATGATTGGTAGCAGAGTGAAGACCAAAGGTCACCACTGAGCATCCTGTCATCAGGGAAAGGGACCCTCAAAGGTTCTACCAATTTGCAAAGAGCCACACATCCTACCAAAGGAGGGATGAGGCCTTTACAAAGGGACCTTTCATCATAGGGAAGAATGGAAGTGATCAACATCATCCATGTTTATGAAGGAAGAGAACTATCTAGAAGCTCTGCCTACAAAACCCTAATCTTAGCCTAATCAAGACTACACCACAAGAAGGGAAGATCTTCAAATCCAAGCCTCCTCAAGCAATCCAATGCATCTTCAACTTGTCTTCATCATCATCCAAGAACAAGAGAATCAAAACCCTAATCTAAGGGAACTAAAGATGTTAATCTAGTTGAGTTAGTGCCTTAGAATCATCTAAAACTAGCACCTAAACTAAAATCAATCAAAAATAGTAAACTATCTTAGAAATTTCTACAAAAAATCCTAAGGGATCCTAATTCAATTAAGAATGCCTCATACAAAAACCAGGGACTAAATCATCTATTAAGTCCTAAAATTAAGTCCTAAATCCAAAGGTATCAACCATAAACCCTAAAAATGGAGCTTCTAAAGGTTTCAACCTAAACTACCACCTATTTTCATCACAAAAATGTGAGAAAAATCTATGCGGAGCATGCATATCTATGCTAACTACTCACAAAAAATCAAGATCAAAATCATCATCACATGATCACACAAAATTCCACAAAATCAAGTATTAAACATAACTATTTTAATGTCAATTAAAATGTGAAAATTCCCATAAAATCAGAAAATGCATGAAATAAACATATTTTTTATCTAAAAAATACTAGATTCAATCATGAATCTAATGCAAAAAGAATGGGATTAATTGGATCATTTTTCAATTTTTTATGATTTAATCATGAACCATGAGTAAAATGAAGAAATCAAAAGAAAAAGATAAACACACGGTGCAGCTAGCAATGAAAGTCAGTTCAATTCATGGATTGGGCCCAACAAGGGGGTGTGAGTATCAATTTGCACTAAGCCCACCCAGACTACATTAATGAAACACATCGTTTCATCCAATTCAGGGTCCTTCACAAACTCAAATCAATACGTGGCCGTTGGATCTTCAGCTGGTCAAAGGTCTCAGCCCCATCCAATGGCTCTAAAGTCATCTTCCTCGTTTTGAATGCCCGAACCTCGCGCGCAGCTCCGGCCACCATCGGTGGTGCTCCGGTCATCGTCCCCAACCCTAAGTCTCTCTAGGATCCTCCATTGCAAGTTGTTTATACATGAAACTTGTCCCAAATTTCGTCACAAATTCATTCATGCCCTTTATTCTCTCTGAAACCTCAAGATTCGCCATAACTAATCCTCAAACTAACTATCTGAAAACCTTCCTACACCGTTCTATAATGCATCTAACATCCTAATTCGTATTGATTCTACCTAATTCATGCTGGAGGAAGAAGTTTACATACCTGTCAATTCTTGATGAACAGATGCACTAAATCTTCAAATCAAGCTCTCCAACCTCCCAGACACGATCAATGGATCATTCCCTTGCTTCTGTATGCACAAGAACTGGTTAAAGACTCCTGAAACTTGAAACCCGATGATGAGTTGCAGGTGGAAAAATCTGAGTTCCAGAACACCAATCAGCCACGAATTCCCTTTGATTATGATCTGGAATCATTCCCTAGCCTCCATGGAAGAGGTTGCAACCAAGAAAATGGATGGAAAGTGGAGAAATTGGTGAAACCGAATTCAGTTACAAGCAATGAAATCTCAATCTCAATCTCTGCTCTCTCCTTCAATTATGACCAACCTCTCATCTGAACCTCTTCTACTCAAGATATAGAACATGTGTGGATGATCTAGAACCCTCTAGATCCTTCTAATGAGAAATCCAATCTCTCATGACATGAGAAGTTCACTTATATGCCATGGTGTGCACAACTCTGCAAACAACTTGAAACCAATCTCAATTCCTTCCAATTTCTCCCCTCATGACATTTTGGAAGTGTTTGGCTTGCAAGGGATCTTGATCATGCCTTGAATTTGAGTTTTGCACATGTTACTTAAGATGTAAGTAACTACTTTCCAAAGCAAGTCCACAAATTAGACCTCAATTCAAAAATGTGGCTAAACCAATGTTCTTAAAATGTTTTCTAGAGTCAAAATGATATATTACATGCCTTGGTTTGGATGTGTAGATCAAAAGTATCAATTTCCAACTTTGGTTCATTTAACTTATACCCTTATTTTAGGTCATTTTTGCAACTTTGAGCTACAAGCATTTCCAACATCTCATGACCTCTTAACTAGACTTAAAACATCATTTTGAACAAGTTTTATGTTGAACATTTTCCCATTTGAAGCTTGGAAATAGGAGTTATGGCCTTATGGTTGAAATGACCTGTAATCTCCAAATGACCAAAATGCCCTTGACTTGTCAAAGCCATAACTTGAGTTCTACAAATCCTATCAAGGACTTATAGTACTATCTAGAAAGATAAGAGAATAAGGAACAACATTCATGTTGACCAAAAGTTCATAGGAATCATCCTTCTTGGGAAAAAGTTTGATGCAAGTTGGGTAACTTTCAAGCCCCCAAATTCACATACCTCAGATGACCTGTAACTTGTCAAAGTCATAACTTGAGTTCTACAAATCCTATCAAGGACTTCTAGTACTCAAATTAAATCTAAGAGCATGCTCTACAACATTCATGTTGGGGGCAAGATGAGATTACAATCACATCTTGAGCTAAACTGCCTTGAAGATAGGGGTCAAACTAGGGGATTTTACACTGTCAAGCCTTAGAAACCCTAGCTTGAAGCTTCTCAAACTCTTCAATCATGATGAGTCAACCTTGGAATCATCCTTATAACATATCAATGTGTCAATCCATGATCACATGGTCCTTGGATTAGGTCTCAACCTTGTCCAAATCATCAGTTGACTTAGGGTTGACCCAGTCAAACCCTAATTGCACCACTCATGGCTGAGGCTTCTTAATCTTGCACAGTGACCTATCTGGGCCTCAAAGTGATCTTAAACACTTCTCATGAGCTCTCTCAAGACCTCAAGTCTATCTTCATGGCTTCAGAATCATCTGATGGCTTCCCACAACTCTCAAGTTAGGAGACCTACACACTTGCATTCAATCCTCTCTCTGAGGATCTTTTAACTTCTCTGACAAGGATATCAACCCTTGAACATCTGAATAACCTTCTTAGCTAGCTGCATAGTCTTGTATACATCTTGATTGGTAATCATACCTCTTGATCCCCTGCACACATGTCAATGAAATGCAAATGATAATGCTAATGTGAATGCAATGAAACACAAGCTAGGTAAAGAAATGTTGGGCAAATTTTGGGGTGCAACAGTTGCCCCTATTCAAGCGGCTCGGACCTGACTGGGTGAGAAGTAAACGGCTCTCAACCAATCAAGGTGTGAGACGGTTGAATACCGACAAACCCGGAAATTTGCCAACTGCACAAGTACACGGTACTCTGATGGGAACAAATCTTCGAAAACTGAAATATTAGCTGCACGGCAACTAGCTGGGGGATTGGTCACACGATAACCGGCGATACACGGTCGATCACGCCGTCAGGCATCGGAATTCCTCGGGACCTATCAGATCAACAATCAAGTTAAATCACGCCATCGGGCATTCAAAGAAATCTTTGGGCGTCAGCCGAACTTCGTCAGTAAGTCGGGAATGGAATTCTCAGTCAATCATGAACCAATTGGGGATATCTAACTTCTACCATCAGGCACTCCGCATCAGCTGAGAGAACTGATTAGTCAATATGGTTGGACTTCAATCATCAAGTCTTCAAGGGAAGTTTCAACTTTGCTGTTCAGAAACCTGCTGGGGATGACACATCTCCGCTGGGGGATTCTGGAGAACTATCAAGTCACTCTGCTTCGGGGTCCAGAAATCATTCTGGGTGAATCATCTCTGCTGAGGAAACCAATAATCATCTTGAACAAATAACTCCGTGGGGACTTCAAGAATCATCCTGAACCAACAACTCTGCTGGAGATTTCAGGAATCATCTCGAGCAATCACTCTGCCGGGGACTCTAAGCGTTAACTTGAGCAACCAACTCTTTCGACTTCGCTGGGGATTTTAAGAATCATCTTAAACGAGTGCCTTCGCTGGAGAATTCAAGAATCATCTTGGGCAAACGACTTTTGCTAGGGGAATTCAAGAATCATCTTGAGCAAGCGGCTTTGCGGAGGAACACCTGCAAAACAAGAACGGTAACAACCTAGCTCATGCTTCATATGCGTATGCTTTGGCAATGGCGCAATGCTCCACACAGTGGAAATGCTACGCGTCTAGGGTAGATGCTATGCAATCATGCAAAATGCTACGGCCCCGTCAGCAAAATAAATGCTGAAGGGAGAATCCTCCTGTCAAGGAGAAAGAACCACTCTGGTGGAGGAAGGACTCATCCTGCCGAGGAGAAGAAGTCACACCAATCTCAATCGGACTCCGCCTGGGGAAACAAACTTCAGTCGACTGCTGCAGGAGAATGAAGCTCTACGAAGATCTGGACCTACTCAGGAAAGCGATGTCAATCGCAGAAATAAACTGCGCGGCCTTCGCGACTACTCCCCTGGAGGTAACGATTCTGGCGGGGAAATACAACATCAGCTATTCAACACTCTACTGGGGAAAACCAATCATGGCCTGAACTGCTTTCCAAGGACTCGGCTCTCTTGGGGAACTGCAATCTCGGCTGGGGAAGGAAGGAATCATCCTGCCTATAGGGGAGAGTACAACTTTGTGGGGAATCTCAATTCTCCTGGAGACTTCGGTCTGGAACTTCCGAGTACCGCACACTTCAGTATGTGACTCAGCTGAGGAGATGACGACCCTTCGGGATGCATCTGATTGGGGATAGAATCATCTCTTCCTGGGGAGACATATCAATGCTTGACGATCTCATGTTCAGACTCTATGGGGAGAGGCTGCCGAACTTTGCTGGAGAAGAAGGAATCATCCTGGTTGGGGACGCATACGGCGTACTGCCTGGAATATGCTGTACCTGTAACAACACAAACAAACAAACAAGATACCCTTCTCAAAGGGACCTATCAAGGTTATCATCTTGTGACAATGTTCAAGTAATTCATTGTTTCAACAATCAGTGGCCTAGGCCAGTAAGTTTATGTGTGCGCATTTTGTCAAAAACACCGGCGTTCTTTTTCGCAAACAAAACAGGTAAATGCTAAACAAACAAACAGAATTGCTGAATAGTATACATCTTATTGATAACGAACCCCTGAATGGGTAAAATGTTTTACAACAGAGGCAAGCTCCTGGAATGAGGAAGCCGCGCAAAAAAAAACATAAATATACATCAGTATATACACATGTCGGCAATGAGGCGTAGACGAACACCATGAGTTGATCCCTCTATGACCCACTCGACTTCGATACTTCTCCGACGCTTCAGCTTCAGAAGAGATTGATTCAGATAAACGGCCCTCAGGTCTTCCAAACCACTAAACAATGAAAGTCCACACGCGGAACGCAGTCATTTGCTTTTTCAAATCCCTAACTTTTGCCTGAATCGCCCTTCCGGGTTTTCGATTCACCGAGATACCCTTTTTTGCCAAAGTCGCCCATCCGGGTTTTCGACTTTGCGGGTGTACATTCTTTTCTTTATATCCCTAATTTTTGCCCGAACCCTTTTCCTTTTTTATGGTTCGCCGGGATGCCCCTTTTTTCCCTGGATGTTCTTTTTCTTTCCAGCGGGTCATTTTTAAGTAAAGTATTTTTTAACTGCGTCCGCGTTCACCGAGGATGCAAAATCTTCGCCATCCATCGTGGATAACAACAAAGCTCTTCCCGAGAAGACCTTGCTGACGACGTACGGACCTTCGTAATTGGGAGTCCACTTGCCCCGGTGATCGGAGTGTGGAGGAAGAATCTTCTTCAGGACGAGATCACCCGTCTGAAAGCTTCTAGGACGCACCTTCTTATCATAGGCTTTCTTCATTCGGCTTTGGTATAGACGACCATATGGAATCGATGCTAATCTCTTCTCGTCCATCAGGCTGAGTTGGTTTAGTCGGTTCTTAATCCATTCTGCCTCGTCGAGTTTCACGTCAACCAAAACTCGTAAAGAAGGGATCTCCACTTCTAACGGTAGGACCGCTTCCATACCATACACTAAGGAGAAAGGAGTTGCCCCGGTTGAC
The DNA here is from genome assembly GCA_963859935.3 of Lathyrus sativus. Taxonomy (NCBI): domain Eukaryota; kingdom Viridiplantae; phylum Streptophyta; class Magnoliopsida; order Fabales; family Fabaceae; genus Lathyrus; species Lathyrus sativus. The sequence continues at coordinate 279,527,754 of OZ012740.1, read as the reverse complement.
ATACGTACCGTTGTACGATAACCATGCAATGCCAATGGCAACATCTCGTGCCAATCTTTGTAGGTCACAACCATCTTCTGTACAATCTTCTTAATGTTCTTGTTAGCCGCTTCAACGACGCCATTCATCTTCGGCCGGTAAGGAGATGAGTTGTGGTGTTCAATCTTGAAACTCTGGCACAGCTCCTTCATCATCTTGTTATTCAGATTCGAACCATTATCAGTAATGATCCGCTCGGGAATTCCGTAACGACAGATGATGTCCCTCTTTATGAATTTAGCCACCACTTGCTTGGTCACATTAGCATATGAGGCCGCCTCCACCCACTTGGTGAAGTAGTCGATGGCTACTAGAATGAAGCGACGACCGATAGATGCAGTGGACTCAATCTTGCTTATCATGTCGATGCCCCACATGGAGAACGGCCACGGGGAGGACATGACATTTAACGGGCACGGCGGCACATGAACTTTATCAGCATAAACCTGGCATTTATGACATCTCCTTGCGAATTTAAAGCAATCCAACTCCATTGTCAGCCAGTAATACCCTGCTCTCAGGATCTTCCTCGTCATGGCATGCCCGCCGACGTGCGTACCAAATGTGCCTTCATGGACTTCTTCCATGAGCATACTTGCCTCTTTCTCATCTACACATCTGAGTAGCACGAGATCGTGGTTTCTTTTATACAAAACTCCATCAGGATTGAGATAAAAATTTCCGGACAGCCTCCTCAGAGTCTTCTTATCCTGGGTTGACGCTCCCGCAGGATACTCCTTAGTCATAAGGAAGGTCTGGATGTCATGGAACCATGGCTTGCCGTCGGAGGCTTCCTCGATCGCAAAGACGAATGCAGGTCTATCAAGACGAGAAAGGACAATTCTTGGAGCTTCATTCCAAAAATTGACTTTATACATCGAAGCCAACGTGGCTAAGGCATCAGCCATCTGGTTTTCCGCTCTGGGCACATGATGGAGTTCCACTCGATCAAAGAACGGAAGCAGCCTTCTGGCATAGTTCATGTACGGCACCAAATTCGATTGACGAGTCTCCCACTCCCCTTTAATATGGTTGATCACAAGTGCCGAGTCACCATATACATCTAGGTTTTTGATTCTCAAATCAATCGCTTCTTCTAGGCCCATGATGCATGCTTCGTACTCCGCTTCGTTATTGGTGACCGGAAACGTCAGTCTCGTAGTAAACGGGATGTGGGATCCATGGGGAGTCGTGATGATCGCCCCAATGCCACTTCCATAGGAATTAACCGCCCCGTCAAATATCAATTTCCACTGGGATTTCCTATCCGGACCCTCGTCGGGCAACGGTTCATCGCAATCTTTCGCTTTAAGAAACATGATATCCTCATCAGGGAATTCAAATTTCATCGACTGATAATCCTCGATCGGCTGTTTGGCCAGGTATTCAGACAATACGCTTCCCTTAATGGCCTTCTGGGAAACGTACTGAATGTCATATTCCGTCAACACCATTTGCCATATGGCAATCCTGCCAGAGAGCGCTTGCTTCTCGAAGACGTACTTGATCGGATCCATCTTCGAAATTAGCATGGTCGTGTGGTTGAGCATGTACTGTCGTAAACATTTGGTAGCCCAGGCTAGTGCACAACACGTTTTCTCCAGCATCGAGTAACGAGATTCACAGTCTGTGAACTTTTTACTCAAGTAGTAGATGGCATGCTCCTTTCTGCCCGTCTCGTCGTGCTGACCGAGAACACGCCCCATACTATTCTCAAGAACTGTCAAGTACATGATTAAGGGTCATCCGGCCACTGGGGGTATCAAGATTGGAGGTTCCTGCAGATACTGTTTTATCTTATCGAATGCCTTCTGGCAATCCTCGTTCCAGATAATCGCCTGATCTTTCTTTAGCAGTCTGAACATCGGTTCACACGTGGCCGTGAGCTGAGAGATAAACCTTGCGATGTAGTTTATTCTGCCCAGGAAACCACGAACTTCTTTTTCTGTTTTTGGCGCTGGCATTTCTTGTATCGCTTTTATCTTCGCAGGATCAACCTCGATGCCTCTTTCGCTCACGATAAACCCCAACAGCTTTCCGGACCGTACTCCGAAAGTACACTTGTTAGGATTCAGCCTCAACCTGAACTTCCTAAGCCTCTCAAAAAGCTTCAGCAAATTGACCAGATGTCCCTCCTCCGTTTGGGACTTCGCAATCATGTCATCAACATAGACTTCAATCTCATGATGAATCATGTCATGAAACAAAGTAACCATTGCTCGTTGGTAAGTGGCCCCTGCGTTATTTAGACCGAAAGGCATTACCTTGTAGCAAAATGTTCCCCAAGGTGTAATAAACGTAGTTTTCTCCATGTCCTCCGGCGCCATCTTGATTTGATTGTAACCGGAGAAGCCATCCATGAACGAAAACACAGAGAACTGAGCTGTATTGTCGACCAACACATCGATATGGGGAAGCGGGAAATCATCTTTAGGGCTCTCCCTATTCAAATCCCGATAATCGACGCACATCCGTACCTTACCGTCCTTCTTCGGTACATGCACTATGTTGGCGACCCACGGAGGGTAAGTAGTGACCGCTAAGAAGCCAGCATCAAGCTGCTTTTGCACTTCTTCTTTGATCTTAACGGCCATATCTGGTCGTGTCCTCCTAAGCTTCTGCTTAACGGGAGGGCAATCTTCTCGCAGCGGCAAGTGGTGGACCACGATGTCAGTATCAAGTCTGGGCATATCTTCGTATGACCAAGCAAAGATGCCACTATACTCCCTTAGCATCTCGACCAATCTCTGCTTGACATCACTCTGCAACGCGGCCCCTATCCTGATGTTCCTGACAAGTTCTTCAGAACCTAGATTCACAATCTCGATCTCTTCTTCGTGAGGCAGAATAACTTTCTCTTCTTGTTTCAACAAGCGGGCCAACTCTTCGGGAAGGTCTTCGTCTTCATCAATCTCTTCTTCGGCTTGATAGATCGGGCAATCGAAGTCGAAGTGAGTCGTAGAAGGTCCAGAGTCGATGTCATCTCTTATGTGGATCCTGCAATAACAAGGGTTAAGCTTAAAACAAGGATATGCAGGTTAGCACAAACCTCATTGCCATTTTATTGTTTTTCAAAACAAAAATAAAACAGGAATAACAGAGATCACAATATTTGAATACGAAGAAAAACGCCTTCTGATTTATTGATAAAATGCATGTACATAATCAAACGAGGCCTTAACAATAAATCCACTATGCCCCGGGTAGGACATAGGGTTGTACAATGATTGGAAAAAGTAAATCATTACTCTTTACTTGACATCTGGATGATATCCTTGACGGACCAGTTGTTAAGGCTCTCGCCTGGCTTGCTTGGCTGGATCCAAGAGTCTAGGTCACAGTCGCTATCTCCACTGTCTTCCGACACTGCATTGATGCTTTCAAATATCACCCTGCCGCTGGTAAACTGGATCGGCCCTTTACCTCGCGACGCACTGCTAGAAGAGGAGGCTTCAGCCGCAGGAGAATATCCCAACCCAAACTTGTCTTGCTTGTTAGGTATCTCCAAAATTCGCCCCCAACCTGGGGTAGATCCGGCTTGGACAACGGCCCGGGCTTCCTTGAAGGAAGAGAGAGTCATCTCTGGCTTCTCAGTGACTACAGGAGCTACGTCCTTGACTTTAACAACTTCGAACGCTTGGCATAGGGTTTCGTGGATTTCCCCATCCATCTCAACATACTTGAAGGACAACAAATGGCTCACCATTATATCTTCCTCGCCACATACAGTCACGATGCTACCTCCGACGGCATACTTGAGCTTCTGGTGCAACGTGGAGGTCACGGCACCCGCCGAATGGATCCATGGCCGGCCCAAGAGACAGCTGTAGGCAGGCATGATGTCCATAATGTAAAAAATCGCGTTGAATGTTTCCGGCCCAACTTGGATTGGCAACGTCACCTCCCCGAAAACATGGCGTTTGGTTCCATCGAACGCTTTCACCACCAGATCACTAGGTGTGCAAATCACTCCGCGAGTATCTAACTTCATTAATGCCTTCTTCGGAAGGACATTGAGCGATGACCCTGTGTCTACCAACACGTGAGACATAATCGTTCCTCTACACTCTATCGAGATGTGCAGGGCGCTATTGTGGTTCCTCCCCTTCAGCGTCAGCTCTAGGTCAGTGAAACCTAACCTATTCCCAGCATTTACATGGGCTACGACCTCTTCCAACTGGTTTACCGATATTTCCTGCGGTACATATGCGGCGTTCAACACCTTCAGCAGTGCGTTGCGGTGTGCTTCAGAATACAGCAACAAATTCAGGATGGAAATTTTCGAGGGTGTCTGATGGAGATGATCCACGATCTTGTAGTCACTCTTTTTAATTAACCTCATAAATTCCTCGGCGTCTTTAACAAGTAAGTCTTTCTCTACCCCACGAGGGGTCTCTTCAACGACTTTACTTTTACCTTTATCAGTTGCATCAGCTCTGTCCGCCTTGTCCGCCACGACCTCGGGTGGTGCAAACACTCTTCCACTGCGAGTAATTCCGCTAACGCCCGACAGGTTCTCCACAGACGACCCAAACGGTTCTAGTTCCAACTTATGTCCGTTGCAGTAGACCTCTGCCCCGTAATGCCATGGGACAGCATTAGTGCTTTCGAACGGTATTGGCCCAGCTTTGGTGATGGTAATTGTGGGCGGCCTGGGTGCGGAAATAGTTATCGTCTGGCGAGGGATGGTGATGGTGGCAACCTCATCATCTTGCTTCAACATTACCTCTCCTGATCCACATTCGGCCTTCCGGCTAAACTATAGGATCCCTTCAGTCATCAGACTTTGAATCCCCTCTAGCAACTGTTCACATCCATCAGGGCTTGTCGCACAGCCCATACACGGCTCTCCGCAACCTGGAAAGAAACCTCTTTTCATCAGCTTAGCTTTAACAAAGCTAAGCGGTGTCTTCAGACCTCTGACGTCAGTCAACAAATCCAAACTCTCGTCTTCAATAATGGCGTTTACTCTACCTCCCCTATGATTCGGCATAGGGTTCTTCGTGACGTTTGGCACATTATCTGAGAAGTTGATGATCTTAGCGTCCATCATGTCCTGCACCTTATGCTTGAAGGCTTTGCAATTTTCTATTGTGTGGCCTGGGGCCCCTGAGTGAAACTCACAAATTGCATTCGCATCATAACCTGGTGGAGGTGCCCCTATTAAGGGAGCCAAGGTTCTCTTCTGGATCAGCTGTAGCTGAAGCAAAGTCTGTAACAGCTGAGCATAGGACATGGGCGGCGTCTCGAGGTGACGGCTCGACAGAGGTGCCCTGTTCTGATACTTTCTGTACCCTTGTTGATTTGGCTGCTGCTGCTGCTGTGGCTGTTGAACTGCCGGGATAGTTATGCTGGCCACCTGTTGGTGAGGGCCTTTACCCTTCCTTCGAGCTTTGGACACGGCGCTCGTCTCTCCTTCCCTCCTTTTGCCACCATAAGGTTTCTTGCCTCCTCCAACTGAGGATGAATCACCTTGAATTTTCCCCATTTTGATCCCATTTTCAATGTGCTCACCCGTGATAATGAGATCTGAGAAGGTTCCAGACATACCGCTGACCAATTTCTCATAATAAACCCCTGGGAGGGTGGCTACGAACATTTGCACAAGCTCACATTCAACCATCGGCGGCTTAACCCTGGCTGCCAATTCACGCCACCGCGGGGCGTATTCCTTGAACCCTTCGTTGTTCCTTTGCGACAGATTCTGCAATTGGAATCGGTTCGGAGCCAAGTCACTGTTATATTGGTAGTGGTGCACAAATGATTCAACAAGGTCCTTCCACGTGCGCACACTGGTAGGCTCCAGACTCATGTACCATTCGAGGGAGGGTCCGGACAGACTGTCCTGAAAGAAGTGCATCAGCAACTTCTCGTCCTCAGAGTGAGCAGACATTTTCCTGTAATATGATCTCAGGTGGACGCGAGGGCAAGTGGTGCCCTTGTACTTTTCAAAGTCAGGTACCTTGAACTTGGGAGGCACCTTGAAATCAGCAATCAGTCCCAACATGGACATATCAACACCCAGGGTGTTCTGGTTCTCGATATTCCTCATCTTGTCCTCGAGTGCCTTGAACCTAAGTCGTGCTTTAGCAGTCAGCTCCCCTTCGGCACCTCTCTACGAGAACACATCGTCTTGACGGTCTTCTAACCACGGCTGAGGCTCGAACAGATTTGCAACACCCGCATTGCCGTTGCCCAGCCCAACATTGACGTTAGCTTCAAAATTCCCATTATCGACGCCCGTCGTATTACTGTTGAGTCCCATATTAGCTACCATATTGCCGTTGGCGGTGCCATTCCCCCCGGTCACGGGGACGCCATTCTGAGGAGTTTCAACAGGTGGAGGGGTAGGCACGGTCCCACCATGGAGTACGCCATTGCTATCAACCCTTGAAATCAGAGGCTGAACCAAGGTTCTGAGCTGATCCTGGCCATTGGCGACCGCTTGCATGAGCTCCATGAAACGGTCCATTCTTTCGCGGAGTTCTTGAACATCAGTTTGCACTTGCTCCATGATTCTAGTTTGATTTGCTCTGGTCGGATAGCGGTGGATAGGTCTCTGATCAATCCTGGAACAACCTGAAACAACCTGTCAATACAAAAGGGTTAGGAAAAACGACAAAATGCTCGTTATGCAGATGCTTCATGCAAATGCAAACGTGTGTCTGTGCATTAGGGAGGTATCCCCCGATCCTAGTGCCTGAGTGTCAGTGCTGATAATAAGAAGTCCGAGTCCAGTCATGGAAATAACATCTCATATATATGAAGAAAGCCCATCAAGGCGGTACACAACGTCACTGAGTACAAGCTGAATCAATAGCATGACCTCGACCAACAAGCCTGGTGATGGTCAGCATACAACAATGATCAAACAAAAGGAATACAAATAGTCAAGCACGGCCACGGGCGCGAAACTCTTCTAACAACCCCTTCGTTTCCGGATGATCAGGCCGAGTGAGCAACCCTTCGACGAGTAACTCCCTCTGCATAATGGTGTATTGAAGACCTTCGACCGAATCTTCCCATGCTCCTTCGCCGAAACAATCTTCTAGCTTCCGCTTCTTGGACTCAAACGTCAGTTTGCGCTCCTTCAGGTTAGCAAGAGCCCTGTTGAGAAGGCCTTCAGCGGCGTATCTGCGAGCGGTTTCTTCATCAAACCTCTTCTCACTAGCCTTCACCTGGGCTTTCAGCTTGGAGATCTGTTGCATCAGCTTATCTTCCCGCTCTTTCCTGTTGGCTAGGGTGGCCTTCCAGTGCTGGTTAAACTTGGATATCCTCCGATACGCTTCATCTAAGTGTTGCTTCTTCGTGGCCAGTACATCGTTGACAGCTTTGAAGTCTCGACCCATGCGCTCGCGCTCAGCTATCTGCTTAGTCAGATCTGTCCCCAACTGGTTCACCAGCTCTGTCTGCCTCTTGAAGGAATGAACAGCTTCGCTCCTCTCGCTTCGGAGCTGGGCCAATTCTTTCTCCAGTTCTTCATTTGCCCTCTTCAATTCATCTCGTTCAGCTAGCACCTAAGTATGCTGCTGAATAGGAACGGTGGTAGGATCTTCAATCACTGGAGGGCTTTCTGGCTTGGCAGGAGGAAACGACATCCCTATAGCGTCTGCTCTGGCTCTGATCCACGTCACGTACGGAGCGTAGGCTTGACTATTACTTTTCCCCAGCACTGGTTTTCCCCTCTTACTGATACCATTCCAAGCGCGCTGAAGCTTGGATAACATATCCCCCTCTAGAAGACCAGTGAAGTACAGAGATTCCTATACCTCTTCATCCTTCGGCGGAGCTCTCAAAGCATAAGCAAACTGTCGGACCAGCAGAGATGGATTATAGTTTATACAGCCCTTCCTGCCTATCAAAGGCACGTTCAGAAACCCACTGCAACTGAAGATAATCTCGGTACCCAACCTATCTCTGTCAGACCAGTTAATATCCTCCGCTAATAGACTCATCAAGCACTCAGACCACTCAGTTGTGGCTGCAGACGAAGCAAAGGGACCCCTCTTGGGTAGATGACTATCAAGCCATCTATAAAGCAGGGGCACGCAGCACGAGACATTCTTACCCCTTCTGTTCTCATTTTTGTAGTGGACGGAATGGTAGACATCTCCTATCAGGGCAGGGACTGGATTCCCTGAAGCAAAGATGTGAAATGCGTCGAAGTCTACAAAGTCAGGCATATTGGGAAACAGAATGATGCCATATATGCACAGAGCGAGAATGGCGTTGAACACGACCCAACATCCGTCTTTGGCGCACTGCTGGGTCTTTCCCACTAAGAACTGCAAGGAGAAACCGGGAACCTTGTTCCAACTAGACAATACCAACTCGGAGGCATCCAGATGAAGTGACAGAGCTAGACTAGCCAGATTAGGCTCAACATCCATATGAACAAAGGGCATCTGACTCTTGATAGGCACACCTAACAAATCAACATACTCCTCTAGAGTGGGTGCGAGAACAAAGTCCTGGAAAGTAAAGCATCTCAACGGAGGGTCGTAGAACTGCAGCAAGGCGTGCAACCCATTCAACTCAAACGCAGAAGGTTTACGAACCAAATTGAGCAGTTTGCCGTAAGACTTTCTGAACTCATCTCTCACAGAATCATCTGCTAAAGCAATCAAACCATTCAGCTGAACAACATCAGGGGCAGGGAGCTTGTAAGCCACGGTCTTCCTCAGAGAACCCATAACAATACAATAGAAGGCCACAAATCCTGAAACGGGGGAAACAGTACCTGCAACACAGACACACGTTAATGAAATGCAAATGAGTATGCAAAACAATGTAAAATGCAATCATGCAGCAGGAGATCAAGACAACTGCACTGTGGAGATTCTGTATCAACAAAACCATAATCCTGCTCTAGCAAGAACAACCACTATATCTGATAAGAAGCAAACCCGGGTATCAGACCACAAATCTGCTCTGTCGAGAACACCCATCTGATAATAAGGACCTCTGATACAGGACCAAAACTCTGCTCTGTCAAGAACAAATATCTGATAATAAGGACCTCTGATACAGGACCAGAACTCTGCTCTGTCAAGAACAAATATCTGATAATAAGGACCTCTGATACAGGACCAAAACTCTGCTCTGTCAAGAACAAACATATATCTGTTGATGAGATCCTCTGATCCCAACCATGAACCTGCTCTGTCAAGAACAAATACCCATCTGCTGATGAGATCCTTTGTTACAGGACCATAAATCTGTTCTGTCAAGAACAATCATATCTGATGATGAGAACCTCTGGTACCAACAAAATTGATTCACTATCAAGAAAACCAGGTAGTCTGAAGGTCAAGGTCTTCTGCAACAAACCCAACCCTGCTCACAGGTATGGACCTAAACTGACACAAGTTCGGCATCCTATGCGGTCATCAACGTCACAGACATTCTAGAGGGGTGATACGATACCCAGAAGGTGTGGCATCACCAGCTCATGAAGCGGCCTCACTCGGCTGAATTCCAAATGATCGGTCCCCAGAGTCGACAATCCTCCACACCAACAACCCCCTCAACCCAAAGGGTTGAAAAAGAAGGAAACCGGGAGAACCTCGTCTGAGCGTGGATTTCATGAGACACTAGTGCCTGCCAAGCAAGCACGCGCCCACTAATTTCCACAACTAATGCTAGGTTCACTCAAGCATGGGTCTGGCTTCTCACTCATCAGAATGCCCCTCCCACAATAGCATAGATAATCATATCATACTGGAAATAAAATGCGGGAAATAAAAATGCGATAAATAAACACAACCCAACAAGTAATCATACAAGCGCTAGGATTGACTCTCGCAGGGGACGTTGGATCCCCAAACTGACTCGCATAAGGGACGTTGGATCCCAGGAAACTATCAAGTCCCCAGCAGAGTCGCCAGCTGTCGCTACTGCGAAAATAAGGTGCCGGCAAAACAGAAGAGTCGCCACCTTTCGTTATTTATCCCTCAGAACGGGAAAGGAAACGATCGGAAAAACCTGACGAAAAGGTATAAGACAAGGTCGTCGCAACCATTGTCTGGGTTCGGGAGTCGGTTACGTAAGGGGAAGGTATTAGCACCTCTCACGTCCGTCGTACTCGACGGGATCCACGCTTGTTGCGTTTATCTGACGGGTTGGTTTTATCTATCTACCTATCAAGGCTGGCTTAAAAAGAAAAAGAAAAATGACTCGGCAAAGCGTCGCGCTTTAGGCCTACGTATTCTCATCAGAGAATGAGAAATCAGAGTTAACGTAGTTCGTCTAACTACGGGTTACGGGGAAGGTGGCTCGCCAATACATCAGTATTGTGCCTACGTACTCTCAACAGATATGAGAGATCGGAGCTTATGTAGTTTGGGATAATACGAATTACGGGGTTTCAGATTCATCTGTTTTATCGAGTAGGGTTAACAGACAGTTCCAGCAGTTTGGCGTACGCAGCTCGACCCTTGGAGACTTAGGCGTTACCGTTTGCGGTAGAACTGGGAGTTAACGACAATCTTTTCTTCAGAAAAGCTTCCTTTGAATTATAGGCCCACAGGGCAAAAAGGTTTGAAGTTTGTTTTCTGTCTTTTACGTAAGAACTGTTTTTTAGGGGTGTTTGCAACTAATACCGCACTAGAGACTATGACCTGAGAGTGAATGCGTCGCATGTCACCCAAAGGGTGCCATACTAAACATCCAGACTATTGAAAAGAAACTCTCCAACAATCCTTTCTCAGATAGCTTAAGGCTCGTAACGTACGACGTCAGTTAACCTTTATTACTGTATTTTAATTTGTTTTGAGATGAGAAGAGAGCAGGCTCAACTACGGGGAGACTATCAAGTCCTGATGTTGTCATGCCAAGGATTCATCCTATGGTTGAAGTTTGAACCAGGGATCTCCTAGAAGTTATCATGCATAGGTTTCGACCTAAAGTTCTATCATCACTTCCTTATCAAAGGAAGTGAGATTCCTAGGGGATCATGTAAATGATAAACAGAAACAGATAAAGCATCAGCTTAAACAGTAAACAGTAAACGACTGTAAAATGCATGTAATGCAAGTGAGGGAGGAAATGTGTGTGGGGCATCAGCCTCCACAAGCTCATCTCAACCTCAAGCCAGATATGAATAACTGCAATCATACAGAGGAAATAACATGCTATCAAGCAAGATATAATAACTGTAATCATACAGAGGAAATAACATGGCATCAAGCAAACACAAACCACACCACATAGGCAAGGGAGCAGGGCTCTACCGAATACCCGCAAGCAAAGCCATACAGTAAAATACAAGCAGAGGGAGCAACTCAACCTCTAGTGCAATCATGCCCCTAGATCAAGTCAGTCTAGATATGAACTTATTCTAATGCATCAAACAAGTCAAACAAGGCACATCAATACAGAAAAGAAAACAGAACAACAACTTCCACAATAATGCTCTCCTCAGACAGCAGTTCAGTCATCAGTCTTCAACCACTCTCCAAGGCTATCCTCCTCAATAACAAGTATCAACTTGCTCCTCCAAGGTTTCAACCTATCAAATATAAGCATCAACTTGTTCTCTCCTTTCCAAGCTTCAACTCTTCAGTCAATTCCACCTTCAGGCTTCACTCCTAACTGCAAGTATCAACTTGATTCCTTCAGGCTCTCAATGCATCAATGTAAGTGTCAACTTATCCTTCCTTCCTTAAGCCTCAGCTCTTCACTCAATCTCTATTGGATCTTCTTCACAAGTTTCAACTTATTCTCCTTGCTTCAGCTCCTTTTGCTTTACCAGTATCAACTAATTCCTCTTCATCTACAAGCTTCAGCTTCTCAAGGTAATCTTCAATCACATGGAAGTATCACCTCCATCCTTCAATATTCTTCAAGCCAGGGACTCCATCCTCTAATCAAGGGAGAAAGATGCATCTATCAAGAGCAAAGTTTGGATGATTGGTAGCAGAGTGAAGACCAAAGGTCACCACTGAGCATCCTGTCATCAGGGAAAGGGACCCTCAAAGGTTCTACCAATTTGCAAAGAGCCACACATCCTACCAAAGGAGGGATGAGGCCTTTAAAAAGGGACATTTCATCATAGGGAAAAATGGAAGTGATCAACATCATCCATGTTTATAAAGGAAGAGAACTATCTAGAAGCTCTGCCTACAAAACCCTAATCTTAGCCTAATCAAGACTACACCACAAGAAGGGAAGATCTTCAAATCCAAGCCTCCTCAAGCAATCCAATGCATCTTCAACTTGTCTTCATCATCATCCAAGAACAAGAGAATCAAAACCCTAATCTAAGGGAACTAAAGATGTTAATCTAGTTGAGTTAGTGCCTTAAAATCATCTAAAACTAGCACCTAAACTAAAATCAATCAAAAATAGTAAACTATCATAGAAATTTCTACAAAAATTCCTAAGGGATCCTAATTCAATTAAGAATGCCTCATACAAAAACCAGGGACTATATCATCTATTAAGTCCTAAAATTAAGTCCTAAATCCAAAGGTATCAATTATAAACCCTAAAAATGGAGCTTCTAAAGGTTTCAACCTAAACTACCACCTATGTTCATCAAAAAAATGTGAGAAAAATCTATGGGGAGCGTGAATATCTATTCTAACTACTCACAAAAAATCAAGATCAAAATCATCATCACATGATCACACAAAATTCCAGAAAATCAAGTATTAAACATAACTATTTTAATGTCAATTAAAATGTGAAAATTCCCATAAAATCAGAAAATGCATAAAATAAAAATATTTTTTATCTAAAAAATAGTAGATTCAAGCATGAATCTAATGCAAAAAGAATGGGATTAATTGGATCATTTTTCAAGTTTTTATTATTTAATCATGAACCATGAATAAAATGAAGAAATCAAAAGAAAAAGATAAACACACGGTGCAGCTAGCAATGAAAGTCAGTTCAATTCATGGATTGGGCCCAACAAGGGGGCGTGAGTATCAATCTGCACTAAGCCCACCCAGACTACATTAATGAAACGCATCGTTTCATCCAATTTAGGGTCCTTCACAAACTCAAATCAATACGTGGCCATTGGATCTTCAGCTGGTTAAAGGTCTCAACCCTATCCAATGGCTCTAAAGTCATCTTCCTCGTTTTGAATGTCTGAACCTCGCGCGCAGCTCCGGCCACCACCGGTGGTGCTCCGGTCATCGTCCCCAACCCTAACTCTCTCTAGGATCCTCCATTGCAAGTGGTTTATACATGAAACTTGTCCCAAATTTCGCCACGAATTCATTCACGCCCTTTATTCTCTCTGAAACCTCAAGATTCTCCATAACCAATTCTCAACCGAAAATGGTAACATCCTTAATTGGTCACTAATCCTTAAACTAACTATCTGAAAACCTTCCTACACCGTTCTACAATGCATCTAACATCCTAATTCGTATTGATTCTACCTAATTCATGTTGGAGGAAGAAGTTTACATACCTGTCAATTCTTGATGAACAAATGCACTAAATCTTAAAATCAAGCTCTCCAACCTCCCAGCCACGATCAATGGATCATTCCCTTGCTTCTGTATGCACAAGAACTGGTTGAAGACTCCTGAAACTTGAAACCCGATGGTGAGTTGCAGGTGGAAAAATCTGAGTTCAAGAACACCAATCAGCCACGAATTCCCTTTGATTATGATCTGGAATCATTCCCTAGCCTCCATGGAAGAGGTTGCAACCAAGAAAATGGATGGAAAGTGGAGAAATTGGTGAAACCGAATTCAGTTACAAGCAATGAAATCTCAATCTCAATCTCTGCTCTCTCCTTCAATTATCACCAACCTCTCATCTGAACCTCTTCTACTCAATATATAGAACATGTGTGGATGATCTAGAACCCTCTAGATCCTTCTAATGAGAAATCCAATCTCTCATGACATGAGAAGTTTACTTATATGCCATGGTGTGCACAACTATGCAAACAGCTTGAAACCAATCTCAATTCCTTCCAATTTCTCCCCTCATTACATTTTGGAAGTGTTTGGCTTGCAAGGGATCTTGATCATGCCTTGAATTTGAGTTTTGCACATGTTACTTAAGATGTAAGTAACTACTTTCCAAAGCAAGTCCACAAATTAGACCTCAATTCAAAAATGTGGCTAAACCAATGTTCTTAAAATGTTTTCTAGAGTCAAAATGATATATTACATGCCTTGGTTTGGATGTGTAGATCAAAAGTATCAATTTCCAACTTTGGTTCATTTAACTTATACCCTTATTTTAGGTCATTTTTGGAACTTTGAGCTACAAGCATTTCCAACATCTCATGACCTCTTGAATAGCCTTAAAACATCATTTTGAACAAGTTTGATGTTGAGATTTTCCCATTTGAAGCTTGGAAATAGGAATTATGGCCTTATGGTTGAAATGACCTGTAATCTCCAAATGACCAAAATGCCCTTCACTTGTCAAAGCCATAACTTGAGTTCTACAAATCCTATAAAGGACTTCTAGTACTATCTAGAAAGCTAAGAGAATAAGGAACAACATTCATGTTGACCAAAAGTTCATAGGAATCATCCTTCATGGGAAAAAGTTCGATGCAAGTTGGGTAACTTTCAAGCCCCCAAATTCACATACCTCAGATGACCTGTAACTTGTCAAAGTCATAACTTGAGTTCTACAAATCCTATCAAGGACTTCTAGTACTCAAATTAAAGATAAGAGCAGGCTCTACAACATTCATGTTGGGGGAAAGATGAGTTGACAATCACATCTTGAGCTAAACTGCCTTGAAGATAGGGGTCAAACTAGGGGATTTTACACTGTCAAGCCTTAGAAACCCTAGCTTGAAGCTTCTCAAACTCTTCAATCATGATGAGTCAACCTTGGAATCATCCTTATAACATCTCAATGTGTCAATCCATGATCACATGGCCCTTGGATTAGGTCTCAACCTTGTCCAAATCATCAGTTGACTTAGGGTTGACCCAGTCAAACCCTAATTGCACCACTCATGGCTGAGGCTTCTTAATCTTGCACAGTGACCTGTCTGGGCCTCAAAGTGATCTTCAACACTTCTCATGAGCTCTCTCAAGACCTCAAGTCTATCTTCATGGCTTCAGAATCATCTGATGGCTTCCCACAACTCTCAAGTTAGGAGACCTACACACTTGCATTCAATCCTCTCTCTGAGGATCTTTTAACTTCTCTGACAAGGATATCAACCCTTGAACATCTGAATAACCTTCTTAGCTAGCTTCATAGTCTTGTATACATCTTGATTGGTAATCATACCTCTTGATCCCCTGCACACATGTCAATGAAATGCAAATGATAATGCTAATGTGAATGCAATGAAACACAAGCTAGGTAAAGAAATGTTGGGCAAATTTTGGGGTGCAACACCTAGCAAGAGGTGTTATCCAAGATTGAAAAGTCATCCATGCCATCAAGAAGTGATTTGAAGTCTTGAGAAGTTTGAGTGCCTACATGTGGATTTTGCTCCTATTTTGAGGAATATTGAGAATCATCAGTGGGATGAGAAACATGGGATGTGAATTTGAGGTGTGTATGGATCTCATGGGATGCCTAGAGGGCCATATTAAAGCTGAGACAAGTCATTGATTCAAGTATGAGAGCCACAGTTGAGGTGCAATCAACTAGGGTTTCATCTGTGTCAACCCTAATTCAATTGTGCAAATTGGAGAGCATAAAAGCCTACTTTGAAGTCATGGGATTCATGGATTGGTATGTTGATACATGTGTGGTGCTGTACCAAGGTTAAGCAAAGAAACATCAAGGAGGTGCGAAGTTGCTAAATTAGGGTTTCAGTGTAAAATCCCTTGTTTAGTGCTTAACTTCAAAGCCGCATAAGTCAAAATAGATGTTTCAAATGGAATTTTGGCCAACATGAAACTTGTAGATAATCTCAATACCTTTAATTTGAGTACTAGAAGTCCTCAAGGGGTTTTGTAGAACTCAAGTTATGGTCCTTGCAAATTACAGGTCATTAGAGGACACTGGAATTTATCTGTGAAAGTCACTTGACTTCCAGGAAACTTTTGCCCTTCAAGGAGTCTTTAAATGGATTCTTGGCCAACATAAGAGTTGTTCCTCATGATCTTAGATTTCCATAGAGTACTAGAAGCCCTCAAGGGGATGTGTAGAACTCATGTTATGATCTTTGCAAGCCAGGGGTATTTTGGGTATTGATGATTATAGGTCATTTTCAAGCATGGGCCTAAATCTCCAACTTGCAAGCTTCAAATGGAAAATTGTTCAACTAGAAAGTTGCTCAAAATAGGGTTTTAACCTTGACCATACATCCAGGAGGCTTTGAAATGGCTCATAGGAGAAGTTGGTTTGAGAATTTTTGAAAAGGAAGAAAATAAGTCATTCAAAGGCCAAAATTGTGGAAAAATTGATATGTGACCAAATAATGCAACATTATAGGTCAAATTGATCAGAAAACATATTTTGGAAAGGATGGCAATACCACATTTTGGATTTGAGGCCAATTTCACATGGTTCCCTTTTGTAACTTCATGTGGAAGCAACATAACAATCACACACCATGGGATCAAAAACAAAGAAGATATCATTCCCATTCAATTCAAAATGTCATAAGGGGAGAAATTCAGGTGAAATTAAGGGCTAGAACAGAGCAATGCATGACTGGTGCATATGAGATTTTCAATTTCTCATTCAGGTTGTTACAGAAAGTTCTAGAGTGTTCTAACACACTCTATATAACTAATGCAATGCATTCAGCAAGTTTTTTTGGCCAGCATTGGAGAGAATCGAGAGAGAGCATTTGAAAATTTCATCATTGCATCAAGAATCGGTTTTGAGGATTAAGGAGAATTCAGTGCAAATCATTTGTTTCAGAAGCTTTAGAAGGAGTTGTTGAGTGATTCTGGAAGAAATTGGAGCTTGAATCGAGCAATAACCTACTCTGTTAATCCATTTACACCAGGTATGCATCTTTTCATTTTCAGCATGATTCATAGAAAATTGGTTAGGATTTGATGTGTGGATAGGTTATAGATGATGCTTAGATGGATTTCAGTCCAAGAATTGAGTGATTCGTGACACTTTAGGTTGTGATCAGAATTCTGTTGAGAAGAATATCTTGAGATTCTTGAGGTTTTGGTCATGGTTAGAGAGTTAGAATTCTTGCCTGATGCGTGTAGATGAGTTTATGAGCTTTAATTTTATGTTTTGGAGTGATCAAGAATTGGATGAATTTATGAACTTTGGATCGGATTTGGAGTTAGGGATAAAATCAATGAATTTAGAGGTTGGAATTGAACTCAGGATGAAATTTCAAGTGAGATAGGGTATTTAGTTGGGTTGATTGATGCACTTTTGGATATGCCACGCCGGAGAAGATGGTGGCGCAAAGCTCAGGCCACCGTCTGAGTTTTCCCTCCCATATTCAAAGTCATTTGGGGACGATGAGCCAGGATCGTTAGATCTAGGTTTGACCTTGACTCCGACTAGCATCCAAGGGCCACATTTTGTTTGAAATGTGAAGAGAAAGGAGTTTAGATGAAACGCTCAGTTTCATTTAATCTGAGTTGGATGGGCTTAAGTGATTCCTGCTATCCACACCCTGCACTAAGGCCCAATGGAGAATTACACTAGAAAACATTGCTATTTGCCACAAGGTTTTTCCATTTTCATTTCATTTTCTGATTATGTTTTAATTTCGTTTTGGGCTTAGTCAGATATGCTAACCACACCCCTCTTTGGGCCCAGTCTGGAGAAACAACATGATAGAATTGTTATTCAGCACGCGCCTTTGTCAATTTTCATTATATTTCTTTTATTTTACATTTTTCCTATAGTTAGAAATTAATTCATAACAATTAGGAAAATTAACATTTTTTGGCTAGATTTTTTTTCCCCTGACTCCTTAAAGAGTCTAGAATTGTATAGGATTAATATTTCATTAGTTCATGCATTTTATTTTTTTATTGCATTTTTGGAATTTTAATTGGTTTTATTTTCAATATGTTTGATATGTGTTCTTGCTGATTTTATTATGGGTGATTGGTGATGATTTTTGAATTGATTCTTTTTGGGCTAGATAGCTTAGAAATGCATGTACCCCTAGTAATTTTCTCATATTTTTGTGAGAGAATTTTAGGCTAGTTTGAGCATGGAACATTAGGTGTTGTAGATTTAGGGTTTTAGGATAGTACCCTTAGGTTTAGGACATAGTTTTAGGTCCAAATGAATGGTTAACCCCTTGGTTTTTGTATGAGTGTTGCACCCCAAAATTTGACCAACATTTCTTTACCTAGCTTGTGTTTCATTTCATTCACATTAGCATTATCATTTGCATTTCATTGACATGTATGCAGGAGATCAAGAGGTATGAGTACCAATCAAGGGCTACACAAGAGTTTGAAGCTAGCCAAGAAGATTATTCAAGTGGTCAAGGGTTGATATCTTTGTCAGAGAAGTTAGAAGATCCTCAGAGAGAGTGGTTGAAACCAAGACGGTGTACCTCCTAACTTGAGAGTTATGGGAAGCTCCTTAGATGATTCTGAAGCCAGGAATGTGGACTTGAAGCCTTGAGAGAGCTTATGAGATGTCTTGAAAGCCATCATGAAGCCTAGATAGGTCATTGTGCAAGATTAAGAAGACCCAGCCATGAATGGTGCAGTTAGGGTTTGACTGGGTCAACCCTAGGTCAACTGATGATTGGGAGAGGGTTGAGACCTAATTCAAGCTCCATGTGATCATGGATTGATACATTGAGATGTTATAAGGATGATTCCAAGGTTAAATCATCATGATTGAAGAGTTTGAGAAGTTTCAAGCTAGGGTTTCTAAGGCTTGACAGTGTAAAATCCCCTAGTTTGACCCCTATCTTCAAGGCAGTTTAGCTCAAGATGTGATTGTCATTTCGTCTTACCCCCAACATGAATGTTGTATAGCTTGTTCTTAGATTTAATTTGAGTACTAGAAGTCCTTGATAGGATTTGTAGAACTCAAGTTATGACTTTGACAAGTTACAGGTCATCTGAGGTATGTGAATCTGGGGCCTTGAAAGTTACCCAACTTGCATCAAACTTTTGTCCACGAAGGATGATTCCTATGAACTTTTGGTCAACATGAATGTTGTTCCTTATCCTCTTAGCTTTCTAGAGAGTACTAGAAGTCCTTGATAGGATTTGTAGAACTCAAGTTATGGCTTTGACAAGTCAAGGGCTTTTTGGTCATTTGGAGATTACAGGTCATTTCAACCATAAAGCCATAACTCCTATTTCCAAGCTTCAAATGGAAAAATCTTCAACATAAAACTTGTTCAAAGTTGCAAAAATGACCTAAAATAAGGGCATAAGTTAAATAAACCAAAGTTGGAAATTGATATTTTCAACCTACACATCCAAACCATGGCATGTAATATATCATTTTGACTCTAAAAAACATTTTAAGAACATTGGTTTAGCCACATTTTTGAGTTGAGATTCAATTTATGGACTTGCTTTGGAAAGTGGTTACTTGCATATTAAGTAACATTTGCAAAACTCAAAATCAAGGCATGAGCAAGGTCCTTGGCAAGCTAAACCCTTCTAAAATGTCACTAGGGGAGAAATTGGAAGAGATTGAGATGGTTTTCAAGCTGCAAACAGAATTATGCATGTCATGATAAGTGATTGAAAATCTCATGACATGAGAAGTGGAAACTCTCATTAGAAGGATCTAGAGGGTTCTAGATCATCCAAACATCATCTATATATTGAATAGAGTTGATCCAATGCAAAGGTTGGTGATGATTAAAGGAGAGAGCATATATTGAAATTGAAATTTCATAGCTTGCAAGTGCAATCGGTTTCACCAAATTCTTCACTGTCCATCCATTTTCTTGATTGAAACTTCTTCCAGGGATGTTAAGGAGTGATTCCAGATCATAATCAAGAAGGATTTGTGGCTAATTGGTGCTCTTGAAGTCAGAATTTTCCACCTGCAACTCACCATCGGGTTTCAAGATTCAAGCACTTTCAACTGGTTCTTTTGCATACAGAAGAAAGGAGAGGGTTCATTGATCGTGTCTGCAAGATTGGATAGCTTGAATTGGAGGTTTAGTGCATCTGTTCATCCAAGATTTTCAGGTTGGTAACTTTCTTCCTATAGCATGATTTAGGTAGAATTAAGTTGAATTAAGGTGTTAGATTCATTGTAGAATGGTGTAGGATGGATTTCAGATAGTTAATGGGAGAATTAGAGACAAAATAGGCGAATTACCATTTTCGGTTGAGATTTGGATATGGTGAATCTTGAGGATTCAGGTTGAATTAAGGGTATGGTTGAACTCGTGACAAGATTTGGGACAAGATTCATGTTTTGAACATTTGCAATGGAGGCCTGTAGAGAGAATTAG
The DNA here is from genome assembly GCA_963859935.3 of Lathyrus sativus. NCBI lineage: Eukaryota > Viridiplantae > Streptophyta > Magnoliopsida > Fabales > Fabaceae > Lathyrus > Lathyrus sativus. The sequence goes on along the minus strand of OZ012740.1, from coordinate 279,507,386 downwards.
GGTTGGGGATAGTGACCGGAGCACCACTGGTGGTGGTCGGAGCTGGGCGCGAAGTTCAGGCATTCAAAAGGTAGAAGATGATGTTAGCACCGTTGGATCAAGAGGAAGACTTTGATTGAGGAAGCAATCAAATGGCCACGTTTTAATTTGAAGTTGTGAAGGATTTCTGATAATGAAACGCACCGTTTCATTTATTCAGTGTTTTGGGCTTAGTGAACTAAGCGATATTCACACCCCCTGATGGCCCAACCCATGGTTTGAACTATGTTTTGTTGCTATCCACACCGCGCGTGTTATTATTTTAATTTGATTTTCTTTTAATTTTCATTTTATCCATGGTTCTTGAAAAATTCATAATAAATTGAAAATTAATCCAATTAATCCCATTATTTTTGCATTTTACTCATGATTGAGTCTAGTATTTTTTAGAGAAAAAATATTTTCATTTCATGTAATTTATGATTTAATGGGAATTTTACATGTTAATTGATATTAAAATGGTTATGTTTGATGCATAATTTTGTGGAATTTAGTGTGAACACTTGGTGATGATTTTGAGCCTAATTTTTTGTGTGTGATTAGGTTAGACATGAATGCTCCCATAGTATTTTTATCACATTTTTGTGATGAAAATAGGTGTGCTTTCTAGATTGATATTTAGGTGCTTCCTTTTAGGGTTTAGGTTTGATACCTTGTAATGTAGGATTTATTTCTAGGTCTAATTTCATGATTTGATCTCTGAAATTAATGTGGTAGAGTCATGATTGACCTAGGTTCCCACATATATTTTTGTAGGATTTTACAATTGGTTTTAGTATTTTAGTTAGGACTAACTTTAGTACTAGGTTTTAGGTGATTCTAACTTACTAATTCAACTAGTTTAACTTCCTTAGTCCCCTTAGATTAGGGTTTGTGCTTTGTTTGCCTTTGGTTGAGATTGAAGACAAGTTGAAGACAAGGTGAGGATGCTTGAAGTTGCTTGAAGTTGCTTGGAGCTAGGAATTGCTTGTGCCTGAAGGTCTCTGATGAAGGTTTAGGAGATAGGAGACATAGGGAGAGCCTTATAGTTAGAATGATTTATTTCACAAATATGGAAAGCATCTTGTGCTTCCATTCCTCCCAATGACTAAAAGTCCTTCTTAGATATTCACATCCCTCCTTTGGAGGGATGAGTGGCTTTATCTGGGAAGTAGAACTTTGAGGGAACCAGTCTCTCATAATGATGGACCCTTACAGGCTTCCTTTGGTTGTCAGTAAGCTGTTTATCATTTCCCCTCATTCTGTTAAATCAATTGTCTTCTGGTTTGAGTATCTTGAAAGATGTTGGACTTGAGTTTGAAGATGAGGACTTCAGTGAAGAATGTGGGAGAGGATGATTCCTTGAGCATTGCCATTGCTGCTGAAGCTTGAAGAGCAAGAATAACAAGTTGATACTTGAAGATTCAATGAAGATTGAGGGAAGAGCTTGCTTGAAGAAGATTGAAGGATGAAGTTGACACTTCCATGTGATTAAAGATTACTCTGAGAAGCTGAGGCTTGTAGATGAAGAAGACCAAGTTGATACTGGTAAAGCAAAGAGAGCTGAAGCTTGAAGACTAAGTTGATACTTGTGAAGAGGATTCAATAGAGATTGAGTGTGGAGTTGAGGCTTAAGGAATAAAAGATGAGTTGACACTTACACTGATGCATTGAGAGCCTGTAGGAATCAAGTTGATACTTGTAGTTAGGAGTGAAGCCTGAAGGTGGAATTGACTGAAGAGCTGAAGCTTGGAGAAATGAAGATAAGTTGAAACTTATGTTTGATGGATTGAAACCCTGGAAGCAAGTTGATACTTGGCATGGGGGATGATAGCCTTGAAAGGTGATTGAAGTCTGAGGACTGGATAGCTGTTAGAAGAGCTGAAGCTTGGAATTGGAAGAGGGGTTGATCTGCTTTCTTGTCTGTTTTCTTTTCTGTATTGATGTGCCTTGTTTGACTTGCTTGATGCATTAGAATAAGTCCATGATTAGACTGACTTTAAGCTAAGAGCATGATTGCACTAGAGGTTGAGTTGCTCCCTCTGCTTGTATTGTTACTGTAAGGCTTTGCTTGCGGGTATTCGGTAGAGCCCTGCTTCCTTGCCCATGTGGTTTATTTTGCTTGACAGCATTTCATTCCTTCTGTATGATTGCAGTCTCTTATATTCTGCTTGATAGCATGTCTTTTCTGTATGATTACTGTTATTCATTCTGGCTTGAGGTTGAGATGAGCTTGTGGAGGCTGCTGCCCCACACACATTTCCTCCCTCACTTGCATTGCATGCATTTTACAGTCGTTTACTATATATCTGTGTACTGTTTAAGCTGATGCTTTATCTGTTGTTGTTTATCATTGATATGATCCCTTAGGACTCTCACTTCCTTTGATAAGGAAGTGATGATAGAACTTTAGGTTGAAACCTATGCATGATAACTTCTAGGAGTTCCCTGTTTCGAACCTCAACTATAGGATGAATCCTTTGCATGACAACAGTAGGAATTGATAGTCTCCCTTTAGTTGAGCCTGTTTTCTTCTCATCTCAAAACAGCTTAAGATACAGTAATCATGAATGATTTCTTTCGTACGTCACGAGCCTTAAGCTATCTGAGAAAGGATTGTTGGAGAGCTTCTTTTCAACAGTCTGGATGTCTAGTATGGCACCCTTTAGGTGACATGCGACACATTCACTCTCAGGTCATAGTCTTTAGTGCGATTGAAATTGCAAACCCAATAAAAAAACAGTTCTTTCGTAAAAGACAGAAAACAAACTTCAAACCTTTTTGCCCCGTGGGCCCATAATTCAAAGGAAGCTTTTCTGAAGAAGAGAGTGTCGTTAAACTTCAGCGCCAACGCAAGCAGGCTTTGTCCCTAACTGCTGGAACTGTTGTTTAACCCTACTCGATAAAACAGATGAATCTGAATCCTCGTAATCTGTAGTAGCCCAAACTACGTAAGCTCTGATCTCTCATATCTGTTGAGAGTACGTAGGCACAATACTGATGTATTGGCGAGCCACCTTCCCCGTAACCCGTAGTTGGTCGAACTACGTTGACTCTGATTTCTCATTCTCTGATGAGAATACGTAGGCATAAAGCGCGACGCTTTGCCGAGTCATTTTCTTTTCTGTTTAAGCCAGCCTTGATAGGTAGATAGATAAACCAACTCGTCCAGTAAACACAACAAGCGTGGATCCCGTCGAGTACGACGGACGTGAGGGGTGCTAATACCTTCCCCTTGCGTAACCGACTTCCGAACCCAGACAATGGTTGCGATGACCTTGTCTTATACCTTTTTCGTCAGGTTTTTCCGATCGTTTCCTTTCCCGCTCCGAGGGATAAATAACGAAAGGTGGCGACTCTTATGTTTTGCCGGCACCTTATTTTCGCGGTAGCGATAGCTGACGACTCTGCTGGGGACTTGATAGTTTCCTGGGATCCAACGTCCCGAATGCGAGTCAGTTTGGAGATCCGACGTCCCCTGCGAGAGTCAATCCTAGCGCTTGTATGATTACTTGTTAGGTTGTGTTTATTTATCGCATTTTATTTCCCGCACTTTATTTTCAGTATGATATGATTATCTGTGTTGTTGTGGGAGGGGCATTCTGATGAGTGAGAAGCCAGACCCAGGCTTGAGTGAACATAGCATTAATTGTGGAAATTAGTGGGCGCGTGCTTGCTTGGCATGCACTAGTGTCTCATGAAATCCAGCTCAGACGAGGTTCTACCGGTTTCCTTCTTTTTCAACCCTTTGGGTTGAGGGGGTTGTTGGTTTGGAGGATTGTCGACTCTAGGGACCGATCATTTGTGATTCAGCCGAGTGAGGCCGCTTCATGAGCTGGTGATGCCACACCTTCTGGGTATCGTATCACTCCGCTTGAATGTCTGTGACGCTGATGACCACATAGGATGCCGAACTTGAGTCAGTTTAGGTCCATACCTATGAGCAGGGTTGGGTTTATTGCAGGAAACTTTGACCTTCAGACTACCTGGTTTTCTTGATAGTGGATCAGTTTTGTTGGGATCTGAGGATCTCATCTGCAGATATATGGTTGTTCTTGACAGAGCAGGCTTTGATAGGGATCAGAGGATCTTATCATCAGATGTGTATTTGTTCTTGACAGAGCAGGTCTTTGATTGGGATCAGAGGATCTTATTATCAGATGTTTGTTCTTGACAGAGCAGATTTTGGGTCCTGTATCAGAGGTCCTTGTCATCAGATGTTTGTTCTTGACAGAGCAGATTTATGGTCCTGTATCAGAGGTCCTTATTATCAGATGGTTGTTCTTGACAGAGCAGACTTATGGTCCTATGTGTGTGTTCTTGACAGAGCAGATTTGTGGTCCGATACCAGGGTTTTCTTCTTATCAGAGAAAGTGGTTGTTCTTGATAGAGCAGGATTATGGTTTTGTTGATACAGAATCTCCACAGCACAGTTGCCTTGATCTCCTGCTGCATGATTGCATTTTACATTGCTTTGCATACTCATTTGCATTTCATTAACGTGTGTTTGTGTTGCAGGTACCGTTTTCCCCGATCCAGGATTTCTTGCCTCCTATTGTATTGTTATGGGTTCTCTGAGGAAGACCGTGGCTTACAAGCTCCCTGCCCCTGATGTGGTTCAGCTGACTGGTTTGATTGCTTTAGCAGATGATTCTGTGAGGGATGAGTTCAGAAAGTCGTACGGAAAATTGCTCAGTTTGGTTCGTAAACCTTCTGCGTTTGAGTTAAATGGGTTGCACGCCTTGCTGCAGTTCTACGATCCTCCGTTGAGATGCTTTACTTTCCAGGATTTTGTTCTCGCACCCACACTAAAGGAATATGCTGATTTGTTTGGTGTGCCTATCAAGAGGCAGATGCCCTTTGTTCATATGGATGCTGAGCCTGATCTGGCTAGTCTAGCTCCCTCACTTCATTTGGATGCCTCCGAGTTGGTATTGTCTAGTTGGAACAAGGTTACCAGTTTCTCCTTGCAGTTCTTAGTGGGAAAGGCTCAGCAGTGCGCCAAAGACGGATGTTGGGTCGTGTTCAACGCCATTCTCGCCCTGTGCATATATGGCGTCATCCGGTTCCCCAATATGCCCGATTTTGTAGACTTCGACGTCTTTCGCATCTTTGCTTCAGGGAATCTAGTCCCTACCTTGATAGGAGATATCTACCATTCCATCCACTACAAAAACGAGAACAGAAGGGGCACGAATGTCTCGTGTTGTGTGCCCTTGCTTTATAAATGGCTTGATAGTCATCTGCCCAAAAGGGGTCCCTTTGTTTCGTTTGCAGCCACATCTGAGTGCTCCGAGCGTTTGATGAGTCTATCAGCGGAGGATATTGATTGGTTTGACAGAGATAGGTTGGGTACCAAGATCATCTTCAGCTGCAGCGGGTTTCCGAACGTGCCTTTGATAGGCAGGAAGGGCTGTATAAACTACAATCCATCTTTGCTGGTTCGACAGTTCGCGTATGCTTTGAGAGCTCCGCCGAAGGATGAAGAAGTACAGGAATCTCTGTACCTCACTGGTCTTCTAGAGGGGGATATGTTATCTAAGCTTCAGCGCGCTTGGAATGGTATCAGTAAAAGGGGAAAACCATTGCTGGGAAAAAGCAATAGTCAAGCCTACGCTTCGTACGTGACGTGGATCAGAGCCAGAGCAGATGCTATAGGGATGCCGTTTCTTCCTTCCAAGCCAGAAAGCCCTCCAATGATTGAAGAGCCTACCACTGTGCCTATTCAGCAGCATAATCAGGTGTTAGCTGAGCGAGATGAATTGAGAAAGGTAAATGAAGAATTGGAGAAAGAATTGGCTCAGCTCCGAAGCGAGAGAAACGAAGCCGTTCATTCCTTCAAGAGGCAGACAGAGCTGGTGAACCAGCTGGGGACAGATTTGACTAAGCAGATAGCTGAGCGTGAGCGCATGGGTCGAGACTTCAAAGCTGTCAACGATGTACTGGCCACGAAGAAGCAGGACTTGGACGAGGCGTATCGGAGGATATCCAAGTTCAACCAGCACTGGAAGGCCTCCCTAGCCAACAGGAAAGAACGGGAGGATAAGCTGATGCAACAGATCTCCAAGCTGAAAGCCCAGGTGAAGGCTAGTGAGAAGAGGTTTGATGAAGAAACCGCTCGCAGATACGCCGTTGAAGGCCAGCTCAAAAGAGCTCTCGCTAACCTGAAAGAGCGCAAACTGACGTTTGAATCCAAGAAGCGGAAGCTAGAAGAGTGTTTCGGCGAAGGAGCATGGGAAGATTTGGTCGAAGGTCTTCAGTACACCATTATGCAGAGGGAGTTACTCGTCGAGGGGTTGCTCACTCGGCTGGATCATCCAGAGACGAAGGGGTTATTAGAAGAGTTTCGCGCCCGTGGCCGTGCTTGACTATTTGTATTCCTTTTGTTTTGATCATTGTTGTAGGCTGACCATCACCAGGCTTGTTGGCTGGGGTCATGCTATTGATTCGTCTTGTACTCACTGATGTCGTGTACTGCCTTGATGGGCTTTCTTTATATGAGATTGTTATTTCCATGATTGGACTCAGACTTCTTATTATCAGCACTGGCACTCAGGCACTAGGATCGGGGGATACCTCCCTAACGCACAGACACACGTTTGCATTTGCATGAAGCATTCGCATGACAAGCACTTTGTCGTTTTTCCTAACCCTTTTGTGTTTTCAGGTTGTTTCAGGTTGTTTCAGGATTGATCAGAGACCTATCCACCGCTATCCGACCAGAGCAAATCAAACCAGAATCATGGAGCAAGTGCAAACTGATGTTCAGGAACTCCGCGAAAGAATGGATCGCTTCATGGAGCTCATGCAAGCGGTCTCCAATGGCCAGGATCAGCTCAGAACCTTGGTCAAGCCTCTGATTTCAAGGGTCGATAGCAATGGCGTACTCCATGGCGGGACCGGGCCTACTCCTCCACCAGTTGAAACTCCTCAGAATGGCGTCCCCGTGACCGGGGGGAATGGCAGTGCCAACGACAATGTCATAGCTAATATGGGATTCAATGGCAATACGACGGGCGTCGGTAATGGGAGTCTTGAAGCTAATGTCAATGTTGGACTGGGCAACGGCAATGCAGGAGTTGGGAATCTGTTTGGGCCTCAACCGTGGTTAGAAGACCGTCAAGACGATGTGTTCTCTCAGAGAGGTGCTGAGGGGGAGCTGACTGCTAAAGCACGTCTAAGGTTCAAGGCACTCGAGGATAAGATGAGAAATATCGAGAACCAGAACACCCTGGGTGTTGATATGTCCAAGTTGGGACTGATTGCTGATTTCAAGGTGCCTCCCAAGTTCAAGGTACCTGACTTTGAAAAGTATAAGGGCACCACTTGCCCTCGCGTCCACCTGAGATCATATTACAGAAAAATGTCAGCTCATTCTGAGGACGAGAAGTTGCTGATGCACTTCTTCCAAGACAGTTTGTCTGGGCCCTCCCTCGAATGGTACATGAGTCTGGAGCCTACCAGTGTGCGCACGTGGAAGGACCTTGCTGAAGCATTTGTGCACCACTACCAATATAATAGCGACTTGGCCCTGAACCGAGTCCAGTTGCAGAATCTGTCGCAAAGGAACAATGAAGGGTTTAAGGAATATGCCCAGCGGTGGCGTGAATTGGCAGCCAGGGTTCAGCCGCCGATGGTTGAACATGAGCTAGTGCAGATGTTCGTAGCCATCCTCCCAAAGGTTTACTATGAGAAATTGGTCAGCGGTATGTCTGGAACCTTCTCAGATCTCATTATCACGGGTGAGCACATCTAAAATGGGATCAAACTAGGGAAAATTCAAGGTGAGTCATCCTAAGCTGGAGGAGGCAGAAAGAAACTCTATGGTGGCAAAAGACGGGAAGGAGAAACAAGCGTTGTGTCCAACGCTCGAAGGAAGGGTAAAGGCCCTCACCAACAGGTGGCCAGTATAACTATCCCGACAGTTCAACAGCCATAGCAGCAGCAGCAACAGCAGCAACTGAATCAACAAGGGTACAGAAAGTATCAGAATCTGTCACCTCTGTCGAGTCGTCACCTCGAGACACCGCCCATGTCGTATGCGCAACTATTGTAGACTTTGCTTCAGCTACAGTTGATCCAGAAGAGAACCCTGGCTCCCTTGACAGGGGCACCTCTGCCAGGTTATGACGCGAATGCAACTTGTGAGTTTCACTCAGGGGCACCAGGCCACACAATAGAAAACTGCAAAGCCTTCAAGCACAAGGTGCAGGACATGGTGGATGCTAAGATCATCAACTTCTCCGATAATGTTCCCAACGTCACGAAAAACCCTATGCCGAACCATAGGGGAGGTGGAGTAAACGCCATTATTGAAGACGAGAGTTTGGATTTGTTGACTGACGTCGGAGATCTGAAGACACCGCTTAGCTTCGTTAAAGCTAAGCTGATGAAAAGAGGTTTCTTTCCAGGTTGCAGAGAACTGTGTATGGGCTGTGCGACAAGTCCTGATGGATGTGAATAGTTGATAGAGGGGATTCAAAGTCTAATGACCGAAGGAATCCTGCAATTTAGCCGAAGGGCCGAAAGTGGATCGGGAGAGGTAATGCTGAAGCAAGATGATGAGGTTGCCACCATCACCATCTCTCGCCAGACGATAACTATTTCTGCACCCAGACCGCCCACGATTACCATCACCAAAGCTGGGCCAATACCGTTCGAAAGCACTAATGCTGTCCCATGGCATTACGGGGCAGAGGTCTACTGCAACGGACAGAAGTTGGAACTAGAACCGTTTGGGTCGTCTGTGGAGAACCTAGCGGGCGTTAGCGGAATTACTCGCAGCGGGAGAGTATTTGCACCACCTGAGGTCGTGGCGGATAAAGCGGACAAAGCTGATACAACTGATAAAGGGAAGAGTAAAGTCGTCGAAGAGACCCCTCGTGGGGTAGAAAAAGACTGACTTGTTAAAGACGCTGAGGAATTTATGAGGTTGATTAAAAAGAGTGACTACAAGATCGTGGATCATCTCCATCAGACACCCTCGAAGATTTCCATCCTGAACCTGTTGCTGTGTTCTGAGGCGCACCGCAACGCGCTGCTGAAGGTGTTGAACGCCACATACATGCCGCAGGAAATATCGGTAAACCAGTTGGAAGAGGTCGTAGCCCACATGAATGCTGGAAATGGGTTAGGGTTCACTGACCTAGAGCTGACGCCAAAGGGGAGGAATCATAATAGCGCCCGACACATCTCGATAGAGTGTAGGGGAACAATCATGTCTCACATGTTGGTAGACACTGGGTCGTCGCTCAATGTTCTTCCGAAGAAAGCATTGATGAAGTTAGATACTCGCGGAGTGATTTGCACACCCAGAGATCTGGTTGTGAAAGCATTCGATGGAACCAAACGCCATGTTTTCGGGGAGGTGACGTTGCAAATCCAAGTCGGGCCGAAAACATTCGACGCGATCTTCTACATTATGGACATCATGCCTGCCTACAGCTGTCTCTTGGGCCGGCCATGGATCCATTCCGCGGGTGCCGTGACCTCCACGTTGCACCAGAAGCTCAAGTATGCCGTCAGAGGTAGCATCGTGACCGTATGTGGCGAGGAAGACATAATGGTGAGCCATTTGTCGTCCTTCAAATATGTTGAGATGGATGGGGAAATCCACGAAACCCTATGCCAAGCGTTCGAAGCTGTTAAAGTCAAAGACGTAGCTCCTGTAGTCGCTGAGAAGCCAGAGATGACTCTCTCTTCCTTCAAGGAAGCCCGGGCCGTTGTCCAAGCCGGATCTACCCCAGGCTAGGGGCGAATTTTAGAGATACCTAACAAGCAAGACAAGTTCGGGTTGGGGTATTCTCCTGGAGCTGAAGCCTCCTCTTTTAGCAGTGCGTCACGAGGTAAAGGGCCGATCCAGTTTACCAGCGGCAGGGTGATATTTGAAAGCGTCAACGCGGTGTTTGAAGACAGCGGAGATAGCGACTGTGACCTAGACTCTTGGATCCAGCCAAGCAAGCCAGGCGAGAGCCTCAACAACTGGTCCGTCAAGGATATCATCCAGATGACAAGCGAAGAGTAATGATTTACTTTTTCCAATCATTGTACAACCCTATGTCCTACCCGGGGCATAGTGGTTTTATTGTCAGGGCCTTATTTGATTATGTACATGCATTTTATCAATAAATCAAAAGGCATTTTTCTTCGTATGCAAATATTCTGATCTCTGTTATTCCTGTTTTATATTTTTTTTGAAAAACAATAAAATGGCAATGAGGTTTGTGCTAACCTGCATATCCTTGTTTTAAGCTTAACCCTTGTTATTGCAGGATCCACATAACAGATGACATCGACTCTGGACCTTCTACGACTCACTTCGACTTCGATTGCCCGATCTATCAGGCCGAAGAAGAGATTGATGAAGACGAAGACCTTCCTGAAGAGTTGGCCCGCTTGTTGAAACAAGAAGAGAAAGTTATTCTGCCTCATGAAGAGGAGATCGAGATTGTGAATTTGGGTTCTGAAGAACTAGTCAGGAACGTCAGGATAGGGGCTGCATTGCAGAGTGATGTCAAGCAGAGATTGGTCGAGATGCTAAGAGAGTATAGTGACGTCTTTGCTTGATCATACGAGGATATGCTCGGACTTGACACTGACATCGTGGTCCACCACTTGCCGCTGCGAGAAGATTGTCCTCCCGTCAAGCAGAAGCTTAGGAGGACACGAACAGATATGGCCGTTAAGATCAAAGAAAAAGTGCAGAAACAGCTCGATGCTGGCTTCTTAGCGGTCACTACTTACCCTCCGTGGGTCGCCAACATAGTTCCTGTGCCGAAGAAGGACGGTAAGGTGCGAATGTGCGTCGATTATCGGGATTTGAATAGGGCGAGCCCTAAAGATGATTTCCCGCTGCCTCATATTGATGTGTTGGTCGACAATACAGCTCAGTTCTCCGTGTTTTCGTTCATGGATGGCTTCTCCGGTTACAATCAGATCAAGATGGCTCCGGAGGACATAGAGAAAACTACGTTAATCACTCCCTGGGGAACATTTTGCTATAAGGTAATGCCTTTCGGTCTGAAGAACGCAGGGGCCACTTGCCAACGAGCAATGGTTACTTTGTTTCATGATATGATTCATCATGAGATTGAAGTCTATGTTGATGACATGATTGCGAAGTCCCAAACGGAGGAGGGGCATCTGGTCAATTTGCTGAAGCTTTTTGAAAGGCTTAGGAAGTTCAGGTTGAGGCTGAATCCTAACAAGTGTACTTTCGGAGTACGGTCCAGAAAGTTACTGGGGTTTATCGTGAGTGAAAGAGGCATCGAGGTTGATCCTGCGAAGATAAAAGCGATACAAGAAATGCCAGTGCCGAAGACTGAAAAAGAAGTTCGTGGTTTCCTGGGCAGAATAAACTACATTGCAAGGTTTATTTCTCAGCTCACGGCCACGTGTGAACCGATGTTCAAGCTGCTAAAGAAAGATCAGGCGATTATCTGGAACGAGGATTGCCAGAAGGCATTTGATAAGATAAAACAGTATCTACAGGAACCTCCAATCTTGATACCCCCAGTGGCCGGACGGCCTTTAATCATGTACTTGACAGTTCTTGAGAATAGTATGGGGTGTGTTCTCGGTCAGCACGACGAGACGGGCAGAAAGGAGCATGCCATTTACTACTTGAGTAAAAAGTTCACAGACTGTGAATCTCACTACTCGATGCTGGAGAAGACGTGTTGTGCACTAGCCTGGGCTGCCAAACGTTTACGACAATACATGCTCAATCACACCACCATGCTAATTTCGAAGATGGATCCGATCAAGTACGTCTTCGAGAAGCAAGCGCTTTCGGGCAGGATTGCCAGATGGCAAATGGTGTTGACGGAATATGACATTCAGTACGTTTCCCAGAAGGCCATCAAGGGAATCATATTGTCTGATTACCTGGCCGAACAGCCGATTGAGGATTATCAGCCGATGAAATTTGAATTCCTTGATGAGGATATCATGTTTCTTAAAGCGAAGGATTGCGATGAACCGTTGCTCGACGAGGGTCCAGATAGGAAATCCCAGTGGAAATTGATATTCGACGGGGCGGTTAATTCTTACGGAAGTGGCATTGGGGAAATCATCACGACTCCCCACGGATCCCACATCCCGTTCACTGCGAGACTGACGTTTCCGGTCACCAATAACGAAGCGGAGTACGAAGCATGCATCATGGGTCTAGAAGAGGCAATTGATTTGAGAATCAAGAACCTAGACGTATATGGTGACTCGGCACTTGTGATCAACCAGATTAAAGGGGAGTGGGAGACTCGTCAATCGAATTTGGTGCCGTACATGAACTATGCCAGAAGGCTACTTCCGTTCTTTGATCGAGTGGAACTCCATCATGTGCCCAGGGCCGAGAACCAGATGGCTGATGCCTTAGCCACGTTGGCTTCGATGTATCCAGTCAATTTTTGGAATGAAGCTCCAAGAATTGTCCTTTCTCGTCTTGATAGACCTGCATTTGTCTTTGCGATCGAGGAAGCCTCCGACGGCAAGCCATGGTTCCATGACATCCAGACTTTCCTTATGACTAAGGAGTATCCTGAGGGAGCGTCAACCCAGGATAAGAAGACTCTGAGGAGGCTGTCTGGAAATTTTTATCTCAATCCTGATGGAGTTTTGTATAAAAGAAACCACGATCTCGTGCTACTCACGCCGGCGGCGGGCATGCTATGACAAGAAAGATCCTGAGAGCAGGATACTACTGGCTGACGATGGAATCAGATTACTTTAAATTCGCGAAGAGATGTCATAAATGCCAGATTTATGTTGATAAGATTCATGTGCCGCCGTTCCCGTTAAATGTCATGTCCTCCCCGTGGCCATTCTCCATGTGGGGCATCGACATGATAGGCAAGATCGAGCCCATTGCATCTAACGGTCATCGCTTCATTCTAGTAGCCATCGACTACTTCACCAAGTGGGTGGAAGCAGCCTCATATGCTAATGTGACCAAGCAGGTGGTGGCTAAATTCATAAAGAGGGACATCATCTGTCGTTACGGAGTTCCCGAGCGGATCATTACTGATAATGGTTCGAATCTGAATAACAAGATGATGAAGGAGCTGTGCCAGAGTTTCAAGATTGAACACCACAACTCATCTCCTTACCGGTCGAAGATGAATGGCGTCGTTGAAGCGGCCAACAAGAACATAAAGAAGATTGTTCAGAAGATGGTTGTGACCTACAAAGATTGGCACGAGATGCTGCCATTTGCATTGCACGGTTATCGTACGACGGTACGTACATCAACCGGGGCAACTCCTTTCTCCTTAGTGTACGGTATGGAGGCTGTCTTACCGTTAGAAGTGGAGATCTCTTCTTTGCGAGTTTTGGTTGACGTGAAACTCGATGAGGCAGATGGATTAAGAACCGACTAAACCAACTCAGCCTGATGGACGAGAAGAGGTTAGCATCGATTGCGCATGGTCGTCTGTACCAAAGCTGAATGAAGAAAGCTTATGATAAGAAGGTGTGTCCTAGAAGCTTTAAGACGGGTGATCTCGTCCTGAAGAAGATTCTTCCTCCATACTCCGATCACCGGGGCAAGTGGACTCCTAATTACGAAGGTTCGTATGTCGTCAGCAAGGTCTTCTCGGGAGGAGCTTTGTTGTTATCCACGATGGATGGTGAAGATTTTGCATCCCCGGTGAACGCGGACGCAGTTAAAAAATACTTTGCTTAAAAAATGACCCGCTGGAAAGAAAAAGAATATCCAGGCAAATATGGGGCATCCCGGCGAACCATAAAAAAGGAAAAAGGTTCGGGCAAAAATTAGGGATATAAATTGAAAATAATGTACACCCGCAAAGTCGAAAACCTGGAAGGGCGACTTTGGAAAAAAAGGGTATCCCGGAGAATCGAAAACCCGGAAGGGCGATTCAGGCAAAAGTTAGGGATTTGAAAAAGAAAACGACTGCGTTCCGCGTGTGGACTTTCATTGTTTAGTGGTTTGGAAGACCTGAGGGCCATTTATCTGAATCAATCTCTTCTGAAGCTGAAGCGTCGGAGAGGTATCGAAGTCGAGTGGGTCATAGAGGGATCAACTCATGGTGTTCGTCTACGCCTCGTTGCCGACATTTGTATATACTGATGTATATTTATGCTTTATTTTTGCGCGGCTTCCTCATTCCAGGAGCTTGCATCTGTTGTAAAACATTTTTACCCATTCAGGGGTTCGTTATCAATAAAATGTATACTATTCAGCAATTCTGTTTGTCTGTTTAGCATTTATCTGTTTTGTTTGCGAAAAAGAACGCCGATGTTTTTGACAAAATGCGCATACATAAACTTACTGGCCTAGGCCACTGATTGTTGAAACAATGAATTACTTGAACATTGTCACAAGATGATAACCTTGATAGTTCCCTTTGAGAAGGGCATCTTGTCTGTTTGTTTGTGTTGGTGCAGGTGTAGCATGTACCAGGTAGTGCGCCGTATGCGTCCCCAAGCAGGATGATTCCTCCTTCCCTAGCAAAGTTCAGCAGTCTCTCCCTGCAGAGTCTGAACGTGAGATCGTAAGCATTGATATGTCTCCCCAGGCAGAGAAGATTCTCTCCCCAATCAGATGCATCCTGAAGGAATGTCGCCTCCCCAGCTGAGTCGTATACCGAAGTGTGCAGCAATTGATAGTTCCAGACTGAAGTCTCCAGCGGAATTGAGATTCCCCGCAGAGTCGTACTCTCCCCCGAAGCAGGATGATTTTTTCTTCTCCAGCCGAGTTTTCGGATCCCTAAGAGAGCCGAGTCCTTGGAAGCCGTTCAGGCCATGATTGGTTTTCCCCAGTAGAATGTTGATGCTGTATTTCCCCGCCGGAGTCGTTATCTCCAGGGAAGTAGTCGTGAAGGCCGCGCAGTTTATTTCTGCGATTGACATCGCTTTCCTCAGCAGGTCCAGGTTCTCGTAGAGCTTCGTTCCCCTGCAGCAGTCAACTGAAGTTTGCTTCCCCGTGCGGAGTCCGACGGAGGTTGGCGTGACCTTTTCTCCGTGGCAGGATGATTCCTTCCTCCACCAGAGTGGTTCTTTCTCCTTGACGGGAGGATTCTCTCGTTAGCATTTATTTTGCTGACGGGGCCATAGCATTTTGCATGATTGCATAGCATTTATCATAAACGCATAGCATTTCCACCGTGTGGAGCATTGCGCCATTGTCAAAGCATATACATATGAAACATGAGCTAGGTCGGTACCGTTCTTGATTTGCAGGTGTTCCTCCATAGAGTCGTTTGCTCAAGATGATTCTTGAATCCCCCAGCAAGGTCGTTTGCCTAAGATGATTCTTAAAATCCCCAATGCAGTCGCCAGAGTTGGTTGCTCAAGTTGATGCTTAGAGTCCCCGGCAGAGTGTTTGCTCAGGATGATTCCTGAAATCTCCAGCAGAGTTATCGGTTCAGGACGATTCTTGAAGTCTCCACTGTCGCTTTCGCGAGAATAAGGTGCCGGCAAAACAGAAGAGTCGCCACCTTTCGTTATTTATCCCTCGGAGCGGGAAAGGAAACGATCGGAAAAACCTAACGAAGAAGGGTAAGACAAGGTCGTCGCAACCATTGTCTGGGTTCGGGAGTCGGTTACGCAAGGGGAAGGTATTAGCACCCCTCACGTCCGTCGTACTCGACGGGATCCACGCTTGTGGTGTTTACTTGGACGGGTTGGTTTTATCTATCTACCTATCAAGGCTGGCTTAAAAAAGAAAAGAAAAATGACTCGGCAAAGCGTCGCACTTTATGCCTACGTATTCTCATTTGAGAATGAGAAATCAGAGTCAACGTAGTTCGACCTACGACGGGTTATGGGGGAAGGTAGCTCGCCAATACATCAGTACTGTGCCTACGTACTCTCAACAGGTATGAGAGATCAGAGCTTACGTAGTTCTGGACACTGCGCATTATTTCCTGTCTTTTACGAAAGAAGTGTTTTTTATTGTGTTTGCAATTTCAATCGCACTAGAGACTATGACCTGAGAGTGAATGTGTCGAATGTCCCCCAAAGGGTACCATACTAAACATCCAGACTGTGGAAAAGAAACTCTCCCACAATCCTTTCTCAGATAGCTTAAGGCTCGTAACGTACGAAAGAAATCATTCATGATTACTGTATCTTAAACTGTTTTGAGATGAGAAGAGAACAGGCCCAACTAGAGGGGAGACTATCAAGTCCTACTGTTGTCATGCCAAGGATTCATCCTATGGTTGAGCTTTAAACAGGGAACTCCTAGAAGTTGTCATGCATAGGTTTCAACCTAAAGTTCTATCATCAATTCCTTATCAAAGGAAATGAGAGTCTTAAGGGATCATGCCAATGATACACCAAAACAGACAAAGCATCAGCTTAAACAGTAATATGCATGCAATGCAAGTGAGGGAGGAAATGTGTGTGGGGCTTCAGCCTCCACAAGCTCATCTCAACCTCAAGCCAGAATGGATAACAGTAATCATACTGAAAAGATAAAACATGCTATCAAGCAAAAACAGTAAACTGCAATCATACAGAAGAAATGAAATAAAATGCCATCAGGTAAACAAACCACATGGGCAAGGGAGCTGGGCTCTACCGAATACCCGCAAGCAAAGCCACAAGTAACAATACAAGCAGAGGGAGCAACTCAACCTCTAGTGCAATCATGCTCCTAGATTCTACCTAGTCTAGATATGAACTTATTATGATGCATCAAGCAAGTCAAAAAAAACACATCAATACAGAAAAGAAACAGATAAGAAAGCAGATCAACTCCTCTCTCAACCTCAAGCTTCAGCTCTTCCAACAGCAACTCAGTCTTCAGACTTCAATCACTCTTGACAAATATTAATTTGCTCTTCCTAACTATCAACTTAGTCTTCAAGCTCTCAAGCTTTACCAGTCTCAACTTGGTCTTCTCTTCCTGCAAGCTTCAGCTACTCAGAGTAATCTTCAATCACTTAGAAGTGTCAACTTCATCCTTCAGTCTTTAAGCCTCAGCTGTTCAGTCTTTACTGGGTCTTCAAGTATCAACTTGCTCTTGTTGCTCTTCAAGCTTCAGCTGGAATGACAATGCTCAAGAAGTCTTCATCCTCTCACTCTTCAATGAAGTCTTCATCTTCTCACTCTTCAATGAAGTCTTCATCTTCAAACTCAAGCTCAACATCTCTCAAGATACTCAAACCAGAGGAAATCACTTACCTGGATAAGCTGGGGTGTTAGACTGCTTATTGACCACCAAAGGTGACCTATAAAGGTTCAACATCAAAGGAATGGTTCCCTCAAAAGTTCTACTTCATAGGTACAATCACTTATCCATCCAAAGGAGAGAGGTGAATATCATGGAAGTACTTTGAATCATAGGGAGGAATGGAGGTGAAAGATACCATCCATATTTGAGAAAGAAGTTAACTAGGTCTAAACTCTTCCTAATCCCTAACCCTAAAACAACAACAAAACAAACAAGATCAAGCTCTCAAGCTCCTCACTCCATCTCCAAGTCTTCTACTATGCTCCTCAATGCTCCTCAAAGCAATACCAGGCTCACCAAGCCCACAAAGCAAAGCAAACAAAATACAGGCCCACAAGGGCAACACAAACAACCATCAACTACAAAAATCATCTAAAAATAGTATACCACTATATTAAAATCTAATATAATTCCTAGGGGATCCTACATATCTACCCTTAATACCCTTATATGCCCCAATGTCTATCTTGACCTAGAAACCCAAAATTCTAGTGTTATTGTGGACCTATGTTAAGGATTGACCTAATTATACACAACCTAAAGTCATTTAAGCAAAACTAACTTAACATTCATCACAAAATTATGGAATAAATCCAGAGGTGAGCTAAAGTCCTAGTATAACTATCCTAAAAAGAATGGCCTAAAAATATGAAGGGAACTAGCTAAACTAAATTCTACAAAACCATGTATCAACATAAAAGAATTAAAAAGCTATTAAAAGAGAAAATACATAAAAAATATTAAAAATGCATGAAATGCAAATATTTTGATTTTATTATTTTCTAGACATGAACATGAAAAGGGAGAAAAAATCCTCATGCAAGAATCATTAATTTTCTATTTATTATGATTTTTCAAAGATTAATGAAAAATGGAGAAAAAGAAATTAAAATAGAAAACGTTGTGGTGTGAATAGCAAGTATATGTAGTGCAATGCGCGCGTGGGCTCATCATGGGGGTGTGGGTAGTGATTGCGCTAAGCCCATTATGTGAATCAGAAAAATCAATTAATAAAATGTAGAGAAAAAGAAAAACACACGGTGTAAAAAGTAGAGAAAAGCAGTTCATTTTAACAAGTGGGTCGTGGGTGGGGTGCATATAGCGTTTGTTCACTTAAGCCCAGGAACTTGGGTTTAATGAAACGCATCGTTTCATCATACTCAGAGTTTCCCTCTCAAATTCTGAGATTTAATCAAAGCCGTGGGATTGTTCCTCAGTCAACCGGTCAACTCTTCATCCAATGGCCAGGTCTTCATCTCCTACCTCTGGCTAGGGTTTTGGAAGCAACTCTCATGGAAACAGAGATAGTAAACACAGACTTCCCTCCATTCGTATGTCCTCAAATCATCATCAAATTTCAACTTTCAAAACACTAAACCACTCTAAATTCAATGCCGAACACGCCCATGGCCTTAGATTTTATTGAAATGGTCTCTATCTTAAAACCCGATAGTAGATCCAAGAAATGGTAAAACCTCAACTTCAATAATTCTTGGATTTCTTGGTACTAAAATGATCACCACACTTCACTGGTGAAAATAAGCTATCAAACTTGTATTCTTCCTCACTATATCTCGAGTTCTTGCTCAACAAAGTAATGGTGTCCATAACTCAACCTTCATCAAATGATCCCTAACTCTCCAGAAATGATCACCTACTGGTCTCTAACCTTTCTAACCTAACCATTCTTGCTAATGATGCATAAATTATGGTGTAGAAGAAAAGTTACTAACCTGTTGAATCTTGATTAACAGATGGTGTAAACCTTCACTGCAAGCCTTCAAACTCTTCAGAATCGATCCTTGAATGATGATAGAGCTTCTGTTTGCAAAAGATTGGACCAAGAAAGCTTTAATCTCCAAAACCGATTATGACTTGCAACCTTGAAAATACAATTGCCAACTCTTCAAATCTCCATGGTTTTGCTCTCAAATTGGTCTGCACAGCTTCACTATGATCGGAGGAATGTGTTTAGATTGAAAGAATGGATGGAATTGAATCAGAATGTGGATTTTGCTTTCAACTTGCAATGGAAGCAAGTGAAATGGCCAACTCTCTCTTCTCTCAAATCTTACACCAACCTTGCATCTGAGCAAGTTCTATACATTATATAGAGTGGTTTAGAATCATCTAGAACCATCTGGAACCATCCCATGAGAAATTGGGATTCTCATGTCATGAGTTTATGAATTCACTTCTTATCACATATCATCTCATGACATAGCTCTTGCAACAACTTGCCTTGGCTTGAAATTCTCCCTAAATGAGATATAGGATGTGTTAGGATACTTAGCAAGCTCATACATTGCCTTTCCTTATGTTTTGCATTTGAACCTTAAGATGCAAGCAACCAATTTCCAAAGCAGCCCCATGATCTAGGCCTCAAATCAAAATTGTTGCTGAACCATTGTTTTTAGAATGTCTTTTAGAGTCAAAATGACCTATTATATGCCATGGTTTAGATGTGTAACTTGGAATTTCCAATTTCCAATTTCAACTTATTTAACTTATGCCTCCATTTTAGGTCATTTTTACCACTTTTTGCTACAAGCCTTTTCAACATCTCATGACCTCCCTACTAGCCTTAAAACATCATTCTAAGAAAGTTTTATGTTTAAGATTTTTCCATTTGAAGCTTGGAAATAGGAGATATGGCCTTATGCTTGAAATGACCCATAATATCCAAATGACCAAAATGCCCTTGACTTGTCAAAGCCTTAAGTTGAGTTCTACAAATCCTATCAAGGACTTCTAGTACTATCTAGAAAGCTAAGAAGAAGCTCTACAACATTCATGTTGACCAAGAGTTCATAGGAATCATCCTACTTGGGCAAAAGTTGGATGCAAGTTGGGTGACTTTCAAGGACCCAGATTCACATACCTCAGATGACCTGTAACTTGTCAAAGTCATAACTTTAGCTCTACAAATCCTATCAAGGACTTCTAGTACTCAAATTAAAGCTAATGACAAGCTCTACAACATTCATGTTGTGGGGAAGATGAGATGACAATCACATCTTGAGCTAAACTGCCTTGAAGATAGGGATCAAACTAGGGGATTTTACACTGTCAAGCCTTAGAAACCCTAGCTTAAAACTTCTCAAACTCCTCAATCATGATGAGTTGGTCTAGGAATAATCCTTATAGCATCTCAATGCATCAATAAATGATCACATGGCTTCTTGGATTAGGTCTCAACCCTCTTCAAATCATCAGTTGACCTAGGGTTGACCCAGTCAAACCCTAATTCCAACACTCATGGCTGAGTCTTCTTAAACTTGCACAATGAACTTTCTATGCTTCATGATGGCTTTCAAGACATCTCATAAGCTCTCACAAAGCTTCAAGTCCATCCTCATAGCTTCAGAATCATCTGAGGAGCCCCTACAACTCTCAAGTCATGAGGCACACAACCTTGGTTTCAACCAATCTTTCTGAGGATCTCTTAACTTCTCTGATAAAAGTATCAACCTTTGAACATTTGAATAACCTTCTTGGCTAGCTTCAATGTCTCATATAACTCTTGATTGGTAATCATACCTCTTGATCTACTGCACACATATCAATGAGATGCAGATGATAAGGTTAGTGAACACAAGCTAGGTAAATAAATGTTGGTCAAATTTTGGGGTGCAACAGCTGCCCCTATTCAAACGGCTTGAACCTAACTGGGTGAGGAGCAAACGACTCTCAGTCAATCAAGGTGCGAGACAGTTGAATACCGATAAACCCGGAAATTTGCCAACTACACAAGTACACGGTACTCTGATGGGAACAAATCTTCGAGAACTGAAATAATAGCTGCACGGCAACTAGCTGGATAATTGGTCACACGACAACCATTAATACATGGTCGATCATGCCATCAGGCATCACGATTCCTCGGGACTCTTCAGGTTAACCATCAGGTTGATCATGCCATCAGGCATTCAAAGAAAACTGTCGGGCATCAACCGGACTTCATCAGGTCAACCATCAGGTTGATCATGCCATCAGGCATTTAAAGAAAACTGTCGGGCATCAGCCGGACTTCATCAGGTCAACCATCAAGTTGATCATGCCATCAGGCATTCAAAGAAAACTGTCGGGCATCAGCCGGACTTCATCAGGTCAACCATCAGGTTGATTATGCCATCAGGCATTCAAAGAAAATTGTCGGGCATCAGTCGAACTTCATCAGCAAGTCGGGAATAGAATTCTTGGTCAATCATGAACCAATTGGGAATATCCAAACCTCTGCCATCAAGCACTATGCACCAGCTGAGAGAACTGCTTCATTAACACGGTCGGACTTCAATCATGAAGTCTTCAGGGGAAGTTTCAACTTCGCTGCTCAGAAACCGGCTGGGGATGACGCATCTCTGCTGGGAATTCTGGAGAACTATCAAGTAACTCCGCTTCGGGGATCCAGAAATCATTCTGGATGAATCAACTCTGCTGAGGACTTCAAGAATCATCTTGGACAAATAAATCTGCCGGGGATTTCAAGAATCATCTTGAACCGATAACCATGCTGGAGCTTTCAGGAATCACCCTGAGCAAACACTCTGCCGGGGACTCTAAGTATCAACTTGAGCAACCACTCTGACGACTGTACTGGGATCTTAAGAATCATCTTAAGCAAACGACCCTGCTGGGGAATTCAAGAATCATCTCGAACCGAAGACTTCGCTGGAGGCTTCAAGAATCATCTTGAGCAAGCAGCTTTGTTGGGGAGATTTCAGGAATCATCCTGAGAAATCAATTCTGCGGCGGAACTCCTGCAAAACAAGAATGGTAACAACCTAGATCATGTTTATTATGCATATGCTTCGGCAATGGCGCGATGCTCCACACGGTGGAAGTGCTACGCGTTTATGATAAATGCTATGCAGTCATGCACAATGATGCGATCCCGTCAACAAAATAAATGCTGAAGGGAGAATCCTCCTCTCAAGGAGAAAGGACTACTCAGATAGAGGAATCATACTGCTGAGGAGAACAAGGTCACGCCAATCTCAATTGGACTCCGCAGGGGACTCAACTTCAGTTGACTGCTGCGGGGGAAACAACTTTAGTTGACTGCTGCAGGGAAACGAAGCTTTACGAGAACCTGGACCTGCTAATGGAAAGCGATGTCAATCGCGGGAGTGAAATGCATGGCCTTCACGGCTACTTCTCTGGAGATAACGACTCCGGTGGGGAAACACAGCATCAGCTATTCCACACTCTACTGGGGAGAACCAATCGTGGCCTGAGCAGCTTCAAAGGATTCGACTCTCTTGGGTATCTGCAAACTCGGCTGAGGAAGGAGAAATCATTCTGCTTCGCTGGGGAGTACGACTCTGTGGGGAATCTCAACTCCGCTAGAGACTTCGGTCTTGCACCATCAATTGCTGCACACTTCAGTGAACGAATAGTTTCCTACGAGACCTGCACTTGTGACCCGGTGTTGGGGGATGAACACGCGCTTCGGCGCCTGACTCAGCTGAGGAGATGACATTCCTTCAGGACGTATCTGGTCGGGGAGAGAATCTTCTCGGCCCGGGGAGACATATCAATGCTCACTATCTCGTGTTCGGACTCTGCGGGGAGAGGCTGCTGAACTTTGCTGGAGAAGGAGGAATCATCCTGCTTCAGGGATGCGCACGGCGTACTGTCTGGAATATGCTACACCTGTAACAACACAAACAAACAGACAAGATACCCTTCTCAAAGGGACCTATCAAGGTTATCATCTTGTGACAATGTTCGAGTAATTCATTGTTTCAACAATCAGTGGCCTAGGCCAGTAAGTTTATGTATGCGCATTTTATCAAAAACATCGGCGTTCTTTTCGCAAACAAAACAAATAAATGCTAAACAGACAAACAGAATTGCTGAATAGTATGCATTTTATTGATAACGGACCCCTGAATGGGTACAAATGTTTTACAACAGATGCAAGCTCCTAGAATGAGGAAGCTGCGCAAAAATAAAACATAAATATACATTAGTATATACAAATGTCGGCAATGAGGCGTAGACGAACACCATGAGTTGATCCCTCTATGACCCACTCGACTTCGATACTTCTCCGACGCTTCAGCTTCAGAAGAGATTGATTCAGATACACGGCCCTCAGGTCTTCCAAACCACTAAACAATGAGAGTCCACACGCGGAACGCAGTCATTTGCTTTTTCAAATCCCTAACTTTTGCGTGAACCGCCCTTTGCGGGTTTTCAGTTCACCGGGATACCCTTTTTTGCCAAAGTCGCCCATCCGGGTTTTCGACTTTGCGGGTGTATATCTTTTTCAATTTATATCCCTAATTTTTGCCCGAACCCTTTTCATTTTTTATGGTTCGCCGGGATGCCCCTTTTTTGCCTGGACTCTCTTTTTACTGTCCAGCGGGTCGCTTTCAAGCAAAGTATTTTTTAACTGCATCCACGTTCACCGGGGATGCAAAATCTTCACCATCCATCGTGGATAACAATAAAGCTCCTCCCGAGAAGACCTTTCTGACGACGTACGAACCTTCGTAATTCGGAGTCCACTTGCCCCGGTGATCGGAATATGAAGGAAGAATCTTCTTCAGGACGAGATCACCCGTCTGAAAGCTTCTAGGACACACCTTCTTGTCATAAGCTTTCTTCATTCAGCTTTGGTACAGATAACCAAACGCAATCGATGCTAACCTCTTCTCATCCATCAGGCTGAGTTGGTTCAGTCGGTTCGTAATCCATTCTGCCTCGTCGAGTTTCACATCAACCAAAACTCGCAAAGAAGAGATCTCCACTTCTAACGGTAGGACTGCTTCCATACCGTACACCAAGGAGAAAGGAGTTGCCCCAGTCGACGTACGTACCATTATACGATAACCGTGCAATGCAAATGGCAGCATCTCGTGCCAATCTTTGTAGGTCACAACCATCTTCTGAACAATCTTCTTTATGTTCTTATTGGCCGCTTCAACGGCGCCATTCATCTTCGGTCGGTAAGGAGATGAGCTGTGGTGTTCAATCTTGAAACTCTGGCACAGCTCCTTCATCATCTTGTTATTCAGATTCGAACCATTATCAGTAATGATCCGCTCGGGAATTCCGTAACGGCATATGATGTCCCTCTTTATGAATTTAGCCACCACCTGCTTGGTCACATTAGCATATGAGGCTGCCTCCACCCACTTGGTGAAGTAGTCGATAGCTACTAGAATGAAGCGATGACCGTTAGATGCAGTGGGCTCGATCTTGCCTATCATGTCGATGCCCCACATGGAGAACGGCCACGGGGAGGACATGACATTTAACGGGCATGGCGGCACATGAACTTTATCAGCATAAATCTGGCATTTATGACATCTCTTCGTGAATTTAAAGCAATCCGACTCCATCATCAGCCAGTAATATCCTGCTCTCAGGATCTTCCTCGTCATAGCATGCCCACCGACGTGCGTACCAAATGTGCCTTCATGGACTTCTTCCATGAGCATACTCGCCTCTTTCTCATCTACACATCTGAGTAGCACGAGATCGTGGTTTCTTTTATACAACACTCCATCAGGATTGAGATAAAAAATTTCAGACAGCCTCCTCAGAGTCTTCTTATCCTGGGTTGACGCACCCGCAGGATACTCCTTAATCATAAGGAAGGTCTGGATGTCATGGAACCATGGCTTGCCGTCGGCGGCTTCCTCGATTGCAAAGACGAATGCAGGTCTATCAAGACGAGAAAGGACAATTCTTGGAGCCTCATTCCAAAAATTGACTTTATACATTGAAGCCAACGTGGCTAAGGCATCAGCCATCTGATTTTCTGCTCTGGGCACATGATGGAGTTCCACTCGATCAAAGAACGGAAGTAGCCTTCTGGCATAGTTCATGTACGACACCAAATTCGGTTGACGGGTCTCCCACTCCCCTTTAATTTGGTTGATCACAAGCGCCGAGTCACCATATACGTCTAGGTTCTTGATTCTCAAATCAATTGCCTCCTCTAGACCCATAATGCATGCTTCGTACTCCGCCTCGTTATTGGTGACTGGAAACGTCAATCTCGCAGTGAACGGGATGTGGGATCCATGGGGAGTCGTGATGACCGCCCCTATGCCACTTCCATAAGAATTAACCGCCCCGTCGAATATCAATTTCCACTAGGGTTTCCTATCTGGCCCCTCGTCGGGCAACGGCTCATCGCAATTCTTCGCTTTGAGAAACATGATATCCTCATCAGGGAATTCAAATTTCATCGGCTGGTAATCCTCGATCGGCTGTTCGGCAAGGTAATCAGACAATACGCTTCCCTTGATGGCCTTCTGGGAGACGTACTGAATATCGTATTTTGTCAACACCATTTGCCATCTGGCAATCCTGCCCGAAAGAGCCTGCTTCTTGAAGACGTACTTGATCGGATCCATCTTCGAAATTAGCATGGTGGTGTGATTGAGCATGTACTGTCGTAAACGTTTGGCAGCCCAGGCTAGTGCACAACACGTCTTCTCCAGCATCGAGTAGCGAGATTCAGAGTCTGTGAACTTTTTACTCAAGTAGTAAATGGCATGCTCCTTTCTGCCCGTCTCGTCGTGCTGACCGAGAACACACCCCATACTATTCTCAAGAACTGTCAAGTACATGATTAATGGCCGTCCAGCCACTGGGGGTATCAAGATTGGAGGTTCTTGAAGATACTGCTTTATCTTATCGAATTCCTTCCGGCAATCCTCATTCCAGGTAATTGCCTGATCTTTCTTTAAAAGCTTGAACATCGGTTCACACGTGGCCGTGAGCTGAGAGATAAACCTTGCAATGTAGTTTATTCGGCCCAAGAAACCACGAACTTCTTTTTCTGTTTTTGGCACTGGCATTTCTTGAATGGCTTTTATCTTCGCAGGATCAACCTCGATGCCTCGTTCGCTCACGATAAACCCCAGTAACTTTCCGGACCATACTCCGAAAGTACATTTGTTAGGATTCAGCCTCAACCTGAACTTCCTAAGCCTCTCAAAAAGCTTCAGCAAATTGACCAGATGTCCCTCCTCCGTTTGGGACTTCGCAATCATGTCATCAACATAGACTTCAATCTCATGATGAATCATGTCATGAAACAAAGTTACCATTGCTCGCTGGTAAGTGGCCCCTGCGTTCTTTAGACCGAAAGGCATTACCTTATAGCAAAATGTTCCCCAGGGAGTAATAAACGTTGTTTTCTCCATGTCCTCCGGTGCCATCTTGATCTGATTGTAACCGGAGAAGCCATCCATGAACGAAAACACGGAGAACTGGGCTGTGTTGTCGACCAACACATCGATATGAGGCAATGGGAAATCATCTTTAGGGCTCGCCCTATTCAAATCCCGATAATCGACGCACATTCGTACCTTACCGTCCTTCTTCGGTACAGGCACTATGTTGGCGACCCACGGAGGGTAAGTAGTGACCGCTAAGAAGCCAGCATCAAGCTGTTTCTGCACTTCTTCTTTGATCTTAATGGCCATATCTGGTCTCGTCCTCCTAAGCTTCTGCTTAACGGGAGGGCAATCTTCTCGCAACGGCAAGTGGTGGACCACGATGTCCCTGTCAAGTCTGGGCATATCTTCGTATGACCAAGCAAAGACGTCACTATACTCTCTTAGCATCTCGACCAATCTCTGCTTGACATCACTCTGCAGCGCAGCCCCTATCCTGACGTTTCTGACGAGTTCTTCAGAACCCAGATTCACGATCTCAATCTCCTCTTCATGAGGCAGAATAACTTTCTCCTCTTGTTTCAACAAGCGGGCCAATTCTTCAGGAAGGTCTTCGTCCTCATCAATCTCTTCTTCGGCTTGATAGATCGGGCAATCGAAGTCGAAGTGAGCCGTAGAAGGTCCAGAGTCGATGTCATCTGTTATGTGGATCCTGCAATAACAAGGGTTAAGTTTTAAAACAAGGATGTGCAAGTTAGCACAAACCCCATTGCCATTTTATTGTTTTTCAAAACAAATAAAAAACAGGAATAACATAGATCACAATATTTGAATACGAAGAAAATGCCTTTGATTTATTAACAAAATGCATGTACATAATCCAACAAGGCCCTGACAATAAAACCACTATGCCCCGGGTAGGGCATAGGGTTGTACAATGATTGGAAAAAGTAAATCATTACTCTTCACTTGTCATCTGGATGATATCCTTGACGGACCAGTTGGTGAGGCTCTTGCCTGGCTTGCTTGGATGGATCCAAGAGTCGAGGTCACAGTCGCTATCCCCGCTGTCTTCAAACACCGTGTTGATGCTTTCGAAAATTACTCCGCCATTGGTAAATTGGATCGGCCCTTTACCTCGAGACGCACTGCTAGACGAAGAAGAAGCCTCAGCTCCAGGAGAATATCCCAACCCAAACTTATCCTGCTTGTTGGGTATCTCCAAAATTCGCCCCCAACCTGGGGTAGACCCGACTTGGACAACGGCCCGAGCTTCCTTGAACGAGGAGAGAGTCATCTCTTGCTTTTCAGTGACTACAGGAGCTACGTCCTTCACTTTGACAACTTCGAACGCTTGGCATAGAGTCTCATGGATTTCTCCATCCATTTCAACATACTTAAAGGATGACAAATGGCTCACCATTATGTCTTCCTCACCGCAAACGGTTACGATGCTTCCTCCGACAGCATATTTGAGCTTCTGGTGCAACGTGGAGGTCACGGCACCAGCAGCATGGATCCACGGCCGGCCCAAGAGACAACTGTAGGCAGGCATGATGTCCATAATATAAAAGACCGCGTTGAACATTTCCGGACTGACTTGGATCGGCAGGGTCACCTCCCCGAAAACGTGGCGTTTAGTTCCATCGAACGCTTTCACAACCAGATCACTGGGTGTGCAGATCACTCCACGAGTATCCAACTTCATTAATGCCTTCTTCGGAAGAACATTAAGTGACGAACCCGTGTCCACCAACACGTGCGACATGATCGTGCCCCTACACTCTATCGAGATGTGCAGGGCGCTATTGTGATTCCTCCCTTTGGGCGTTAGCTCTAGGTCTGTGAACCCTAGCCCATTTCCAGCATTTACGTGGGCTACGACCTCTTCTAGATGATTCACCGATATTTCTTGCGGTACATAGGCGGTGTTCAACACCTTCAGCAGCGCGTTGCGGTGTGCTTCGGAACACAGCAACAAGTTTAGAATGGAAATCTTCGAGGGCGTCTGATGGAGATGATCTACAATTTTGTAGTCACTCTTTTTAATCAACCGCATGAACTCCTCGGCATCTTTAACAAGCAAGTCTCTTTCTACCCCACACGGGGCCTCTTCAACGACTTTACTTTTCCCTTTATCGGCCGCATCGGCTCTGACCGCTTTCTCTGCCACGACCTCCGGTGGTGCAAACACTCTTTCGCTGCGAGTAATACCACTGATTCCCGCAAGGTCCTCCACAGACGACCCATATGGTTCTAGCTCCAACCTTTGTCTGTTGCAGTAGACTTCAGCCCCATAATGCCATGGAACGGCGTTAGTGCTCTCGAAGGGTATTGGCCCAGCTTTGGTGATAGTAATTGTGGGCGGTCTGGGCGCAAAAATAGTGATCGGCCGGCGAGGGATGGTGATGGTGGCGATCTCATCGGCTTGCTTCAGCACTACCTCTCCTGATCCACTTTCAGCCCTCCGGCTAAACTGCAGAATCCCTTTAGTCATCAGACTTTGAATTCCTTCAACCAACTGCTCACATCCATCAGAACGTGTGGCACAGTCCATACATAGCTCTCCGCAACCTGGAAAGAACCCTCTTTTCAGCAACTTAGCTTTAACGAAGCTAAGCGGCGTCTTCAGATCTTTGACGTCAGTCAACAAATCTGCATTATCTTCTTCGATAATGGCGTTCACTCCGCCTCCCCTATGATTCGACATAGGATTCTTCGTGACATTGGGCATATTATCGGAGAAGTTGATGATCTTGGCATCCACCATGTCCTGCACCTTATGCTTGAAGGCTTTGCAGTTCTCGATTGTGTGGCCCGGTGCCCCTGAGTGGAAATCACAAGTGGCATTGGCGTCGTACCCTGGCGGAGGTTCCCCTGTCAAGGGAGCCGTCGTCCTCTTCTAGATCAACTGTAGCTGAAGCAAAGTCTGCAAGAGTTGCGCGTATGGCATGGGCGGTGCCTCGAAGTGACGGTTTGCCAAAGATGCCCGATTCTGATACTTCCTGTATCCCTGTTGATTCGGTTGCTGCTGCTGCTGCGGAGCTGCCGGGATATTTATACTGGCCACTTGCTGGTGAGGGCCTTTACCCTTTCTTCGAGCGTTGGTCACAGCGCTCGCCTCTCCTTCTCGCCTTTTGCCAGCATAAGGTTTCTTTCCGCCTCCTCCAGCTGAGGATGACTCGCCTTGAATTTTCCTGATCTTGATCCCATTCTCGACGTGCTCACCCATGATAATGAGATCTGAGAACTTCCGAGACATACCGCTGACTAACTTTTCATAGTAAACCCCTGGGAGGGTGGCTACAAACATCTGCACGAGCTCTCGTTCAACCATCGGCGGCTGAACCCTAGCTGCCAACTCACGCCACCGTTGGGCGTACTCCTTAAATCCTTCATTATTCCTCTGTGACAGGTTCTGCAGTTGGACTCGGTTCGGGGCCAAGTCGCTATTGTATTGGTAGTGGTGCACAAATGCTTCAGCAAGATCCTTCCATGTGCGCACACTAGTGGGCTCCAGACCCATGTACCACTCCAGGGATGGCCCGGAAAGACTGTCTTGGAAGAAGTGCATCAGCAACTTCTCGTCCTTAGAATGAGCAGACATTTTTCTGTAGTACGATCTCAGGTGGACCCGAGGGCAAGTGGTGCCCTTATATTTTTCAAAGTCAGGTACCTTGAACTTAGGAGGCACCTTGAAATCAGCAATTAATCCCAGCTTGGACATATCAACGCCCAAAGTATTTTGATTCTCGATATCTCTCATTTTATCTTCGAGTGCCTTGACTCTAAGCCGCGCTTTAGCATTCAGCTCCCCTTCAACACCTCTCTGAGAGAACACATCATCCTGGTGATCCTCTAACAATGGCTGAGGCACAAACAGATTCCCGACGCCTGCATTGCCGTTGCCCAGCCCGACATTGACATTAGCTCCCAGACTCCCATTACCGACACCCGTCGTATTGAGTCCGATGTTGGTCATCACATTGCCATTAGCACTGCCGTTTCCCCCGGTCACGGGGACACCATTCTGCAGAGTTTCAACTGGTGGAGGAGTAGGCACGGTCCCACCGTGGAGTACGCCGTTGCTATCAACCCTGGAAATCAAAGGCTGAACCAAAGTTCTGAGCTGATCCTGGCCGTTGGCGACCGCTTGCATGAGCTCCATGAAGCGATCCATCCTTTCGCGGAGTTCCTGAACATCAGTTTGCACTTGCTCCATGATCCTGGTCTGATTAGCTCTAGTAGGATAGCGGTGAATAGGTCTCTGATCAATCCTGGAACCACCGGAAACAACCTGGGACAACCTGTAAAAACCTGTGACAACCTGTAAACACAAAAGGGTTAGGAAAAACAACAAAATGCTCGTCATGCAAATGCATGCGTGTGTCTGTGTGCTGGGGAGATCTCCCCCGATCCTAGTGCCTGAGTGTCAGTGCTGATAATAAGAAGAAGTCCGAGTCCAATCATGGAAATAACAATCTCATATATAAAAAAAGCCTATCAAGGCAGTACATAGCATCAGCGAGTACAAGATGAATCAACAGCGTGACCTCAGCCAACAAGCCTGGTGATGGTCAGCATACAACAATGATCAAAACAAGAGGAATACAAATAGTCAAGTACGGCCACGGGCGCGATACTCTTCCAACAACCCCTTCGTTTTTGGATGATCTGGCAGCGTGAGTAACCCCTCGACGAGTAACTCCCTCTGCACAATGGTATACTGAAGACCTTCGACCGAACCTTCCCATGCTCCTTCGCCGAAGCAATCTTCTAGCTTCCGCTTCTTGGACTCAAACGTCAGTTTGCGCTCCTTCAGGTTAGCGAGAGCTTTGTTGAGCTGGCCTTCGGCGGCGTATCTGCGAGCGGTTTCTTCATCAAACCTCTCCTCACTATCCTTCACCTGGGCTTCCAGCTTGGAGATCTGTAGCATCAGCTTATCCTCCCGCTCTTTCCTGGTGGCCAGGGAAGCCTTCTAGTGCTGGTTGAACTTGGATATCCTCCGATACGCCTCGTCCAAGTGTTGCTTCTTCGTAGCCAGTACGTCATTGATAGCTTTAAAGTCTTGACCCATGCGCTCACGCTCGGCTATCTGCTTAGTCAAGTATGTCCCCAGTCGGTTCACCAGTTCTGTCTGCCTTTTGAAAGAATGAACGGCTTCATTCCTCTCGCTTCGGAGCTGAGCCAATTCCTTCTCCAGTTCCTCATTTGCCCGCTTCAATTCATCTCGCTCAGCCAATACCTAATTATACTGCTGAAGAGGCACAATAGTAGGCTCTTCACTCATTGAAGGGCTTTCTGGCTTGGCATAAGGAAACGGCGTCCCTATAGCATTTGCCCTGGCTTTGATCCAAGTCACGTACGGAGGGTAGGCTTGATTGTTGCTTTTTCCCAGCAAAGGTTTTCCTCGCTTACTGATACCATTCCACGCGCGCTGAAGCTTGGACAACAGATCCCCCTCTAGAAGACCAGTGAGGTACAGAGATTCCTGTACCTCTTCATCCTTCGGCGGAGTTCTCAAAGCATATGCAAACTGTCGGACCAACAACGGTGGATTGTAGTTTATATAGCCCTTCCTGCCTGTCAAAGGCACATTTGGAAACCCGCTGCAACTGAAGATCACCTCAGTACCCAACCTATCTCTGTCGAACGAGTCAATATCCTCTGCAGATAAACTCATCAGACGCTCGGACCACTCAACTGTGGCTGCAGACGAAACAAAAGGACCCTTCTTGGGCAGATGACTATCAAGCCATTTGTACAGCAAGGGTACGCAGCACGAGACATTCTTCCCCCCTCCTATTCTCGTTTTTGTAGTGGATAGAATGGTAGACATCTCCTATCAAGGTAGGGACTGGATTCCCTGAAGCAAAGATGTGAAACGCATCAAAGTCTAAAAAATCGGGCATATTGGGGAACAGAATGATGCCATATATGCACAGAGCAAGGATGGCGTTGAATGCGACCCAACATCCGTCCTTGGCGCACTGCTGAGCCTTTCCCACTAGGAACTGCAAGGAGAACCCGGGAACCTTGTTCCAACTAGTCAATACCAACTCGGAGGCGTCCAGATGAAGTGAAGGAGCTAACCCAGCCAGATCAGGCTCAGCATCCATATGAACAAAAGGCATCTGCCTCTTGATAGGCACACCTAGCAAATCAGCATACTCTTCCAGTGTGGGTGCGAGAACAAAATCCTGGAAAGTGAAACATCTCAACGGAGGGTCGTAGAACTGCAGCAGAGCGTGCAACCCATTCACCTCGAACGCAGAAGGTTTATGAACCAAACTGAGCAACCTGCCGTAAGATTTTCTGAACTCATCCCTCACATAATCATCTGCTAAAGCTATCAAACCAGTCAACTTAACCACATCAGGGGCAGGGAACTTGTAAGCCACGGTCTTCCTTAGAGAACCCATAACAATACAATAGGAGGCAAGAAATCCTGGATCGGGGAAAACGGTACCTGCAACACAGACACACGTTAATGAAATGCAAATGAATATGCAAAACTAATGCAAAATGCAATCATGCAGTAGGAGATCAAGGCAACTGTGCTGTGGAGATTCTGTATCAACAAAGCCATAATCTTGCTCTATCAAGAACAACCACTGCATCTGATAAGAAGAAAACCCTGGTATCGGACCACAAATCTGCCCTGCCAAGAACCACCATCTGATAGGGCCATATACATAGGATCATAATTCTGCTCTGTCAAGAACAAATGTCTGATAATAAGGACCTCTGATGTAGGACCAAGAAATCTGCTCTGTCAAACATACAACTGCTGATGAGATCTTCAGACCCCAATAAAAAATCTGCTCTATCAAGAACAAACATACATCTGCTGACGAGATCTTCAGGCCCCAATCAAAAATCTGCTCTATCAAGAACAATCATATATCTGCAGATGAGAACCTCCGGTACCAACAAAACTGATTCACTATCAAGAAAACCAGGTAGTCTGAAGGTCAAGGTTTCCTCCAATAAACCCAACCCTACTTATAGGTATGGACCTAAACTGACTCAAGTTCGGCATCCTATGCGTTCATCAGCGTCACAGACATTCAAGAGGGGTGATACGATACCCAGAAGGTGTGGCATCACCAGCTCATGAAGCGGCCTCACTCGGCTGAATCACAAATGATCGGTCCCCAGAGTTGACAATCCACCAAACCAGCAACCGTCTCAACCCAAAGGGTTGAAAGAGAAGCCAACCGGGAGAACCTCGTCTGAGCGTGGATTTCATGAGACACTAGTGCCTGCAAAGCAAGCACACGCCCACTAATTTCCACAACTAATGCTATGGTGCACTCAAGCCTGGGTCTGGCTTCTCACTCATCAGAATGCCCCTTCCCACAACAGCACATATAATCATATCATACTGAAAATAAAATGCGGGAAATAAAGTGCGAGAAGTAAAATGTGATAACTAAACGCAACCCAACAAGTAATCATACAAGCGCTAGGATTGACCCTCGCAGGGGAACCGGAGAACCAGAGATTCTGGGTTCGATCCCCAGCAGAGTCGCCAGCTGTCGCTTTCGCGAAAATAAGGTGCCGGCAAAACAGAAGAGTCGCCACCTTTCGTTATTTATCCCTCGGAGCGGGAAAGGAAACGATCAGAAAAACCTAACGAAGAAGGGTAAGACAAGGTCGTCGCAACCATTGTCTGGGTTCGGGAGTCGGTTACGCAAGGGGAATGTATTAGCACCCCTCACGTCCGTCGTACTCAACGGGATCCATGCTTGTGGTGTTTACTTGGACGGGTTGGTTTTATCTATCTACCTATCAAGGCTGGCTTAAAAAAGAAAAGAAAAATGACTCGACAAAGCGTCGCACTTTATGCCTACGTACTCTCATCAGAGAATGAGAAATCAGAGTCAACGTAGTTCGACCTACGACGGATTATGGGGGAAGGTAGCTCGCCAATACATCAGTATTGTGCCTACGTACTCTCAACAGGTATGAGAGATCAGAGCTTACGTAGTTCGGGACACTACGCATTATTTTCGGTCTTTTACGAAAGAAGTGTTTTTTATTGTGTTTGCAATTTCAATCACACTAGAGACTATGACCTGAGAGTGAATGCGTCGCATGTCACCCAAAGGGTACCATACTAAACATCCAGACTGTGGAAAAGAAACTCTCCCACAATCCTTTCTCAGATAGCTTAAGGCTCGTAACGTACGAAAGAAATCATTCATGATTACTGCATCTTAAACTGTTTTGAGATGAGAAGAGAACAGGCCCAACTAGGGGGGAGACTATCAAGTCCTACTGTTGTCATGCCAAGGATTCATCCTATGGTTGAGGTTTGAACAGGGAACTCCTAGAAGTTGTCATGCATAGGTTTCAACCTAAAGTTCTATCATCAATTCCTTATCAAAGGAAATGAGAGTCCTAAGGGATCATGCCAATGATACACCAAAACAGACAAAGCATCAGCTTAAATAGTAATATGCATGCAATGCAAGTGAAGGAGGAAATGTGTGTGGGGCTTCAGCCTCCACAAGCTCATCTCAACCTCAAGCCAGAATGGATAACAGTAATCATACTGAAAAGATAAAACATGCTATCAAGCAAAAACAGTAAACTGCAATCATACAGAAGAAATGAAATAAAATGCCATCAGGCAAACAAACCACATGGGCAAGGGAGCTGGGCTTTACCGAATACCCGCAAGCAAAGCCACACAGTAACAATACATGCAGAGGGAGCAACTCAACCTCTAGTGCAATCATGCTCCTAGATTCTACCTAGTCTAGATATGAACTTATTCTAATGCATCAAGCAAGTCAAACAAAACACATCAATACAGAAAAGAAACAGATAAGAAAGCAGATCAACTCCTCTCTCAACCTCAAGCTTCAGCTCTTCCAACAGCAACTCAGTCTTCAGACTTCAATCACTCTTGACAAATATTAATTTGCTCTTCCAAGTTTCACCCTTTAACCAGCTCCACCTTCAGGATTTACTATTAACCACAAGTATCAACTTGATCTCCTTCAGGATCTCCAAGCTTTAAAGTAAGTATCAACTTCCTTTGTTCTTCAAGCTTCAGCTCTTCAGAATCAATCTCAATTGAATCCTCTTCCTAAGTATCAACTTAGTCTTCAAGCTCTCAAGCTTTACCAGTCTCAACTTGGTCTTCTCTTCCTGCAAGCTTCAGCTACTCAGAGTAATCTTCAATCAGTTAGAAGTGTCAACTTCATCCTTCAGTCTTTAAGCCTCAGCTCTTCAGTCTTTACTGGGTCTTCAAGTATCAACTTGCTCTTGTTGCTCTTCAAGCTTCAGCTGGAATGGCAATGCTCAAGAAGTCTTCATCCTCTCACTCTTCAATGAAGTCTTCATCTTCTCACTCTTCAATGAAGTCTTCATCTTCAAACTCAAGCTCAACATCTCTCAAGATACTCAAACCAGAGGAAATCACTTACCTGGATAAGCCGGGGTGTTAGACTGCTTATTGACCACCAAAGGTGACCTATAAAGGTTCAACATCAAAGGAATGGTTCCCTCAAAAGTTCTACTTCATAGGTACAATCACTTATCCCTCCAAAGGAGAGAGGTGAATATCATGGAAGGACTTTGAATCATAGGGAGGAATGGAGGTGAAAGATACCATCCATATTTGAGAAAGAAGTTAACTAGGTCTAAACTCTTCCTAATCCCTAACCCTAAAACAACAACAAAACAAACAAGATCAAGCTTTCAAGCTCCTCACTCCATCTCCAAGTCTTCTACTATGCTCCTCAATGCTCCTCAAAGCAATACCAAGCTCACCAAGCCCACAAAGCAAAGCAAACAAAAATACAGGCCCACAAGGGCAACACAAACAACCATCAACTACAAAAATCATCTAAAAATAGTATACCACTATATTAAAATCTAATATAATTCCTAGGGGATCCTACATATCTACCCTTAATACCCTTATATGCCCCAATGTCTATCTTGACCTAGAAACCCAAAGTTCTAGTGTTATTGTGGACCTATGTTAAGGATTGACCTAATTCTACACAACCTAAAGTCATCTAAGCAAAACTAACCTAAAATTAATCACAAAATTATGGAATAAATCCAGAGGGGAGCTAAAGTCCTAGTCTAACTATCCTAAAAAGAATGGCCTAAAAATATGAAGGGAACTAGCTAAACTAAATTCTACAAAACCATGTATCAACATAAAAGAATTAAAAAGCTATTAAAAGAGAAAATACACAAAAAATATTAAAATACACAAAAAATATTAAAAATGCGCTAAGCCCATTATGTGAATCATAAAAATCAATTAATAAAATGTAGAGAAAAAGAAAAACACACGGTGTAAAAAGTAGAGAAAAGCAGTTCATTTGAACAAGTGGGCCGTGGGTGGGGTGCATATAGCGTTTGTTCACTTAAGCCCAGGAACTTGGGTTTAATGAAATGCATCGTTTCATCATACTCAGAGTTTCCCTCTCAAATGATGAGATTTAATCAAAGCCGTGGGATTGTTCCTCAGTCAACCGGTCAACTCTTCATCCAATGGCCAGGTCTTCATCTCCTACCTCTGGCTAGGGTTTTGGAAGCAACTCTCATGGAAACAGAGCTAGTAAACACAGACTTCCCTCCATTCGTATGTCCTCAAATCATCATCAAATTTCAACTTTCAAAACACTAAACCACTCTAAATTCAATGCCGAACACGCCCATGGCCTTAGATTTTATTGAAATGGTCTCTATCTTAAAACCCGATAGTAGATCCAAGAAATGGTAAAACCTCAACTTCAATAATTCTTGGATTTCTTGGTACTAAAATGATCACCACAATTCACTGGTGAATTATCAAACTTGTATTCTTCCTCACTATATCTCGAGTTCTTGCTCAACAAAGTAATGGTGTCCATAACTCAACCTTCATCAAATGATCCCTAACTCTCCAGAAATGATCACCTACTGGTCTCTAACCTTTCTAACCTAACCATTCTTGCTAATGATACATAAATTATGGTGTAGAAGAAAAGTTACTAACCTGATGAATTTTGATTAACAGATGGTGTAAACCTTCACTGCAAGCCTTCAAACTCTTCAGAATCGATCCTTGAATGATGATAGAGCTTCTATTTGCAAAAGATTGCACCAAGAAAGCTTCAATCTCCAAAACCGATTATGACTTGCAACCTTGAAAATCCAATTGCCAACTCTTCAAATCTCCATGGTTTTGCTCTCAAATTGGTCTGCACAGCTTCACTATGATCAGAGGAATGTGTTTAGATTGAAAGAATGGATGGAATTGAATCAGAATGTGGATTTTGCTTTCAACTTGCAATGGAAGCAAATGAAATGGACAACTCTCTCTTCTCTCAAATCTTACACCAACCTTGCATCTGAGCAAGTTCTATACATTATATAGAGTGGTTTAGAATCATCTAGAACCATCTGGAATCATCCCATGAGAAATTGGGATTCTCATGTCATGAGTTTATGAATTCACTTCTTCTCACATATCATCTCATGACATAGCTCTTGCAGCAACTTGCCTTGGCTTGAAATTCTCCCTAAATGAGATATAGGATGTGTTAGGATACTTAGCAAGCTCATACATTGCCTTTCCTTATGTTTTGCATTTGAACCTTAAGATGCAAGCAACCAATTTCCAAAGCATCCCCATGATCTAGGCCTCAAATCAAAATTGTGGCTGAACCATTGTTTTTAGAATGTCTTTTAGAGTCAAAATGACCTATTATATGCCATGGTTTAGATGTGTAACTTGGAATTTCCAATTTCCAATTTCAACTTATTTAACTTATGCCTCCATTTTAGGTCATTTTTACCACTTTTTTCTACAAGCCTTTTCAACATCTCATGACCTCCCTAATAGCCTTAAAACATCATTCTAAGAAAGTTTGATGTTGAATATTTTTCCATTTGAAGCTTGGAAATAGGAGATATGGCCTTATGCTTGAAATGACCCATAATATCCAAATGACCAAAATGCCCTTGACTTGTCAAAGCCATAAGTTGAGTTCTACAAATCCTATCAAGGACTTCTAGTACTCTCTAGAAAGCTAAGAAGAAGCTATACAACATTAATGTTGACCAAGAGTTCATAGGAATCATCCTACTTGGGCAAAAGTTGGATGCAAGTTGGGTGACTTTCAAGGACCCAGATTCACATACCTCAGATGACCTGTAACTTGTCAAAGTCATAACTTGAGCTCTACAAATCCTATCAAGGACTTCTAGTACTCAAATTAAATCTAAGAACAAGCTCTACAACATTCATGTTGTGGGGAAGATGAGATGACAATCACATCTTGAGCTAAACTGCCTTGAAGATAGGGATCAAACTAGGGGATTTTACACTGTCAAGCCTTAGAAACCCTAGCTTAAAACTTCTCAAACTCCTCAATCATGATGAGTTGGTCTAGGAATCATCCTTATAGCATCTCAATGCATCAATCCATGATCACATGGCTTCTTGGATTAGGTCTCAACCCTCTTCAAATCATCAGTTGACCTAGGGTTGACCCAGTCAAACCCTAATTCCAACACTCATGGCTGAGTCTTCTTAAACTTGCACAATGAACTTTCTAGGCTTCATGATGGCTTTCAAGACATCTCATAAGCTCTCCCAAAGCTTCAAGTCCATCCTCATAGCTTCAGAATCATCTGAGGATCCCCTACAACTCTCAAGTCATGAGGCACACAACCTTGGTTTCAACCAATCTTTCTGAGGATCTCTTAACTTCTCTGATAAAAGTATCAACCTTTGAAAATTTGAATAACCTTCTTGGCTAGCTTCAAAGTCTCATATAACTCTTGATTGGTAATCATACCTCTTGATCTACTGCACACATATCAATGAGATGCAGATGATAAGGTTAGTGAACACAAGCTAGGTAAATAAATGTTGGTCAAATTTTGGGGTGCAACACCCATGGAGTTATTTGTTCAAGATGATTCTTGATTTCCCCAGCGGAGATGCATCATCCCCAGCAGGTTTCTGAACAGCGAAGTTGAAACTTCCCTCGAAGACTTGATGATTGAAGTCCAACCGCATTGACAAAGCAGTTCTCTCAGCTGATGCGGAGTGCCTGATGGCAGAAGTTTGGATATCCCCAACTGGTTCATGATTGACCAAGAATTCTATTCCCGACTTACTGGTGAAGTTCGGCTGATGCCCGAAAGTTCACTTTGAATGCCCGACGGCATGATTGACTTGATTGTTATTCTGATGAGTCCCGAGGAATCTTGATGCCTGACGGCATGATCGACCATGTATCACCGGTTACCGTGTGACCAATTCCCCAGCTAGTTGCCGTGCAGCTAATATTTCGGCTTTCGAAGATTTGTTCCCATCAGAGTATCGCGTACTTGTGCAGTTGGCAAATTTCAGGGTTTGTCGGTATTCAACCGTCTCGCACCTTGATTGGTTGAGAGCCGTCCGCTTCTCACCCAGTCAGGTTCAAGCCGTTTGAATAGGGGCAGCTGTTGCACCCCAAAATTTGACCAACATTTCTTTACCTAGCTTGTGTTTCATTTCATTCACATTAGCATTATCATTTGCATTTCATTGACATGTATGCAGGAGATCAAGAGGTATGAGTATCAATCAAGGGCTACACAAGAGTTTGAAGCTAGCCAAGAAGATTATTCAAGTGGTCAAGGGTTGATATCTTTGTCAGAGATGTTAGAAGATCCTCAGAGAGAGTGGTTGAAACCAAGAGGGTGTACCTCCTAACTTGAGAGTTGTGGGAAGCTCCTCAGATGATTCTGAAGCCAGGAATGTGGACTTGAAGCCTTGAGAGAGCTTATGAGATGTCTTGAAAGCTATCATGAAGCCTAGATAGGTCATTATGCAAGATTAAGAAGACCCAGCCATGAATGGTGCAGTTAGGGTTTGACTGGGTCAACCCTAGGTCAACTGATGATTGGGAGAGGGTTGAGACCTAATTCAAGGGCCATGTGATCATTGATTGATACATTGAGATGTTATAAGGATGATTCCAAGGTTAAATCATCATGATTGAAGAGTTTGAGAAGTTTCAAGCTAGGGTTTCTAAGGCTTGACAGTGTAAAATCCCCTAGTTTGACCCCTATCTTCAAGGCAGTTTAGATCAAGATGTGATTGTCATCTCATCTTACCCCCAACATGAATGTTGTATATCTTGTTCTTAGATTTAATTTGAGTACTAGAAGTCCTTGATAGGATTTGTAGAACTCAAGTTATGACTTTGACAAGTTACAGGTCATCTGAGGTATGTGAATCTGGGGCCTTGAAAGTTACCCAACTTGCATCAAACCTTTGCCCAAGAAGGATGATTCCTATGAACTTTTGGTCAACATGAATGTTGTTCCTTATCCTCTTAGCTTTCTATAGAGTACTAGAAGTCCTTGATAGGATTTGTAGAACTCAAGTTATGGCTTTGACAAGTCAGGGGCATTTTGGTCATTTGGAGATTACAGGTCATTTCAACCATAAAGCCATAACTCCTATTTCCAAGCTTCAAATGGAAAAATATTCAACATCAA
This sequence comes from Lathyrus sativus, assembly GCA_963859935.3. Classification (NCBI taxonomy): domain Eukaryota; kingdom Viridiplantae; phylum Streptophyta; class Magnoliopsida; order Fabales; family Fabaceae; genus Lathyrus; species Lathyrus sativus. The sequence continues at coordinate 279,466,511 of OZ012740.1, read as the reverse complement.
ACTTGTTCAAAATGATGTTTTAAGGCTAGTAAGGAGGTCATGATATGTTGAAAATGCTTGTAGCTCAAAGTTGCAAAAATGACCTAAAATAAGGGCATAAGTTAAATAAACCAAAGTTGGAAATTCATATTTTCAACCTACACATCCAAACCATGGCATGTAATATATCATTTTGACTCTAAAAAACATTTTAAGAACATTGGTTTAGCCACATTTTTGAGTTGAGATTCAATTTATGGACTTGCTTTGGAAAGTGGTTACTTGCATATTAAGTAACATTTGCAAAACTCAAAATCAAGGCATGAGAAAGGTCCTTGGCAAGCTAAACCCTTCTAAAATGTTACTAGGGGAGAAATTGGAAGAGATTGAGATGGTTTTCAAGCTGCAAACAGAATTATGCATGTCATGATAAGTGATTGAAAATCTCATGACATGAGAAGTGGAAACTCTCATTAGAAGGATCTAGAGGGTTCTAGATCATCTAAACATCATCTATATATTTAATAGAGTTGATCCAATGCAAAGGTTGGTGATGATTAAAGGAGAGAGCATAGATTGAAATTGAAATTTCATAGCTTGCAAGTGCAATCGGTTTCACCAAATTCTTCACTCTCCATCCATTTTCTTGATTGAAACTTCTTCCAGGGATGTTAAGGAGTGATTCCAGATCATAATCAAGAAGGATTCGTGGCTAATTGGTGCTCTTGAAGTCAGAATTTTCCACCTGCAACTCACCATCGGGTTTCAAGATTCAAGCACTTTCAACTGGTTCTTTTGCATACAGAAGCAAGGAGAGGGTTCATTGATCGTGTCTGCAAGATTGGAGAGCTTGAATTGGAGGTTTAGTGCATCTGTTCATCCAAGATTTTCAGGTTGGTAACTTTCTTCCTATAGCATGATTTAGGTAGAATTAAGTTGAATTAAGGTGTTCGATTCATTGTAGAATGGTGTAGGATGGATTTCAGATAGTTAATGGGAGAATTAGAGACAAAATGGGTGAATTACCATTTTCGGTTGAGATTTGGATATGGTGAATCTTGAGGATTCAGGTTGAATTAAGGGTATGGTTGAACTCGTGACAAGATTTGGGACAAGAATCATGTTTTGACCATTTGCAATGGAGGCCTGTAGAGAGAATTAGGGTTGGGGATGGTGACCGGAGCACCACCGGTGGTGGCCGGAGCTGGGCGCGAAGTTCAGGCATTCAAAAGGTAGAAGATGATGTTAGCACCGTTGGATCAAGAGGAAGACTTTGACTGAGGAAGCAATCCAATGGCCACGTTTTAATTTGAAGTTGTGAAGGATTTTTGATAATGAAACGCACCGTTTCATTTATTCAGTGTTTTGGGCTTAGTGAACTAAGCGATATTCACACACCCCTGATGGCCCAACCCATGGTTTGAACTATGTTTTGTTTCTATCCACACCGCGCGTGTTATTATTTTAATTTGATTTTCTTTTAATTTTCATTTTATCCATGGTTCTTGAAAAATTCATAATAAATTGAAAATTAATCCAATTAATCCCATTCTTTTTGCATTTTACTCATGATTGAGTATAGTATTTTTTTAGAGAAAAAATATTTTCATTTCATGTAATTTTTGATTTAATGGGAATTTTACATGTTAATTGATATTAAAATGGTTATGTTTGATGCATAATTTTGTGGAATTTAGTGTGATCACTTGGTGATGATTTTGAGCCTAATTTTGTGTGTGTGATTAGGTTAGACATGTATGCTCCCATAGTATTTTTATCACATTTTTTTGATGAAAATAGGTGTGCTTTCTAGATTGATATTTAGGTGCTTCCTTTTAGGGTTTAGGTTTGATACCTTGTAATGTAGGATTTATTTCTAGGTCTAATTTGATGATTTGATCTCTGAAATTAATGTGGTAGAGTCATGATTGACCTAGGTTCCCATAGATATTTTTGTAGGATTTTACAATTGGTTTTAGTATTTTAGTTAGGACTAACTTTAGTACTAGGTTTTAGGTGATCCTAACTTACTAATTCAACTAGTTTAACTTCCTTAGTCCCCTTAGATTAGGGTTTGTGCTTTGTTTGCCTTTGGTTGAGATTGAAGACACGTTGAAGACAAGGTGAGGTTGCTTGAATTTGCTTGAAGTTGCTTGGAGCTAGGAATTTCTTGTGCCTGAAGGTGTCTGATGAAGGTTTAGGAGATAGGAGACATAGGGAGAGCCTTATAGTTAGAATGATTTCTTTCACAAATATGGAAAGCATCTTGTGCTTCCATTCCTCCCAATGACTAAAAGTCCTTCTCAGATATTCACATCCCTCCTTTGGAGGGATGAATGGCTTTATCTGGGAAGTAGAACTTTGAGGGAACCAGTCTCTCATAATGATGGACCCTTACAGGCTTCCTTTGGTTGTCAGTAAGCTGTTTATCATTTCCCCTCATCCTGTTAAATCAATTGTCTTCTGGTTTGAGTATCTTGAAAGATGTTGGACTTGAGTTTGAAGATGAGGACTTCAGGGAAGAATGTGGGAGAGGATGATTCCTTGAGCATTGCCATTGCTGCTGAAGCTTGAAGAGCAAGAATAACAAGTTGATACTTGAAGATTCAATGAAGATTGAGGGAAGAGCTTGCTTGAAGAAGATTGAAGGATGAAGTTGACACTTCCATGTGATTAAAGATTACTCTGAGAAGCTGAGGCTTGTAGATAAAGAAGACCAAGTTGATACTGGTAAAACAAAGAGAGCTGAAGCTTGAAGACTAAGTTGATACTTGTGAAGAGGATTCAATTGAGATTGAGTGTGGAGCTGAGGCTTAAGGAATAAAAGATGAGTTGACACTTACACTGATGCATTGATAGCCTGTAGGAATCAAGTTGATACTTGTAGTTAGGAGTGAAGCCTGAAGGTGGAATTGACTGAAGAGCTGAAGCTTGGAGAAATGGAGATAAGTTGAAACTTATGTTTGATGGATTGAAACCCTGGAAGCAAGTTGATACTTGGCATGGGGGATGATAGCCTTGAAAGGTGATTGAAGTCTGAGGACTGGATAACTGTTAGAAGAGCTGAAGCTTGGAATTGGAAGAGGGGTTGATCTGCTTTCTTGTCTGTTTTCTTTTCTGTATTGATGTGCCTTGTTTGACTTGCTTGATGCATTAGAATAAGTCCATGATTAGACTGACTTTAAGCTAGGAGCATGATTGCACTAGAGGTTGAGTTGCTCCCTCTGCTTGTATTGTTACTGTATGGCTTTGCTTGCGGGTATTCGGTAGAGCCCTGCTCCCTTGCCCATGTGGTTTATTTTGCTTGACAGCATTTCATTCCTTCTGTATGATTGCAGTCTCTTATATTCTGCTTGATAGCATGTCTTTTCTGTATGATTACTGTTATTCATTCTGGCTTGAGGTTGAGATGAGCTTGTGGAGGCTGCTGCCCCACACACATTTCCTCCCTCACTTGCATTGCATGCATTTTAAAGTCGTTTACTGTATATCTATGTACTGTTTAAGCTGATGCTTTATCTGTTGCTGTTTATCATTGATATGATCCCTTAGGACTCTCACTTCCTTTGATAAGGAAGTGATGATAGAAATTTAGGTTGAAACCTATGCATGATAACTTCTAGGAGTTCCCTGTTTCGAACCTCAACTATAGGATGAATCCTTGGCATGACAACAGTAGGACTTGATAGTCTCCCTTTAGTTGAGCCTGTTCTCTTCTCATCTCAAAACAGCTTAAGATACAGTAATCATGAATGATTTCTTTCGTACGTCACGAGCCTTAAGCTATCTGAGAAAGGATTGTTGGAGAGCTTCTTTTCAACAGTCTGGATGTCTAGTATGGCACCCTTTGGGTGACATGCGACGCATTCACTCTCAGGTCATAGTCTTTAGTGCGATTGAAATTGCAAACCCAATAAAAAACAGTTCTTTCGTAAAAGACAGAAAACAAACTTCAAACCTTTTTGCCCCGTGGGCCCATAATTCAAAGGAAGCTTTTCTGAAGAAGAGAGTGTCGTTAAACTTCAGCGCCAACGCAAACAGGCTTTGTCCCTAACTGCTGGAACTGTTGTTTAACCCTACTCGATAAAACAGATGAATCTGAATCCCCGTAATCTATAGTAGCCCGAACTATGTAAGCTCTGATCTCTCATATTTGTTGAGAGTACGTAGGCACAATACTGATGTATTGGCGAGCCACCTTCCCCGTAACCCGTAGTTGGTCGAACTACGTTGACTCTGATTTCTCATTCTCTGATGAGAATACGTAGGCATAAAGCGCGACGCTTTGCCGAGTCATTTTCTTTTCTGTTTAAGCCAGCCTTGATAGGTAGATAGATAAACCAACTCGTTCAGTAAACACAACAAGCGTGGATCCCGTCGAGTACGACGGACGTGAGGGGTGCTAATACCTTCCCCTTGCGTAACCGACTCTCGAACCCAGACAATGGTTGCGATGACCTTGTCTTATACCTTTTTCGTCAGGTTTTTCCGATCGTTTCCTTTCCCGCTCCGAGGGATAAATAACGAAAGGTGGCGACTCTTCTGTTTTGCCGGCACCTTATTTTCGCGGTAGCGACAATGAGAGATTCTTAAGAGGTTTTGGAACCCTTAGAATTATTTGTAGGATTTTACAATCACTTTTGGTATTTTAATTAGATTTAGTTTTAGGACTAACTTCTAGGTGTTTCTGATGAACTAACTTGACTAGTTTAAATCATAGTTCCCCTTAGATTAGGGTGGTGGTGCTCTTGTGCTTGGATGATCATGAAGACCGATTGAAGATGCTTTGGAGTGCTTGAAGGAGCTTGAAGTTGAAGAATTTCTCATCTTGTGGAGTGCTTGTCAGGAGCTTAGGAAAACTAGGGTTTTAGGAAGAGCATTAGACTAGTTTTGTTTCTTTCTTCAAACATGGAGTATATTGTTCATCTCCATTCAATCCAATGACATAAAGTCCTCTTAAAGAAGTCACATCTCTCCTTTGGAGGGATGAATGGCATGCTTTAAGAGTAGAACTTTGAGGGTACTTCTCTGCTACAGTGTTAAGATCTTAATGACTTCCTTTGGTTGTCACTGAGTTCTTAACATTTTAACTTGATCTTGTTGAATGATTCTCCCATGGAGGTGCTTGTTGGAGCTTGGTAAAGAGAAAGTTTGAAGCTTGTTGAAGCTAGGGTTTTGCTGCTTGCTGAAGCTGGTTGCTTGTTGAAGCTAGGGTTTTGCTGCTTGCTGAAGCTGGTTGCTTGTTGAAGCTAGGGTTTTACTGCTTGCTGAAGCTGTCTACTGGTTGAAGTTTGCTGGTTTAAGCTGCTTGCTTGTTGAAGCTTGGTGCTTGTTGAAGTTTGTATGTTGAAGCTATTCATGAAGATGAAGGTTGTTGTTGTCAACTTTTTGCTGTTTAATCACCTGTTGTTGTTAGAGCTGTTGTTTGCTGTAGGAGTTTGGTGCTGCTGCTTGGGCTGCCTCCTCTGCTTTGGGGTTTTTGTTTTCTATATTGTGTGTTGGCTTGTGTAGCTTGCCCCCTAGGATTGAAGTGAATGTTGATTCACTTTGCCTGTTGTTTTCCCAGGTTCGAGGTTGAGTGGGACTCCCTTGCCTCGCTTGTATTGCTGCATTGCATGCATTTTACTGTATTTGCTTGCGTTCTTTTCTGTTTATCCCCTAGGATCTCTGATTTCCTCTGTGCAGGAGGGAATTACGACAGACATTAGGATCCTCATCCATGCATGACAACATTAGGTTAGTTTTTATTCCCTTTTCAACCCTAGGCTTTTTAGAGCTTCTTTCTCTTCTTATCTCAAAACAACTCAAAAACACAGTAATAAGGTTAATCGATGTCGTACGTTACGAGCCTTAAGCTATTCGAGAAAGGTTTGCTGGAGAGCTTCTTTCCAGTAGTCTGGCTGCTTAGTGTGGTACCCTTTGGGTGACACGCGACGTAGTCACTCTCAAGTCCTAGTCTCCAGTGCGTCAGAGATTGCAAACAAACTAAAAAAACACTTCTTTCGTAAAAGATTCAAAACAAACATCAAAGTGTCATTTTTGTCCGCTTGGACTCTTAATCAAGAAAAACCCTTTCTGAAGGTAATAAAAAATAGTCAGACAAGCTTGTGTCTTCCGTAGCCCGAACTACGTTTGCTCTGATCTTTCATGTTGTATGAAAGTACGTAGGCATAGGATGCCGTATCCTAGCGAGCAACCTTCCCCTCCTTTCCCGTAGGTAGGCGAACTACGTTCACTCTGATTTCTCGTTCCAGACGGGAATACGTAGGCAAAAAGTGCGATACTTTGCCGAGTTATCTTCTTTTCTTTTTAACCCAGACCTGTAGAATAGATAGAATAACAATCCGTACCAGAAAACAAGCGTGGATCCCGTCGAGTACGGCGGACGTGAGGGGTGATAATACCTTCCCCTTGCGTAATCGACTCCCGAATCCAGGAATTTGGTTGCGACGACCATTCCTTTCCCGTTTTGCATTAGGTTTACTTCGAGCGTTTCCTTTCCCTCCGTTGGGATAAATAACGCACGGTGGCGACTCTTCTGTCATAGCCGGTGCCGATTTTCGCAGTAGCGACAAACCTGTTGTGCAGGAACATACCCATAGTACATATCTTTTGGGGTGGGTTAGACCATGGCACCACGCTCGCGGTCTCTAAACTTAGGCTCTTGTTTGTTTTCCTATACATTTCTGTATATGTGGATGTGTAAGTACGTGAATATGTATGTATACGGGGGTTTTATGCATCCCTACATTCATACATTCATGAAAACCCCTTTGGTTTCAAGGAATTCAGTTGTTCTTTCCTTTGTAAAAAAAATTAATAGAGGTCATGGATTTTGAAGCAAAAATTTTATGTTTTTCCAAAATGACTGCAAATTGTATTTGAGTTCCTTGAAACCATTTGGTTTGCATTTACATTGCATGAGCATGTCGTCACATTTTCATTGCATTTGCATTTCTCAGCCTTGAGTCTCATTTTCTTCTTCCTATGTCACAAGAGGATACCTAGCACGCATTCTGGAAAAATGCCGATGATGAATGAGCTTTTAAAAGGCCAAGAACCCTTGAAAGAGGAGATTCGAGTTTTCAAAGGTCAGATGAACTAGGTCTTGGAGACTTTGCAAAACTTGATGAAGAAAGAGGGGCACTGTTACCCTATTGTATCCAGAGAAAATATTACTTTACCATCTCCACAGCAAGGAAGTCATCACTCCTCATCCAACTAATGTTACCCCAAGTCTAGGGCAAACCCATATGGATACTCTCTATTTACCAGCATTTAGTTATCCCTCAAGATGTCATCATCAGCCTTTGAATGCCAAGTTGGCATATCAACATCCATTAGCTATTCCTCTTTAAGGTCATTGAAATTGAAATAAGAGGCAGAGACATAACAAGAGGCAGAATTGGAACAAAAGGAACAAGGCTCACGAAGAACAGATACCTATACCGCTTAGTAAGCTCTACCCACTTGCAAGCATCAATAAAAAAATTGATCCACAACAAGAGCTTAATCTTTGAAGAAGACCATCCAGAGGTTAAATATGGCTATTGTACTGAGACAATAGGGCATATCATAGAAGAGTGAAGAGTTTCAGGCTCAGGTTGCAAGATGTGATAGAGTCACTAGCACCCCAAGGAGGAAGGCTAGATGTCAATATCTCGATTTTCGAGCCAGGTGACAATAAGGGTAAAGAACCTATGAGACCTCTTAAGGTTTTATACCATAAGGAACAAGTCACGTGCATGAGTCGATCAAAAGCAAGATCCTGATCGTCAAAGAAATGACCCCTTTTTTTCGACACATAAGTTGAAGTTTGTTGAAGATAATTCCCTAAAGCTGGCAATCTTTTGGCTGTTTCAGCACTTCCTGTTGTACTTTCTTTGTATTTTTGAATCTGTATTTGCTTGTAAGTATTGTTGTTTTTTTGAATTGGCAATATTAATGAAATGTTTATGCATCTTTTGATTAAGTTCATTCGTATTCACTCTTTCTCTTTCCTTTCATTTAAAAATAAAAAATAAAAATAAACAAAAGGGTTTTTTTCACCCACTTATCTTTACCCAACTGTTGTTATTCAAGCAAAGATTGGGGAGGATGATGAAATATCCATAACTGCTGTTGGTATGCTTTCAATTAAACTTTGCCGATGATGTAAGGCATTGTTTCAAATCCCCAAACACTGGAGAAATAAGGAAGATAATCCCTTGTTAACCACTTTGAGTCTAGAAGTAGTTGTTTTCTTTTAGAATTGAAAAACCATTCAATCTTAAACCTGGGGCAGGATAGTTTTCAGTTTAACCTGGTTATACATTCAAATACAAGTGCTTCATGGAAGACACATGTCAGCTCTCTTAAATCAAGTGAACAAATAGTGTACAAGTTGCTTCTAAAGTGAAAAATAAGGAATGGTCGCTAAGAAATACTTACTCGAAGAATGAGCCGAGTCGTTTTCAAGAAAAAAGCTAAGAAAGATGGGAAGCTCATAAATTTGCCTTATACAAAAAAGGCTTGTATGAGAACTAAAAAAGGATGAAATTAAAGTTCTAACTCTGAAAGTCCCCAATTAACACAACCAAATGTTGTAAGGGAGTAGTGACTACCCTAGGTTTCTGAACCATCACCAACTATCATCAGTGTGATTCCTAGCCTATAGGAACCTGAATGTATAACCTGAGTTAACTGAGCATAAGATTGAAGTTCATTATAAAGATTTGGTGGGGACAAACAAACTTTCAGCCTTTGTCCTTTATTTCATGACTCCTAATGATATTTTCTATTTGTTTGTGTTGATCAATTCATTTGTCATTCTATAATTGTATAGATACACTTTGTTTTTTTATCTTTGAATCACTCCATTATGTTGTTTTACAAATAAATTTTGATTTCAAAAGCTTGCATGAATGTTGCATTGAAACTGCCAATTTTTTAAGAACAATACTGTTTGCAAGAAAATACGATATGAAAGGAATCCCAACGAATGCAGTCTGCTAGGGAATTTGACTAGGTAAACAAAGCTCAGCCTGGGGCAAACAATTTGAAGGATTGGTTAATCCAGCATTCCAAGAGTTAAGAAATCAGGGGAAGAGCTCTTCAAACTTCAGAATATTATGGCACACCATCTCGAGGTTCTCTTATAGAAAGTTGTTTCCTAACTCCTTTAAAGTCAAACCACTCCAAGATTCAAATAATTTGGGGCAATCAGATCGAGACTTGATGAATCTCTCAAAAGCCAGTTAATCAGGAGAAACCAGGTTGAAATTAGACAAATCTCTCTCAAGGGCATCCCTTCACAAATCAACCAGCAAGCAGGGGCAAGTTTGTTTCCTATTTGTTATTCCCAGAGTCAGACAGGCAAATTTGAGGGTTTTGTTTTACATTTAAATTGAGGCAGTTACGTCGAGATTGGTTGAATCTCTCCATGAGTTTTAACACATTGAGACATCTTGTATGCCAATTCTTCTGTAAAATCCTCTTGATAATTTCTAATCGCAGACCATGTAATCTGGGGAAGATGAGACTTGAAGGTAATCATTATGCAAGTTAGAGTGCATAACTACATTGTTCTTGTGACATCTTCTGCCATCTCCCTAGTAAGTTGTTACTTCACTTGATATTGGAAATTTACCATAGATCATTCTCTTCCAACAAGGAAATCAGGCTCGTGATGGAAATCCTAGTGAATTCATTATGTTGTGCTCCGAGTGGAATACTCTTTTCCCCCAGAGAAGGTTGTAACCTTGAAGTAGAACTGTTGGTTCTGCATGTTCATCCCTAGTGATGTTTCCAAACTGGTGAGATTGGCCGGGTATCCTTGTCGAGATGTCATCTCGAGTTTTGCTTCCCCTTGTCTGTTTTGTCAGCATAAGCATAAGCATAAATATGGCATACATGCATTCATACATATGCATGTCATCTGAGCATTTTTCTACCTATATGGTGTTTACCTGTTTTGTTCACTTTGAGCCGTGTTTATTTCCCAAATGACTGGGTTTGTTATTTCTCTCCAATAGAGTTGTCAGCCCTTAGGCATAAAAGTGCCCATCCTTTTTGAATTCCCCACAGAGTTTGATTCTTGGGGGCGATGTTTGCTTCAGTTATCTTTCCCATGTTTGGATATGATAAACCCCAATTTGAGTTCATTCCTCAATGGGTACAGTCTTGTTAGACCGTTTCTTTCTTGTTCCTAGATTGAACTTTGGTCCCTGGCAATGCTGCTTTTGAACCCGATTAGTTCGTCAAACCTAGTTTGAGTGTGCATTTATTGTGCATTGTGTCTCCCAGGGAGAATCTATTACAGATCCTCATTGAAGACAGAAGACATTCTTCAGTAGTGTTCTTGTAATAACATCTCTTTGAAAGTTATACCCAGAAAATAAGTGGCAGTATCTCCCGAGAAGCTTATCCGTCTTTGGTGTTATTTAACCTTTTACAATTTCCCTGGTACTCCTCACATGATGGAAGTTTTGATGACCCATCCTTAGAGTAGGAACTTTGACTCTCCAAAGAGGTTTGTGTTGTTAGCTGGCTTGCCTAAGCCCCACACTATCCCCAACGAAGTGAATAGGTTTGACCTCTGAGTGTTGGCAAGGACACCTTGGTTCTATGGATTCAATATGACATTCTATTTCCCCATTAAAGTAGATTGTGATTTGTCTTCCCCTCTGAGTCTGTTGTTTCCGTATCTCTCGTTAGAGTCGGTTCTTGCGTGTTTTTGAGCATTTGCATCATATCATAGTATGTGCACTTAACATATCTTTTTGGTTTGTGTTTGCTTGTTTGTTGTTTTAGTTTCTAATTCCAATTGTAACAGGAAATGTTTGGCGTTTGTTGTGGTTTTCGTCCACCTTTGTCTCCTGTAGAGTCGCTTGGCTCCCCTTTCGAGATCTTTGGTTGTCACCAGATCTTTCTAGATCAGTTGTTACTTTTATCTTTTAACCTTTGGTTGTTACCAATTTTCCCCTGTGGCCTAGTTGTTATCAAATCTTCTATTGTTTTAGCTTGTCTGGTCGTCTCCAGATTCCCCTGTGAAGTCTAGTTGTAACTAGCAATTTCCAACCGAGGATCCAATTATCATTGATGTTTGTTATTTGGTAGTTACAAGTATCACCTTATGAGGTTAGTTGTTACTAGCTGGTCAAATCATTCTTAGCATTTTGGTGGTCACCGACCATTACCCATGAAGCCCGGTAATGTTTTGACTGACATTGTTTAAATTCCAATCGTTATTGGTATCTCAATTTGTTTGTCACCATATCAGCTTGAAAATCCAGTAATGTTTTGATTAGCATTCTTTAAAGTCTAATTGTTATTGGCATCACTATTTTGGCCGTCACCAATCCACCTTGAAAGCCCAGTAATGTTTTGATTGGCCTTGTTTTAAGTCCAATTATCATTGATATCTCTATTTTGGTCATCACCAACCCCCGTAAAGTCCAGTAGTTACTGGCATCCCTCAAAATCCAATTGTTATTGGTACTGCCGATTTAGTTGTCACCATATCTGCCTTGAAGTCCAGTAATATTTTGACTGGCATTGTTTAAAATCCAATTGTTATTGGTATAGCCGATTTGGTTGTTACCATATCCGCCTTAAAAGTCTAGTAATGTCCAATTGTTATTGTATTGCCAATTTGGTTGTCACCATATCCATTTTGAAAGTCCAGTAATGTTTTGATTGGCGTTCTGTGTAAAATCCAATTGTTATTGGTATCACTGTTTTTCTTGTCACCAATCCCTAAGAAAGTCCAGTAGTTACTAGCATTAATTGAAAACCCATTGTTATATATAGTGGAGTGTTTGGTCGTTACCTGTCTCCACTCGGAAGTCCAGTGGTTACTGGCATTGTTAAGTCTAATGGTTGTTGACAATTTCATCCAGCTCTGTTGTGTTCTTTGATTGTTGGTTGTTACCAACATCTCCCCATGAAGTCCAGTAGTTACTAGCACTGTTTGAAACCCAATTGTTATTGGAATGTGGTTGTAACCTAGATCTTTTTTCCCTGTAAGTCAAGTGGTTATTGATATTTTCGCATCACTGTGAAGAGGGGCCGGCAAGAACAGAAGAGTCGCCATCGTTCGTTATTTATCCTAAAGAGAGGGAAAGGAAACGATCAGAGAAAACCTACGAAAAAGGGAGAAGACAGGTCATCGCAACCAAATCTCGGGTTCGGAAGTCGGTTACGCAAGGGGAAAGTATGAGCACCCCTCACGTCCGTTGTACTCAACGGGATCCACGCTTGTTGTCTAGTCTATGGGTGAAAAACATACTATCTACGGCTGCTGCGAACAGGAAGAAACGGAAAGAACTGATTCGATAGGATATCGCCGCCCTATGCCTATGTATTCCCTCGTTCAATGGGAAAGTCAGAGTCAACGTAGTTCCCGAAACTACTGGGGGAGGTTGCTCGCCAAGACATCGCGTCTTGTACCTACATATTCTCATCTTGTATTAGAAATTAGAGTAAAACATAGTTCAGGCTAACTACGGAAAAACGGGGTTTTCTCGATCACACGGGGGCGAGAGAAAAGGTTATGGATAACAGGCGGGTCTCGATTGCACGGGGGCAAGAGAAGGGAGATTAGTCTTCAGCGGCATTGTCTCGATCGCACGAAGGTGAGAGAAAAGAGAAATTACCCGTTAGTGTGCTCGCCAAGACATCGCATTTTGTGCCTACGTATTCTCATCTGGCATGAGAAATCAAAGTAGTCGTAGTTCAGCCAACTACAGGAAAACGGTCTCGATTGCACGGGGACGAGAGAAAAGGGAGTCTAAATTGCAAGGATGCGAGAGAAAAGGGTCTCAACCGCAAGGATGCGAGAGAAAAGGGTCTTAACCGCAAGGATGCGAGAGAAAAGGGATCGGGACACACATGCCAAATCCTAAGACGTAGGAGCTAATGCGTCGCATATTTCCCAAAGGGCATACACTAAACACTCTAGACGAGCGAGAAAAGGCTCCCCACTCATCATTTCCTACGCGTCTAACGCAAACAGCTCACAACACTCGGCGGTTGATTAAAAAGATGAGTTAGAAAAATGTTACCGAACGGAGCGGTTCTGTTGGCCCTTTACATTGCGTGCAAGCTCATTTCCAAGCTTCTCCTCTTTGATCCTTGTTGATGATGTTTCAAATCGGGACCAATGTGACGCCAAACCGTCATAGCTCGACTTATGAGGGAATTTGAACTATAAGAGGTCACATATTGATATTCGTGCTATGGACAAGATAGAGAAATGATATTGAGGACCATTCTCCAATTTAATCGTGTCGCACGGACCAAAAATAGTGGGATCTCGTCTCAATCGCAAACATAATGTCGATTAACCGAAGGTAGCCTATCGTGATCACAAAGTAAAGAAAATGACCCAAATGGTCATCTTCCATAGATTTAAAATCGAGAAGGTTATCGACTTCGAAAATCTGGTGCTTACGGATATAAGACTTCATCGATCACAGAAAGTCAAAATAAAATCGAAAGATGAAGAGAAATGAGGAGAGAAAAGAAGTGGTCTCGGATCCAACATTATTCATCAATAATTTGACTGGTAATGGATTACGGAAGTGTCGTCGTCGACACAAAAGGCAAAAATGGAACAAAATGCCCAATAACAAATGAGAAATAAAATCTATCTCTAAAATAGAAAATAATTCTAAAAGAAATTTAGGAAGAAAATGTTTATAAAATATAAATATATTACATATAATAATAAAAATAATATATTACAAAATCACAATTTGCTTTAAAAAAAATACATAATATATCTAACTAACATATATATTACATATTAAAAATTAATTAAAAAATTATAAAAAAACAGAAAACAGGGGTGGGGTATGAAATGAAACAAGGGGGTGTGCAAAGAAAAACGGGCCAGAAGCCCACCAACACCCGTCCAAAAAAGTCAAAAGAAAAAGAAATAAAAAAACAAAAAGAAATAGATCCTCTCCTCCTGTCGATCTCAACCTCTCTCTATTTCTCTCTCACTCTCTGTTCAAACTCTCTCTCTGTGCTTTCTGTTCACCATTAATCTCAACCTTTCTCCGTTTTTCAGTTCGTCTACGCTCCTCTCTCGACCTTCTCCCCGTCCTAACTCAAACTCTCCGTCCCATTTTTGTCTCAGCTTGATTTGGTTGCAGGTGGAAGTATTTTGGTTGTTGTGAGAGATGGTGGTTTTAAGGTTGTTTTTCGTTTTGAGGTTTTGAAGGATATGAGTGTTTCTAGGTTTCAATGATATGGGTTTTGGATGAACGGCGGAGTTCATGGCGTATACGTTTGGATGATGAAGTTTATGGTGAGTTTCACGGATTCACGACTGTTTTAGTTTGAAGGTTTGGATTTCTGGGTATCTGGCGAAGAACAAGGGAGGTTTGATGATGAAGATCTGGGTTATTCATGGTAGTTGAATGAAGGTCGAGTGGGTTTTGTTTTGGTTGAAAGCTTCGGAGGTTTGTTTGGAAATGGTGTTGAGCGAAGGTTTGCTGAAAATGATGGAGTGAGGTTCAAAAGCGGTTTTCGATGGTGATGCGGTTTGAGTTTGATTTTGAGGTTTTGGTATGGAGGTTGAAGGAGTTGCGATGGGTTTCGAAGGATTAGGAAATCTGGGTTTGTTTTTGTGTTGCTGAGGGTATGGATGTTGTTAATGGAAGTTAGAAAATGGGTTCTGAAGTTGAACGAGGTGAGGGTTTAAACGAGTTTGAAGGAGATGGTTTTGTGTTATTTGAGGTGGTTGAAGAGAAAAATGGGAGTGACGACATTTCTGTTGAGGTTGCGAGGAAGGTGGATTTCGTTAGGTTTGAAGCAGGGTGACGGATTGATGATCAGAGGTTTTTTTGAGTTGTTCTTGGCGAAGGTAAATGGATTGATGGAGGAATAGCTTGTAAGTCCTTTCCAGAAGATGAAGATGAATGCTGGTTTGAAAATGTTGAACGAGGGTGGTGAGAGGATGAAGGATGATGGAGGAAGGGATGACTGCGCAGAATTCTAGGGTTGGTTGGGGAAGGAAATGAACAGTGTTTTATACCCCCAAAAGCTGACACGTGGCCCTGCTAAAGACTGATTAACTGATTAATTGATAATAGTTTTAATAAAAATGATGACTTAAATAAATGCTAATGATCAATGAAATAAAAGTGACTTAATTAATTGAAACTAACCTAAATAAACTAAGTTGATAAAACGCTGCTAGCTAATTCTGAAAAACAAAGTAATCCAAATCCTAAATTAACTAACTAATCTAATCAACTAATTAATTAATTAAAAAACTATTAAATAAACTAATTGGAAACAAATAATAAAATATATATTATAAAATTTAAATATCTTAAAAAATAAAAAAAAACCTAAATTAGTAATTTTAATATCCATTCCTAAAATTATATCTAAAAACACCTAACCAAATTCTAATAAAAAAGAAAAATAATTCTATTCAAATCCAATAAAATTCTAACAACCTAAATTCTATTCTAAAATCCTAAAAATAATATCTATTTCTAAAAACATTATTAAAAACCTATTTAAAATATTTTCTAAATAATTAAATAAAATATAGCAATAAAATGCAAAATGACATGGAAAAAAGGGCGAGCACCGAAATGCGCCAAATTATCAACACAGACTGAATCATCAAGAGGAGAGTGACTTTCACTCGATTTCGAAACTGAACTTCTCATTTGATTGATTTGAATCGCCTGAAACGCGAGCAAAGCGACTAAAATCCTGATAAATTCAATCTGACTGATAATATGAGCAAGATGTGACCTAAATGATATGCAGATGAAATGCAAAGCAAAAGGCAGTCAAAGTTAGAAAACAGGTGGGCAAATTTTAGGGTGCAACAACTGCCCCTATTCAAACACCTTGGACATGAAGGGATGAAAAGCAACCATTTTCATACATTCAAGGTAGAAGTTGATTGAATATAAAAGAACCCAGAAATTTGCAGTCTGATCAGGATGGTAAACTGTAGAATTTGTCAATCAGGCTCACCTAAGAAAAGTATCTGAAAGTTGCAGGAAAACGAGCAAACTCATTACCAATTCAGAAGCATCGACACGCAGTCAGAAAAACATCTGCTAACATGCAAGCATCTGTTAAACAAAACAGGCATCGAACCCGAAGGCCGGCTCAACACGAAGTTGAGAAGAACATCTGACCTCGCTGTCAGGCAACTGTTAAACAAAAATAGGCATCGAACCCGAAGGCCGGCTCAACCCGAAGTTGAGAAGAACATCTGAACTCGCCGTCAGACATCTGTTAAATAAAAACAGGCATCGAACCCGAAGGCCGGCTCAACCCGAAGTTGATAACATCTTATCCAAAACTCGCATCGTCTGAGGATAGACAGAGAGAAAACCATATCCAAACCTCACATCGTCTAAGGGTAGACGAAGAGAAAAATCATATCCAAAATATCACATCGTCTAAGGATAGACGGAAAGAAAACCACCACATCATCTAATGGTAGACGGGAAGAAAAATATCCAAAGTCGCATCGTCCAAGGGTAGTCGGGAAGAAAAATATCCAAAGTCACATCGTCTAAGAGTAGACGGGAAGAAAACATCATATCCGAAAATCCACATCGTCTAAGGGTAGACGGAAAGAAACAATATATCCAAGAATCCATACCGTCTAAAGGTAGACAGAAAGAAAACCATATAAAAGTCACATCGTCTAAGGGTAGACGAGAAGAATCACCATATCCAAAAATCCACATCGTCTAAGGGTAGACGGGAAGAAAACATCATATCCAAAAATCCACATCGTCTAAGGGTGGACGGGAAGAAACAATATATCAAAGAATCCACATCTTCTAAGGGTAGACAGAAAGAAAACCATATAAAAGTCACATCGTCTAAGGGTAGACGGGAAGAATCACCATATCCAAAAATACACATCGTCTAAGGGTAAACAGAAAGAAAACCATATCTGAATCTCGCATCGTCTAATGGTAGACGGGAAGAAAACATCAAAAGTCACATCGTCTAAGGGTAGATGGGAAGAATTACCATATCCAAAAATCCACATCGTCTAAGGGTAGACGGAAAGAAAACCATATATCCAAGATCACATCGTCTTATGGTAGACGGGAAGAAAACATCAAAAGTCACTTCGTCTAAGGGTAGACGGGAAGAATCACCATGTCCAAAACTCGCATCATTTAAGGGTAGACAGGGAGAAAACAATATCCAAATCTCACATCGTCTAAGGATAGACGGAGAGAAAAACATATCCAAAATATCACATCGTCTAAGGATAGACAGAAAGAAAACCTGTTGGGGATGTCATCATCAGAGGGCTGACGGACAAAGAAAATCTGCTTGGAGATGTCATCATCAGAGGGCTGATAGACAAAGAAAATCTGCTCGGAGATGTCCTCATCAGAGGGGTGATGAACAAAGCATGACCGACGTATGATCCGAAACCCAAAAGCAAACAGATAAGCCGACTGAACCAAGCTGTTGATATATCACTGTCTTGATTGAAAGATGATTCAGGTTGCCACGGAAGGCTAACAAAAACTGGCTTATGCTTCGCATGCATATGTTTGATTTTTTTCTATGGAGTAATGCTCCATACAAAATGAAAATGCTACGCGTTTGAGGATGTAATGCAAAGATGATGCAAATATGATAACTATATGCAGAAATGCAGATGCAGGCTCGGGCTGCCGGGGAAAGCTGGATGCAAAAGAACCAATTCAACAAGATAAATGCTAAAGCCAACTGCGTTGGGGATAATTGGATGTGGCGAGTATGATTGCACTTTTGCTGGGGAAGACCAGGTGAAACCTGACGGTTATTGGTTTTTCAAAGGTGAATTTGTTTTGGGTACCAATGGGAATTGGAGTTTAGAATGAGGCGCCAATAGGGATTGGGCTTTCTGGTGGTTGCCAATATGGATTGGACTTTCTGATTATCTGTGAGGGGTCAGGTATGGCTGACGCTGGAAAATGTCATGTCTGGATACAGGGTTGGAAACCGGCTTGTCTGAATACAAGGTTTATGAAAACGACTTGTCTGGATACAAGGTTTATGGTGTAAGGGTCAGGGAATGGCTAACATGACTTCCCGACATTCGTCTTGAACTTGAAGGTTGAATATACCTGCTTGAATAGCTCTGAGCAGCTTCGAAGATATGGAGAGGAACTATTCCTTTTATTTCCAATTTTTCCCTAGCCTGTAGGATTTCTGTAAAAATCTTCCTCGAAAGGGAACCTGAAATTTCTGTACCCTAATGGTTTAATATGAACTTCCTCAGCATCATGAACCTCAGAGATATGTTTATGATTAATTGCCTTCTGGATAAGGATAGCTCTGCTCTTGGGGTGACCTGCCCCAACCTTGAAATGACTTTGCCCCTGACTGGCTGATCTGTGCAGAAGATGCCTCTGACTAATCTTCGAGAGATTTATCGAATCTTGACCTGATTGCCTCAGATTAACTGCATCTTCAGATGGCTGACTCCCATGATGATCATTTGATATGGCTTTCCCCTGCCCAACGGAGTACTCAAGCGTTATGCACCTTATCTCGATCAAACTTTGCACTGTAGAAACTCTCCTGATGTCAAGTGGTTACTCGCAAGTAAAACAAATCATTTTGCAAAAGATAATATTAATGCAATGCATATGACTGTTTTGAAATCCATGTCTGTTCATTGGAAAAAAGTTGTTACATATAGTGAACGCATCACATATCAGAATGTCAATATCAATACCCATAGGGTAAGAAAATCCTTTTAGGAGTCAGTTTCGACGCGATCTTTACCGAAGTATGCTTTCGAAACAAACCTGCTTCAATTAGGTCTTTTGAAGGTGGTAACTTGGCCAGGTTCATGGGTAAGAAAGAAAGGATATAAGGCTCAAAGTTCTGTTTAACCCACTCACTCTCCTTGACATTCTCCAATCCTATATTCAGCTAATTCGATACAAGCGCTCACCTCTCATAGGTTAAATGACAGGAGTGATGGTTAAGGAAACCACAAGTTTTCGGAGTGACAGTCACTCCTTTTTTTGTCTTTGGTGTCCATGCGATTTTTTTTTATTTTCCTATTTTTGCCTAGACTGAGTCTTCTGAGTATATCTTTTTGATTTCGTTGTCCAGCAGGATGCCCTAATTTTTTCCTAAGCCACTTGTTTTCAAGTTGTTGACTTAGCGGGCTTCTATATATTTTTTCATTCTTCTTTTTGGAACAAATCGTGTGACACTGGCTTGTCTGACTTGTTGAAAGGATTGTGACTGTCTCACTCTTTGGTCGGTAATGGATAACCACTGTGGTTTTTTTAGGTGCGCCCTCTACAAGTGTGATTGTTCCTCGATTGGGGACGCTCCTTCTGCAATTTGGATGTTTGGTCGAATTAACTGACACCTACCCTGCCCCAGGTTAAGATTGCGGGTTTTTTCATTTTCAGAAAGAAACTTCTACAACTAGGCTCAAAGGGGTTAACAAGGGATTATCATCCTTATATCTCCGGTGTTTAGGAATTTGAAATAATGTATGTACATCATCAGCAGGTGTTTATTCAAAAGCATACAATCAGAAGTTTTCGTCTTTAAACTTCGTCATCCTCCCTCAAAGGATTTCTCTTAAACAAGCGTTTGACATCAATAAAAATCATTGAGTGAACACGAATGGATTTAATAAAAACATGCATATTCATTTCATTATCATTATCAATTGAAATCAAACAAGTTTTTACAGATAAAATTTACTACTGAGCCAACCTTCTTCCGAATTGAAAACATGCAAAGAAATGACATGATAAAAAGATTTCCAGCTTTGGGGAACTGGGCTCTCCCATCTTGATTTGCTACTTAGCCAACCTTCTTAAGAATTGCTCGTCGAAGTCATTCTGATACTCTTCTGAACATCTGCTATCGGTGAATTCCCCTATATCATTAATTGCTGAACCCACACGACTGGATGAAGGAAGACTGTTGATTTGAATACCCTGAGGTGTGACAGAGAACACGTTGGAGTTAAGCATAGTCTGAATTTTTCTCTTAAGCACCTTACAGTCTTCGATTGAATGCCCCTGTGCCCCAGCATGGTACTCACAGCGGGCGTTGACATCAAAACCTGGCGGATACAGAGGAAACTCTGGATTAATCTTCTTTGGCACTATCAATCCACCTTTAATCAAATCCGGCAACGTCTGATTGTACGACATAGGCAAATGACTGAAATGCCTCTTTGGCTTCCTAGGTCTTCGTTGGGCGTGCTGACGCGGCTGATGACAGTATGACTGTTGACTTTGGAAGGGAACAGATATCTGACACACATACCCAATAGGTTGCTGACTCTGAACACTCAAAGTGTCTGAAAACTGAATATGAGGCATTGGAGATTCCTGGATAGCATCACTTTCTTTCTCCCATTGAGAACTGACCACTGATTCGCCTTCAAAAACTGAGGTATCTGAGATGTCTCGAATCTTTCCATTCTTGATTCCACTCTCAATATGTTCCCCCATTTTCATCAAGTCAGAAAAGTTTACTTCCCTACTACTAACCATCTTATCGAAGTAATGGCCTTGCAAAGTACCCATGAATAGGTCAACTAATTCCCTGTCCAGAAGTGGTGGTTGAACGCGAGCAACTAACTCTCTCCATCTCTGCACATATCCTTTGAAGGATTCATCGTCCGCCTGAGATAATTCTTGCAACTGCATGCGACTAGGAGTCATATCAAGATTTTAGTTATACTGCTTCATAAAGGCATTGGCTAAATCTGACCATGATTGGATGCAACCACTTTCCAAATGCATATACCAACTCAACGATGCTCCACTCAGGCTGTCCTAGAAATAGTGAATCATCAACTAGTCGTTGTGGACATACGAGGTCATTCTTCTACAAAACATTACCAAATGTTGCTTCGGACAACTATCCCCCTTGAATTTCTCAAAATATGGCGTCTTAAACTTCGGAAGCATCACAAGACCTAGAACCAAACACATGCTTGAAGCATTCAGATTAAGAGTATCCTGACTCATCATGGCATCACGATTTTCATCCAACAGACGATATCTTCTCATAAATTCAACAGTCTGTGGATCCTTAGGATTAATCTTCGAAACAGCCCTTTGGGAATCTGGCACAGAGAAAGTGAAGCTCTGATAGTCTGAGTCATTGAGAGAAGATAAACCTCTATCTCAGACAGTGGTGTGCTCTTGATCGACAAGAATCTGCACAGGCTGAGCTTGAGCAACATTATTCACCGGAGTCCTCTGTATATTGGCCTCTCCTCTGGTCATAACTGTCATGACCTCCATGAGCTGATCCTACTGAGTCTTCATTAATTAAAACTCTGCCCTTGTAACAACCAAGTTCTGCTCTCTTGAGTTCATGATTCTTCCAAAAGCTAATTCAAGTCTAATGCGAATGTCGGGAAATCAACTGTGGGTTAGACAAAATATGGGAAAGCTTTCTGGTCCGGCGCGAGGATGGATATGCAAACATGAGATGCAAATGCAATGCAATGCAAGATGCTAATGCAACAAACAAAGGATCAAAGCTTCCACAAAGCTCTGAACAACTGAAGCGCTGCTGACTGGATGAGTTCAAAAGTCCGCCATGAAGAGAAAACCAGAATACCGGGTTGGTTGGAGTCCAAGTTTTCCTGTATAACCCAATCCCTCTCACAGTTATGGACCTAATCTCTGATAACGTTCGGCATCCTATGCGGTCTTCAGCATCACAGACTTTCGAGAAACGATGATACGTTCACCATTTCTGGTTTGGCATCATAGTCAAACGAAGCGGACTCACTTAGCTGACTCCCAAATGATCGGTCTCCAGAGTCGACAGTTTCCAGATCCAACACCCCCTCCCGACAAATGTGTAAGATAGGATGTCTTCAAAGAAAACCTTGTCTGAACGCGAATTTCGTGAGAACTGTGCATGCGGAAGCATACAGGTCCAACACTACTCTTTACTCTAATGCTATGGTTATTCTCAAGCCTTGGTTTTGGCTTATCTCTCAAAGGAACAACCACCCAACAGCACAACAACAACAATATAATAATAAAGTGCGGAAAATGTAAATACAGCAATATACAAAATACAACACACAAATATACACACCCAAAGACAAGCAAACAAACGCTAGGATTGACTCACATAGGGGATGGGAAAAGGTCCCCAGCAGAGTTGCCAGCTGTCGCATCGCTGCAAAAAGGGGCCGACAAGGACAGAAGAGTCGCCACCGTTCGTTATTTATCCGAAAGAGAGGGAAAGGAAATGATAAGAGAAAACCTACGAAAAAGGGAGAAGACAGGTCATCGCAACCAAATCTCGGGTTCAGGAGTCGGTTACGCAAGGGGAAGGTATGAGCACCCCTCACTCTGTTGTACTCAATGGGATCCATGCTTGTTATCTAGTATATGGGTGAAAAAAATTAGCTACGGCTACTGCTAACGGGAAGAAATGGAAAGAACTGACTCGATAGGACATCGCCGCCCTATGCCTATGTATTTCCTCATTCAATGGGAAAGTCAGAGTCAACGTAGTTCGGGAAACTACGGGGGGAGGTTGCTCGCCAAGACATCGCGTCTTGTGCCTACGTATTCTTATCTGGTATGAGAAATCAGAGCTAAAGGGCATACATTTCTCAAATCCTCAAAATAGGTCAAGGCTCCGTAAACAATGGGTTTTCCCCAAAGCACATCAAATTGCACAAAGCAGCAGAACTCAAAAGGCATAAATCAAGGTTTTTCTCATACGGGAAGATAATCAAAATAAACTCAAATAAAACATAGTTTAACTCAGAAGACCCCAACTCGATGTTAAATATCAAAGCAAGAACCTCTAAGTTAACCAAAAAGGCTAACAACTCAAAACTTCAAAAAAATAACCTCAACGACGTCCACGGCTAAACCTGGTCATCTGCACGCTACCCACGTGGAGGTAACATTCAAATAGGAAGGGTGAGTAAAACGGGTCATAATAATCAGTGTATGAATATCAACATATAAATGGCGTCATAATCATATTGAACACATTCACATTTTTCAATAGGCCTCGAAGGCCACAACATCATAAATTATTCCAAATGACTCATAAATGCAAATGCAACAAGACTCAATGCATGTGGTACCAATCATCACAGCACGATGGAAACTGGGCCATCAACCCTCCATAGATCCCCATCAATAGGATCGATTCTACTAGTTAACTGGAGCACATCAAAATACTTCACATTCACACAATGGGATTGAAGCGAAAGTAATCTAGGCCCTGAACCGAAGTCCGAATGCACATGAATGCATGATGCACACGTCACAAATCATCCTCATAATAACATCATAGGTGCATCACCATTCATCATATTCATCATCATCAAACATCATAGCTCATCATCATACATCATGTCGTCATAGATCATCATAATAATCATCATCATACATCATGTCATCATAGCTCATCATAATAATCATCATCAAAAATAATGTCATCATAGCTCATCATAATAATCATCATCATACATCGTGTCATCATAGAATCATCAAAAAATTATGGAAATATCATCATAGCTCATCATCATTACTCATAGGAATCATCATTATACAATCATGTATTAATATCATCAGAATCATAGTTATACTCATGGTAATTCATCATACAATCACTTATTTAATCTCATAAAAATATTAGACAATCAAATATCTTATTTATACTATGTTATAACCATGTTCATTAGCTTTCCAACGCTTCGAACGGGGGTCAAAACGGACTTACGGATCAAACGTTACGTCCAAAATAATTTCGACCGAAAACATGGACAGTTATGACGGACAACATGCAATTTTCTGCGTTTTTTACCGTTGGAGGCCTTCCGGACCTCCGATTTCGATTCCGTAAAAATCCAAACTCTCATAAAATTATAAATCATTCAACACTATAACTATCTCAAGTAAATTTACAATTTTAACACAATTAAACCATCTAATCATTGTTTTAAGATTATGCCTAAAACCTTTAAAATTAAGGGATATAAGTTCAATCCCGTATCATATTTATGCCCTAAATCACAAATTTCCCTACAATTGCCCCAAAGGCATCATAGTTACTCACTGTCTAATATTCCTATCCCTTCAGGGCCAGACAAGTTCAAATCATAGCTTTGGCCACAAAGGCCTAAGGTTTCCTTTTCCCCCCAATGAACCACTGTTAGATTCACTAATAATAGATTTAGGCCACGAAGGCCAAAGATCACTATTTCTAATATCTACCCTCAAAGTCTTAGGAATACTTACCACTACACCACAACCATCAGAGTTCTCACTATCAAAATTCTCTACAGGGTTAGACCAATGTCAAATCAGAGTTTTGGCTACGAAGGCCTAGTTTCCCTTTTACTCCAATGAATTCCCACGGTTAACATCTCAATACTAGATTTAGGCCACGAAGGCCAAAATTCCTTTTTCTTACAATCAACCCCAAAATCCCTTAAACCCTTAAATCGACCTTAAATACGTTAAATTCACACATTGAAAATTATGAAGGCAATACTCCTCATACCTTAATTGTCGATCAAAGCCTTCTCAAATATTTTCGAGAATCCTCCGAAGCTTTTGCCTCCAATCTTCCTTCTCAGAGCTCTGGCCTCCATTCTCCTCACAGTCTAATAAATGAATCTTAATTCCATCACAATCTACTTTTTGTTAAACCTAGTCTTGGGCCTGACAATTGAGCTTTTCCCATATTATCCTCACTAGCTCCTCTTAATTGTCCAATTTGCCCTTATTCACTTATATTTATTTTAATTAATAATAATATTAATATATTCATATTATATATTATTATTCAAAATAAATAACCCAAATTCCATTAATTCCGAATATTCCACAAAACCACCGAAAATCACCAAAACGCGAATATTCTCATTTAAATAAATTAAATTAAAGATTCCCATAATATTTGGGGTGTTACAACTCTCCCTCACTTAAAAGAATTTTCGCCCTCGAAAATTACCTCAAGGAAATAGAGTCGGGTACGACTCCCTCAACTGATCTCCATGCTCCCAAATCCAACTTTCTCCAGCTGGTCCTCCCCACAATACCTTTACTAAGGAAGTCTCTTTACCTCGCAGTTGCTTCACTCCTCGCTCACCAATCTGAACTGGCAACGCTTTAACAATAAAATTACCTCCCACCCGTACATCATCCGTCTGAATCATATGTGATAGATCTAGAATGTACGTCCTCAACATAGACACATGAAACTTATCATGCAATTTCACAAGCGACAGCGGTAAAACAGCCTAACATGCTACTTCTCCCACGCTTCGGCTGCGCCACTCTGATACAGACCAACAAAATAAGGTGTAAGCTTTCGAGACTTCAAAGCTCGGCCAACACTAGTTACCGGTGTAACTCTCAACAACACGTGATCTCCCTCTTGAAACTTAAGTGCTTTCCTCCTCTTGTCATGTGAACTTTTTTGAAGACTCTACGACGCTTTCTTCTTTCTTGGATCATCTTGATCTTTTCAGTCGTCTCTTGCCCAATCTCAGGTCCGATTACATCACTCTCGCCTGACTCATACCAACGCAAAGGAGTCATACACCTCCTACCATACAAAGCCTCATACGGTGCCATTCTGATACTAGAATGATAACTGTTATTGTAGGTAAACTCAACCAACTGCAAATGACTATCCCACGATCCACCTTGATCCAACACACAAGCTCTCAGCAAATCCTCTAAAGACTGGATAGTTCTCTCTGTCTGTCCATCCATTTGCGGATGATAAGCAGAACTCAATCTCAACATGGTACCCAAAGCGTCTACAAACTCTCCCAAAACCTCGATGAAGAACTCAGATCTCTATCAGATACAATACTCGACGGTATCTTATACAACATTGCAACTTCCTCAATATACATAACAGCCAGCTTCAACATAGAACGATTGATCCTCATTGGTAAGAAATGAGCTGATCTAGTTAATCTATCCACAATCACCCAAATCGAATCATATCCATCTCACAGTCTTCGGCAAACCCGACACAAAATCCATGGAAATACTATGCCATTTCCACTCTGGAATATTCAACAGTTGCATCATACCCAATGGTCTCTGATGTTCAATCTTCGACTTCTGACAAGTCTAACATTCATACACAAACTCAACCACTTCTTTTTTCATCCCTGGCCACCAAAACAATTTCGTCAAATCCTAGTACCTCTTCATAGCACTGGTATGGATACTCAATCCACTTAAATGTCCTTCCTCAAGAATTATTCTTTTTCAACTAAATAATATCTGAAATGCAAACTCTATCACCGTGTCTCATGATACCATTCCCATTAATCCGAAAATCAGCTCTTCGACTTTGATTCATCAAATTCAACCGATCTACCAACTCAAATCATATTTCCGACCTCCTCTAATCTCATCAAGAATACCACTAGTAAGCCTCAACATACAAAGCTTAACTCCATAAGAAGTCTCTTCACAAACGAAACTCATATCACGAAATTACTCAATCAGTTCTAACTCTTTTACCATCATCATCGGTCTATGCAAAGATTTCCAAATCGATGCATCAACTACCACATTTGCTTTATCCGAATGGTAATTTAAACCAAAACCATAATCCTTCAGAAGTCCCAATCATATCCTCTGCCTCATATTCAACTCTTTCTAATCAACCAAATACTTTAAGCTCTTATGATCACTAAACATCTCAAATCTCGAACCAAACAAATGAAGCTTCCAAAGCTTCGACACAACCACAACAACACCCAACCCTAAATCATGCATCAGATAATTCCTCTTATCCACTTTAAGTTTCCTTAAAGCATAAGCTAAACTTGCTGATGTTGCCTTAATACACCTACCAATCCCATCAACGAAGCATCACACTGTATAACAAGTGGTTCTGCCGGATTCGGAAAAATCAAAACATGAGCTGCTTCCAGCCTCCTCAAAAGCTCTTGAAACTTTCTTTACACTTTGCATCCAAAACAAAATCTTGAACCTTCTTATTCCACTGCGTCAATGGCAAAGATAACTTAGAAAAAATCCTTGAATGAATTTTCAATAATAATATGCCAACCCAAGAAAACTTCTAATCTCAAAAACAGGTTTTGGAGCTTCCCATTGCGATGCAACTTCAACCTTCGTCATATCAACCAAAATAAGCCTACTCGAGATCACACGACCAAGGAACTCAATTCCTTCAACCAAAACTCCCACTTTGGCAGTTTTGCATACAACTGCTTCTCTTTCAACGCTGATAACAGAATCTTCAGATGCTCAATACGATCCTCTTTACTCTTCGAATATATCAAAATATCATCAATGAACACAACCACAAACTTGCCCAAATAAGTATAGAAAATCCTGTTCATATACTCTATAAATACACATGGTGCATTAGTCACACCAAATGGAATCACGAAATACTCATAATGTCCATACCTTGTTTTAAAAATAGTCTTCTGAATATCTTCAACCTTCACACGAATCTGATGATACCCAGATCTCAAATCTATCTTACTGAATACACTAGCAACAACCAACTGATCCATCAAATCATCAACCCTTGGAAGTGAACACTTACTCTTGATAGTCACCTTGCTCACTTGTCTATAATCCACACCCATCCTCATAGAACCTTCTTTCTTCTTAACTAATGAAATTGGTGCACCCCATGGTGACACGCTCAGACAAAAGAACCTCTGCTCAAGCAGATCTTCGAGTTGATTCTTCAACTTCTTCGATTCTGGTATGGACATACAAAATGGAGCCATTGCTACCAAACTAGTTCCAGGAACTAAGTCGATCGTAAGCTCCACTTCACGGTTCGGCTGTAAATCACTTATCTCATCAGGAAAAAGCTTCCAGAAAATCACAATTAATTGGCAAACCACCAACTTCCCCACTTTCATTAACACTCAAAGTTTCCATCAAAATAAACATCTCAGCACCATCCTGCACTGACTCACCAAAACAACTCGTAAGCACTTAGCCGTATAAGCTTGCAAGACACGTCTATCCCATCCAACATAACTCCGTTTACTATCAAAAAGAGATTAAGGGTGATCAGTTCCTCAATTTGTCAATAGACAGCCGAAAATCATGATGGGGCATAAACCATCTTTGCCAAACTATAAGAGTGTTCATCGACACTCTGAGACACCACTCCACACTTGAAGCATCCTAGAGAAGCAAAGCTTCTCCCCACTTGTTCCATTCCCACTTCTGTAGACAAAGGTTAGAAAACAAACGTGTACCGACAGTGTTTTCACGCACATGTCGCATACAAGGGAACAAATAACATTAGACAACTTGGCCGGACGGACGGACCTGCTCTGATAAATGTAACACCATTTTCTACCCCACAATTAAAAGGCACATTTATTCACATATTAGAGTAAATTATTAAATTCAATAAAAGCCACCACGAAAAGGCGTACATTTCCCAAATCCTCAAAATAGGTCAAGGCTCCATAAACAACGGGTTTTCCCCAAAGTACATCAAATTGCACAACGCAGCAAAACTCAAAAGGCATAAATCAAGGTTTTCCTCATACGGGAAGATAATCAAAATAAACTCAAATAAAACATAGTTTAACTCAAAAGACCCCAACCTGATGTTACATATCAGAGCAAGACCCTCTAAGTTAACCAAAAAGGCTAACAACTCAAAACTTCAAAAAAATAACCTCGGCGGCGTCCACGGCTAAACCTAGTCATCTTCACATTACCCACGTGAAGGTAACATTCAAACAGGCAGGGTGAGTAAAACGGTTCATAATAATCAATGTATGAAAATCAACATATAAATGGCGTTATAATCATATTCAACACATTCACATTCATCAATAGGCCTCGAAGGCCACAACATCATAAATTATTCCAAATGACTCATAAATGCAAATGCAACAAGACTTAATGCATGTGGTACCAATCATCACAGTGCGATAGACACTTGGCCATCAACCCTCCATAGATCCCATCAATAGGATCAATTCTACTAGAGAACTGGAGCACATCAAAATACTTCACATCCACACAATGGGATTAAAGCCAAAGTAATCGAGGTCTTGAACCGAAGTCTAAATGCACATGAATGCATGATGCACACATCATAAATCATCCTCATAATAACATCATATGTGCATCATCATTCATCATATTCATCGTCATCAAATTTCATAGCTCATCATCATAATCACCATCATACATCATGTCATCATAGCTCATCATAATAATCATCATCATACATCACGTCATCATAACTCATCATAATAGTCATCATCGTACATCATGTCATCGTAGAATCATCAAAAACTCATGGAAATATCATCATAACACATCATCATTACTCATTGGAATCATCATTATACAATCATGTATTAATCTCATCGTAATCATAGTTATACTCATGGTAATTCATCATACAATCACGTATTTAATCTCATAAAAATATTAGTCAATCAATTATATTATTTATACTATGTTAAATCCATATTCATTAGCTTTCCAACGCTTCAAACGGGGGTCAAAACAGACTTACGGATAAAAAGTTACGTCCAAAATAATTTCGACCAATAACATGGACAGTCATGACGGACAGTGTCGCATCTCTACGAAGAGGGGCCGGCAAGGACAGAAGAGTCGCCACTGTTCGTTATTTATCCCAAAAGAGGGAAAGGAAACAATCAGAGAAAACCTAATGAAAAAGGAACAGACAGGTCATCGCAACCAAATCTCGAGTTCGGGAGTCGGTTACGCAAGGGGAAGGTATTATCACCCCTCACGTCCGTCGTACTAGACGGGATCCACGCTTGTTGTCTATCTAAAATGGTGTTTATCTATCTAAGCTACAGGCTATGGGGACAAAATAAAAGAAAAGAGACTCGATAGAGCATCGCTGCTCTATGCCTACGTACTCCCTCGTGCAATGGGAAAGTTAGAGTCAACGTAGTTTGGAAAACTACGGGTGAAGGTGGGGGAAGGTTGCTCGCCAAGACATTGCCATCTTGTGCCTACGTATCCTCGTCTGGTACGAGAAATCAGAGCAAACGTAGTTCGGGTTGTCACGATCACAGATTGGTTCAAGTGTTTTAAACCGAGTAGGGTTAAACTTAGTTCTAGCAGTTAGGTGTGTCTTGCTCGACCATTGGACACTTAGGCGTTACCTGTTTGCGGTACAACCAAGAGTTAACAAAACTCTCCTTATGAAAATGGTTTCCAAATTAATCCCGAAGGACAAAAAGATTTGATGTTTGTTTTTGAAGTCTTTTAAGAAAGAAGTGAATTGAATTTGATTTGTAATTCATGTTGCACTAAAGACTATGACTTAGGAGAGAATGCGTCGCATATCGTCCAAAGGAAATACGCTAAAAACTCTAGAAAATTGAGAGGAGGCCCCCCAATCATCATTTCTCAAATTCTTAAGGCTCGTAGCGTACAACATTCATTATCCATTATTAAGTGTCTTTAAGATGTTTGAAGATGAGAAGAGAGAGACACAACTATAAAGGGAGACTAAGACTCAACCTAATGTTCTCATACAAAGTGCACCTATGATTGGGATGAAAAGGGAATGCTACCTAATGTCATCATGCATGGGTTCAAACCTAAGTTCTATCATAATCCACCTTGAATAAGAGGGATTAGAGGTCCTAAGGGAACATGGCAAAGAAGAAAGAAGAAGGAAGCATACGACAAAAGAAGAAAGAAGATGCAAACATGTAATGCACAACAAAGATGAAGAAAAGAGGGAGGAACAAAGTGTGGGGAAGTATCCTCCACAAGCACATCTCAACCTCAAGCATGCAAATGAGATGATGCCAAAACAAAATAGAATGAAAAGCACACAAAAGAAACTAGACAAGTCCACACCAAAAGAAAGTTCTCAAAGTGGCCTCTTATCCAAGTCAAACTCAAAGTGCAACCAAGAGGCACCAAATTAACTTGGATGAGTCCCAAAAGTCCTAGGACATAAGTGAGAACAAGAGAAGAGGATAGTCAAATGCAAGAAAGAAGTAAGCCAACACAAGTTGCATCAAAAGGCATGGCAAAAAACCTAAGTTCTAAACGCTCTCAACATTTGAAACCAAATGGAAAGCCTAAAAAGAATGCAACTTAGCACAAGGAACAAACAAATTTATGACCTATAAGTTAGCATCCAACAACTTCAACATGTTATGAGGGTGAATCAAAAAGAGTTGGAAGCTTAAGGGATCCACAAGGGTCATTTCCCATCAAAACTAGGTCAAGTGTGTGTGTGAACCATCCTTAGAAGTAGCTTGACTTGCAAATTACTCCAAAAATAGGAAAAATGTTCAAATAAATCCAAATAAAATACCAAAAGCTCATAAAGATGTTGGAAACCAGAGGCCAAAAGCACAAAACCATTGTCCATTGAAAACATCCTCAAAGGACTTAATCCACAAGGATGCACCATTTTGAAGGAGGGTTGTCAAGGGTCAAACAAATGATCATAAAAGTCAACCAAAATGAAATCAAACCAGAGCCAAAATCATCCTCAAAGACCCCTAAACTCATCATTCAAATGAGGAAAAAGTCTTATTCATTGGAGATGTTAATTGGTCAAGAAACAAGCAAGAAACCAAAGGAACAAGTGAAAATCCATTTAAAAACACCTCCAATCACAAAATTCCATTTTAATTGAAAACTAAAATAAAAATGAAAATAAAAATTATCAAAAATTAAATGACATATTGGAGTATCAGAAAATAATTTTTTTGGAATTTTATCACATTTGGAGATATTTTTAATTGATTAAAATGAAAACAGAAAACAAATAAAATAATAAAAAACATTTAAATGTGCATGGTGTAAATAGCAATAAAATCAGTGTAAACAACTGGGTTGGATCATGAGTGGGGTGTGAATAGCAACCAAGGCCCACCTCCCTTCAGCAAAGTGAAACAACGTGTTTCACTAATTGACCTGGCAAGTCAAATTACACGCACGCCAGTCAGAACAGATCCTGGACACACATCAAGGCCAGCCAACTAGTCAAACAAGAAACACCTCAGCTCGCCTAAAAATGAACCAGATGACGGAGCCCTAGCTCTGGTCATCTTCTCCGGCAAGGTGGCCGGAGTTCAGGGTTCCAAACCTTATCAAAACCTATGAAATTTTATATCAAATTAAATGCCAAGTTACGTAGATCATGAATCCAAGGTTCAAATTCATTTATCATGCCTAAATCGTGAGATTCGAATGAGGAATGTTTTGAAAGTTCAACTGTAAAACTCATCAAACATCACAATTATGGTACCAAACATTGCCTACAAGGTGTAGGGCTTCAGATGCACTAATAATGACCTAAGTTTGAGCTCTAACATGAGAGAATATTTGAGGAAGAAGATTACCTAACAGAGTCACTCCGTTGGTGCTTCAATTGAGGTTGAGCTTGCTTGCAAACATGCAGATCCACTCTATTGAATTTGTGGAAGAAGAATATCACTTCAATTTTTCTTGAATTGAGCTAGATCTGGATTTGCAATTTTCAAATTCACTCTCACTTTCCATGTTTGAATTCAGAGCTCCCTCCATGAAAATCAACTTCTGAGCTCTCAAACTTGATTTGGAGCTTTTATGTTATGGATATGGATTGCAATGGAGGCCCAATGAGGCTCTAATTTGCTGAATTATGGAAATTCCCAATTTGGGAAGTGAACTCATGCACATGTGATTATGGCATGGTACACTCCTGAATTTCATTTGAATCTTCAGCTGAGGACTTGAATTGAACATGTGGATTGGTTTTGGGCCTTGAATTGATCCAATTAAGAAGTTTTGCATGCAAACTTTTTCATGAAGAAAGCTTAAAAACCACGTGTTTTTGCACCTTATGACCAAAGTAAATTTGTGCATTTTGTTTATTGGAGTATTGTGAACAATTTTAGATCAAAAGGTGGTATGAAAAAGTCCTTTAACTTGATCGATTGAATTCACCATTTTAAGTTCAAATTTCCCTTGAATTTCTTCCTCAATGACCATATCCATGAATAAATTCATGCCAACCGTGAGTTTCATGATGAATTTGAGGTCATTTGGGACAACTTTCATGTTGGTAAAAGTTCCATTTGAAGTGCACAAGTGTATGTAAATGACTCATAACCAAAATGACCTATAATCAAAGTTTCCCAAAATACCCATGCCTTGCAAGCTTCATAACTTGAGTTCCACAAATGAGATAAAGAACTTCTAAACCTTTTTGGAAAGCTAAGAAAATGAGGAATAACGTTCATGTTCATAAAAAGGTGAGGAGGAACATGATTCTAAGTCAAAAGTCTCTTGGAAGTTGGTTGACCTTTGTTGACTGAAATATATGTTTATCTGAGACCTATAAATTGATGGCATCATAACTTGAGCTCCACAAACCCAATGGATGATTTCTAGTACTCAAAAGAAAGCTTAGAACATTCCCTACAAGTCTCATGTTTATAATAAAATGAGATTCAACTTGTATCTTGAGATATGTGGTCTTGAAGTTAAGCACTAAATACAGGATTTTACATTGACAACCCTCTGAAACCCTAATTTAGTAACTTCTCACACTCTTGATTCTTCTTGATTTGATCTTGAAATAACATGCTAGATGTCTACACACAACTTCCCATGACTCCAATAACTTAAAACCAAGTCTCAATCTCCTTTAAGTCTTCAGTTGACTTTGCACTAAGTAGATGAAACCCTAGGTGTACAATCCTTGACTGCAACCTCTTGCACATGATATAACCACTTAGATGAGCTCCAAAATGGCTTAAAAGGAACTCAATGAGCTTCTCCAACATCTTTTATCCATAACCATAGGCTTATGATCCTCTAATGATCCTCAGTTGACCTCCAAGATAGGAGATAAGCCACACTTGTCAACCTTCTCCCTCAGAGAACTTTGACCACTTTTGATGAATATAAGCACTGGGTGACTTGAGTAAACACTCTTGCTTGAGCTTGGAACCCTTGATAACTTTCTCTTGGGTGGCACACCTCTCTTGATCCCCTACAAAAGACAATGCTATGCACATTCAAATGCTAGAAAAATGAAATGAAACATAAGCCAAGTAAAGAAAAAAAGCTAGGCAAATTTTGGGGGTACAACAACTTCCCCTATTCAAGTGACTTGGACCTAAATGAGTGAAAAGCGAATGAATTTCAAACAATCAAGGTAAAAGACAGTTGAATACAAAAAACTCGGAAATTTGCCAACCGCAGAAATAAAACCTGAAACCCTCATGGGGATACAAAATCTCCGGAGATAATTAAATTGATAGTTGCAACGACAACAAACTAATAGATTACCAATCAGAAAACATTGACACGTAGTCAGAAGAAACGTCTGCTAACACACAGGCGACAACACTAAGTCGGAAAGATCATCTGATATCACCATCAGGCGTCTATTGAAACAATAGGCATCGAACCCGAAGGCTGGCTCAACACGAAGCTGAGAAGAAACATCTGACATCGCCGTCAGGCATCTGTTAAATAAAAACAAGCATCGAACCCGAAGGCCGACTCAACGCGAAGCTGAGAAAAACATCTGACATCGCTGTCAGGCATCTGTTAAATAAAAACAAGCATCGAACCCGAAGGCCGGCTCAACACGAAGTTGATAATCTTCTTATGACACTTCACGAAAGAACTCCGCTGGGGAAAGAGAAACTTAAACAGGAAACTCTGGCGGGGAGAGAAAAGATAGAAACTAAACCAAGCAACTCTGGTGGCGAGCCCACTGGGAATGAAGAGAAACTTAACCAAGTAACTCTATTGGGGAAACACTCTATAAGATGAAATACCTCCATCAAGAATCTTTTGCCGAGGTTTGGATACCTGTACAGACTGGAGAGTTAATGTCACAAATTGCCATGGTCTGGATGCCATACGGGCAAAGGAAACCCATCATAATCTACCATGGTCTGGATATCACACGAGCAAAGGAAATCATCCATCTGTCAGAGATACACCTGAAAAATAAAAGGTGTCAACCTGGCTTATGTTTCTCATGCATATGTTCGAATATGGCGTAATGCTCCATACAAAATGGAAATGCTATGCGTTTCTGGGAATGCTATGCACAAATACAAATGCACTGGAACTGAATCAGCAAAGTAAATGTTGAAGGGACAAAGGCCACCCTGTCGGGGATGGATGGAACATGCCAATTACGATTGGACTTATGCTGGGGAAAACAAGCCCGAGATGGCTTTCTGAAAAAGAACTTCCCTGAATAATATTGCTCTGATGAGAACAAATATTCACCTTGATGGGGAATCAACGCAAACTCTACTGAGGAAAAGTGCCCTGAATAGCAAACCAGAATGAAACTCTTCTGGGGTTCGCCCGACTCGGTTGGGGAGAACAAATCCACTCTACTGGGGAAATAGCACAACATGCTAAACAATAACTCTACTCTGTCGGAGATCAAAAGAAATCATGCTGGAAAAAAATGCCCTGAACGACCTTCCAAGATACGACTCTCTTAGGGAATATACAACCCGACCGAGGAAGACAACCAAACGCTGGAGATAAGTTTAACCTATTGGGGAAATCAACGACTCTGCAGGGGATGACAATTGTAACACCCCCTTTCTATACCCCCAAATAAACAATTAAATCATTTAGGCACTTAATAAAAATTTCATCAGAGTATAAATTAACACATGGTATAAAAGAGCCACGTCACATTATCCATGAATTCAAAACACATGCAACACCTGCTCATAAAGATATGCAACAAAGGGTAAATCACCACAAAGGAACTTAGTCCTTAAAACCCACATATCAATATTTTAGAATAAAAGCGGAAACATCTAAACATTGAATCACTTCATTCACATAAACATTATATACATCAACAATTTAATTCAAGTCATAAGTCATGTTTACAAAACATTCACCAGCAGATACATACACAGATGTATCACAAAAGAATCAAAACAATTTTTAACTACCCGGTGCTACATATCAGAGCCAACCGACCAAAAAGAATGAAGCCACGCTTCACAAAAGACCTCCAACAAACCTACTCTGCAATGCCTCATAGGGCATCATAAAACAACAGAAGGGTGAGAAACATTATCATAACAAACAATGCATATAATTATATATCTATATACACCAACTTAGAATACACATAACATATTTCTCACCGCAATTCATCACAATTCATCACATACCGCACAAGTATATTTACACAACTAAGTATATTCACCAATCATACTTCACTATTCACAACATTTGCACATAAATATTTACACTTATGTTTACTTCAACAATTCACATAAACATACACCATTATGTTCATTACACCCATACATCATATGAAGATGATAATGCAACTCATAGAGACCGACTCACGACTCTATGCAGATGCAAATGCGGTACCGACACATTCAGCAGGTTCAATTAAAGAACCAAATGGAACCATCGCTCGTTACCGAAGTAACTCCCCTTCGGGCCTACGATGTTCACCCATCGCTCACACCCCACAAGGGCACACGATGTTTCAGGATTGCTCACACCCCACACGGGCACACAATTCGATTGCTCACACCCCACAAGGGAACATAATCGTTCTGCAGATTCTCCACAGAATCAAAAATAAACCATCGCTCACACCCCACAAGGGCACACAATCGTTTCTGCAGATCCTCCTAAGGATAAAAAATAAACCATCGCTCACACGCACAAGGGCACACGAGTTTTCTGCAGATCCTACGCGGGATCAGACACACAAGAATGCAATCATGATGCTTCACATGTAAAACGACTCCACACACTATTGAAATGCATACATATTCACAAATATATATAATCATGCATTCTTCACATCATACAAGTACATACAATTATGCACATTCACATCAAAGTCATCATGCATTTTCATTCAATTCAAATAAATGCACAAAATTACCAAACGACCATATTTCACACTCCACGATTCACAATCTAGGATTCATGCCTTACAGCGACCCACAACACATCATATTACAACAACATATAAACTATCCATAATAAGAAAGGATTAAACATACTTGAATTGAAGAATTGACATTGGAGTGAAAACACAAGAAAACAACATGCTGACACGCTCGCTACCTTGCTCGCCTAGCGAGTGCTCGCTACTTGTTCGCCTAGCGAACAAGCTCACGAACGCAAACAGAAGCCACTGACTTGATTTGCTACCTCACTCGCTCAGCGAAGGCCTAGAGAATGCTCGCCACCCCCTTCTCTACCAGCGAAGAACACCACAACCATTTTGTCCAAGCCTGGGACCGTTCGCTACGTGCTCGCCACAACGAATGCCCAGCGAATGCTCGCGACCTGCTCGCCTAGCGAACTTGCTAGCGAGGTTCTGCGAACTCAGAATTTCCCACTGTCCAAAACTTCGAAACTCCTCAAAATCCACCCTATTTAATTCCAACTTGTTCCAGTAGCCTTAGCCCAACATTCCTCGACTAAACTTTACCACTTATTCTCATTTTTAACCGTTAAAACTCAGTTTCTACCGATTAAATCAAATTCAACCTAAAAATGGAAAATGAGCAAAAATCTCCCCAATCCAAAATCAAACCAATAGAAACATACATAATCATACACATCGAAAGAATAATAAAGTTTCACACCCTTACCCAATTAATCGAAAGCTTAGAAGTTGATTCTTGATGATTTTAGGTTTTTCTCCTTTTCCTCCTCTTTTCTCTTCTTTCCTTTCTATTTCTTTCTATCTCTTTTCTTTTCTCTCTATTTTCACTTACACTCTTTCTATTCTATTCTATTCTATTTCTCTTAAATAACAACTAATTAAGGATTATCTAAAACACCCTCTAATTAATTCCCAAAACTCTCCGAATAATAAAATAACATAATATGCACACATAACATATTAATATTCAAATTCCACAAATAAAAGAATAATCAATCAAATAATTCAAAAGACTCAACAAAAATGGGAAATCAGAATCAGGACGTTACAACAATCAACCATTGAGATTAACTTCACATTACCAGAGAAATTAGCCTTGTGTGGCCTCCTAGAATACAACTCTAGGGAAAAGACGACTCTACCGGGGAGTCAAAGTTTAACGCTGGGGACTAGCTCCATTCTGCCAGATATTCCGCTCTGCTGGAGATAAAAATCAACCCTGCCAGGGATTACTCAGCTGGGGATAACCGAATAAGAGTGTCTAGGAAATCGATCCCAAACTCTCTTTGCTGAGGATAATATTTCTCAGGGAGTAACTTCACTCTGCCTGGAAGAAAAACAATTCTTTGCTGACTCTGTCAGGGATTAGCCAATGAGAGGTAACCTCCTCAACCTCTGCTTGGGGAACGAATCACCACTTAAGACTCTGAGGGGATACCAGATCATATGTCCAAATTCTGTGGGGAAACCAGCTTCTGCTGAGGATAGAGAAAACTCTGCCGACTTTGCTGAGGAGTAAATGCGTACCTGCAATCTGCTAAGGATGCGGACACATACCTGACTTGCCCGAGGGATATCAATCTCAACTTTCTTGGGATGATTCTTCTCTGCTGGAGAATTCAACCTGAACTGCCGAGGAACGAAGGTATACAAACAATCTGCTGGGGAGAAATGTATACCCTCTACCTGCATACCCTTTGCTGTAGAAACAAACCCTTGATAGGGATGGAGATGCACAACCTCCACTTGCTGGAAACGGTGATCATACCGGGAATACACCTCTAGAAATATGCCCCAAGGGTAACGACCCTACAAAAATGAACAAACAAACAAGATCTCCTGCACAAAGGGAACTATCTCGGTCATCATCCGTGACATTGTTCAAATAAATCAAAGTTTTAATGATTATCAGCCAAAGCCTGCAAGTTTATATATGCACAATTTCATTAAAACATCGGGTGTTTTTCACAAACAAAATAGTAAGGATTAGCGCAAGACAAACAATTACTGAATAGTATATGTTTTATTGACAGATGGCCTGTAATAGGCAGATTTTACAACAGATGCAACCCCTGAAAAGAGGAAGCTGCGCAAAAATTAAAGAAATGCACAGAAATATACAGAATATCGGCAATGTGGCACAGACAAACACCATGAGCTGATCCATCTATGACTCGCCTGACTTCGATGATTCCCCGACGCTTCATCCTCTAAAGATATTGATTCGAATAAACGACCCTCAGGTCCTCCCTCAATCCACTATTCTCTGAAGATCAATACTCAGACCGCAGTCGTTTGCTTTTCAAATCCCTAACTTTTGCCTGAATCGCCCTTTCGGGTTTTCAATTCACCGGGATACCCATTTTTGCCAAAGTCTCCTTTTCAGGTTTTCAACTTTGCAGGTTTACATCATTTTTTTTATATCCCTAACTTTTGCCCGAACCCATTCTTTTTATGGTTCGCCGGGATGCCCATTTTTGCCTGGATATTCTTTTTCATTCCAGCAGGTCTCCTTAAGTAAAGTATTTTTTAATTGCGTTTACGTTAACATGGGACGTGAAATCT
Organism: Lathyrus sativus; assembly: GCA_963859935.3. NCBI lineage: Eukaryota > Viridiplantae > Streptophyta > Magnoliopsida > Fabales > Fabaceae > Lathyrus > Lathyrus sativus. The sequence goes on along the minus strand of OZ012740.1, from coordinate 279,427,043 downwards.
TCGCCATCCATGGTTGATAACAACAAGGCTCCTCCGGAGAAAACCTTTCGCACGACATATGGACCTTCATAGTTGGGAGTCCATTTGCCCTTGTGATCTGTTTGTGGAGGGAGAATCCTCTTCAATACTAACTCGCCCGTCTGAAAGCTTCGAAGGCGCACCTTCTTGTCAAAAGCTTTCTTCATCCGTCTCTGATACAACCGACCATATGCTATAGATGCTAGCCTTTTCTAAACCATCAGGCTGAGCTGATTCAATCTATTTGTTATCCATTTTACCTCATCAAGTTTGACGTCAACCAGAACTCTCAAAGAAGGAATATCGACTTCTAATGGTAGGACAACTTCCATACCATACACCAACAAGAAAGGAGTTGCCCCTGTTGAAGTTCGTACCGAAGTACGATATCCATGTAAAGCAAAGGGAAACATCTCATGCCAATCTTTGTAGGTTACAACCATCTTCTGCACTATCTTCTTGATATTCTTGTTGGCCTCCTCAACAGCGTCGTTCATCTTCGGACGATAGGGAGATGAGTTGTGATGCTCAATTTTGAAATTCTGGCACAATTCCTTCATCATCTTGTTATTCAAATTTGAACCATTATCAGTAATGATTCTCTCAGGTATTCCATAGCGACAAATGAAGTCCCTCTTGATAAATCGGGCTACCACTTGCTTAGTGACATTAGCATAGGAAGCTGCTTCCACCCACTTGGTAAAGTAATCAATGGCTAGTAGGATGAAGCGATGTCCTTTGGATGCGGTGGGCTCGATCTTGCCGATCATGTCAATGCCCCACATGGAAAAGGGCCAAGAAAATTCCATAACATTTAACAGACTTGGCGGCACATGAATCTTGTCAGCATAAATTCGGCATTTATGACACTTCTTAGCGTACTTGAAGCAATCAGACTCCATGGTCAACCAATAATGCCCTGCTCGCAACAGCTTTCGAGACATGGCATGCCCACCGTCATGTGTACCAAAGGCACCTTCGTGGACCACTTCCATAAACAGACTAGCTTCTTTTTCGTCCACGCACCTTAATAGCACCAAGTCTTAATTCCTCCTGTAGAGTACTCCATCCTGGTTCAGATAAAAATTTCCAGCCAACCTTCTCAGAGTCTTCTTATCCTGGGTCGACGCCCCTAGCGGATATTCTTGGTTCTTAAGGAAATTCTGGATATCATAATACCATGACTTGCCGTCCGAAGCTTCTTCAATGGCGAATACGAATGTCGGTCTATCAAGGCACGCGATGACTATTCTTGGAGAATCATTCCAAAAATTCACCTTATACATGGAGGATAAAGTGGCTAAGGCATCTGCCATCTAATTCTCTCCTCTCGGCACATGGTGGAACTCTATCTGGTCAAAGAAAGGTAACAACCTCCTTGCATAGTTCATGTAAGGTACCAAATTAGGCTGTCGGGTCTTCCATTCTCCCTTGATCTGATTGACAACTAGCGTTGAATCGCCATATACATCTTGATTCTTGATCCTCAAATCAATGGCTTCTTCCAACCCCATAATGCACGCTTCGTACTTGGGCTCATTATTGGTGCAAGGAAATGTTAACCTGGCAGTGAATGGGATATGAGAACCATGAGGAGTCGTGATAATTGCCCCAATTCTACTACCGTACGAGTTAACAACGCCATCAAATATCATTTGCCATTGGGAACCCTTCTCCGGACCTTCATCGGGTAATTGCTCATCGCAATCCTTCATCTTTAAGAACATGATGTCTTCATTGGGAAATTCAAACTTCATAGGTTGATAGTCAGCAATCGGCTGTTCAGTAAGATACCCTGACTGAATACTCCCCTTGATGGCTTTCTAGGAAACGTATTGAATGTCATACTCTGCCAAAACCATCTGCCATCTGGCAATTCTCCCCGAAAGTGCTTGCTTTTCAAAGACGTATTTAATCGGATCCATCTTCAAAATCAGCATGGTTGTATGATTTAGCATATACCGTCTCAGATGTTTGGCAGCCCAGGCGAGTGCGTAACACATTTTCTCCAACATTGAGTATCTGGATTCATAGTTGTTACACCCCAAAATTTGCCCGGCCTTTTTCTTGGTCGACTTTTGTTTCTTTGCATTTTGCATTTTTGCATCCCTGCATTTGCATAGCATTTGTTCTCGAGGCAGGGGATCAAGGTTCCCGTGGCTCAGGTTTCATTCCCGTGCAAGCAACTGAACAACAAGCATCAAGAGCTTCGGTATTTATTTTGCCCAGCAATCGAGCGATCGATTTTGTTCTGTTTTGCAGGTTAATTTCGAATCAAGATCAGCACTCAGGCTCATAACAAGCATTTTCACAGTGATAACGGTCTAAAATGAGGTTCAGCAGCTAAACAGAGCTCCAAACAGTTGAAACAGGGCAAATGGACAGATTTCCCACCAAAAGGCACCAAATTCAAAATTTTGAAGGTGTTAATCGGTTAACACATATGATTAACCGATTAACCATTGGAGAATCAGCCCAGATTTGAAATTTTAAAAGTGTTAATCGGTTAACGCATATGGTTAACCGGTTAACCATAGCTGATTTTGCCTTTTACGTGATTTTGCAAGCCAATTGCACTTGGGGTCCAATTTTGATCACCTTGGAATTCAAAGTTTCACTTGGGAAGGATCTAGAACACCATTAAAATTCAGATTTCCCTCCAAAATCCCATTCCACATTCCAAGCCTTGATTTCCAATCCAAATTCCAATCCTAGCTTTGGATCCAAACCAAGAGATTATTTAAGTGATCCACTCCAAACCAACACATCCAATTTTCATTTCTCACATTCATTTTTCAGAATTGATCAGAACTCTCTCAAATTCTCTCAACTTCTCCATTTCCAAAACTCACTCAAAGCTCTTTTTCATTGGAATTCTTGATTCTTCATTGGAATAAATGGATTATTGAGCATAAACCTCCATTTACCATCATCATTGAATCAATTTTCATCTTTAATTTTTGTGCAAGTTTGGATCTGAATCTGGAGTTGGATCTAGAAGTGATTATTTGAAGCTTTTTGACTCAAATTTGGTGGATCTTCATTCATACAACAACAATTATCGTGGATCTTGAAGTTTTCCGGATTTCTAGCATTTGATCTACTCAAATTCAGTTGATCAACACTCACCGAAGCAAATCTCTGCTTCGAAGGTTGGAATTCTCGACCCGATTTAATTTTTGAGCTTATCATGTTAATCTTCATATTCGATTGAATTTTGATGATTTTGATCCGTTCGATTTGTGATATGAATGTGTAATTGTGTATCCATGATGTTGGATCTCTGTTTTCTGTTGTCAATTTCGTGCTTAATTGATAAGTTGATCTGTTGGAACCTTGGATAAGCTGTTTATGTGCTGGAAGTGATTTTCTGCTGCTGTTTTTAGCTTCTGGTGCAGTGTTAATCGGTTAACCTATATATGGTTAACCGGTTAACCAATTCAAATTTTCAAAATTTTTTTAAACGTTAACAGTGTTAATCGGTTAACGCATATGGTTAACCGATTAACCTGTTCAAAATTTCAAAATTTTCAAACATTTTAAGGTGTTAACCGATTAACAGTATGTGTTAACCGATTAACACTGTGCCAGAATGTCATATTTGCTGTTTTGCTTGCATGTTCGCATACCGGTTCGATTCGAATCATCATAGATCAGTGTGATGCATTAGGATAGAATTGTTTTTAATAATTGTCACTGTTTGTGGTTGATTAATCATGATTTTGTTGACGTGTATGTTCATTCTTCCATTTGTTTACATGCTTGTGTATGTGGTTCGAATTGATCATTCGTTTGCATGTTCATTTGCTTTCATCTCTTGCTTTTTTCCACATGTTTGCATCATTCTTGCATCGCTGTTGAGGTCGAGACGCGCTTGTGGTGGCTGCTGCCCCACACACTTTTCCTCCCTCCCACCATTCTAAGTGTGCATTTTCATGTTTGCATTTTTCTACTTGTGATTGATCCTTCCTTTGTTCTTCTTGTACTTTGTTGCCATGATCCCCATAGGATTCCTAGTCCCTCCGTTTAGGATGGGAGTAGGAGAGACATTAGATGCTCAATCCAAGCATGCTAACATTAGGGTAGATGTTTCCCCTTTTCATCCAAACTTTAGGAACACTTTGCATGACAATGTTAGGGCCGAATTTCCCTTAGACCTTTTGTGCGTCTCTCTTCTCATCTCAAAATCATGCTAACTCATTTAATAAAGATGATGAACGTTGCGCGCTACGAGCCTTAAGCTACATGGGGAATGAGGAGTGAGGGGTGTCCTCTCGCTTATCTAGGGTGTTTAGTATACGTCCCGTTTGGGGGCGATATGCGACGCATTCGCCTCCATGTCATAGTCTTTAGTGCAACGTGAATCACAAACCGAATTAATTCAATTCACTAAAAAACATAAAACAAAATTCAAACCTTCTTCCTTCGGGATTAATCGGAAATCTTTTTCAGAAAAGAGTGTCGTTAAGCTTCGGTTCTACCGCAAACAGACTTAGTCCCTAACTGCTGGAACATATGTTTAACCCTACTCGATTAAAACACTTACTCAACTTGTGGTTTCGTGTCAACCTAAACTACGTTTGCTCTGATCTATCATACCAGATGAAAGTACGTAGGCACAAGACACAATGTATTGGCGAGCAACCTTTCCCCCCTTTTTGCCCGTAGTTAGCCGAACTACATTGACTCTGATCTTTCATACCAGATGAAAGTACGTAGGCACAGAGCTGCGATGCTCTGCCGAGTCTCTTTCTTTTCTTTTTGTCCTGCAAGCCTGTATCGTAGATAGTTTAAACACACCCTTAGATAGACAATAAGCGTGGATCCCGTTGAGTACGACGGACGTGACTGGTGCTAATACCTTCCCCTTGCGTAACCGACTCCCGAATCCAGGAATTGGTTGCGATGACCTCGTCTTTCCCTTTTTCGTTAGGTTTTTCGGATCGTTCCTTTCCCTCTCTGTAGGATAAATAACGAAAGATGGCGACTCTTCAGTTTTCCGCCGGGTGTTTTTCGCAGTTGCAACAACTGGCGACTGTGCTGGGGACTTTGGTTCCCTATGCGAGTCAATCCTAGCGCTTGTCTGTTGCGTCTTTGGGTGTTTACTTTTGTGCAGTTTTTTGCTTTATGTACAGTATTTGTTATATATTATTGCATTGCATTCTTGTTACTGCTGTGTGGTGGGTTGGGTTGTTCCACCGAGAGATAAGTCAGGCCTGGGCTTGAGTATACACACATAGGATTAGAGTGGAAATTAGCGGGAGCTTGTGTGGCGTTTGGATGCACAATAGCTCGCGTGAAATTCACATTCAGACGAGGTTTTTCTTTGGAAGTATTCTATCCTGCGCGTCTGGTGCAGTTGAGGAAATATTGACTTAGAGAGACTGTCGACTCTGGAGACCGTTCATTTGGGAAGTCAGCTAAGTGAGGCCACTTTATTTGACTATGATGCCAAACCGGAAATAGTGAACGTATCATCGTTTCTCGAAATTCTGTGATGCTGACCACCCGCATAGGATGTCGTACCTTCAAGACTAGAACCCACATGTGAGAGGGATGGGTTTTGCAGGAAACCTGGCCTTCAACCAACCCTGGTTTTCTCGTCAGTGCGGAATTTTGATCCTGAGTGTTCTATCCAGTGTACTATCTCAGTGTCTTGATTAGAGCGGAGCTCTGGTTGAATTCAGGCAATGACACAACAACAAGCATTAACATTGGATACCTTGATCCCCTATTGCATTTGCATTTGCATAATCATCCTGCATGTAACATCGCATGTTTCTGTGTTCGAAGGTTCTCGTCTCTCCTTTGATTCTGGTATTGGTTTTCTGAAGAGAGAGGGTTGTATACACGTTTATGATACTCGAGTTATGGCCTTTATTTGGTCCAATCTCCATGGATGAGCCTGGCGTCTTTGAAATCTTCAGGAAGAATTTTACCTGATATATGAGAAGATTATTGTGGTGTTCGTATCCATCCCTTCTGTTCCTGTTTATTGAAACCGGAATCAAGGGGGATATCTCCCTGTGAATACATAGACATGTTTGCATTTTGCATCTTGCACTTTCATTCGCATAGCAGGTGCTCTCGGTGGCCTTCTGTTCCTAACTCTGCTTGGTTTTCTTGAGTTAAGGATTGAGCAGTTCAGTTTCCACCGGTATCCGACTCGAGGAAATCAGCTAAAGATAATGGATCAAGTTCAAGCCGAATTGCAGGAATTCAGAACTCGCATGTCCTAGTTCATGGAGTTGATGCAGAATGTTTGCCAGTGGACAGGAGCATCTAAGAACTCTAGTTTAGCCTCTCTTTGACGCTCCCCAAGCCAATAACAATGGAGCTGCTGGTGTCAGGATTCCTCCCAAGTTTAAGGTACCAGATTTCGCAAAGTACAAGGGGACATCTTGTCCTAAAGTACACATTTGAGCATATTTTCGGAAGATGTCTGCTTACTTTGAGGATGAAAAGATGCTGATGCATTGCTTCTAGGACAGTCTGACTGGAGCATCTTTGGAATGGTATATGGGGCTTGAGAGGACCCATATCCGTAGCTGGAGAAAATTGGATGAAGCTTTCGTGCATCACTATCAATATAATACTGATCTGGCCCCGAACAGGATACAATTGCAGAGTCTTTCACAGAAGAGTACTGAGAGCTTCAAGGAGTACGCCCAGAAATGGCGAGATCTAGCTGCTAGAGTGCAACCTCCCATGGTGGAGAGAGAGCTGACCGACTTGTTCATGGCCACACTTCCCGGAGTGTATTATGAGAAGCTGATAGGTTGCATGTCTGCAAGTTTTTCAGATCTGGTGACAGCAGGAGAAAGGGTCGAAAGCGGTATCAAACTGGGAAAGATCCAAGTTGCTCCTGGTTCTTCTAAAGATACAAAGAAGCCTCATGTTGGGAACGAAGGAGAAACTAATGTTGTGTATGCTCCAGCTATGGCTCAACAGTCAGCCTGTCGCCAATAACCTCGTGCTTTTCGGCAGCAAAACAATCGGCGCCAGAATCAGAATAGGCCGCGCAACAATCTGGAAAGAAGGAATGCTCCTCTTCATCCAGTGCCTATGCCGCCTAGCGATATTCTTCCACAGTTGATTCAAAACTCTTTGGTAGAGCCTAAGGCTCTCAAACTGTTTCCAGAGCCATAACCTCCTGGGTATGATCCCAACGCTCGATGCGAATATCATGCAAGATCCATGGGGCACGCAACTGACGACTGCAAAGCCTTTCAAGCCAAATCGCAACAGTTGATTGACAAAGAGTACATTTCCTTTCCCGAAGGAAATTTGGTTGTGCACGTCGACCTCTCATCTGATTGAATTTGAAGACTGCAAGGGTCACGTCCTCCAGCAGCCAGCAAGATCTGAAAGCCCAGTCCTTGAAGCTGGCAATCTTTGTTTTATCATGTCATTTCGTTGCATTTGTAGTTTCTTTCCTATTAGAATGCAAATCTCATTTATAAAACTGTATTGTTTTCAACTGATATTGACAATGAAATGAATATGCATATTTTGATTAAATCCATTTGTGTTCACTTATGTTTTTAATTGATGTTTAGCGCTTGTTTAAGTGGAACCCGGGGAGGATGACGAAATTGCAAGACGCGCAAGCTTCCGATTGTATGCTTTTGAATAAAACCTGCTGATGATGTACATGCATTTTTTTCAAATTCCTAAACACCGGAGATATAAGGATGATAATCCCTTGTCAACCCCTTTGAGCCTAGTAGTAGGATTTCTTTTCTGAAAACGAAAAAACCCTCAATCTTAACCTGGGGCAGGGTAGGTGTCAGCTAATTTGACCGAGTGTCCAAATCGCGAAAGGAGTGTTCCCGTTCGAGGTTCAATCACACCTCTAGAGGTCGTGCCTAAAAAACCCACAGTGGTTATCCATTGCCGACCAAGGAGTGAAACAGTCACAATCCCTTCAACAAGTCAGACAAGCCGGTGTCACACGATTTGTACAAAAAAAAGGGAATCAAAAGAAACTCAAAAGAGCCAGTCCAGGAAAACGTTAGGGAAAAGCAGAAAAGTGAAAAGGATTACAAAAGAAAAATCCTCGAAAAGCAAGTCGTGTGACTCTAGGAACCAAAGACGAAAAGCGAGTAATTGTCACTCCCGTCACTCAACCTTTGAAAGGTGAGAGCTAGTGTCGAATTAGCTGAACGTAGGATTGGAGAACATCAAGGAGAATGGGTGGGTTAAAATAAACTTTGAGCCTTTATCCTTTCTTTCAAACCATGAACCTGACCAAGTTATAACCTTCAAAAGTCCTAATTGAAGCATGGTGGTTTCGAAAGCATACTTCGGTAAAGATCGCATCGAAACTGACTCCTAAAAAGGATTCTGCTCAACTTGTAGGTTTTAATGTTGACATTCTGATAAATGATTTGTTCATTTTATGTCACAAATGTTTTTCCAGTGAATAGACTTGGATTTCAAAACTATCATATGCATTGCATGAATATATCTTTTGTGCAGAACAATCTGTTTTACTTGCGAGTAAGCACTTGACGGCAGGAAAGTTTCCACAGTGGAAGGTTGATCAGGATAGAATGTCAAACGCCTACTTCGTTGAGCCGGGGCAAGCTATACCAAACGATCATATCAAGGGAGTCAGCCATCCGAAAATCAGTTAATCTGGGGCAGGCCATCCCAAGAGCACATAAGTTATTCTTATCCAGAAGTCAGTTAATCTGAAGCGTCTCTTCAAGGTTCTGTTGGCAATTCATGCCAAATAATCAGGGTATGGAAATTGCAGGGTTCCTTTCGAGGAAGTTTTATAGAGATCCCACAGGCTGGGGCAATATTGGAAATAAAGGAATTGTTCCTCTCCTTATTTGCAAAGTTCATCAGAGTTAGTCAACCAGGGACAAATCCTTTCGTGACACAAATTCTGGGGCAAGCCATCTCGAGATTGTCTCATGGCAAATTGCTTTATTTGCAAGTCAATTTATACTGGGGCAGTTACTCAAGCAAGTTTGTTCTCGTCGGCTAGAGTTTGAGTGTTGTGGAATCATGTCATTACCTCATCAAATAACCTGAAACCTCTTACATATCAAACTTTGTAACCGAAATCATTTTCGAAGCCCGTTCTCGTTCGATAAACCTTCAAACCAGCCTGGCCAATCCTTCGGTAAGCACTAGTTCTTGTCCGGTACATGTCAGATTTCGACTAGTTCCCGTCCGGTCACCCTTTTTGTAGCTCACTGTTAAATTAGTCCCCGACTGGCAAACACAGTTTCAAAGTCCAGTTCATGTCTGGCCAACCAGAAAGCAACTCTCGTCCGATGTCCAAAACCATAAACCAGTTCCCATTTGATACCTGAAGTTAGAAGCTCAGTTCTTGCCTTACAACCTAACCTCTTGATTCCAGTACTCGCCTGGTAATAAGTTCTCGTCCAACCTTTTGGTAGATTCCAGTACCCGCCTGGTAATCAGTTCTCGTCCAACCTTTTGGTAGATTCCAGTACCCGCCTGGTAATCAGTTCTCGTCCAACCTTTTGGTAGATTCCAGTACCCGCCTGGTAATCAGTTCTCGTCCAACCTTTTGGTAGATTCCAATACTCGCCTGGTAATCCGTTCTCGTCCAACCTTTTGGTAGAGCCCAGTTCACGCCTGGTAATCAGTTCTCGCCTGGCCTTGTTGTGTGAATTCCAGTTTCCACTTGGTAGTCAATTCTTGTCTAATAGCCTAACCTTGTTGACACTAGCCCTCGTCTTGTGGTCTATCCTCGGATACTAGTTCTTGTCTAGTCATTCCCCTTTTAAATCCATTCTTGTTGGTAACCAGAGATAAATCCAGTAACAATAAACCTGGTCATATCCTCAAACCAAAAGCCCAACCGTGCTTGGCACATCCCAATCCTCATCCAGATAACAGTTTCAGAGTCCATTCCTTGCCTGGCCTATCTTCCTTTTGAAATCAGTTCTTGTCTGATAAGCCTTCATGGAATACTAGTTCTTATCTGGTAGACAACGTTTGAGTCCAGTTCTCACCTGGTAAACGCCAGCTGTTCCAACAAGTGCTCGTCTGGTTGTCGTTTGTCTTTAATTTCGGTTCCTGTCTGGTGGAAATCGTTTCGAAGTCCAATTCTTCTCTGGAAAACCACAATTGACTCATTTTTGCAGAAATCAGTTCTTGTCTGGTAGTCGGTCCCCGTCCAACATGTTTTGGCAGAGCCCAGTTCACACCCGGTAGTCAGTTCTCGCCTGACTTGTTTTAAAGAAACCTATTCTCGGTTGCCAGTTCTCGCCCGACATTTCTAATCCAGATCCAGGGTTTGTTTTTCCCAAGTGTAAGTCCAATCGTACTTGGCACCCCCGGTTATTCCCAGTGGAGTTTCCTTATGGTTGTTTGGCGACAATGTCAGACGTTTCACCCCTAATTAAGTTTGCAGTTTATTTCTGCGGTGGGCAAATTTCCAGGTTCTTTGGTATTCAACCGTCTTTTACCTCGATTGTTTGAAAGCCGTTCGCTTTTCACCCAGTCAGGTCCAAGTCGCTTGAATAGGGGTAGCTGTTGCACCCTAAAATTTGCCTGAGCTTTTTCTTGGCCGGTTTTTGTTTTTTTGCATTTTGCATTTTTGCATCCCTGCATTTGCATAACATTTGTTCTCGAGGCAGGGGATCAAGGTTCCCGTGGGATTCCTAGTCCCTCCGTTTAGGATGGGAGTAGGAGAGACATTAGGTGCTCAATCCAAGCATGCTAACATTAGGGTAGATGTTTCCCCTTTTAATCCAAAATTTAGGAACACTTTGCATGACAACGTTAGGGCCGAGTTTCCCTTAGACCTTCCGTGCGTCTCTCTTCTCATCTCAAAATCATGCTAACTCATTTAATAAAGGAGATGAACGTTGCGCGATACGAGCCTTAAGCTACATGGGGAATGAGGAGTGAGGGGTGTCCTCTCGCTTATCTAGGGTGTTTAGTATACGTCCCGTTTGGGGGCGATATGCAACGCATTCGCCTCCATGTCATAGTCTTTAGTGCAACGTGAATCACAAACCAAATTAATTCACTTCACTAAAAAACATAAAACAAAATTCAAACCTTCTTCCTTCAGGATTAATCGGAAATCTTTTTCAGAAAAGAGTGTCGTTAAGCTTCGGTTCTACCGCAAACAGGCTTAGTCCATAACTGCTGGAACATATGTTTAACCCTACTCGATTAAAACACTTAATCAACATGTGGTTTCGTGTTAACCCGAACTACGTTTGCTCTGATCTTTCATACCAGATGAAAGTACATAGGCACAAGACGCGATGTATTGGCGAGCAACCTTTCCCCCCTTTTTTCCCGTAGTTAACCGAACTATGTTGACTCTGATCTTTCATACTAGATGAAAGTACGTAGGCACAGAGCTGCGATGCTCTGCCGAGTCTCTATATTTTCTTTTTGTCCCGAAAGCCTGTAGCGTAGATAGCTTAAACACACCCTTAGATAGACAACAAGCATGGATCCCGTCGAGTACGACGGACGCGAGGGGTGCTAATACCTTCCCCTTGCATAACCGACTCCCTAATCCAAGACTTGGTTGCGATGACCTCGTCTTTCTCTTTTTCGTTAGGTTTTTCCGATCGTTTCCTTTCCCTCTCTATGGGATAAATAACGAAAGGTGGCAACTCTTCTGTTTTTCGCCGGGTCTTTTTCGCAGTTGCAACAATAGTCTGTGAACTTCATACTCAAGTAGTATATTACATGCTCTTTTTTTCCAGTCTCTTCGTGTTGACCAAGAACACAACCCATGATGTTCTCAAGAACCATTAAATACATGATCAATGGTCTTCCAGCTACTGGAGGTATCAGTATCGGAGGCTCTTGCAAATATTCTTTTTATTTTATCAAATGCCCTTTGGCAATTTTCATTCCAGACTACCGCCTGATCTTTCTTTAGCAATTTGAACATGGGTTCACACGTGGCTGTGAGGTGAGATATGAACCTAGCAATGTAGTTTATTCTACCCAAGAAACCACGAACCTCTTTCTCCGTTTTCGGCGCTGGCATATCTTGAATAGCCTTTATCTTTGTAGGATTGACCTCGATTCCTTTTTCACTGACAATAAACCCCATCCACTTTCCCGACCTAACACCAAAAGTGCAATTGTTCGGATTCAACCTCAGTCTGAATTTCCTTAGCCTTTCAAACAACTTCAGAAGGTTTACCAGATGTTCCTCCTCCGTTTGCGACTTTGCTATCATGTCATCAACATAGACCTCAATCTTGTGATGAATCATGTCATGAAACAAAGTGACCATAACCCGCTGATAGGTTGCCCCAGCGTTTTTCAAACCAAAAGGAATTACCTTATAACCGAACGTCCCCCACGGTGTAATGAACGTTGTTTTCTCCATATCCTCCGGCGCCATCTTAATCTGATTATACCCGAAAAAACCACCCATGAAGGAAAATACAGAATATTGCGCAGTATTATCCACTAATACGTCAATGTAGGGGAGCGGGAAATCATCCTTCGGGCTCGCTTTATTCAAATCCTTATATTCAACTCACATCTGTACTTTACCGTCCTTCTTTGGTACTGGTACGATGTTAGTGACCCATGGAGGGTAAGTTGTTACAGCGAGAAATCCAGCATCCAACTGCTTCTGGACTTCTTCCTTGATTTTCACAGCCATATCTGGTATGGTCCTTCTGAGCTTCTGCTTAACTGACGGACACTCTTCTCGCAACGGCAAATGATGAACCATGATGTCTGTGTCAAGACCGGGCATGTCTTCATATGACGAAGCAAAGATATCACTATACTCAAGGAGCATTTCAACCAATCTCTGCTTGATATCACTCTGCAGCATAGCCCCTATCCTGACATCTCTTCTGGCTTCCTCAGTACCCAAGTTGACGACTTCGATTTCCTCCTAATGAGGCAAAATGGTTTTCTCTTCCTATTTCAAAAGTCTGGCTAGCTCCTTTGGCAAGTCTTCATCTTCATCAATCTCTTCTTCGGCTTGAAATACCGGGTTATCAAAGTTAAAGCGAGTCATAGACGGCTCTGGAGCGGTGTCATCTGCGATGTGAAACCTGCAATGATGATGATTTAATGCTTAAAATGATATGCAAACAAGAACAAACCACATTGCCATTTTATTGTTAAAAATAAAATAGGAAAGACAAGGATCACAATATTTGAATGCAGTAAAACACCCTTCAATTAATAAAAAGATTGTTCAAACATAAACAATTAGGCCCTGAAGACAAATACCGCTATGCTCCGGGTAGAACCTAGGGCTATACAATAATCAAGAAAAAAAATCATTACTCTTCTGTCGTCACTTGGATGATTTCTCCGACATACCAGTTATTTGGGCTTTGTCCTGGAATGCAAGGCCGATTTCACGCGTCCTTGTCGCAGTCGCTATCACCGTCTTCATCAGATATGGCATTGATCTACTCGAAGATTACACTCCCGCTGGTAAACATGACAGGCCCCTTATAGCGCGGTGCACTCTGGGAGGAAGAAGATGGGATGTATCCCAATCCGAATTTGTCTTGCTTGTTGGGAATATTCAGCACTTGGCCCCAACCTTGTGATGCCCCAGCCTTCACCACTGCTTGGGCTTCCTTGAAGGATGACATGGCTACTTTAGGCGCGTTGCTCACGACTGGTGCTTTATCCTTGATTTGCACAGTTTCAAAGGCTTGGCACAAAGTCTCATGGATTTCGCTGTCGACCTCGACATACTTGAATGAAGATAAATGAATAATCATTATATCTTCCTCTCCACAAACAGTGACGACACTGCCACCCACCGTATACTTCAATTTTTGGTGCAGCGTAGACATTACGGCACCTACCGAATGTATCCAGGGACGTCCCAGCAAACAGCTGTAAGCCGGCTGAATATCCATGATGTAGAACACTACATTAAACACCTCAGGACCAACCTGGATTGGCAAAGTTAACTCCTCGAATACGGACCTGCGAGTCCCATCAAAAGCTCGTACTACCAAGTCACTTGGCGTACACAATATACCACGGGTATCTAACTTCATGAGTGCCTTCTTCGGAAGTACATTCAAGGATGACCCGGTATCAACAAGCACATGTGACAAAACGGCTCCTCGACATTCAATAGATATGTGCAATGCACAATTATGGTTCCTCCCCTTCGGCGTCAAGTCCAAATCCGTTAATCGAAGTCCATGTAAAACCTGCATTTACATGTACCACAACCCCCTCGAGTTGGTTCACAGAAATCTCATGTGGCACATAAGTTGTATTCAGGATTCTCAACAGAGCGTTCTGGTGCGCTTCCGAGCACAACAACAAGGACAAAATGGATATTTTGGACGGAGTCTGCTGTAAGTGATCAACAATCTTGTAATCACTCTTTCTTATCAAGCGCATGAATTCCATCGCCTCCTTCTCCAAAGAGTCCTTCTTACCAGCTTGAGAAGTTTCTTCCACTACTACTTTACTCTTTCCTCTGTCCAATTTATCAGCGACCACTTCAGGTGACGAAAATACTCTTCCACTCCTAGTAATTCAACCAGCTCCAACTAAGTTGTCCACAGAATCCACCGGTAGGCTCTTCAAGTCCTGTTTCTGTCCGTTGCAGTATACCTCGGCTCCGTAGTTCCACGAAATCTCCTAAGTACTTTCATATGGTACAGGACCAGCCTTGGTAATGATGATGGTTGGCGGCCTCGGCGGCGCAGAAATGGTAATAGTCTTGTATGGAATCGAGATTATAGCAACCTCATCCCTCTCTTCAAACATTAATTCCTCAGTTGTTTTCTCAGCAAATCTATCAAATTGCAAGACCCCATCATTCATCAGCTTTCGAATATAATTTCTCAGCTTCTCACATCCCTCGGGATGGCTCAAACAATCAGCACAAGCTTCACCACAACCTGGGAATACCCCTCCCTCCAACAACTCGCTCTTTACAAAGCTTAGCGGCGTCTTCAACTCATCAACATCCGACACCAAATTCAAGCTCTCATCTTCAAGGATAGAACTGACCCCAGCTGCCCCATGGTTATGCATGGGGTTCTGCACGACATTGGGCGCGCCGTGAGAAAATTTTATAGCCTTACTATCTATGAGATCCTGAACTTTGTGCTTAAACGTCTTACAGTTGTCAATATTGTGCCTCGGAGCACCAGAGTGAAACTCACAATGAGCATTAGCGTCGTAACTAGGTGGTGGTGCACCTGTCAAGGGAGCTAGAGGTCTCTTCTGTATCAACTGCAACTGTAACAAGTGCTGGAGTAATTGAGAATATGGCATCGGAGGCGCGTCAAACTGTCTATTTACCGCCCTGCCCTAATCCTGAAAATGTCGAGGAGCATAGTTCTATTGATTCCTTTGTTGTTGTTGTTGTTGTGGTACCGCAGGTATTGTGATACTCGCGACCTGCTGCTGTTGACGGTATTGTTGACGTTGATTTCTATTTCTTCCCCGAGAACTAGACACTGCATTGGTTTCCCTTTCACACTTTTTGTTTCCAAAAACCTTTCTATTTCCTCCTCCCGCCGAGGACCCTTCGCCAACTTGAATCTTTCCTAGCTTAATTCTATTCTCGACCCTCTCCCCGGTAATGATCAGATCAGAAAAGCTTCTAGACATATTACCGATCAACTTCTCATAGTATACGCCTGGTAGCGTGGCAACAAACATATCAATTAACTCCCTTTCTACCATGGGAGGCTGCACCCTAGCTGCCATCTCACGCCACCTCTGGGCGTACTCCTTGAAGCCTTCACCATTCTTCTGAGACAGATTCTGCAGTTGGACCCTGTTAGGCGCAGGGTCGTTATTATACTGGTAGTGCTTAACGAAGGCCTCAGCCAAGTCCGTCCAACATCGGATATTGACTGGCTCTAAGCTCATGTACCATTCAAGAGAAGGACCCGAGAGGCTGTCCTGGAAGAAGTGCATTAGCAATTTTTCATCATCTGAGTAAGCGGACATCTTGGGATAGTAAGAGCACAGATGAACCCTAGGACAAGTAGTGCCTTTATATTTGTCGAAATCAGGGACTTTGAATTTCAAAGGTACTTTCAAGTCTGGGATCAGCCCCAGATTAGCCATGTCCAATCCCATAGAGTTCTGATTTTCAAAGCTCTGCATCTTCTCTTCAGTCAGCTTAAACCTCTTATCTTCCTTAGATGGCAACCCAACACCAATATCTTGCATAGAGAAAGCATCTTACTGCTGATCTTCATCCCACTGAGGAACATTGTTACCATGTGCAGCATAACTCATTTCAGGCATAGGGATTCCACCTACATTACCTTCGCCCGGAGGGATCACAACTGGAGGAATAACATTAGCATGTGGCGTGCCACCATCATTACGAGGAGGATTAGCAGCAGTTCCCCCGTGAAGTACGCCATTACCATCAAACCTTGCAATTAGTGGTTGTACCAAAGTCCTCAGTTGCTCTTGACCAATTGCCACACCTTGCATCAAATCCATAAATTGGGCCATCCTGTCTCGAAGTTCCTGCATCTCAGCTTGTATCTGCTCCATGACCTTGCGTTGATTCCCTCTAGTGGCGTACCGGTGAGTAGTCTAATGTTCAATCCTGAAACAAACTAACAAACCACGGAAATAAGGTTAACGGTCCCGGTGCACCTGCGATGCAAAAATGCATAATGATGTAGTATGCAGACATGTATATATGCATTAGGGATATTTCCCCCTCGATTCCAGTTCCAAGAGCACAACACGACAATGGAGAGCTAACAGATAAGCAATAAGAAATCTTCTCATAAATAAAATGAGAACCAAGAGTTAGATACATAGCACAGTGCTACAACAATACAATGGAATCAGAAATGACATCAGCCAACAGGCCTGGTGATGGTTAACACATACATCATAACAATAGACTGAAAAGAAAATATAATCAAGTGCGACAACTAGACTGGAAATCCTCTAACAGCTCCTTCGTCTCTGGATGTTCAAGCCTGACAAGCAACCCTCGGATAAGAAGATCTCTCTGGCTAATAGTAGCCTGCAAGTCCTGAGCATAGTCCTCCTAGGCGCCCTTACCAAAAGCCTCCTCAAGCTTACACCTCTTTGTATCAGCTATAGACTTGTAATCATCCAACGGTGCGAGCGCTTCGTTCAGTCTACAATCACTATCACGTCGGTGTGAGGCTTCAGCTGCAATCTTCTCATTCTTCACTTAGAGTTGAGCTCTCAGCTTGGTAATCTGTTGTTTGAGTACATCCTCCCGCTCCTTATTATTAGTGAGGGTAGCGTTCCAATGATCATTAAACCTGGAAATCTCTAAGCTTTATCCAACTCCTTCTTCTTAGAAGTAAAGACATCACTGACAACCTTCAAATCTAAACTGGCCTTGAAGATGGCTGCTTCAACCATGAAACTTTCCATAAATGAAAAGTTTCTAAAACCCTAATTCACCAAAATGGCAACTTTCAACAATTCTTGATTTTTCATGGTTCGCTTGACTTTTCTTGATCAAATTCCATCCATTGGCTATATTGGACTTGAGGAACATGATCTTGACCCCAAAAAGTCAGGAGTTGACTTTTTCACTGCACAGTTGAATTTTTCCCCCAAATCTCCTGATTTTCAATTGGCTGATTAATTGAAGCTCCTCTGATTAAAATTGATGATCAATCTCCCATACCCAAACATCTTAGGACATATGAAAGACCATGGAAACAAGTATTGCTCTGAAAAACAAATTTAGCCTGATTAAAAATGAAACCCTAATTTCACCCTTTTTGCCTAGGCATTGTTCAAATGAACTGAGTGACTATTCTAACTTCCTAATGACCTCGGAGGCACTCAATAAGCTTCTACCTCATGTTTACATCAATGATAAATCTTCATGCACCCCTTGACAACCTTCTGATGATTACTGATAATAACACCCACTTGATGGCTTGTACCTGTGCCTTTGCTTGAGCTTGAAGCCAATAAAGACTCTCCTCTTGGATGATACACAAACAAACACTTGATCCCCTATAAGAACTATGCTATGCAAATGCAAGATGCTAGAATGCAATGAAACATAAGCCAAAGATTAAGAAAAGAGGTTGGTCAAATTTTGGGGTACAACAGCTGCCCCAATTCAAGCGACTTGGACCTGAAGGGATGAAAAGCGAACGACTTTCAAACATTCGAGGTAAAATACGCTTGAATACCAAAGAACCCGGAAATTTTCTAATCGTGGAAATAGAACTGCAAACTTTGATTGGGGGATAGAAATCTCCGGAAATAACTGAATCCAGTTGCAACGGCGACAAACTAACTGATTATTGATCCAAAACGTCGACACACAGTTGGAAGAAACATCTGCTAACGCGCAAGCAATGATACTAAGTCGGAAAGATCGTATGATATCACCATCAGGCATCTGCGTAACACCTCAGGCTTCAAACCCGAAGGCCGGATCAATAACAAATAAGAAGATCATCCGACATCGCCGCCATGCATCTGTTAAATAAAAACAGGCATCGAACCTGAAGGCCGGATCAATAACAATTGATCATCTGCTAATCCAAGCAGGCATTCGCTAAATAAAAGAGAGCATTGAACCCGAAGGCAGGATCAATAACAATTAATCATCTGCTAATCCAAGCAGGCATTCGCTAAATAAAAGCGAGCATCGAACCCGAAGGTCGGATCAATAAAAATTGTTCATCTGCTAATCCAAGCAAGCATTCGCTAAATAAAAGAGAGCATCGAACCCGAAGGCCGAACCAATAACAATTGATCATCTGCTAATACAAGCAGGCATTCGCTAAATAAAAGCAAGCATCGAACCCGAAAGCCGACTCAATAATGATTGAGAAGAAAATCTGACCTTGCCGTCAGTCATCTGTTTATAACAAAATAGACATCGAACCCGAAGGCCAGCTCAATAACGATTGAGAAGGAAATTTGACCTCGCCGTCAGTCATCTGTTTATAACAAAACAGGTATCAAACCTGAAGGTCGGATCAATAATGGTTGATCATATGCTAATCTAAGCAGGCATTCGCTTAATAAAAGCGAGCATCGAACCTAAAGGCCGGCTCAATAACGATTGAGAAGAAAACTTGACCTCGCCGTCAGTCATTGACATTGTTGCGATGAGAATCGGATATTAATCTATTAATTAACTTGAATCACAAAACATAAAGTTCACCACCGAGCTTTGATTTATCCAAAGGAAAGGGTAAAGATCGAAGAAAACCCTAAGTGCGCTACGTAACAATGAAGCAAAGATCTAAGGTTCGGGGGTTGGTTATACCTAGGGAAGGTGTTAGCATCCTAAGTATCTGTAGTACTTTACAAGAACCTCTCGTTAGTACTTGTGTTATGCTAAAGTTGCTTGCTAAGGTAAAAGTGCTAAGGTAAAGACCTAGGGGTATATACACTAAGTATGCTCGCCAAGACGTTGCATCTCGTGCCTACGTATCCTTACAAGGATGGAATCAGAGCAACCGTAGTTCTCCTAACTAGGGATTGAGGAACTCTTGATAACGATCAAGGTTCCAAAGGGGAGTAAGTATCCATAACCATGGTACTTACATGGAGTTAACGAACTCCCTAAGTCTAAGTTGAAAACTAACTAAAGATTGACTTTAACGAAAGTCAAAAGGGGAAAGTGAGTAATCATAACGATGATGCTCACGTAGAGTTTACCAACTCTACACCTAATTCTAAGTTGCAAGACCAATTGGTTCTAACGAGACCAAAAGGAGGGAGATGATAATTACTTGTTAGCGGTTAGAGGACTCGACAAGATATCGCATCTTGTGCCTATGTATCCTAACTAGGAAAGGGGAATCAGAGCCACCGTAGTTCGGCCAACTAGGGACGGGGAACTCTTGATAACAATCAAAGTTCCAAAAGGAAATAAGTACCATAACCATGGTACTTACATGAAGTTAGCGAACTCCCTATCTAAACTAGGTTATAACAGACAAGACTCTCACAAGGTCTTGGGGGAAAGATAGACAAAACTACAACATGACTTACGAGTCAACTATGAGGTTCCTTTCCTTTGGAATGGGGAAACAACAATAAGGAACAAACAAATGGTTCAAGCGATAATAAGGGAATTTCAAACCCTTATCAACAACTCATAGACAACATCAAAATACTAATAAAGTATTAACAAGAAATGAAGGTATTTACATAAGCTATCGTCGAAAATTAGGTCAAACCTAAACAAGAATTATTCAAGACAAAATTTAACTTGAAACCTCACCAAAAACAACATGGTTAAGTAAAGTTTAATAGAATATATATATAAAACAAAGATAAACCCTAAATAACTTGAGTCAAAATTCAAAATGGAAAGACTAAATTATAAACTATGTTCAAAAACTTTTTAGTTTTAAATAGATGGGAAAATATCTAATTAAATGGGTTCAAATAAATCTAAGTTAATAATAATAAAACCTTAAATCTAACAAAGATGAACCTAGAAAAAAAATGAAACATAATGTTAGTAAATGCTGATAGCAAAACAAAATAGCCCATCAATGTGGCGGGTAAAGGTCCAATCCACAAATTGTCTGGTGGCTAGTTCAAAGCATTCATGGGACCGCTGTTATTTTAAACAATAAAAAAAAGAAAAGATCGAATATTGAAAGCAGGGTGGGAAACATCAGGAAACGAGCAAATCCAAAATAGCAAATCAAACCTTATCCTTCTCCCCAAATCTGTCCCGAATCTTCTTCTTCTCAAACCAAGCTTGGCTTCATCATCTCATGACAGCGAATCTCAGACTTCTCTCGCAATCTCGATTTGTTGGAGAGGGTAAATGGAAAAAAGATGGTTGTGTGGCGGTCTGAAATCGCGACAGTAAGGGTTCGATGGTGGAGGGCGGAGATTGGTATGGTAAGTGGTTGATTGGAAGTTGTTTGAAGGTGGTTCGGTTTATTTAATGGTGAATTGTTGATTGGAGGTTGTATTGTGAATCTGTGCACACCAACCGTTTGTGAAAAGGCTTTGGTTAGGGTTCACGATGTTGAAACCGGAAACACGTACAAAATTTTGTGAGATCAGTGTTGTGAACTTATTTTGAAGGTTGTTACTTGGTGCTGAGTTATGAGTTGTCGGTGATGGCGGTAACAATTTGCAGTTCATGATACATTTGTGGCTGCCGACGGGAGATAACGGTGGTGTGAGTCGTGTGAGATTTGATGTGTTGCGAGGTTGAACGAAGGCCAGTTCTAGGTTCAAGGCAGACACTATTATGGTGATGATGGTAAGCTTTAATTTGTTGATGCGTGAAGGGATTAAGGGAGGAAGACGGCAAGGGTTGGAGATGGTATCGAAGCTTTGTTCTGGTTTTTTCTTTTAAGAGTAATGAAATCACGGCGTGGTGGATGTCTCGAAGTGGAAAGGAGATTGATCTGAGAGGTGATAAAATCGAGCTTATGGGTCAGATTGTGACCGGGTGTGGGATTAAGCTCTTGAGCAACTTGGTTCAATATGGTGAAAATTCTGGTTCTCCAGTTTGTTCCCTGAACCCCCCTCTCAATAACTTTGGATACTTCCCTTCTTATTTTCAAATCAAGCTTGCTGTCCCAGAAATCCTCCTCTGTCTTGTTGTTATAACAAACTGGTTTTTTAATGGCAGGTTGTGATGCTGGTGTGAGGCTTGTGGTTATATGGTTTATTGTCTGGTTTGAACAAAGAAGATGAAGGTGGTGTATTGGAAGTTCTTTTATTGTTTTTGAAGATGATGGAAAGATGAAGGACAATCTGGTTTTGGAGACTCAAAATCAGAAGAAGGCGAGGGATCAATTCCTTATGTAATGGGTGATTTAGAGATGTTTGAGGAAGGTCTGAGAATGGTTGAAGATGTGTTTGTAGATAGCCGTTTTTCGAAGTTTGTCCGGAAAAGATCAGTTGGTGAATCTCTCCCCCTCCTGAGGTTTTTCGTTCTCACCTTTATCTTGCTCTGGTTTTCACAGTGTCAATGCTCATGTTGTGTTGCTTTCATTCTGCAGGAAATTGTAGTAAGACAAAACAGGTTTTGGCTATATGGTTTTGAGGGTTATTTGTTGCTGAAATAGGATGAGGAGAGGTATTTGCCCAGCCCTTGAAAAAATGAAGGTCTCCCTTCTTTGTGCATATGGTTTTTTTCTCTTTTGAAGATGAGTTTTCAGTTGCTTATGCTGAGGGAGAGATTCAAAATTGTGGTCTCCTTTTCTCTGTGTAGCAACACTTTTATCAAGGTTATGAAGAAGTGATGATGAAAGTCATCTTAAGGTTTTTTCTGATTGAACTCTGATATACTGAACTTTCCTTTTTGTGAATTCTGTACCACTGTAACTGCCTGGCAATGTCTAATTTCTCTGATATTTCTATTACACTTTTTGAAATTATCTGATGTATTGGTTGTTCTATCCAAATTGGCTTGTGTGGTCTTTATCCTCCCTTCTGACTTCCTCTTTTTTACCTCAATGATGTTTGCGTTTTTTCTTTACAATATTTGCACGAAACAGGATAACACAAAGTTCCCGTGAATGGATTTTGGCTTTTGTGCTTGTGGACGAAATTCCTTTGAACTAATGGCTTTGGTTGGAGTTTTTTCTTTATTGTTTGGAGTGGAATTGTTTTTGAAACATAACCCACGGCTACAATCTATTAATTTTGTCACTTTTGGCTTGGAGTGAGGCGTGTTGTTGACAGTTCTATGAATGTTTGCAGGTTTTAACACATCCAGGATTTTGGACAGTCTGCATTGAGTACTTGCAACACAACTTTAGCTAGCTTTTGCTTGTCCTATGTTGCAGGTCCTTTTGCAGTTTGGTGTAAACTTGATATTGTGGAGGCTATTGTCCAAACAATTGTAGGTAGCACAGTCTTGGTCAAGGAGTTGGCCTGTATGGTTTAAAGCGTGCTAGTTGAAGGCACATTAGTACAT
This sequence comes from Lathyrus sativus, assembly GCA_963859935.3. NCBI lineage: Eukaryota > Viridiplantae > Streptophyta > Magnoliopsida > Fabales > Fabaceae > Lathyrus > Lathyrus sativus. Next base: position 279,404,152 of record OZ012740.1, on the reverse strand, counting down.
AGCATTATATTTGAAAATTGTTGTATCAAGGGATTTATGATGTACTGTTCTTCATGTAAATTAGCTTGAAATTAGTAACATTTGTCTTCCTTTTTCTTTTAGCAATATCCACGTGGAAAAGCAAGGGAAATAACATGTTGTATGCTACTTGTCTATTTCACTGTAACTCTAGAGGGCCCATCAAAGAAAAGAGATCTTTGTGATTTGAATCATGCATTCCAAATAATTCTCCCTGTATGAGGAAATATTGTGGCCATTTTATGATCCAATTCCTTTTGCCAATCATAGCAACATCTTTGTCCTTTGCATTGGCAATAACATTGACTTTTATGATAGAGTACATGCATGCAAAATGTTCTTTGCACAACCTTGTATGTGTCTTGATAACAATTTATACCAACAAAGTCATGTAAGACCGATCTCCTATCTCCCACAACCACAATTTCAAAGTGAATCGTACACATCAACATCACTTCCTTTAAAAATTAAACTCAACAAAACTTAGAATGTGGTCTAGAAACTCTAATCGCCCAAATAAAGCCCAATGATTCCTCTTGAATTCTTTAAGGAGAAAACTGAATGTGGATAGGACAAATTTGGTTGACTCTTCCCTCAAATCTTGACTAATCAAGGTCTCCACTTTCTTGCACCAAATCCCTAAATTCACAAAGAAACAAAAAGAGCAAAAGCTAGATAAACTGGTTAGTTATGCGAAAATGATTGACCTAGAATGCTTATGCAAAAGGCCAAAGAATCTAAAGGGTCAAAATTTGGGGTATGACAGACATCAAGTCGGTAAAAGCATCTGACCTCGCCGTCAGGCCTCGACATCAAGTCGGTAAAACCATCTTACCTCACCGTCAGGGTGCAGAAATCCTTTGGGGAAATATGAACTTGAATAAGTAAATTTTGTTAGGGAGAATGATAAGATGAATACATCTGTCAATGATTCTGCTGGAGGTCTGGATACCATATAGGCTTGAGAAATAAACTGATAATTGCTGGAGATATACCTGAAAACAAAGAGGTAACAACCCGACTTATGTTTCACATGCACATGTTTGAATATGGCGTAATGCTCCATACGAAATGGAAATGCTACGCGTTTGGGAGGATGCTATGCACGATGCAAATGCAAAGGAACCACCCTAGCAAAATAAATGCTAAAGAGAGGAAACCAAACTCCGTTGGGGAAAGACTAGACACGTCTAGTACAAACGAACTCATGCTGGGGAAAATAAGCCCTGAATGGCTTCTGAAAACTTCTGGGTAACACTGCTCTGCTAAGAACAAATCCACTTTGCTGGGGATCAAATCAAACTTTTCTGAGGAAAACGCCCTGAATGACCTGCCAAAATACAACTCTTCTGGGGAACAAACAACTTGGCTGGAGACAATAACTCCACTCTACCAGGGAAATCAGCCCTGGACGGTCTTCCAGAATATAACATTCCAAGGAACAGACAACTCTGCTGGGGAATTAAGGCAGACTGCTAAGGAATGGCTCTATTCTTCCAGAGATTCCGCTCTGCTGAAGATTTAATCTGCTATCTGTTAGGGATTATGAATAAGATCTGCTGGGGAACCGTCCCAAGCTCTTTCTACTGAGGATGGAGATAAATAATCTCGGGGAAGAAAACTACTCCACTGACTTGGCTGGGGATTAGGCAATGAGGGAAGCAACATCGACCTCTGCTTGGGGAGAGTGAGAAATAAACTCAACAAATACGACTTCCGCTTGAGGAATGAGTCAATGACCTAGACTCTGAGGGGAAAGGAGCCAGTTATTCAGACTCCATGGGGAAAACGAAACACTGAATTCGTTCCACTGCTGGGAATAATCCCATTCTGCTTGGTGGAGACGATCCTACTTTGCTGGAGATATCAATCTTGACCTGCTGAGGATAATCTTGATTGTATGAAGTTTCAACCTGTTGAGGACGAGAACACACTTAAACTGCACACCTCTTTTAGATGTGGGACCTCTGGAAAAGTCCCGAGGATGAGGGTCCTGCGAATAACAAAAAAACTAACATGTTTTGTGCAACAAGCGTCATCTTAATTATCACCTGTGACATTATTCAAGCAAAAACAATGTTTTGATTATGGTTGGAAGAGCCCACAAAATTATGTGTGCAAAGTTTTATCAAAAACATCAGGCGTCTTTTGCAAACAAAACGGTAAAATTTGAATCAAAAACAAAAGTCTTTTGAATAATATGTTTTATTGATAAATAGCCTGTAAATAGGAAAATTTACAAAGGACGCAACTCCTGAAATGAGAAAGTTGCGTAAGCCATATATAGAAATGCACAAGAATATACAAAAATGTTGGCAATGTGGCACAGAAAACCACCATAGAACGACTCAACTATGACTCGCGTGACTTCAACGCCTTTTCGATGCTTCGTCTTCTGAAGAGATTGATTTGAACGATTGACACTCGAGTTCTCCCATAATCTACTATGCTTTGAAGACCAACGCGTAGACCACAGTTGTTTGCTTTTCAAATCCCTAACTTTTCCCTGAATCGCCCTTTGCAGGTTTTGGATTCACCGGGGTACCCTTTTTTTCCAAAGTCGCCCTTTCAGGCTTTCAACTTTGCGGGCTTACATTTTTTCTTTTTATCCCTAATTTTTGCCCGAACCTATCCTTTTATGGTTCGCCGGGATGCCCCATTTTTGCCTGGATTTTCTTTTTCTTTCCAGCGGGTCTATTTTTAAGCAAAATACTTTTGACTGCGTCTGCGTTCACAGGGGACGTGAAATCTTCACCGTCCATGGTTGAAAGTAGTAAGGCTCCTCCGGAGAAGACTTTCCTTACAACATACGAACCTTCATAATTGGGAGTCCATTTGCCCCTGTGATCATTCTGTGGTGGGAGAATCTGTTTCAACACCAAATCACCTGCCTGAAAGCTTCGAGGACGCATCTTTTTATCATAGGCTTTCTTCATCCTGCTCTGATACGGACGACTATACGTAATAGACGCCAACCTCTTCTCATCCATCAAACTGAGTTGATTTAACCTGTTCTTCACCCATTCTACCTCGTCTAGTTTAACATCAGCCAAAACTCTTAAAGAAGGGATCTCGACCTCCAATGGCAGGACAACTTCCATACCATATACCAACGAGAAAGGAGTTGCCCCAGTTGAAGTACACACTGATGTACGATATCCATGTAAAGCAAATGGCAACATCTCATGCCAATCTTTATAGGTCACAACCATCTTTTGCATTATCTTCTCTATGTTTTTGTTGGCCGCTTCCACAACGCCATTCATCTTCAGACGGTAGGGAGAAGAATTGTGATGTTCAATCTTGTAGTTCTGGCATAATTCCTTCATCATCTTGTTATTCAGGTTTGAACCATTATCAATAATGATCCTCTCAGGTATCCCATAGCGGCAGATGATGTCCCTTTTGATGAACCGGGCTACAACTTGCTTGGTGACATTGGCATAAGAAGCTGCTTCGACCCATTTGGTGAAATAGTCGATGGCTACTAAGATGAAACAATGTCCATTAGATGCAGTCGGATTGATCTTGCCAATCATATCAATGCCCCACATGGAAAAAGGCCATGGGGATGACATGACATTCAAAGGACATGGCGGCACATGAATCTTGTCGGCATAAATCTGACATTTGCGGCATTTCATGGCATACTTGAAGCAATCAGACTCCATAAGCAAATTCACTTCTTTTTCGTCCATACATCTTAGCAGCACTAAGTCAAAGTTCCTTCGATAGAGTACACCGTCTGGATTCAGATAGAAGTTACCAGATAACCTCCTCAAGGTCTTCTTATCCCGGGTCGATGCCCCAAGCAGATACTCTTAATTCTTGAGAAAATTCTGGATGTCGTAATACCATGGCTTGCCATCAAAAGCTTCTTCTATTGCGAAAACGAATGCCGGCCTATCAAGGCGTGAGATGACGATTCTTGGTACATCGTTCCAAAAGTTCACTTTGTACATTGAAGACAATGTAGCCAAAGCATCTGCCATCTGATTTTCTACTCTCGGCACATGGTGAAACTCTACATGGTCGAAGAAAGGTAGCAACCTTCTTGCGTAGTTCATATAAGGGATCAAATTTGGTTGGCGAGTCTCCCACTCTCCTTTGATCTAGTTGACCACTAAAGCTGAATCATCGTAGATATCAAGGTTCTTGATTCTCAAATTGATTGCTTCCTCAATACCCATGATACACGCTTGATATTCGGCTTCGTTGTTGGTGCAAGGAAATGTTAACCTGGCAGTGAACAGTATATGAGAACCATGGGGAGTCGTGATGATTGCCCCAATTCCACTACTGTAGGAGTTAACAACACCGTCAAAGATCAATTTCCACTGGGATCCTTTTTTAGGACCTTCCTCGGGTAAAAGCTCGTCGCAATCCTTCATCTTTAAAAACATAATGTCTTCATTGGGAAATTCAAACTTCATTGGATGATAGTCGTCAATTGGTTGCTCTACGAGATACTCTGACAGAACACTCCCTTTAATAGCTTTCTGAGACACGTACTGAATGTCATATTTTGTCAGAACCATCTGCCATCTAGCAATCCTTCCTAACAGTGCTTGCTTTTCAAATACGTACTTAATAGGATCCATCTTCGAAATTAACATGGTTGTGTGGTTTAGCATGTACTGTCTTAGGCGTTTGATGGCCCAAGCTAGTGCGCAACAAGTTTTCTCCAACATTGAGTATCTCGACTCACAGTCTGTGAAATTTTTACTCAAGTAGTAAATTGCATGCTCTTTTCTTCCAGTCTCGTCATGTTGACCGAGAACACAACCCATGGAATTCTCAAGAACCGTTAAGTACATTATCAACGGTCTTCCAGCCACCGGGGGCATCAGTATTGGAGGTTCCTGCAGATACTCTTTTATCCTCTCGAACGCCCTTTGGAAATTTTCATTCCAGACGACCGCCTGATCCTTCTTCAACAGTTTAAACATTGGTTCACACGTGACCGTGAGGTGAGATATGAACCTCACAATGTAGTTCAATCTACCCAGGAAGCCAAGAACCTCTTTCTCAATCATTGGTGCTGGCATTTCTTGAATTGCCTTGATCTTAGCAGGATCGACCTCAATATCTTTCTCACTGACAATCAACCCCAACAGATTTTTGGACCGTGCGCTGAAGGTACACTTGTTTGGATTCAGCCTTAGTTTGAATTTCCTTAACCTCTCAAACAGTTTTAGAAGATTCACCAGATGCCCCTCCTTCGTCTGGGACTTTACAATCATATCATCGACATACACCTCAATCTCATGATGAATCATGTCGTGAAAAAGAGTTACCATAGCCCGCTGATAAGTTGCCCCTGCGTTCTTCAAACCAAAAGGCATTACTTTATAGCAGAACGTCCCTCATGGCGTGATAAAAGTCATTTTCTCCATATCCTCCGGTGCCATCTTAATCTGATTGTAGCCCGAAAAACCGTCCATGAAGGAAAACACTGAGTATTGTGCAGTGTTATCAACAAGCACGTCAATATGAGGGAGCGGGAAATCATCCTTTGGGCTCGCTCTATTCAAGTCTCTATAGTCAACACATATCTTGACTTTTCCGTCCTTCTTAGGCACGAGCACGATGTTTGCGACCCACGGAGGGTAATTGATCACAACAAGAAATCCAGCGTCCAATTGTTTCTGGACTTCTTCTTTGATCTTCACTTCCATATCCGGCCTGGTTCTTCCAAGCTTCTGTTTGACGGGAGGACACACTTCTCGAAGAGGCAAGCGGTGAACTACAATATCTGTGTCAAGTCCAGGCATGTCTTCGTATGACCAAGCAAAGACATCCTTAGACTCTCGGAGCAATTCCACCAATCTTTGCTTGACATCACTTGGCAGTGCGGCCCCTATTCTGACTTCCTTCTTATCCTCCTCTGTTCCTAAGTTGACGACTTCAACTTCCTCCTGATGAGGCAGGATGACCTTCTCCTCTTGTCTTAACAATCTGGCAAGCTCTTCGGGCAGGTCTTCGTCTTCTTCAATCTCTTATTCTGCTTGAAAGATCGGATTGTCAAAGTCACACCGAGTCATAGACGAGTCTGAGTCGGTGGTATTTGAAATGCGTAACCTGCAAGGATGATGATTTTATGCTTAAATGATATGCAAACAAACAAACACAAGCCACATTGCCATTTTATTATTATAAAATAAAAACAAGGAAAACAAGGATCACAAATTTTGAATGAAAAGACGCCTTTTGATTGATGATAAAAAAGATTGTTCACACGCATAACAGATAGGGCCCTACAAATAAAGACCACTATGCTCCGGGTAGAGCATACGACAATACTTTAATCAAAACAAAGCAATTAATCTTCGTAAGTCACAGAGATAACTTCTTCCACGGTCCAATTCTTCAAGCTCTGGCCAGGGATACATGGCTAGATCCACGCATCCATGTCGCAGTCGTTGTCTCCCTCTTAATCTGATACGGCATTAATCCTCTCGAATATTAACCCGCCGCTGGTGAACTGGATAGGCCCTCTGTAGCGTAGAGCGCTCTGTGAAGATGATGCATATGGGTTGTACCCTAGTCCGAACTTATCCTATTTGTTTGGGACGCTTACCACCTTCCCCCATTCCTGCGCTGATCCGAACTTCACTACGGCTTGTGCTTCCTTGTAGGACGACATAACAACTTCTGGCGCTTTGACCTCAACCGATGCTTTCTCCTTAACTTGAACACCCTCAAAGGCTTGGCATAGGGTCTCGTGGATCTCCCCCTCAACATCAACATACTTGAATGTAGACAACTAACTAATCATGATGTCTTTTTCACCACAGACAGTGACTATGTTTCCATCTACCATATATTTCAGTTTTTGATGTAAGGTCGATGTTACGGCGCCTGCCGAGTGGATTCATGGACGTCCTAGCAGACAGCTGTATGCTGGCTGGATGTCCATTATATAGAAAATGGCGTCAAATATTTCAGGACCGACTTGAATCAGGAGAGTCACTTCACCAAACACGGACCTCCTCATACCGTCAAATGCCCGCACGACTAAATCACTAGGAGTGCAGATTAATCCCCAAGTGTCTAGTTTCATCGAGGCCTTTTTGGGTAGCACATGGAGTGATGACCCTATATCTACCAATACATGTGACATAACCGCCCCCTACACTCTATGGAGATGTGTAGAGCGTGGTTATGATTCCGTCCTTTGGGTGTTAAGTCGAGATCAGTGAACCCTAGTCCATTTCCAGCGTTAACATGTGCGACCACTCCTTCTAGATGATTAACTGAAATCTCTTGTGGCTCGTAGGCTGTGTTCAAGATCCTTAGAAGCGCATTTCGGTATGCCTTGGAGCACAACAACAAAGACAGGATTGAAATCTTGGAGGGTGTCTGCTGTAAGTGATCTACGATTTTGTAGTCACTCTTTCTGATCAAGCGCATGAATTCTTCTGCGTCCTTCACCAGAGCTTCTTTCTCTCCCTGTCGTGGATCCTCTTCAATCACCATTTTTCCTTCCCCTTGTCAGTTCTTCTAGCACTAACCTCTGGAGGCGCAGACACTCTTCCACTTCTCTTCACCCCACTGTTTCTGACCAAATTGCCGACCGACTCGCAAGGCGAACTCTTCAATTCTTGTTTCTGCCCATTACAGAACACCTCTGCCCCATAATTCCAGGGGATCGCTTTAGTGCTCTCGTAAGGCATCGGTCCTGCCATTGTAATCACAATTGTCGGCGGCCTCGGTGGTGTAGAAATGTTGATAGTCTTATACGGGATAGAGATCGTGGACACTTCATCCTTCTTTTCATTAATATTCGTCTCGTCATCCTCCTTACTAATTCTGTCAAATTGCAAAAACCCCTTATCCATTATATTCTGAATACAACTCCTCAAACGTGAACATCCTTCTGGATTAACCAAACAACCTTCATAGTTGCTCCCATGGCCTGGGAACACCCCACCAGCTAACAACATACTTTTTACAAAAATCAGTGGAGTTTTAAAATCTTCATCACTGGATACCAAGTTCAGATTGTCTTTGATAACAACATTCACTCCAGCAACTCCATGGTTCGGCATGGGATTTTGGATGACGTTGGGTACATCATGAGTGAAGTTAATGGCCTTACTATCAACAAGGTCTTGAACCTTGTGCTTAAAGGCTTTGCAGTTATCAATATTGTGGCCGGGTGCCCTTGAATGAAAATCACATCGAGCATTGGCGTCATATCCCGGAGGAGGTGCACCGGTCAATGGTGCCAATGTTCTCTTCTGGATGATTTGTAATTGAAGTAAGTGTTGCAACAGCTGAGAATAAGGCATCGGAGGAGCATCAAATTGTATATTCAACGCCCGACCCCGATTCTGAAATCTTCTAGGAGCACAACCCTGTTGATTCTGTTGCTGCTGTGGTTGTTGTTGACGTTGAGGTACAGAAGGAATTGTTATACTAGCAACCTGAGGCTGCTGCTGACGGTATTGCTGATTATGATTCTGACTTCTGTTTCTCCCACAGGAACTAGACACTACGCTGGTTTCACCTTCCCGCTTTTTGTTACCAAAGTTCTTTCTTCCACCTCCAGACGAGGTTCCTTCCCCACCTTGTATCTTTCCCAGTTATAATCAAATCCGAAAAACTTCCTGACATATTTTTGATTAACTTCTCGTAATATATTCCTGGCAAGGTTGCCACAAACATATCGATCAATTCCCGCTCCACCGTTGGAGGTTGAACTCTAGCCGCTAGTTCACGCCACCTCTAGGCACACTCTTCGAAACACTCGTTGTTCCTTTGTGATAGATTTTGCAACTGCAATCTGTTCAGTGCCAAGTCGCTATTATATTAGTAGTGCCTTGTGAAGGCCTCTGCTAGATCCCTCCAACTTTTAACTTGAGTTGGCTCCAACCCCATGTACCACTCCAATGAAGGACCAGACAAGCTGTCCTGAAAGAAGTGCATAAGCAACTTCTCGTCATCTGAATATGCCGACATCTTCCTATAGTAGGACCGAAGGTGTACCCTGGGACAAGTCGTCCCTTTATATTTGTCGAAGTCCGACACCTTAAACTTCAGAGGAATTCTAAGTCCTGGAATCAGTCCCAGATTGGACATGTCAAGACCCATAGCATTCTGGTTTTCAAGGCTCCTCATTTTTTCTTCTATTGCCTTGAATCTTCTATCAGCGTCAGATTGTTATCCTGCCCCAAGGTCTCCCATGGAGAAGACATCATCTTTCTCGTCGTGTTCCCAATGGGGAGCATTGTTACCATGCACAACGCCCATTGGACCTGGGATAGGAATTCCAGTTTGGTTTCCTCCGCCCGGAGGGATAACCACTATTGGAACAACATCTACTCGTGGCATAATGTTGTCCATTAGAGGCATAGCAGCGGTTCCACCATGTAAAACCCCATTTCCATCAACCCTTGATACAAAAGGCTGGACCAACGTCCTCAATTGCTCTTGGCCATTGGCTATGCCCTGCATCATTTCCATGAATTGTGCCATCCTATCATGGAATTCTTGGAGCTTGAGCTGAACTTGATCCATAATTCTTTTTTGGTTTCCTCGTGTAGAATAACGGTGAATTGGCTGGCCTTCAATCCTGAAACAAACTCTGAAGAGCCACAGGAAAAGGTGAGGTTAACAGAAACATAACACCTGCAATGCGAATGAAGAATGATGCAAAAATGCAAACATGCAAATGTATTTCAGGGAAATTTCTCCCCTTGATTCTAGTTCCACAATCATGGTAGGAGAATGAAGAACCATAGAAGTAGCCAGAAAAACATCTCATAAATAAAATGAACCATAGGGTATCATCATACATCACCAAAGGAATACAAAAAGAGTCATCGTGACCTTATCCAACAACCTTGGTGATGGTCAGAATACAAATAACAACAAATAAGAGAAAAAGCGTCAGAAGCGGTGTCAAGCCCGAAACTCTTCTAGCAACTCCTTTGTGTTCGGGTGATCGGGCCTATCAATCAATCCCTGAATAAGCAAGTCCCTCTTCTTGATAGTATCTTGCAGACTCTGAACATGGTCTTCCCAAGCATCCTCTCCAAAACCATCTTCTAACCTGGGCTTCTTCAGGTCGATCATCAATTTGTATTCCTCCAACGTTGCAAGAGCTTCATGGAGTTTTCGTTCGGTCTCGAATAGATGCATTGCATTACCTGGACTATTCTTGATTCTGATTCGAAGATGATTTTTCAAACTCTCAACCTGCAGACGGAGTCCATCCTCTCTTTCTTTGTTGTTGGTTAAAAGAGCATTCCATTGAGCTTCAAACTTGGATATGTTCAGATGAGCTCTCTCCAACACCTTCTTTTTGCTTGAGAGGACATCACTGACGCTTTTCAAATCTTTACCTATTCGTTCTCGGGTGCTGATCTCCTTTGTCAATTCTACACCCATCTTATTTACCAACTCGGTTTGCTTCCTGGATGACTGGATGGCTTGACTCCTCTTGATCCTAAGCTGGACAATTTCCTTCTCTAACTCTTCATTAGCCCTACACAGTTCTTCCTTCTCTGCCCATAGTCAATTGTATTTCTGCACCTCGACTGTCGTAGGTTCCATAACCACTGAGGGACACAAAGGTTCTCTTATTGGGAAGGGTAGCAACAGTCTCCTGACTCTCTCGTAAATCCATCCTATGTAAGGTTTGTAGGCTTTAGAGTTGCTCTTGCCAAAATATAGTTTTCCTCTACGGTGAATGTTGTTCCAAGCCTGCTGCAAACTAGTCAGAGTAGTGGTATCAACTAAGCCTGTGAAGTAGAGAGATTCCCGCACTTCTTCCTCCTTAGGGGGGTCTCTTAAAACGTAGCCAAACTGCCTGACGGCGAGAGCTGGGTTGTAATTTATACCTTTTTTCCTCCCAATCAGGGAACATTGTAAAAATCTCCGCAACTGTAGACAATATCCTTACCCAAGAGGTCTCTATCAAACCAGGCAACATTCTCTACTATCAATCAAATGAGTCTTTCTGGCTAACCAACAGTACTGACAAGGTCAATAAAAGGTCCGGACTTCGGCAGATGTGAGGCAAACCACTTGTACAACAATGAGGTACAACAAGTAACAATTTTCCCTCTCCGGTTCTCGTTCTTGTAGTGGGTGGAATGATAGACATCGCCCAAGAGAGTCGGCACTGGATTTTTTAAGGCCAAAATACAACAAGCATCCCAATCTACAAAGTTAGGCAGGTTAGGGAACAAGACTATCCCATAGATACAGAGTGCCAAGAATGCATTAAAAACAGACCAACACCCTTCCTTGGCAAAATGTTGAGCCCTACTCACTAAGAATGGTAATGGAAACCCAGGCACTCCACTTCTTCTCACAAGCTTTCCCTCTATTTCAGAAACAACGACATGCAGAGAATCAACTAGTTTAGCCCAATTGGGCTCTTCTTCAGAATGCACAAAGGGCATCTCATCCAACACTGAAATTCCCAATAGCTGAGTGAACTCCTCTAAGGTGGGTAACAGGACGTATCCAGGGAAAGTGAAACAACATAACTGAGGGTCGTAAAACTATAGCAGTGTGTGGAGACCCTCCAAGTCATACTTTGAAATTCTGCGGAAAAAGCTTAAGATCTTCCCATACTCCCGCTTTAAGTCCTCCACAACTCCATGCTCCACTCCAGAAACAAGACCAACCAAAGACTTCACATCTGGTATCGGGAACTTGTATATGACAGCCTTCTTGAAACCAAGCTCCATGACAACAGTGGATTGAGATGACTAGAATCAAGGAGAAAGTATATACCTGAAACACAGATACATGTTAATGTCAAAATGCAAATGAGTATGCAAATGCAACAGAGGATCAAGTTGTTGTGCTGCTAACAGAGATGGACCAGAGCTTTGCTTTGATGGCAATACAACACTAGCATAAGGATCCCGCTGTAACTGTTCATACTGACGAGACAAACATGTAGGCTGAAGGTCAAGGTTCCCTGCAAACCCAATCCCTCTCACGGGTATGGACCTAATCTAACAAGGTTCGGCATCCTATGTGGTCGTCAGCGTCACAGACTTTCGAGAAACGATGATACGTTCACCATTTCTGGTTTGGCATCATTGTCTCACAAAGCGGCCTCACTTAGCTGACTCACAAGTGATTGGTCTCCAGAGTCGACAGCTTTCAGATCCAACACCCTTTCCTGACCAATGCACAAGATAGGATGTCTTCAACTGAAAACCTCGTCTTAACGCGAATTTCAGGAGACTAGTGCATGCCTAACGTGAAGGTCCCCACTACTCTCTACTCTAATGTTATGTGTATCCTCAAGCCTGGGTTTTGGCTTATCTCTCAATGGAACACCCTCACCCACAACACAACGACATGGTATATGATATAAAGTGCTAGAAATAAAAATGCAAATGCAAAACTGTACAAATGCAACACATATACACATATATATACACCCAAAGACAAAACACACAAGCACTAGGGTTAACTCGCATAGGGGATGGGAAGACATCTCCAGCAGAGTCGCCAGCTGTCGCATCGCTGCGAAGAGGGGCCGACAAAGACAAAAGAGTCGCCACCGTTTGTTATTTATCCCAAAGAGAGGGAAAGTAAACGATCAGAGAAAACCTAACGAAAAGGGAATAAGACAGGTCATCGCAACCAAATCTCAGGGTTCGGGAGTCGGTTATGCAAGGGGATGGTATTAGCACCCTTCACATCCGTCGTACTCGACGGGATCCACACTTGTTGTCTAGTCTAAAAGGGTGTAAAACTATCTAAGCGGTGATGCTCTATCGAGTCTCTTTTCTTTTCTTTTGTCCCTGTGGCCTGTAGCTTAGATAAATTAACACCCTTTTAGATAGACAACAAGCATGGATCCCATTGAGTACAACGGACGTGAGGGGTGCTCATACCTTCCCCTTGTGTAACCGACTCCCGAACCCGAGATATGGTTACGATGACCTGCCTTTTCCCTTTTTCGTTAGGTTTTCTCTGATCGTTTCCTTTCCCTCTCTTTGGGATAAATAACGAACGGTGGAAACTCTTCTGTCTTTTTCGGCCCCTCTTCGCAGCGATGCGACAGTGTGCCACTTACATTACTTAAATAAAAGAAGTGTTCTTATGCCATAATAAGAGAAAGACTCTAACTTGGATTTTGAATCAACAAGTGTGCCACTTACATCACTTAAATGGAAAAACGTTTGAAAAAGTTTTTTTGAATATTGTGGGTAATAGAAGAGACATCTCTTCCATAGAGATGAATCGTGTCTCATCTCTAGGGAAGTGATTTGAGTTTGAAGCCAGAGGTTGGCTAAGGTTTGAAGCCACAAGGGACAGGGTGTTTGACTTTAGGACTTCAAATGGGAGTTCTCATCTCTTTGTTGAAGAGTTTTTAGTTTGAAGTTTAACTTCCTTGTATAAAGCCTAAGAGAAGGCTAGGTTGTTTGTGAAGTTTACTTGTACAAAGCCTAATAAGAGGCTAGGTTGTTTGATTTTTACTTGTACAAATCCTAACAGGAGGCTAGGTTGTTTGATGAGAACCTCAACAAAGGAACCTAATGGTTTGACCTAGGTTTTAGTTGAAGGGTATCCTAATGTTTTTGTGTAAATATAAAGGGAAAAGCTAAAAGATTGCTCACTAGGATCTTGCAATCCTATGCCTTTATACTCTTAAGATGGAAGTCAGAGCAATTATAGTTTGAACTGGCACCCGAAATGTAAAATGTCAAGAGAAACTTAACAAAATAAGTTTATTTAAGCTCTTAAACAAGTGTGGTCATCTAGGAAGAAACGAGTGTGGTATGATTAAGCATGTGTGACAATATGTGAATCTGCATCAATCCGAGAGATATATCTATCATGGTAATAGTTTATGAAGGAAATACTTGAATAGGTGAATAAAGATTTAATAAATAGAAGTAATCATAAAGAAGTTCAAGCAAGAAATTCATTCAAGGTGATCATAGATCAAATGAATAATGAATGATGATCAAAACACTAATGAAGGTTCATACATGAAAGCTCCTGAGCAAGACATATAACCATGGTTGAATCCAGAGTTTTGGGGAATCCAAACTCAAGTGGAAGTCTAAGTCAAGCATCAAGGATATTTTCAAAGGAAAAAATTATTTGAAATAAAAACCATAGGGTTTCAAAAGAATAACCAAAAGCAATTTTCAAAAGAAAACAATACCTAAACAAGGTATGAATAGAGAATAAGTCCAAAAATTAAAGTTAAATGTTTTGAACAAGGTTTACACAGTGTATCATGACCATAAAGACATATATGTGTAATTAGGTCAAGGAAAAAATCAAAAGAAATTGTGAAAAGGGTATGAAAAACACCTTAAAAATTCATGGTTTTCCACTTAAGAAAAATGGCAAAGATGCATATTATTTTTGGATTTTTTTAAAGGATTCTCAAAATATACAAGATAAATAAGAAGTGTACAAAAAATTGGCTCAAAAAGATTAAATTTGCTTATTGAAATAATTGAATGAACTTGTGAAGAAAAGTGAAAAAAATAGTGCTATAAATTAAGGAGTGTCCCTCCTAAGTGTTGAACCCACGCCCTTGGGGTGAAAGGTTTAAAATATAACCAACTGAGTCACGCGCGTGTGATTAATTTACAATGGAAGGAGAAAATAATATAGAGAGTTGAGTTGAAATTGATTGACAAAAATAAATTCCAAAAGGTCTAGGGCGAGGGAATTCGAACCCCATACCTTGCACTCACTTCACACACAAATACTAGTGTTTCCACTAGGCGCAATGCCAATTCGAGTTTGAATCAGGAACCAATAAATAATATATTAAAACTGCTTTTTATTTTTGAAAAATGGCTCCCTCCATTCCCGTCTTCTTCCACGAGCTTCACCAACATTTTTAATTTCTGAATTCCCTTATGTTGCACCCCAAAATTTGCCCAACCTTATTCACTTGGTTTATGTTTCAATATCATTAGCATTTGCATATAGAGTCATGTACATAGTCTACTCATCTGCATAGCATAAGCATAGCAAGTCATCCAACAGGGGACCAATCATTATTCTCATCTCTAGAGGCCTATCAAGAGGTTATTATCCTGATTCAATCTCATTCAAGTCATCAGAAAGAATTTGAAAGCTAGGAAGTTAATAGATCAAACAAGTGCATCCATCTCCTATCTGAAGGTCTCTGAGGATCATCAAGGAAAGTATGAGTTGTGGGCTGAGCATGGGGAATATCTAGACATCTTGGAGGACTTAGAAAGTCATTTGGAGAAGGAAACAAGTCATTGGTATAATCACAAGAATCACAGTTGAAGACAGTCAACTAGGGTTTCATCTGGGTCAACCCTGGGTCAACTCTAGGTCAATTGACTGATTGAAAGGCATTAAGGGCTATTGAAGAGATGTGGGGTTCATAATTTGACATGAAGAATAAGTATATGATGATATGCCAAGAAGAATTCAAGAGAAATCAAGGAGAAGAGGAGTTTCTAAATTAGGGTTTCTGTGTAAAATCCCCTAGTTTAGGTCAAATTTCCAAGCAAGATAAGTCAAAATGAAAGCTTCAAATGGATCCTTGGCCAACATGAAACTTGTAGAGGATCTCAAGACCTTTAATTTGAGTGGTGGAAGACATCAAGGAGATTTATAGAACTCAAGTTATGGTCCTTTCAAGTTATAGGTCATCTGAGGTATCTGAAATTTTGTCTGTGAAAGTGACTTGACTTCCAAGCTATTTTTACCCCTCAAGTAGATTTCAAATGAATTTATGGTCAACATAAGAATTGTTCCTCATTGTCTTAGCTTTCTAGAATGGTATAGTATGCCTTCATATGATTTGTGGAACTCTACTTATGGTCTTGGCAAGCAAAGGGTATTTTGGTCATCTGAGGATTACAGGTCATTCTTAGCCTATGCCTAAAACTCATACAAGGGAGCTTCAAATGAAACACTTCCCAACATCAAAGTTGCTCAAAATGCCATTTTAAGTCAAGAAAAGAAGTCATGGAAGTTTGGAAATGCATGGAATGAGACTTGACCAAAGTTGGTGAAAAATGACCTAAAAAAGGCATATAAGTTGAAAAAGTTGAAATAAAAAATTGGTTTGAGAGATCTACAAATCCAATATGGGTCATACAATATACCAAATTGATTCCCAACATCATTTTAAAGACATTGGTTCAGCCACATTTTTGATTTTAGGCCTAAAAATTGGACTTCCTTTGTAAATTTGTTTCTTGCATCATAAGGCAACATGGTAAAACTTAACACAAGGCAAGGAAAAGCTTGGTTTTGCATACATACACTCCTAATATCTCATGAAAGGAGATTTTAACACAAGTGTACAAAGGGGCAAGCATGAGATAAGAGAATTCAACATATCATCAAATGAGAACTTCCTTGAAATTTCCACAAGTTTCTAGATCCTTCTAGGACCAATCTAGAAGCTTCTCATTCTGTTAATCATCATCTATATAAGGAAATGAAGCCATTTGTGCATGGGTTGGTGATTCTTTGAGCTTGCAAACCCTACTTTGATTCCTTCACTCCCATTTGCATTTTCTCTTCAAACTCCATTGAAGCTTCATCAATCATCTTAATTTCTGTTATCATCATCATCCACCATCATCATAGAGTAATTGGCAAAGAAAATTGAGAGGAACTCGTGGCTGGTTTGTGTGATCCAAGTTTTCACTCCAACTTGCATGAAGAAGGAGATATGGTGATTCAAGAAGATTGAGCAACAACTATTGCAAACAGAAGCCTCAACATCCATAGAAGATCAGTTAGAGCAAGTGGCAAGAGCTGGAAGGAGATACAACCACCATTACCATCATCATTTGGTAAGCTTGCATGATCATTCGAATCCCAATATTTATGTATAATTAGGGTTTGTTGTTAGGCTAAACTTGATAGAGACCAATTAGGGATGCTTTGTAAGTAGTTTGAAGACCTTTCATGGAGGTTCAGAATATGTGCACAATTCTTCCAAGATCAAGATTATGTTGATTAGTGAGTTTAAATGCATGTGAACTAGTTTAGAGAACTCAGTGTAGCCTAATGAACAAGAAGACATCATTAGAAGTTCGAATTGTTAAGATTGCAGATGGTGTAAACATGTTGTACCCAAGCTTTGTTGCTTTCGGTTTGAAGGTTAGAGGAGGTTTTAGTGGACACTAGCACCATGGCTGCATAGAGGGCAATGAGTGGAGTAACTTTGATCTTGGAATTGTGTGATTTCATGGTGAAATGAAAGAGAACGAGGGCGTGGAAATTCTGTGCGTGAGAGTGGTTTTCATGAAACCCTAATGGTTGGAGGAAGATGATGGCCAATAGCCCTTGGATCTGATGAGAAATCTTGACTTGACCAAGGATCCAACGCTCCACATTCAATCTGAGTTTTGGAGGCAATTTCAAAAGGATGAAACGATGCGTTTCATTAACGTGTACTATTGGGCCTTTTCTGTTATCTGCACCCCCACTCTTGCTGGGCCCAACGTGCATCAACTGTGTTTCTTACTTTTCATACCCCCCTTCCTTTTATTTCATTTTTTAATTTTTTTTAATTTCTTTTCATTTTCATGCATTTTCAAAAAATCATATCAAATTGAAAAAACATTATTTTCTGATGATTCTTTTTGCATTAATTTCTTCAAAATGTCTAGAAAATTATAAAAAATAAAAATTGCATTTTATTTTTTATTTGATATTTTTCCCATATTTTCCAAATAAATGCCTATTTTAGGTGTTTCATTTCATACATGATTTTGTTAATTTTTGTTCTAATAGTTGCTTTAACATTTTTAATTCATTCTTTTTAGGTTGTTTAGTGTAGACATTCAACTTGTACATACAATTTAGTTCTCATTTTTAGGACTTAATTTTAGGTGTTTAGTTTAGGTGTGAATAACATGAATAAAATTAGGGTTTTAAATCAACTTAGGTGAGATAGTTTAATTCTTTTAGGAAATTGTCATCTAATTTTTGGGGTATGGACTATAGGGGTTATGGGTATAGGATAGATCCCCTTAGAAATCACTAGGATTCCCCTACTGCTATTAGTATATACTGCTATATTTGATTAATTGGTGTGGTGTGCCCTCTGGGGATTATTGTTTGTCTGTGTGGGTAAGGGGATTGTCTGGGGATTGGGGGAGCTGAAGACTTGTGATGTTGAAGCCATTGGAGATCCAGAGCTTGAAGACCAACTTCTAGAGTTGATGAGGAGATTCCTGCTAGCAGCTGTTGAGGAGATTAGGGTTTAGGAGCTAGGCATAGCTCTAGATTAGAAAGCTTGACTCTCAAACATGGAAGGTTTTGACTGCCTCCATTCCTCTCTGTGATACAGAGTCTCTCTAAGACACTCACCCCCTTCCTTTGGAAGGCTTGGTGCTACTGTCTAAGGGATAGAACTCTTGAGAGAAAATGTCTTATGTGTTAGTAGCAGTTGGTTTGCCACCCTTGGTAGTCAACTAATTGCTTAACACCCAATTCACTCTTGTGGTCGATCCCTCAGCTTGGAGGATGAGATTTGAAGAAAAGCCATTGTGGACTGAAGATTGATGACAAAAACCCTGCTTGAAGGCTGTGGAGATGGAGATTGATGCTTGCTGAAGCTTGAAGACAGATATTGATGCAGAGCTGCTGTAGCTGTTTATTCTTTCCTGTTGTATTTCATTTCTGATGTATTGATTGGTTTTCTGGACTGTATTGTTTGCTGTTTACCCTGTTGGGTTGAAAGTGAAGTCTGTTCACTTTTGCCTATTGTTTTCTAGGTTCGAGGTTGAGTGGGACTCCCTTGCCTCTCTTGTATTGCTGCATTCATGCATTTTACTGCTTTACTGTATATATCTGATATTGTTTCTGTTTCCGTCTATTCCCTTAGGATCTCTGTTTCTCTCTGTGCAAGAGAGGAGCATGATAGACACTAGGTCTTAACCCATGCATGATAACATTAGGATAACTTGATTCCCTTCACAACCGTAGGTTAGAGTTCTGTCTCTTCTCGCTCAAAACAAACAGAAAAACACAATAAAATTTCAAACACAATAAAAGACACTTCTTCCGTAAAAGAATGTGAACTCATCAAAACGTCATTTTTGTCCGCTTGGACTGTTAATCAGAAAAACCTTTTTCAGAAGGAATAAAATCAATCAAGACAAGCTGGTGTCTTCCGTGGCCCGAACTACGTTTGCTCTGATCTTCCATGCTGTGTGGAAGTACGTAGGCATAGGATGCGATATCCTAGCGAGCAACATTCCCCTCCTTTCCAGTAGGTAGGCGAACTACGTTGACTCTGATTTCTCGTTCCAGACGGGAATACGTAGGCATAAAGTGCGATACTTTGCCGAGTCATTTTCTCTTCTTTTAACCCTTGACCCGTAGAGTAGATAGAATAACAATCCATATCCGAAAACAAGCGTGGATCCCGTCGAGTACGACGGACGTGAGGGGTGCTAATACCTTCCCCTCGCGTAACCGACTCCCGAATCCAGGTTTTGGTTGCGACGACCATACCTTTTCCCGTGTTGTGCGAGGTTTACTCTGAGCGTTTCCTTTCCCTCCCGTGGGATAAATAACGCACGGTGGCGACTCTTCTGTTCAGCCGGCGCCGATTTTCGCAGTAGCGACAGCTGGCGACTCTGCTGGGGATCCAACGTCCCCTAGCTGCTAAGGACTGCGATGATCCTTATGCATTTGGGATCCAACGTCCCTTAAGAGAGTCAATCCTAACGCTTGTTTTCCCGTCGAGGATTTTGTATGGATTTATATTTCTGACCTTTATTTTCAGCATTATATATATTGATTATTATTGCTGTATTGGGGTGTGACGGGTGTTCTGATATTGAGTGAGAAGCCGGACCTGGGCTTGAGTGCACCTAGAATTAGAGTAGAGATTAGTTGGCGCCCGCTTGCTTTGCTTGCCTTGGTGTCCCGCGAAATCTACACTCAGACGAGGTTCCTCTGGTTGGCCTCCTGCCCCTTCCTTTGGTTGGTGTGGGTTGCTGGTTAGTTGAATTGTCGACTCTGGGGACCGATCATTTGGAAGTTGGCTAAGTGAGGCCTCTTCAGGATTTGATGATGGCACTCCTTCCGGGAATCGTATCATCAACCCTGAAAGTCTGTGACGCCGACGACCGCATAGGATGCCATACCTTTGTCAGTTACTAGGACATCCACCTGTGAGAGGGTTTCGGGTTATGCAGGTAACTAGACTTTCAGATACCGGTTATTTCTTGATCAGAGATCCTGGGTATTTATGGAGAGTTATGAGGTCTGTCAGAGACCATTTGGAGATGTGTTACGAGGTCTGTCAGAGACCAGTTAGATAGTTCTGAGGTCTGTCAGAGACCAGTTGGAGATGTGATTTGAGGTCTACCAGAGACCAGTGGGAGTTATGGTTTGAGGTCTGTCAGAGACCATTGTTGGAGCTTTGTTTTAGGTCTATCTGAGACCAGGGTTTGAGGACTTCTAGAGAATCTATCTGAGACTTCTTGATACGGTTCAGGCTATCCAGCTACGGCAGTTGGTCCCTGTTGCATGTTACTTGCATTGCATTTGTTTGCATACTCATCATCATTGCATCCCACTAACGTGTGTCTGTGCTGCAGGTGCATTTGCATTTCCCTAGTTCTAGTGTCAGGATTTCTTAGTGATTGGTCATGGCCAGCTTAAGAAGGACAGTTGCTTACAAATTGCCTACTCCTGATGTTGTTCCCCTGCTTGGGTTGATCTCTCTGGCTGATGAGGATGTTCGTAGGAGCTTCAGAATGAGCTATGGAAGACTATTGAGATTGGTGCGCAAACCCACGGAGACAGAGCTAGATGGGCTGTACGCTTTGATGCAATTCTATGATCCCGCATTGAGATGTTTTACATTTGCTGATTTCATTATGGGGCCTACCATTGAGGAGTATGTGGAGTTTACTGAGTTACCCGTGCAGAACCAGGTTCCATTCATTCATTCTAGCATTAAGCCCAAGCCGGAAGACTTGGCAAAAGCTTTGCATGTGGATGCTTCTGAACTGTTGACTACTGTTTCCCGTGGAGTGCCAGGCTTCTCGCTTCAGTTCTTGATTGGTAAAGCCCAGGAGTACGCTAAGAGCGGGTGCTGGATTGCCTTCAATGTTGTGCTGGCTCTGTGCATTTACGGCATAATATTGTTTCCCAATGTACCGGATTTTGTGGACTTCGATGCCTTCTACTTGTTTGCCGCTGGTAATCCTTTACCGACCTTGCTCGGAGATTTCTACCACTCACTGCATTACAAGAATGAGAAGGGAAGAGGAAAGAATGTTCATTTCTGTGTACCATTGCTGGATATGTGGTTTAAAAGCCACCTTCCCATGAAGGGATCTTTTGTGAAGAGTGCAACCACAGCTAGCTGGTCAGAGCGCCTGATGAGGCTATCTTCCGAAGATGTTGAATGGTTTGATAGAGATCTGCTGGGATCTGAGCTTATCTTCAGCTGTTCTGGGTACCCTAATGTTCCGCTGATAGGAAGAAAAGGGTGCATCAACTACAATCCATCCCTGTTGGTCCGTCAGTTCGGATATGCACTGAAGAACCCGCCCAAGGAGGAAGAAGTACAGGAATCTCTGTACTTCACCGGTGATTTGAAGGGGGAGTTATTAGCCAAGCTGCAGCACGCCTGGACGCGTATTAACCGAAGAGGGAAGCCGTTGTTAGGGAAGAATGACTGTCAGGCCTACGCACCTTACAAGGTTTAGATCCAGGAGAGGGCAAGTCAGTTGTGGATGCCGTTTCCAGACGCACCAATCCTCGTTCCCATTCTGGTAGTAGAGCCCACTACTGTTTCTAGGGAGGCCTACGAGCAAGTTGTGAAAGAAAAAGAAGCCTTGATGAAGATCAACGAAGGGTTAGAGCAGGAGCTAGCCCAGATACGCAGCGAGAGAAACAAGGCCGTGCATGCTTTCCAACAGCAGATTGAGCTAATGAACAGATTAGGGGCTGAGTTGACTGAGGAAAAAAAGAAGCGCGAACGTCTGGGGCAAGAGTTCAGAAGCTCCCATGACATGCTTGAATCCAAGAAGAAAGCGCTTGACATCGCTCACCGAGAGATCTCTTCTTGCAATAAGACCTGGAATGCCACGCTCACCAACAATAAGAAGAGGGAAGATAAGTTGAAGCAACAAATTTCCGACCTCGAAGAGAAGTTGAAGTCCAGCATCAAGAAGTGTAAAGAAGAAGTGATGACCCGGTACAGTCTCCAGAATGCACTAAACAAGGCCATCAAAGGCAGAGATGAAGCCGTGTCTCAGAAGCGTAAACTAGAAGATCGCTTCGGAGAAGGGGCATGGGAGGAAACCGCTGAAGACGTGCGGTGTGTTCTTAAGAAAAGAAACCAACTTGTTGAAGGGCTGCTTGCTCGACCAAGTCATCCGGAGACCAAGAAGTTGCTAGAAGAATACCAGACTTATGGGATTGTTTGATCTTTTCATGTAGTGACTTGTATGCTTTATTTGCATAGCGCTGACCATCACCAGGATTGTTGGTTGAGGTCATGCCTTCTCTTTGTACTCTCACTGACATTGTATTCTTGGCTTATTGGTTTCCCAGCAATATATGAGGCTTTCTGTGATTCAACTCCGATCTTTGTAATGTTTGCACTGGCACCTTCACACTAGAATCGGGGAATGAATTTCCCTAATGCACAGACACACACATTGCATTGCATTCATATTCATATTGCATTACAGGTAATCTTTGGATGGTGTCTTATTTCTTGCCCTGTACCAGGTATTTTCAGGATTGCAGATCAGCACCCGCACCGCTATTCCACTCGCACCAACTGTCGAAGAATCATGGATCAAATGCAGAACGAGATGCAAGATGTGCGCGAGAAGCTAGCTCTCTTTATGCAGACCATGGAAGCTATTGCAAAAGGTCAGGAGAATTTGCAAGCCATGGTCCAACCTCTGTTGGCCCGAAATGCTGGTCACGGTAACGAGGATCATCAGTCTGTGCGAGTCGATACTGTTCATGGAGACGGCACTCCCACGCCAGTGGCTCCACCTGTAGTCAACATACCTGCCGCTAATGTCAACAACACTACCGCTGCTGGGAACGGTAACGTCGGAGTTGGGAACGAGACTGCCGTCTATAACGTTGGGCTTGGTGATGTCAACTTGGGTGATAATATGGGAGGCAACGGCTTTGGCAATGCTGGACTCGGGTTCAACGATCAGGGATTCGACAACGCTGGGAAATATGGTTTCAATGCTCAAGGCTTTGGGAAAGATGGTTATGGTGTGGTCAATCAGGGTTACGGAGGTTTCGGAAATGGAAACGACGCTGGGTTAATGACTTTTGGGCCTGCTGGAGGTGTTCAGGGATACGGCAACAGAGGCCGAGGTCCGGTGATGAATCAGATTAGAGCTGGCCGCAATAATGGATATGATGGGTATGGAGCTGGGGATGGTATGTGGCAAGAAGATCAGCAGGAGGACGCTTTCTCCGGCGGAGGCTTTGAAGGGCCGATGGATAACTCCCAGAAGATCAGAATGCTAGAAGAGCAGATGAGGGGGGTCCTGAACCAAAGTGTTGTGGGCTTGGACATGGCAACAATGGGTCTGGTACCTGGCTTGAGGGTGCCAATCAAATTCAAAGCTCCTACGTTTGATAAGTATAAAGGGGACACCTGTCCGAAAGTGCATGTGCGGGCTTATTACAGAAAGATGTCTGCATACTCAACTGATGAGAGAATGCTAATGCATTTCTTTCAAGATAGTTTGTCAGGCCCTTCCCTAGAGTGGTACATGGGGTTGGAGCCAACTAATATCAAGACATGGAAGCAATTGGCAGAGGCATTTGTAGCTCACTACAAGTATAACAGCGACTTGGCGCCCAATCGGGTCCAATTGACAGGGCTGTCGCAGAAGAAGGGTGAGAGCTTTAAAGAGTACACGCAACGGTGGCGCGATATGGCTACCAGGGTCCGCCCTCCTTTAGAAGACAAGGAAATGAATGACATGTTCGTCGGCACATTCACAGGCTTGTTTCATGACATGCTGTTTCATACATCTCTGGCCAGTTTTTCAGACTTAATTCTGATGGGAGAAAAGATTGAACGTAACATTAAGCAAGGGAAATTCCAGGCTGAGGAATCAACTGCATCTGGCAGTAATAGGAAGGCTTTTGGTGGGCGCCATCAGGGCGAGGCAAGCGCAGTGTTTGGAGGCCGAGGCCGAGGCAGAGGCAGAGGTCGGAACCAATATCATCAGCCGCAGCAGGTGGCGAGTGTTACTATTCCATATCAGCAACAACCACTTCAACAACAGCAACCGTTCCAGCAGCAGCCAATGCAACAGCAACAGCAGCAGCAACAGCCACAGCAGGGGGCGCACCAGGCTCAGTGGAGATTCCAGGGTGGTAAACCAAGAAGAGTGTTTGAGAAGCCTCCCTCAACCTATGCATATTTGTTGCAGACACTGTTGGGTTTGAACCTGGTAGAGAAGAGAACTCTGGCACCGATAACGGGAACTCCTCCGTATGGTTATGACGCAAGCAGGCACTGTGAGTTTCATTCTGGGGCTCCGGGCCACGATATAGAAGGTTGCCATGCTTTTAAGCACGTTGTGCAGGATATTTTGGACAATAAGACTATTAATTTCGGAACAGTAGGACCGAATATAGTGCAGAAACCCATGCCTAATCATGGGGCAAACGCCATTCTGAATGAGGAAGGGTTGAATCTGATTATGAATGTCGACGATTTAAAGACACCGCTGAGCGAGATAAAAAGCAGATTGTTGCAAGGGGGTGTTTATCCAGGATGTGACGAGTATTGCTTAGAATGCTGGACCCTAGCTGAGGGGTGTGATGATTTGAAGAAAGGCATTCAGGCTTTAATTGATGGAGGCACATTGCAGTTTGACCGAGCAGCAACAGAAGAGCCCGCAGGGGCAGTAGCAGATGATCAGAGTGATGTGGCCACTGTAACGATTCCTCGAAAGACAATCACTATCGCAGCACCGGTCCAGCGACCGCCGATCACCATAACTAAGGTCGGACCGATCCCGTACGAGAACACAAAAGCAGTCCCTTGGTCATATGGGTTGGAGGTGTATTGTGACGGGATAAAGATTGATGTTAATAACCAGCCAGCCGAGACTGTGGATAACGTTGTTGGTTCAGGAGGTATGACAAGGAGTGGTAGGATCTTTATATCACCTGAAGTGGAGGCCGAAAGACTAGCGAAAGGAAAGGGGAAATGGTTGAGAATGTCCCAGTGCAAGCAAGCGATAAAGAATCGGCATCGAAAGAGGTAGAAGAGTTCATGCGCTTGATTCGAAAAAGTGATTATAAGATTGTGGAGCATCTGCAGCAGACGCCGTCAAAGATATCTATCCTGTCTTTGCTCTTATGTTCTGAAGCTCACAGAAATGCTTTGTTGAAAGTCCTGGATACTTCCTTTGTACCCCAAGACGTCTCTGTAAATCAGCTGGAAGGAGTGCTGGCACATGTGAATGCAGGCCACAGCTTAGGCTTTACCGACTTTGATTTGACCCCAAAGGGGAGAGATCATAATATGGCGCTGCACATATCTGTTGAATGTAGAGGGTCAGTAATGTCGCATGTATTGGTCGACACCGGATCGTCTTTGAATGTGTTGCCCAAGAAAGCAATGATGAAGCTGGATGTCAGAGGAATCCTGTGCACGCCCAGTGACTTGGTAGTTAGAGCATTCGATGGCACGCGAAGAACAGTCTTTGGATCGATAACATTGCCCCTGCAGGTGGGGCCGGAGGTGTTTGCCACTGAGTTTTATGTCATGGATATACAGCCTGCATATAGCAGCCTGCTCGGAAGACCCTGGATTCATGGGGCTGGGGCAGTCACGTCTACCCTGCATCAGAAGTTGAAATATATGGTCGGAGACAGCGTAGTCACCGTATGCGGAGAAGAGGACATCCTGGTCAGCCATCTGTCGTCATTTAAATTTGTGGAGGTCGATGGAGAGATCCACGAAACACCTTGCCAGGCATTTGAAGGTTTGCGTATCAAGGACAAAGGTCCCGGGCCGAGCAAAGCGTCGGAGATAGCCGTTTCGTCATATAAAGAAGCCCAAGCTCTGGTGGAGGCAGGAGAAGCAAAGGGCTGGGGCAAAGTGCTGGATATTCCTGTGAAGATGGACCGATTCGGGCTGGGATACCAACCGTCGTCGTCAACACCCGCTGTGGGAGCACCCCGTTTCAGAGGGCCAATAACCATCTCTGCCAGTGGAGTATGTCATGAAACCATCAACGCTGCTTCGGAGTCTGACGAAGGAGACAGCGACTGTGATATGGATGCTTGGATTCAGCCAAGCATGCCAGGACAGGGACTGTGCAACTGGTCTATTCAGGAGCTTGTTCCTGTGACTCTTAAACAGTAATGCTTTGCTTTATTAATTGTTGAATAATCTAATGTCTTGCCCGGGGCATCAGGATTTTCTTAGGGCTGTGTTGTTATGAACATTGCGTGTTAATCATTAAATAAATGGCGTTTTTTCATGTGCGAATACTGTAATCTCTGTCTTTCTTGTTTTGTATTTTTCAATAAAATGGCAACATGGTTATTCGCTTTATACGCATTTTGAAGCACTTAACCCTTCCTTTTGCAGGATAACATTTTCAGATGACATCCTTGAACCACCTTTGACTCGTCCCGACTTTGAGCACCCGGTATTTCAGGCCGAAGAAGAGGTTGTCGAAGATAGTAACGTTCCTGAAGAACTGTCTTGGTTGGTGAAGCAAGAGGAAAGAGTCATTCTGCCTCACGACGAGGTCATCGAAATTATCAACTTGGGGTCGGAAGGGGTTGAGAAGAATATTCGTATCGGAGCCGCATTGCAGAGCGATATCAAGCGAAGACTGGTCGAAATGCTCCGAGAGTATAGTGATGTATTCGCTTGGTCGTATGAAGATATGCCAGGGCTCGATACAGATATGGTTGTGCACCGTCTGCCGCTGAAAGAAGAATGCCCGCCAGTTAAACAAAAGCTTCGCAGAACTAGACCCGACATGGCAGTGAAGTTCAAAGAGGAAGTTCAAAAACAGTGGGACGCTGGTTTCCTGGCTGTGACAAAATATCCCTCATGGGTTGCTAACATCGTACCAGTGCCAAAGAAAGACGGCAAGGTTCGAATGTGCGTGGATTATAGAGATTTGAATAAAGCAAGCCCAAAAGACGATTTTCCGCTTCCTCATATTGACGTGCTAGTTGATAATACTGCTCAATACTCTGTGTTTTCCTTCATGGATGGCTTTTCAGGCTATAATCAGATTAAAATGGCGCCAGAGGATATGGAGAAGACCACTTTCATAACGCCTTGGGGAACATTTTGCTACAAAGTGATGCCCTTTGGCTTGAAAAATGCTGGGGCAACATATCAGCGTGCGATGACGACTCTTTTTCATGATATGATGCATAAAGAGATCGAAGTTTTTGTTGACGATATGATTGCCAAATCCCAGACGGAGGAAGAGCATCTGGTGAATCTGCTGAAGTTATTTAAAAGGCTTAGGAAGTTCAGGCTGAGACTGAACCCTAACAAATGCACCTTCGGGGTGAGATCGGGTAAACTGCTGGGGTTTATCGTAAGCGAAAGAGGAATAGAGGTCGATCCTGCTAAAATAAAAGTGATTCAAGAAATGCCGACGCCTAAAACAGAGAAAGAGGTGCGCGGGTTTTTAGGGAGGTTGAACTACATCGCTCGGTTCATATCTCACCTAACTGCTACGTGCGAACCATTATTCAAGCTGTTGAAGAAAGATCAAGCTGTAACGTGGAATGAAAATTGTCAAAAGGCGTTCGATAAAATAAAGCAGTATTTGCAGGAGCCTCCCATTTTGATACCCCCAGTGGCAGGGAGACCCTTGATTATGTATTTGACAGTTCTTGAGGGAAGCATGGGTTGTGTTCTCGGTCAACACGACGAGACAGGAAGAAAAGAACATGCAATTTACTACTTGAGTAAGAAATTTACAGATTGTGATTCTCGATACTCAATGCTTGAGAAAACTTGTTGCGCGCTAGCCTGGGCCGCCAAGCGTTTGAGGCAATACATGCTGAATCATACAACCATGCTCATCTCGAAGATGGATCCTATCAAATATGTATTCGAAAAGCAGGCGTTGTCAGGGAGAATTGCCCGTTGGCAGATGGTCTTGACTGAATATGACATCCAATACGTCTCGCAAAAGGCTATAAAGTGGAGCGTGCTGTCTGAGTACTTGGCAGAGCAGCCTATTGAAGATTACCAATCGATGAGGTTTGATTTTCCTGACGAGGATATCATGTACCTAAAGATGAAAGATTGTGAAGAGCGGTTGCCAGACGAAGGACCAGAGTTGGGTTCCAAATGGAAGATGATATTTGACGGAGCTGTGAACGCTTACGGTAACGGAATAGGGGCAATCATCACTACGCCACACGGGTCGCACATCCCGTTTACTGCCCGATTGAACTTTGCCGTCACCAATAATGAGGCTGAATACGAAGCTTGTATAATGGGGCTTGAGGAAGCCATTGATTTGCGAATCAAGAATCTGGACGTATACGGAGACTCAGCTCTGGTGGTGAATCAGATAAAAGGAGAGTGGGAGACACGTCAGCCCAATTTGATACATTACATGAATTATGCAAGGAGATTGTTGCCTTTCTTTGACAAGGTTGAGTTGCATCACGTACCGCGGGCAGAGAATCAAATGGCTGACGCCCTAGCCACTTTGTCTTCCATGTACAAAGTCAATTTCTGGAACGAGGCTCCCAGAATCATTATCTCTCGGTTGGACAGACCAGCTTTCGTATTTGCTATTGACAAGGCATCCGATGACAAACCGTGGTATTTTGATATCCTTAATTTTCTGAAGAATAAAGAGTATCCGGCTGGGGCATCTAGTCAAGATCAGAAGACTCTCAGGAGATTAGCGGGTAATTTCTATTTGAATCCGGATGGCGTCTTATACAGAAGAAACCACGACTTGGTGCTGTTGCGTTGTGTAGACGAAAGAGAGGCAAAGCTGCTCATGGAGGAAATACACGAAGGTACCTTTGGTACGCATGCTGGTGGGCATGCTATGACGAGAAAGCTGCTGAGGGCAGGTTATTTTTGGCTGACTATGGAAACTGACTGTTTCAAGTTTGCGAGGAAGTGCCACAAGTGCCAAATCTATGCTGATAAGATCCATGTGCCTCCGAGTCCTCTAAATGTGATGTCATCACCATGGCCATTCTCGATGTGGGGAATCGATATGATTGGAAAGATCGAGCCGACGACTTCTAACGGGCACCGGTTCATCCTAGTAGCAATCGATTATTTCACCAAATGGGTAGAAGCGGCGTCGTACGCGAACTTAACTAAGCAGGTGGTGGCCAGATTCATCAAGAGGGATATCATTTGCAGATATGGGATTCCCGAGCGGATAATCACGGACAACGGATCAAACCTGAACAAAAAAATGATGAAGGAGCTCTGTCAGAATTTCAAGATCGAACATCACAACTCCTCCCCTTACCGACCCAAGATGAATGGCGCTGTTGAAGCGGCCAATAAGAATATCAAGAAGATCGTTCAGAAAATGGTGGTGACCTATAAGGATTGGCATGAGATGCTACCTTTCGCTTTGCACGGTTATCGTACGACGGTACGCACATCAACCGGGGCAACCCCGTTCTCGTTAGTATACGGAATGGAAGCGGTATTGCCATTGGAAGTTGAAATCCCTTCTCTGAGGGTATTGCGAGACGTTCAGCTAGACGAGGCAGAATGGGTGAAAGACAGGTTGAATCAATTAAGTTTGATGGATGAGAAGAGGCTAGCTTCTCTAGCATATGGTCGTTTGTACCAGAGCCGAATGAAGAAAGCATATGATAAGAAGATACATCCGCGAAGCTTTCAGACGGGCGACCTTGTGCTGAAAAGGATTCTCCCGCCGCAAGCAGATCACAGGGGCAAGTGGACCCCCAACTACGAAGGGCCATACGTTGTCAGAAAAGTATTTTCAGGAGGGGCTTTATTGTTGTCCACCATGGACGGAGAAGACTTTACGTCACCTGTGAATTCGGACGCAGTTAAAAAATACTTTGCTTAAAATTGACCCGCTGGACAAAAAAAGAGAGTCCAGGCAAAAATGGGGCATCCTGGCGAACCAAAAACAGAATGAAAGGTTCGGGCAAAAGTTAGGGATAAAATTGAAAAAATGTACACCCGCGAAGTTGAAAACCTACACTGGGCGGCTTCGGCAAAAAAAAAAAGGGTATCCCGGTGAACTGAAAACCCGTAAAGGGCGGTTCACGCAAAAGTTAGGGATTTGAAAAGCAAATGACTGCGGTCCGAATTTGATATTACAGTGAGCATCAGTGCGGGAGAATATACCTGAGGGGGCGGTTATCAGATACAACCTCTTCGGAAGTGTGGATACCGGGAAAGCATTAGAGTCGGGCGAGTCATAGGAGGATCAGTTTGTGGTGTTCGTCTGCATCCCGTTGCCGACATGTGTACAAAATTTAATTTGTCAAAATATTTATGCTTCCTGTGCATACTTGTATATTTGCTTTGCGTAGCTTCCTCTTTTCAGGAGTTACATCCCGTGTACAAAAACTCCGCCCATTCAGGGGCCCAATCAATAAAATATGTTATTCAGTACTTTATGCTGGTTCTTTACTGTTTTGTGCATGATAAAACGCCTAGGTTTATTGAAACTAGCATGTGTATAACATCACTGGACCTTGCCAACAATTGCTAAAGTGTTGAATTAACTGAAAATAACGTCACTAACCTGAATCGACTTGGTTGCATAGGCTTGTCTTGTCTTGTTTGTGTAGTTGCAGGTTTCATAGCCGTACGAGGAAGAGGATCAAAAGATTGCAATAACGAAAGACTTGATCCCCACGCGGGTCATGCATGTTCTTCCTGAAGAAGGATCGAATTCTCTAGCCGGTCGTAGCTTATCCAGAGGATATTCTCCAGCACAGTCGTTTATCCTCAACAGAATTGACGATCCCAAAATTGTAGGCTGTATGCAGACCGTATGGTGTCCCCCAGAAGGATTCCCTTATCTCAAGCAGAGTGGTTTAGCCACAGAAGATTAATATTTGTGAGCTGTATTCAGGCAGTTTACCTTCCCCGCAGGGCCATTTACTCTCCTCCAGCGGAGTCAGTTGATTTTCCCAAGAGAATCATCCCATCCCCAGCGGAGTTCTCTTTCCAACCAGGGTCTTCATTCCTTCCAGTGGAACTCGAAGATTGAGACTCTCCCCGACAGAGTCGGTGTGGCGCATTGGCATTTATTTTGCCAGAATACCGTGTGATACCTGTTCACTCTCCAGCAGAAGTCCAATCATACCGAGCGCATCCGCCATTCTCCAGCAGAGATATATTCCCCAGCAGGGTGTTACTCCAACGAGGTGTTTGGTTTAAGTTCCCAATTTACCAACTGAGTCGACTTCCCTCTCCCAGCATTTATTTTGCTGGAATAGTTCTATAGCATCTGGCTATCCCCAGCGGGGTTGGCATTATCTTCAGCATTTATTTTGCTGAATCAGTTTCTGTGCCCAGCAGTTCGAGTCTGCATTTGCATTGGCATATAGTGTCATACTTGCGTCCACCTAAACAAAAACGCATAACATTTCCATGTCAAATGGAGCAGTGCATCATTGTCAAGCGCATGCATGTTGAAGCATAAACCAGGATGGCTAACCTTTTGTTTCAAGTGTTGTTTCTCTTGCAGGTAGAGAGAGCCCTCGCTCAGGTGAATCAATAGACATTCAAAGTCTCGGCATGAGACATTCAACGAAGTGTCAGCTTTGGCACTACTCCCCACAGAGTCAGCAGGATAAGTTTCTCTTTGTCCCTAAGCAGGGTTACTTATTTCCCCGCCAGGGTTCTTGTTAAAGTTTCTCTAGTTCGACCAGCGGATTGTTTCCTGCAAAGTTGTTGTTACGTCAGCATTAAAAGGTTTCATGAACCAGAATTCCAGAGACTACCGCCGGTTATCAGAGCAGGCATCCGGTAGTTTGATTTCCAGATATCCCCGGTAGAGTCAGCCTCAAAGTTGCTGTAACGTCAGTGATAAGAAGTTGGCGGGCCAATGGAAGGAGGAATCCTAACGTGGACAAATTTATTTCCCCGGGCTAGTAAGAGGTGTTAGTCCTAACGTGGACAGGGTCGATTTCTCAGAATTGATGGAACGTGGAGTCCTGACGTGGACATTTCCCAAATTGGCGATATGTGCTAGTCCTAACGCGGACCGATTTGATTTCTCCGTATTGATTGAAGGTGCAGTCCTGACGTGGACAAGATTGGTTATTCTTCGTGTTGATGTCCTGACGTGGACAATTTATTTTCAGCAAGTGTCTTCCTTCTTAATGGTGAACTGAGTGTCCTGACGTGGGCAAAGTTATAGTTTTTCGTGATGACAAGAGGCAAGAGTCCTGATGTGGACAAATCTATCCTTCTTCGTGTTGTTGGCAGAGCGTGTGTCCTGACGTAGACAAGTTATTTCCCCAGCGGGTCGAAGGTGCATGAGTCCTGACGTGGACAATTCTTCAGCAAGTCGACATGTGAGTCCTCACGTGGACAAATCGAAAGAAAAATGATTCCTTACGTGGAAAGAAAGTTGCATTCCTTACGTGGAAGAAAAATGGTTTCCTTACGTGGAAAGACGAGTTTATTCCTTACGTGGAAAGATTGAGTCCTTACGCGGACATATCAAGATTGATTCCTTACGTGGAAAGATTGGAGTCCTTACGCGGACAGATCAAAGACGAGATCCCTAACGGGGAAAAGAAGTGGTTTCCTTACGTGGAAAGATTGTGGTTTCCTTACGTGGAAAGGTGATGATTCCTTACGTGGAAAGATTGAGTCCTTACGTGGACATATCAAGTCTGAGTCCTTACGTGGGCAGATTGAGTTTGTATCCCTTACGTGGAAGCACGGGTTATTCCTTACGTGGAAAGTTTAGTCCTGACGTGGACAGATTCGAATCGAAATGCGATTCATTATGCGGAAAGATAGTATTCCTTACGTGGAAAGAGGCCTGTATTCCTGACGTGGAAAGAAAGAGTGTATTCCCGACGTGGAAGGGGTCTAGTCCTGACGTGGACAAATTCAAAAGAAGGCGTATTCCTTACGTGGAAGAGTTTGACGAAGAAGAAGTTATTCCTTACGCGGAAAGAGGAGTCCTAACGTGGACGGTGTTATTCCTAACGTAGAACGGTTATTCCTTACGGGGAAGGGTGAGTCTTAACATGGACGATGTTATTCCTAACGTGGACGGTGTTATTCCTAACGTAGAACGGTTATTCCTTACGGGGAAGGGTGAGTCCTAACATGGACGATGTTATTCCTAACGTGGACAGTGTTAGTCCTAACGCGGAAGAGTTTACTCCTAACGTGGACGATTTATCTCTGACGAAAAGGCAGACGAGCCGTCCCCAGCAAAGTTGTTGAAGTTTTCCGAATTGACGAAGCAGGCGTCCTGACGTGGACAATGTTCTATCGCTGCGATGATAAAATCTTTTTCAGGATGATGAGAAGAATTCCCAGCGGTCGCACGAGATCGGTGGGCTGCCGTAACAATCAGATTCAGCTGATGAATGTCGTTCCCCAAACAGTGGCGCAGTTTATTTCTGCGGTTGGCAAATTTCTGGGTTCCTAGTATTCAACCGTCTCGTACCGCGAATGTCTGAAGGCTCCGGGCTCTTCACCCAATCGGGTCCAAGTCGCTTGAATAGGGGCAGCTGTTGCACCCCAAAATTTTCCCAACCTTATTCACTTGGTTTATGTTTCAATATCATTAGCATTTGCATATAGAGTCATGTACATAGTCTACTCATCTGCATAGCATAAGATTAGCAAGTCATCCAACAGGGGACCAATCATTATTCTCATCTCTAGAGGCCTATCAAGAGGTTATTATCCTGATTCAATCTCATTCAAGTCATCAGAAAGAATTTGAAAGCTGGGAAGTTAATAGATCAAGCAAGTGCATCCATCTCCTATCAGAAGGTCTCTGAGGATCATCAAGGAAAGTATGAGCTGTGGGCTGAGCATGGGGAATATCTAGACATCTTGGAGGACTTAGAAAGTCATTTGGAGAAGGAAACAAGTCATTGGTATAATCACAAGAATCACAGTTGAAGACAGTCAACTAGGGTTTCATCTGGGTCAACCCTGGGTCAACTCTAGGTCAATTGACTGATTGAAAGGCATTAAGGGCTATTGAAGAGATGTGGGGTTAATAACTTGACATGAAGAATAAGGATATGATGATATGCCAAGAAAAATTCAAGAGAAATCAAGGAGAAGAGGAGTTTCTAAATTAGGGTTTCTGTGTAAAATCCCCTAGTTTAGGTCAAATTTCCAAGCAAGATAAGTCAAAATGCAAGCTTCAAATGGATCCTTGGCCAACATGAAACTTGTATAGGATCTCAAGACCTTTAATTTGAGTGGTGGAAGACATCAAGGAGATTTATAGAACTCATGTTATGGTCCTTGTAAGTTACAGGTCATCTGAGGTATCTGAAATTTTGTCTGTGAAAGTGACTTGACTTCCAAGCTATTTTTACCCCTCAAGGATATTTCAAATGAATTTATGGTCAACATAAGAATTGTTCCTCATTTTCTTAGCTTTCTAGAATGGTATAGTATGCCTTCATATGATTTGTGGAACTCTACTTATGGTCTTGGCAAGAAAAGGGTATTTTGGTCATCTGAGGATTACAGGTCATTCTTAGCCTATGCCTAAAACTCATACAAGGGAGCTTCAAATGAAAAACTTCCCAACATCAAAGTTGCTCAAAATGCCATTTTAAGTCAATAAAATAAGTCATGGAAGTTTGTAAATGCATGGAATGAGACTTGACCAAAGTTGGTGAAAAATGACCTAAAAAAGGCATATAAGTTGAAAAAGTTGAAATAAAAAATTGGTTTAAGAGATCTACAAATCCAATATGGGTCATCCAATATACCAAATTGATTCCCAACATCATTTTAAAGACATTGGTTCAGCCACATTTTTGAGTTTAGGCCTAAAAATTGGACTTCCTTTGTAAATTTGTTTCTTGCATCATAAGGCAACATGGTAAAACTTAACACAAGGCAAGGAAAAGCTTGGTTTTGCATACATACACTCCTAATATCTCATGAAAGGAGATTTTAACACAAGTGTACAAAGGGGCAAGCATGAGATAAGAGAATTCAACATATCATCAAATGAGAACTTCCTTGAAATTTCCACAAGTTTCTAGATCATTCTAGGACCAATCTAGAAGCTTCTCATTCTGTTAATCATCATCTATATAAGGAAATGAAGCCATTTGTGCATGGGTTGGTGATTCTTTGAGCTTGCAAACCCTACTTTGATTCCTTCACTCCCATTTGCATTTTCTCTTCAAACTCCATCGAAGCTTCATCAATCATCTTAATTTCTGTTATCATCATCATCCACCATCATCATAGAGTAATTGGCAAAGAAAATTGAGAGGAACTCGTGGCTGGTTTGTGTGATCCAAGTTTTCACTCCAACTTGCATGAAGAAGGAGATATGGTGATTCAAGAAGATTGAGCAACAACTATTGTAAACAGAAGCCTCAACATCCATAGAAGATCAGTTAGAGCAAGTGGCAAGAGCTGGAAGGAGATACAACCACCATTACCATCATCATTTGGTAAGCTTGCATGATCATTCGAATCCCAATATTTATGTATAATTAGGGTTTGTTGTTAGGCTAAACTTGATAGAGACCAATTAGGGATGCTTTGTAAGTAGTTTGAAGACCTTTCATGGAGGTTCAGAATATGTGCACAATTCTTCCAAGATCAAGATTATGTTGATTAGTGAGTTTAAATGCATGTGAACTAGTTTAGAGAACTCAGTGTAGCCTAATGAACAAGAAGACATCATTAGAAATTCGAATTGTTAAGATTGCAGATGGTGTAAACATGTTGTACCCAAGCTTTGTTGCTTTCGGTTTGAAGGTTAGAGGAGGTTTCAGTGGACACTAGCACCATGACTGCATAGAGGGCAATGAGTGGAGTAACTTTGATCTTGGACTTGTGTGATTTCATGGTGAAATGAAAGAGAACGAGGGCGTGGAAATTCTGTGCGTGAGAGTGGTTTTCATGAAACCCTAATGGTTGGAGGAAGACGATGGCCAATAGCCCTTGGATCTGATGAGAAATCTTGACTTGACCAAGGATCCAACGCTCCACATTCAATCTGAGTTTTGGAGGCAATTTCAAAAGGATGCGTTTCATTAACGTGTACTATTGGGCCTTTTCTGTTATCTGCACCCCCACTCTTGCTGGGCCCAACGTGCATCAACTGTGTTTCTTACTTTTCATACCCCCCTTCCTTTTATTTTATTTTTTAATTTTTTTTAATTTCTTTTCATTTTCATGCATTTTCAAAAAATCATATCAAATTGAAAAAACATTATTTTCTGATGATTCTTTTTGCATTAATTTCTTCAAAATGTCTAGAAAATTATAAAAAATAAAAATTGCATTTTATTTTTTATTTGATATTTTTCCCATATTTTCCAAATAAATGCTTATTTTAGGTGTTTCATTTCATACATGATTTTGTTAATTTTTGTTCTAATAGTTGCTTTAACATTTTTAATTCATTCTTTTTAGGTTGTTTAGTGTAGACATTCAACTTGTACATACAATTTAGTTCTCATTTTTAGGACTTAATTTTAGGTGTTTAGTTTAGGTGTGAATAACATGAATAAAATTAGGGTTTTAAATCAACTTAGGTGAGATAGTTTAATTCTTTTAGGAAATTGTCATCTGATTTTTGGGGTATGGACTATATGGGTTATGGGTATAGGATAGATCCCCTTAGAAATCACTAGGATTCCCCTACTGCTATTAGTATATACTGCTATATTTGATTAATTGGTGTGGTGTGCCCTCTGGGGATTATTGTTTGTCTGTGTGGGTAAGGGGATTGTCTGGGGATTGGGGGAGCTGAAGACTTGTGATGTTGAAGCCATTGGAGATCTAGAGCTTGAAGACCAACTTCCAGAGTTGATGAGGAGATTCCTGCTAGCAGCTGTTGAGGAGATTAGGGTTTAGGAGCTAGGCAGAGCTCTAGATTAGAAAGCTTGACTCTCAAACATGGAAGGTTTTGACTGCCTCCATTCCTCTCTGTGATACAGAGTCTCTCTAAGACACTCACCCCCTTCCTTTGGAAGGCTTGGTGCTACTGTCTAAGGGATAGAACTCTTGAGAGAAAATGTCTTATGTGTTAGTAGCAGTTGGTTTGCCACCCTTGGTAGTCAACTAATTGCTTAACACCCAATTCACTCTTGTGGTCGATCCCTCAGCTTGGAGGATGAGATTTGAAGAAAAGCCATTGTGGACTGAAGATTGATGACAAAAACCCTGCTTGAAGGCTGTGGAGATGGAGATTGATGCTTGCTGAAGCTTGAAGACAGATATTGATGCAGAGCTGCTGTAGCTGTTTATTCTTTCCTGTTGTATTTCATTTCTGATGTATTGATTGGTTTTCTGGACTGTATTGTTTGCTGTTTACCCTGTTGGGTTGAAAGTGAAGTCTGTTCACTTTTGCCTATTGTTTTCTAGGTTCGAGGTTGAGTGGGACTCCCTTGCCTCGCTTGTATTGCTGCATTCATGCATTTTACTGCTTTACTGTATATATCTGATATTGTTTCTGTTTCCGTCTATTCCCTTAGGATCTCTGTTTCTCTCTGTGCAAGAGAGGAGCATGATAGACACTAGGTCTTAACCCATGCATGATAACATTAGGATAGCTTGATTCCCTTCACAGCCGTAGGTTAGAGTTCTGTCTCTTCTCGCTCAAAACAAACAGAAAAACACAATAAAATTTCAAACACAATAAAAGACACTTCTTCCATAAAAGAATGTGAACTCATCAAAACGTCATTTTTGTCCGCTTGGACTGTTAATCAGAAAAACCTTTTTCAGAAGGAATAAAATCAATCAAGACAAACTGGTGTCTTCCGTGGCCCGAACTACGTTTGCTCTGATCTTCCATGCTGTGTGGAAGTACGTAGGCATAGGATGCGATATCCTAGCGAGCAAGATTCCCCTCCTTTCCAGTAGGTAGGCGAACTACGTTGACTCTGATTTCTCGTTCCAGACGGGAATACGTAGGCATAAAGTGCGATACTTTGCCGAGTCATTTTCTCTTCTTTTAACCCTTGACCCGTAGAGTAGATAGAATAACAATCCATATCCGAAAACAAGCGTGGATCCCGTCGAGTACGACGGACGTGAGGGGTGCTAATACCTTCCCCTCGCGTAACCGACTCCCGAATCCAGGTTTTGTTGCGACGACCATACCTTTTCCCGTGTTGTGCGAGGTTTACTCTGAGCGTTTCCTTTCCCTCCCGTGGGATAAATAACGCACGGTGGCGACTCTTCTGTTCAGCCGACGCCGATTTTCGCAGTAGCGACACCTTAATACACAATGAACTGACATGATGTAAACATGAAAATTGATTGGTTTATCAAGAGGAATTGAATGGAATTACTCAATTTTATTTAAATTAAGTGTATCAAACAGAATCAATGCTGACACCATATGAACCCTAACTGAACTTTTCAATATGAAATTTCATATGATCATGATAGATGATAATTAATTGAGGGGAAATGATCACAACATCATGCTAAACATGTCTGTAACTTAAATGATCAAAGTTGGTGCATGAATCATAAAGTTCAGGTTTTGAAGAAACTTACTTTGCAAGTGAGAATCGAATTCTCTGTTGTAGGTGTTACAAATGTGATTTAATGATCTTGACAACTTCCTTGATCCTCAAGGATGGTTTTATAATGCTTAGAATGAGTTAAATCCCTCTAGATCACTTGGCTCGATCCAATCTGTAGCTTATGATGTATATTAAGCAAATGGAATGTGACTTGGTGATTCTGATGATACATTTGAGGTTTGAGTGTTTCTATCACTTTTATATGATGTATATGAAGTGTTTGGATGATTGGTTTGATTGGAAATTGCTTGGATTTGAAGTTCCAAGTTTTCACCTCTTTCGAATTTGGAAATTTTGGAAGGAAGATGAATGAGAGAAAACTTTCTTCTTGCTGAGTTTTGGGGTGTTTAGAATGATCAAAATGACCTTTATTTATAGGGAAAAATGTTTAGATATTTCGAATTTAAGAGGATTGGGGTGCAAGAATTTATCCAATAGACGATGTAATGTAGATATTTATTGAATGCCAAGGTACATAGCTTACACACTCACATGTCTACAAAATCTGATCCTTTGAGTCAAACTTGATTTTAACCACAGTTGACTTTTGTATCAGATGAACTTGAATTTTATGATCTCTTATTGAAATCAAAACCTTGGCCTATTTGAACACCATGGATGGACTATAAGGATGTTTTTGAGTGTCTTGAATCATGTCCTAAGGTTTGAGATCATGTCTTGGTCAAAATTCATAGGTACAATTGACTTTTCATCAAAAACCCTAGTTTATGGTCCTGATGAATTTGAATCCTTGCATTGCTTATGAATCAAGTTCTTTGGATCAATCTAATCATATGAATAGACTAATATGAGGCATTTGAGATCCTTGAAATATATCTTGAGGTATTGGATCATGCCTTGCTCCAAAAGTCAACCTAGGGACTGAATTAGATCAAAACCCTAATTTTTATGCACTGAGTATCTTGACGTTTGATGATTTTGAAATGATGCAACCTTGCACTTGATTATGGATGAATGAAAGCTCTTGATTCTCATGAATTATTAGGGAAATTGAGATGTTGGGTATGAGGCACATCTATTGACTAACCATCTGTTTAAGCCTTTGAGGAACCACCTATCCTGTAAAGTAAAACAAGCACTCACACATCTTGTGTTTGTTGTGGGTTAGTGATGCATAAACACACGCACACACACACACACGCAAATGTTATGTAAATGAGTTGAATGAAGTGGAATCTTAGGGGAAAAAATTAGGGTATGACAGATGCCCCTATTTAAGTTTCTCCTATTCGGAGAGATGAAGATTGACATCTTAGTCTCGACCAGATAGGGTAGGCTTAAATACAAAAATGCATAATTTTAGCCCCTAAGAAGCCATAAAATGGTGATATGACATGAATGCACTTATGAATTCTAAATACAAAACCTATGGGAAATGATGCCACAAGAGACTGAGAACTGACTAAACCACCTTGGGGGAAAAAGAATCAGGGAAAATGTTATAACCCCATTGGGAAGAGAGGAACAACTCCATTGGGAAAAAACACAGCTCCATAGGGTATAGGATTATAGGTCTGGAAATTGAGTTTCCATCACTGGAAAAATGATCTAGCATATTTTTTTTACTAAGTAGTATCACTTAGAAAGGGTAAAACAATCTTCCCTTCGTTTCTGAACATAGGCCATGAAACTGGTCTCGGTTTCTAAAATAAACTTCCCCTTGATTTTGGACATAAGCCACGAAACTGGTCTTGATTTCTTCTTTTTCTTAAAAAGGGTAAACGAACACGCTCCTAAAAAGGTGATCGCTTGTTGAGTTAATAACTTCACCCAGAATCTTCAAAAGCATGAGGGTTAGTTAATCTTTTGCAAAACAGATTTCTCAAATAAAAAACTTCTCGTAAGGATCTTCATCAAACTTCTCACAGGGATTCACTACAAAGATGCCATTTGATGGAAAATTAATTTCATCATACTTCTCTTTGAGACTTCTTCGGAGAGATGCCATGTGATGAGAGAAAATTTGGTAGCAGCCTTATTGGGGAAATACCATTACCTGCAATTTTTGTTTGTATCGAGCAGATGAAATTACTTATAGTAATTCATCTCTCATAAATACTTATGATAATCTTTAAATAAGTTTCTCCAACAGAATATCCTAGAGGGATAACCATTTCTTCATCATACTTCTCTTTGAGACTTCTTTGGAGAGATGCCATTTGATAGATAATAAAGATTAACAAAAACTTCTCTAGAGAGATGCCATTTCCTGGAAAAATATATTCATCGTACTTCTTCTCAAGACTCCTTCGAAGAGATGCCATAAGAAGAAATAAAATTTGACATGATGATAACTTCAACTGGATAGATAAACTGCACGGAAAGAGACTGTCATTTGCAGATTCATCGGGAAATTTAGGGATAGAAACAAGCTTCTCAAATAAAGAGATTGTCACTTGTTGTTAGGTGTAGATTCCAAGGCGGAATAAATTTCTCTTTCTTAGGAATCTTCAATAGATTCTTTCTGGGGATGTTGATCACTTAAAAGGTGAAAAATAAATACCCTTTTAGTTTAGAGGTTCAAGTTATCAAAATGGTCAAAAGACCAACTCAACCCAGGAATAAGCTGGAGAGATACCATCAAACAGAATGCTAACCAGTAAGGAATGAGCTCAAACTAGGGATTTATCCTATCCAAGTGTGGAACGGAGAACTAAACTAAAGCTTCCATGAGACTTAAACTTTTGGGGAATTAGATAGGGTATACACTTTCTACATGCGGCTGAACACTCTATCAGGGAGAGAAGACATACCACTTGGGGGATAAATACAAAAAATATCATCAATAAATTCAATTTGCACATGGATATGAATATGCATGGTATACATATGATATGGATGTATGATATGTTTCTATTCTGATAAAACATGTGAAAGGGATATACGGGTGATGAAATAAACATCACAACATGACCGGGTACTCAGCCATTCTTCTGAACATATCATTGGAGATAAAACAAAGAGAGCCATCACTGGGTCAAAGTCCTGCTGTAAAGTTTAAGTCTTTCTGAGGGGAACAAAATACTTTTACTTAAAGAAAGAACCCATACAATCTTGTAAGTTCAACCAAGGATAGGGTAATTATGCACTCTACTGGGGATGAGGCCCTTATTCAGCTTAGATGATCCTTTCAAGGAAAATCCTAAGAACATCCAATCCTGTCTTTTGAGGTTTAGTTGTTCTTAGAGCATTTGTCAATGTTCCTTCTTATGTTCACAAATTAAAGGAAAGTAATCACAA
This sequence comes from Lathyrus sativus, assembly GCA_963859935.3. NCBI lineage: Eukaryota > Viridiplantae > Streptophyta > Magnoliopsida > Fabales > Fabaceae > Lathyrus > Lathyrus sativus. The sequence goes on along the minus strand of OZ012740.1, from coordinate 279,362,152 downwards.
GTATTTCGAAAAAGAAAGAAAGAAAAAGAAATATTTTAACATTTTTGTTTCAAGAATTTTTATCATAGTAAAAATGTCATTTTGCAAGATGTAAATAAATCAAGAGTTGTAAATAGATGGGTAAAAGCTCGAATTTTATTTGATAGAATGGTCACCCGCGAATAGCATGATTCCATGGATTGTTACAACGTGGAAAATGATAATTAAAGGGAAAGGGCTACATTGAAATATAATGACCGAATTCTCCCTATCAACTTTGAATTTCCAATGTTCTTTTATCTTCTGGCGTGCCTGATTTGATCTAAGAGTTTTTGATAGACATTATTGCTTCTGATCAAGATTGATGGAGTTACTTGCCATATATCCCTAACTTTTGCCTAGATTGACCTTTCAGGGTTTCAATCTATCGGGATGTTATTTTTTATGTCTAAAATTTTTGCCTGGACCTCCCTTTCGAGTTTTCAATCCATCGAGATGCTCCTTTTTTTGTTAGGTGAAGTATTTCTTAAATGTGTCAACATTCGTAGGACGAGTGAGTTCTTCACCGTCCATAGTTGTAGGCATTAAAACACCACCCGAGAAGGCTTTCTTAACAACACACGAACCATCATAGTTAGGAGCCCACTTTTCCCTAGAATCAGTAAGGAAGGGTTGAATTTTCTTAAGCACAAGGTCACCCCCTCTGAATACACGAGGTCGAACCTTCTTTTCAAAATCTTTCTTCATTCTTTGTTGATATAGCTGACCATGACATAAAGTTGTCATCCCCTTTTCTTCGATTAGGTCCAGCTCATTGTATCAACTTTGACACCATTCAAACTCTGTTAATTTAGCTTCCATCAAAACTTTCATTGAAGGGATTTAAACCTCTATAGGGAGCACTACCTCCATACCGTATACTAAATAGAAAGGAGTTACCCCTGTCGAAGTGCGAACAGACGTGCGATATCTGTGAAGAGCAAATGGTAGCATCTCATGCAAATCTTTGTAAGTTACTACCACCTTCTGGACGATATTTTTAATATTTTTGTTAGCTACTTCAGTGGCTCCATTTATCTTAGGCCGATAGGGAGAAGAGTTATGGAGTTCAATCTTGAATTCAGCATAAAATTCCTTCATCATTTTTTTGTTCAAGTTCGATCCATTATCAGTAATGATCTTACTTGAAAGACCATAACAACATATTAGATTGTTCTTGATAAAACGAACCACTACTTTTCTAGTTACATTAGCATACGATGCTGCTTTAACCTATTTGGTGCAGTAATCAATGGCCACAAGGATAAAATAATGTATGTTCGAGGCTTTGGGCTCGATCATGCCAATCATGTCAATTCCCCGCATTGAGAAAGGCCACGGGGAGGAGAAAATATTGAGAAGTGTCAACGACACATGAGTTTTGTCGACATGAATCTGAAATTTATGACACTCTCTAGCATATTTGCAGCAATCAGATTCCATTGATAGCCAATAGTATCCCACTCTTAATATTTTCTTTTCCATTGGTATGGGTGTCGAAAGAACCTTCATGAATTTCTTCCATCAACATATTTGCTTCGGGTTTGTCTACACATCTGAGCAAAACCATGTCAAAGTTTCTTTTGCTTAACACATTCTCATTCAGGAAGAAATTGTCAGCCAGACTCCTGAGAGTCTTTCTATCTTTCTTTGATGACCCAAGCGTGTATTATTGCTTTTGAAGGAAGCATTTGATATCATGGTACCATGGTTTATTATCAACAATCTCTTCCATGGTAAACACATGAGCGGGTCTATCAAATCGCATAACATCAATTTTAGGTACATCATTCCATCGATTCACAATTATCACGGACAATAATATAGTCAATGCATCAGCCATATTATTTTCTTCACGAGGAATGTGATGAAACACAACTTTATTGAAGAAAGGTAGCAAACTCCTTGCATAGTCTTTGTAAGGAATCAATCCCGGTTGACGTGCTTTCCATTCACATTTGATCTGATTTATGACCAAAGCTGAGTCTCCATAAACGTCCAGAATTTTGATCCTAAAATCAGTGGCTTCTTCGAGTCCCATGATGCATGCTTCATATTCAACTTCATTATTTGTGCATTTGAATGTTAACCTTACAGTGAAAGGAATATGGGTACCTTGAGGTGTAACAATTATCGCCCCAATTCCGTTTCCATAAGCGTTGAGGGCTCCATCAAATATTAATCCCAATCAGGATCCTGGCTCTAGCCCTTCATTTAGAAAAGGCTTGTCACAATTTTTCATCTTTAGGTACATTATCTCTTCATCTGGGAATTCGAATTTGATGGATTCATAGTCGTCAATTGGTTTGTAAGCCAAATGATCAGCTAGAATGCTCCCTTTGACAACTTTCTAAAAATGGTATTCAATATCATACTCTGAAAACAACATTTTCCAGTGGGAAAATCCTTCCGGTTAACGTAAGATTTTCAAAGATATACTTGATCGGGTCCATTTTAGAGATCAACCAAGTATTATGAAAAATTATGTATTGACGGAGACGCTTAACAATCCAAGCCAAGACATAACAAGTTTTTTCAAGCACAGTGCAGCGAGATTCACAATCTGTGAATTTCTTACTTAAGTAATAAATGGTGTGCTCTTTTTTCTTATTTTCCTCTTGTTGGCCAAGCATACAACCCATGGAATCATTTAACACTGTTAAGTACATGATCAAAGGTCATCCTTTCACTAGAGGGATCAGAATGGGAGGTTCAAGTAGATATTCTCTGATCTTGTCGAAGGCCATCTGGCAGTCTTCTGTCCATATACAACTTTAATATTTTCGAAGAAGTTTGAAAATTGGACCACAAGTAGCGGTCATATGAGAGATGTAATTTAATCGACCTAGAAACCCTCTGACTTGCTTCTCGGTTTTGGGTGCTGGCATTTCCTGAATGGATTTGACTTTATCAGGATCAACTTCAATTCCCTTCTGGCTAACAATGAAACCTAAGAGCTTCCCTAAACACCGAAGGTGCATTTTTTAGGATTCAAGCGGAGTTTGTATTTCCTCAAACGTTGGAACAATTTTAACAGATATTCCACATGTTCTTCTTCCGTTCTAGACTTAGCAATGATATCATCGACATATACTTCAATTTTTTATGCATCATGTCGTGGAAAAGAGTTGTCATTGCTCTTTGGTAGATTGCACCTGCATTCCTTAAACCAAATGGCATCACTTTTTAGCTAAATGTTCCATAGAGCATAATGATAGAGGTCTTTTCCATGTTTGTAGATTTCATTCTAATTTGATTATATACGTAGAATCCGTCCATGAAGGAGAATACTTTGAATTTTAGGGTTTTATCAACCAACATGTCAATATGTGGTAACGGGAAGTCATCTTTTGGACTAGCTTTGTTTAAATCTCGATAATCCATACACATTCGGACTTTCCCATCCTTTTTCAGAGCATGCACTATGTTGGTCAACCCTTGAGGGTATTCTATCGTGGCGAGGAACTCGCCCTTGATCTGCTTCTGCACTTCTTCTTTAATTTTGATGGCCATATCTGGGCGAGTCCTTCTCAATTTCTACATGATTGGCAGACATTCTGGTTTTAATGGCAAGTGGTGTTCCATGATGTCGGTGTCTAACCCTGGTATGTCTTGATAGGACCAAGTAAGCGCATCTGAGAATTTTTTGAGAAGTTATACCATTTTTATTTTAACAGCTAGACTAAGTAGTGCCCCAATCTTGACCTCTTTTATGTCTTCATCAGAACCGAGTTTGATTACTTCTACCGACTCTTTGTATGGCTGAATGAAGGTTTCTTCTTGCTTAAGCAGTCTAGAAATTTATTCGGAATTTCTTCCTGTTCTATATCTTCAGCTTCGAGAACTGAAAACCCAAAGTTGGGAGAGGGCATAGGGTCATTTTTTTCAATGGGGTTTTTGATGTTTAATCTGCACATGTGATTGATGCTGGATTTTAGAATAAAAAAAGGTAAATGTAGAATGTGCAGATATTGAAAGCATTTATCATTTTTTTGTTTCTCTTTTTTTTTAGGTTACCATTTTCCCAAAAAAGCAAAAAGTAAAAAAATCACTAGCATGGAATTGAAAACAACATCTTTATTATTGATGGATAATTTCTTGAAAAAAAAGATCGACAAACAAATTTTTTACCTTGGGCAGAGCAAAGAAGGCATATTTAAAATAGGGGCCCTAAAAACATCTCTTGCATTGGGCAGAGCGAGAGGATAAAACAAAGACAAAGAATTACTTCGAGATGTGGACAACAAGTGGAACATCAACAACTATCCAGTTTTGAAGAACCCTTCCATGTGTCACAAAGCCTTGAGAATCCCACTCAAGATTGTCTTCAATAATAACACTGACTTCTAGCAAAGTCGAGTAAGTAGAACTTTTAATATTTGCAAATGCATCAGAAAAAAGTGTTCAGGTACCCTTTCCACAGATTGCGGGGTATGGAATGGCATGTAGGCATCCTCCAGAGACATGTATCTGGGATCATCCCAGTAAGGTTCCCATTCTTCTTTCATTGGCATATAGAATGTAGCTTCATACCCAGAGGAATTCTTTACTTCTTTAAGCTTTTCTTTGACCGGTAGATCGGCAGGAATGGTGGCAGCTCATATAAACTTGTGAGGCATGCCCCAATGATGACCAGGTAGCCTTTGGAGAACTCCTGGAGGTGCCATGTTGTGGATGGATCTTCTTTAGAATCATGTTCAATTTAGACATTCTCTTCATGGATAAAATTTGTTTCAGCAATTTTCCCAGACCTATCAAAAAGGTAAACTTCAATAGCATTTTCAATAGGTTGAGGAGAGTAGAATTTTATGTAGACATTCTCTGGCTAACTACTTGTTGCACCCCAAAATTTTCCCAACCTTTGCTTAACCTAGCTTGTGTTTCATTGCATTCATATTAGCATTATCATCTGCATTGCATTGACATGTGTGCATGAGATCAAGAGGTATGACTACCAATCAAGGGCTACACAAGGCTATGAAGCTAGCTAAGAACCTTATTCAAGTATTCAAGGGTTGATATCCTCATCAAAGAAGTTAAAGATCCTCAGAGAGAGTGGTTGGAGCCAAGTGTGTATGCCTCCTAACTTGAAAGTTATGGGAAGCCATCAGATGATATTAAAGCCATGGAGTTGGACATGAAGCCTTTAAAGAGCTCATTAGAAGTATTGGAGATCATTTTGAAGCCTAGACAGGTAATCATGTGAAAGATAAGAAGCCACAACCAAGATGGGTGCAATTAGGGTTTCATCTGGGCAACCCTAGTTCAACTGATGATTTGAGGAAGGTTGAGACCTAATTCCAAGGCCATGTGATCATGGATTGATGTATTCAGATGCCTAAGGGATGATTCTAAGGTCAACCCATCATGAATCAAGAGTGTGACGAGTTCCTAGGCTAGGGTTGCTATGCTTGACAGTGTAAAATCCTCCGGTTTGGTGCCTAATTTCAAGACCACATAACTCAAGATGTGATTTTTCATCTCACCTTGACCCCATCATGATTGTTGTAGAGCATGATCATATCTTTAATTTGAGTACTAGAATTGCTTGATAGGGTTTATAGAACTCAAGTTATGAGCCAGACAAGTTATAGGTCATCAGATGAATGTGAATTTTGAGCTTGAAAGTCAACCAACTTGCATGACACGTTTGCCCTAGAAAGATGATTTTCATTAATTTTTGGCCAACATGAATGTTGTTCCTTATCTTCTTAGCTCTTTAGAAAGTACTAGAAGTCCATGATTGGATTTGTAGAACTCAAGTTATGAGCTTTACAAGATAAGTGTATTTTGGGAATTTGGAATTATAGGTCATTTTTTATTATGGGTCAATTTCATCAACCTAGACATCTCAAATGGACTTTTGATCAACTTGAAAGTTGTTCAAAATGGTGTTATTTGTCCAACCATGACCCAAAGATTCATTGATATGGATTAAATATGGAAGTGAATGAAGAAATTTTCATGGAGGAATGATTAAAAGGCATAAAAAGAGAAAATTCATAAATAATTCATTTTTGTGCAAAATACCACAAGTTTGTGCGTTTTTTGAAGGTAAATGACATTTGAGTGAATTGGCATTTGTAGAATTTTAAGATGAAGTTTGGTTCATGTCCATTTCAAGCATTGCTTAAGGTTGAAGTAACATAATCAATGTACACCATAAGATTGAATTGAGGATTCAATCTGATCCCTTCATATTCGTGAGGTGTTATGCAAGCTAGCTGAGAAAAAATGGAAGCTTTTACAAGCCTGTAACGTGACTGTCATGAAGGAGTTTTGAAGAAAAATTGAAAAATGGAATTGGATGAATTGGGCCATAACTGGGCCAGATAGGGATCCAAAACAATTATATATATTGCATAGATGGATTTCAGAGCAGGTTTGGTGATTGGAAGAGCTTGAATGAGGTAAGAAGCACTTGAAAAAGTTAGTTACAAAGTGAAAATCATTTTTCATCTTAGAGGCCATTGAAGAAGGAATTGAAGCTCCAAGATTCTTCAGCAAGCATCACTGATCGTTTCTGAGCAAGTTTGATTAAGGTTTGGAGGTTGTGGCACTCTCTGTGAAAGCTCAAACCAGGTTTCTTTCTTTTCATTATTATGCTCTGATGAGAATGAATTAGGATAGAAACTACATGTGGTTAGATAGAGTATGAACCATAGATGGATTTAGACAAGGTTTGGAAGCCATTGGTGAAGGTTCTTGATCATGGATGAAATGTCTAGCGGTTCGGTTAGGGCTGTATCTTGATGGATTTCAAAGATTGAACATGGATTCTTGATCAGTGATGAGTGTAGAATAGATTGATAGAAAGAATTTGGCATTTGGTGATGATTTTCCAAAACACGTGTTTTATGTTCATGTGCGTATCTGCGTGATCATTGAAAGAATGAAAAAATGAAGAGTATGATGTTAATCGTTGTGAGGAGACGAGCGGATTTGGAGGTTTTCATAAGGTTTGGTGTTGTCTGATGAATTGGTTTCGGTGAACCCGCCGGAGAAGACGACCAGAGTCTTCTCCGACCACCCTGACTTTCCTCCCTTTAATCTGGCAGTTCAAATGAAGAAGACGAAGTGTGCGCCGTTGGATGAGTCTGGATTAATGGACTTTGTAAGCAAATCTAACGCGTGTGGTTGAGTCTTGAGAGTATTGACCTTTGACTGATGATTTGGCACGCTGAGGCACGTTGGATTGTTATACTTTTAGGGTGGACGCTCCAGATTAGAACGTAGCGTGTACGTTAGTCAATGGAAAGCACGTGAACACTCATGAAACGTTGCGTTTAATTTAAGAGAACTTCTGGGATACGTGGCGTGCGCTGACCCCTTAGATGCATAGACTAGTCTTCTTATCCAATGACTGTGTTTTATTTCCCAGTTTTAATTTCTTTTATTCATTTTGTGATTTTCTTTTATTGTTTTAATTGTTTTTAATTCATTAAAAATATAAATAATTGTCAGAAAAATGTGAAAATAATCATGTCTGTTCCTTGGATTATTTCTGATTTTTGCATGCCATTTATTTTGAATGTTAGTTAATTTTCCATTTTTGTGCTATTTTTCCATTTTTATTACATGTTTAAAAATGTTCAAAATGAGTGATCTCTTTTCTAATTTTAGTCCTATTTCTTGGATTGGAATTTGGTGCTGAAATTTTGCACGCTTGTTATAGACTCCTTGATAGGTTTGTGTGATTTTTCTTGTATTTTTTAGATGATTCTATGTTGGAGTTTAAGATAGGTTTTAGAGCTTTCCCTTTATGGATTCCTTTTAGTACACATTGAGATGTAGAAATTGTTTAGTACCCTTAGATTTAGGTTTTAACTTTGAATTTTCTACTATGGTTCACTAACACATTTAGGATCATCTAGGATTTTCCTTAGCCTTTATAGAGGTGATCTTCTATTATTCCCATATTTTCCAAGTTGATTATGGTTTAGGTGACCCTAACTAGGCTTACTTCATAGATTAGTCTTTTAAGTGAACATTAGATAACTCTAAGCTTCAAATCCTTTCTTGATAGAATAGAACTTAGGTAGATACCTATTTAGAACATTAATTAGGCCATTATAGAGCCTTTGAATCTCCCTAGTTTAGGTGATCCTTGTAGCTAGTTATTAGGGTTTCTTAGAAGTTTCTGTGTAGCTTCTTTCCCCTATGTGATTTCTTCCCTAGGCTTTGCCCTATCCTCTTGCTCCAAGTCTTGAAGAGGATCCCTCTTGGGAGAGCCTAATCCTTCCCTTGGTTGGATTCTGTGCATTCCTCAGGAGGTTGAGCCTTGAATTGACATTCATCAGTATAGTACATTCCTTTGGTTTGTACTATCTTCCTCCTTCAAGTTATGATGAGGATCACTCTTGGGAGAGCCTAATCCTTCCCTTGGTTGGATTCTATGCATTCCTCAAGAGGTCGAGCCTTGGATTGACATTCATGGCACGATATATTCCCTTGGTTTATACTGTCATCTATCTCCAAGTCCCTTTCTCAGGATCCCTCTTGGGAGAGCCTAATCCTTCCCTTGGTTGGATTTTGTGCATTCCTCAACAGGTTGAGCCTGAGATGGAAATTCTATGTTGATACACTTTAACCAGATACCTTAGATTGATATCTAGGACTAATACCCAGTCTTCTCTGTCTTATTGACATAGGATCCCTCTTGGGAGAGCCTAATCCTTCCCTTGGTTGGATTCTGTGCATTCCTCAAGAGGTTGAACCCATGATGGACTCTTGTGTTGACACACATCCAACCTGATGTAGCCTAGGATGACTTCCCTGTTGCTCATCTTGGTTTCATTTCTCTTCTTTTTTTGACATTGCTTGATGCATTAGGGTAGTCTCATGTTTAGAGTGTTGTAGGCTAAGAGCATGACTGTATTGAGAGGTTTAGTGGGTCTCCCTCTGCTTGCTTGCATTAAGGGTTGAGGTAATCCTCCCCTTGCTTGGGTGTTGTTTTTATTTTTATCTGATGTGTTTGCATTGAAAGGTTGAGGTGACCCTCCCATTTCTTGTCTGTTTTTGTTTGTTTTCTTTGCTTGATTGCTTAGAGGTTGAGTGAGTCTCCCTCTGCTTGTATTGCTGCATTGCATTTGCATCTGTACTGTTTTCTTTGTTGTTTATCTGATGTTTAGCATATGTTTTGTCTGTTGTCTGTTTCCCATTGACATGATCCCCTAGGATTCTCACTTCCTTGTTTAAGGAAGTGATGATTAGACTTTTAGGTTGAAACCTTTGCATGATAACATCTAGGAGTTCCCTGTTTCAAACTCAACCATAGGATGAATCCATGACATGACAACATTAGGGCTTGATAGTTTCCCTTGTAGAGTTCGTTCTCTTCTCATCTCCAAAACCACAGTAAAATACGTAATAAAGGCAAGTTAGTACAAGCACATTACGAGCCTTAAGCCACTTGGGAAATGATAATTGAGCGGTCTCCTCTCAATCGTCTAGAGTGTTTAGTATACGTCCTTTGGACGATATGTGACGCATTCTCTCCCAAGTCATAGTCTCTAGAGCTGTACGAACTACAAACGTCCATAAAAAACACTTCTTCCATAAAAGACAAAAAAACAAACTTTAAACCTCCTTTTGCCCCGTGGGCCCTTAATCAGGAAAACGATTTCAGAAAAAGAGTGTCGTTAACTCCAAGTTCTATCGCAAACGCTAACGCACGAGACTCCGATGAGCGAGCTGCATACACTAAACTGCTGGAACTGTTGGTTAACCCTACTCGGAAAAATAGATGAATCTAAGATCGTAACCCGTAGTATCCCGAACTACGTAAGCTCTGATCTCTCACACCCGTTGAGAGTACGTAGGCACAATTCTAACGTATTGGCGAGCCACTTTCCCCCATCCTTTTACTCGTATTTAGCCGAACTACGTTGACTCTAATTTCTCGTTCTCTGACGAGAATACGTAGGCACGAAGTGCGATGCTTTGCCGAGTCATTTTCTTTTCTTTTTAGACCAGCCTTGATAGGTAGATAGTAAAACCAACCCGTCAGATAAACATAACAAGCATGGATCCCATCGAGTACGATGGACGTGAGGGGTGCTAATACCTTCCCCTTACGCAACCGACTCCCGAACCCAGACATGGTTGCGATGACCTTGTCTTATACCTTTTCGTCAGGTTTTTCCGATTGTTTCCTTTCCCTTTTTGTGGGATAAATAACGAAAGGTGGCGACTCTTCTGTTTTTCCGGCACCTTATTTTTTCAATAGCGACAGCTGGCGACTCTGCTGGGGATATTCTGGTTCCCTAGGTGAGTCAATCCTAGCGCTTGTGTGTTTATCTATTGGGTTTGCATTTATTTATCGCACTTTACTTTCCTGAACTTTACTTTCAGTATAATATGATTATTTATTGTGCTGTTGTGGGAGGGAATGATTCTAGTGAGTGAGAAGCCAGACGCAAGCTTGAGAGATACATAGTATTAGAATGGATTAGTGGCGGACCTGCTTGCTTTGCTTGCATCAGTTCCCATGTAATCGACACTCAGACGAGGTTCTCTTTGATGACTTCCTATTGGTCCTTTGGACTCGAGGGGATTTTGGATCTGAGGATCGTCGACTCTAGGGACCGATCATTTGTGACTCAGCTAAGTGAGGCCTCTTCAGGGAGTGATGATGCCAAACCAGAAATGGTGAACGCATCATCATTTCGTGAAAGTTTGTGACGCTGTGAGCAGGGTCGGGTTATTGCAGGAAACCTTAACTTTCAGATAGCATAGTTTTCTTGACAGTGAATCAGTATTGTTGGTATCAGAGCGTTCTTATCATCAGAGATGTGTTTGTTCTTGACAAAGCAGAGTTTTGGTCCCTCTGAACCGACATCACAGTCATCTTGATCTCCTGCAACATGATTGCATTTTGCATTTTTTGCATCCTCATTTACATATCATTAACGTGTGTTTGTGTTGCAGGTGCATACTTCTCCCCTGGTTCTAGTGATCTTGATCCTCATGGCTGACATGGCAACTCTGAAGAAGACTGTGGCTTACAAGCTACCAACACCTGATATCCGAGAGTTACGGGCTTTGATTTCTTTGGCTGATAAAAAAGTGATGGAGGATTTCAGAGAGTTATGGGAGACTTCTGGGTATTGTGTGTAAGCTTTCTACATACGAGTTGAACGTCCTTTACGCTCCTCTGCAGTTTTATGACCCGCAGCTTAGATGCTTCATTTTTCCAGACTATGTCCTAGCTCCGACCTTGGAAGAGTATTCTGACTTGCTGGGGGTACCTTTGTTGAATCAGATGCCTTATTACCGTGTTGATGGCGAGCCTGACTTGGGTAAGTTGGCTACTGCTCTTCATTTGGATGACTCAGAGTTGAAAGGGATGTTGTTCAGAAAGATGTGAGTTTATGGTTTCTCTTTGCCTTTCCTGGTGGAGAAGGCCCAAAGGTTTGCCAAGAAGGGTTGTTGGGCTATATTCAATGCCATCTTAGCCCTTTGCATTTATGAAATCGTGTTATTCCCAAGTCATCCGGACTTCATAGGTATGGATGCCTGCCACATATTTGCTTCCGAGAATCCAGTGCCCACTCTCCTCAGAGACGTTTATCATTCAGTTCACAGCAAGAATGAAAACAGAAAGGGGAAGAATGTGGTATGTTGTGCTCCTTTACTGTATAAGTGGTTTTCCAGCCATCCTCCTAAAACAGGTTCGTTCATTGATTCTGCTGAGACTTCACCTTGGTCTGCACGTTTGATGGGTTTATTTGTTGACAATATCATCTGGTTTGATAGAGATCTATTGGGCAAAGAGATTGTGCATCGTTGCGGTGGCTTTCCTAACAACCCCCTGGTCGGAAGGAATGGATGTATCAATTACAATCCCTCTTTGCTGGTACAATAGTTTGGGTATGCACTAAGAGGTCCTCCTGAAGAGGAAGAGATACAGGAACCTCTGTATCTCACAGGGTTGCTTGAAGGTGACACTTTGGCTAAGGTAGAGAATGCTTGGAGAAAAATTCATAGAAAAGGAAAAGTTTTGCTAGGAAAAAGCAATAACAAGGCCTTTGAACCATATGTGGCCTGGATCCGAGAAAGAGCCGCCAAGTTTCTTATGCCATTTCCGGCAGTGGAACCGTTATATCCTCCTGTGGTCAAAGAACCCACCACAGTTGATATTCAGAAGTTCAACCAGGTGCTCCGAGAGAAAGAAGAGCTATGAAAAGCCAACGAAGAGTTGGAGAAAGAGATTGCTCAACTCCGGAGTGAGAAGAGCGAAGCCGTATACACCTGCAAGAAGCAGACAGAATTGATAAACCACTTGGGCGCTAATTTGACCAAGGAGATTGATTCTAGAGAACGTCTTGGGTTAGACTTGAAGGCAGTTCACAGTGTGTTGACCACCAAGAAGCAAGACCTGGATAGGGTGTATCTAAAGTTGTCCAAATATGAGACGTTGTGGAGCAACACCCTAACCAAGTACAAAGAGCGAGAGGAAAAGCTGAAGCAACAAATCGCCAGGCTAGAGGTCCAGATTGAGCTCAAGGACAAGAAGATTGAGGCTGAGGCATCACTTCGACGCGACGCTAAATACCGGTTAGTTGAAACTACGGCAAACCTGAAGGATTGTCAACTCAGAGCTGATGCTAAGAGGTGTAGAGTGGAAAACCGTTCTGGAGAAGGTGTTTGTGGGGATGTTGCCGAGGATCTCCAGGATACCATCAGACAGAGGGATTTGCTGATCCAGGGTCTGCTCACCCAGCCTGACCATCCCACTACGAAGAAGTTATTAGAGGATTTTCGTGCCCATAGCCGCACTTGATTTCTTTGTATTTCTTTGTACCTTTTATGCATTGATATGCTGACCACCACCAGCCTCGTTGGTTGGGGTCACACCTTTCATTTCAGTTGTATGTGATTACAGTTGTACGCTGCCCGCGCGGGTTTTTTTTCCAGATATATATATAAGGATTTCTTTCCATGAGTGGATGTTGGACTTTATTTGTCTTGGAAACTAGGATCGGGGGGGGGGGGGGGGGGGAATCTCCCCAAGGCACAGACACACGTTTGCATTTGCATGAATCATTTGCATAACAGGTACCACGAGCTGTTTTTCTAACCCTTTGTGCTTGCAGGTTATTTCAGGATTGAACGAAGGAAGATTCACCGGTATTCTACCAGAGCAAATCAAGTCAGAGTAATGGAACAGGTTCAGACTGACATTCAAGAGCTCAGGGAGAGGATGGTTCGTTTTATGGATCTCATGCAAGTGGTCGCTAACGGCCAAGACCAACTCAGAACTCTGGTGCAACCTCTGGTTGCATGCGTCGACAGCAACGACGTGCTACACGGTGGGAATGTGGTGAACCCTCCGCTTGTCGAGACCCCTCATACTAGCATCCCTGTTACTGGAGGGAACATAAGTGGCAATGGTAATGTTGTTACTAATGTTGGAGCTAATGGGAACACGACTGGAGCCGGAAATGGAAACTTTGAGGCCAATGGTAATGCTGGTATAAGCAATGGCAATACTGGAGGAACGGCTAATGCTGGGAATGCCGGTGTTGGTAATCTGTATGGTCTTGATGTTGCTGGGTTTGCTCAGGGTAATGGCCATCAACCATGGAAAGAGGATCGTCAAGAGGACTTATTCTCAATGAAAGGAGCTGAGGGCGAACTGAATTCTGAAGCCCGCTTTAGGTTCAAAGCGCTCAAAGACAAGATGAATAGTTTTGAGAACTTGAATACCATGGGCGTTGACATGACCAAGCTGGGACTGATCTCAGACTTCAAGGTGCCTCCCAAGTTTAAGGTACCCGACTTCGAGAACTATAAGGGCACCACTTGCCCCCGTGTCCATCTGAGGTCATACTATCGAAAGATGTCTGCATACTCTGAAGATGAGAAGTTGCTGATGCACTTCTTCCAGGACAGCCTGTCAGGCCCCTCGCCGGAGTGGTATATGGGTTTGGAATCCACAAGTGTACGTACGTGGAAAGACCTTGCTGAAGCATTCGTACGCCATTATCAGTACAACAACGACCTAGCTCCCAACCGGGTTCAGCTACAAAATTTGTCTTAGAAGAACAATGAAGGATTTAAAGAGTACGCCCAGAGGTGGCGTGAACTGGTGGCAAGATTTCAGCCATCGATGGTTGAGCGGGAACTTGTCGAGACGTTCGTGGCTACTCTTCCAGGAGTTTATTATAAGAAGCTTGTCAGTGGTATGTCGGGAAGCTTCTCCGACCTGATAATCACTGGAGAACATGTAGAGAATGGCATTAAACTCGGAAAGATTTAGGGTGTAGATGTATCCTCAGCTGGAGGGGGAAAGAAACCTTACAGTGGTAAGAGACGGGAAGGTGAGACGAGCTCAGTGTCTAATGCTCGGGGAAAAGGAAAGGGCCAGCGCCAGCAGGTCGCTAGCATTACTATTCCTACTGTCCAACAACCTCAGCAGCAACAGCAACAGAACCAGCAAGGGTACCGGTGGTACCAGAATAAAGCACCATTGTCAAGTCGTCATATTGAAACCCCACCTATGTCATATGCCCAGCTTTTGCAGACTTTGCTTCAGTTACAGCTAGTTCAGAAGAGAACTTTGGCTCCCTTGACAGGGACACCTCCATCGGGCTACGATGCAAATGCAAGATGTGAGTTTCATTCGGGGGCGCCTGGCCACTCGATTGACAACTGTAAGGCATTCAAGCACAAAATGCAAGATATGGTTGACGCCAAGATAATCAACTTTTCTGATAATGCTCCGAATTTTACAAAGAACCCTATGCCTAACCATGGGGGAGATGGGGTTAGTGCCATCATTGAAGAGGAAGATTCGGACTTATTGACTGATGTCAAAGACCTGAGAACACCACTTGGTTTCGTTAAAGCCAAGTTGATGAAGAAAGGTATTTTCCCGGGCTGTGGAAAGTTGTGTATGGATTGTGCGAACCATTCAGACAGCTGTGATCAGCTGGTAGCAGGGATTTAGATTTTGATGAACGAAGGAATTCTGCAGTTTAGTCGGAGGGCTGAGAACAGATCAGGGGAAGTAATGCTGAAGCAGAAGGATGAGGTTGCCACTATCACCATCCCTCGTAAAACAATTACCATTTCTGCATCAAGGCCACCTACGATCACTATCACGAAGGCTGGGCCTATACCGTTTGAGAGCACTAATGTTGTTCCATGGCACTATGGGGCAGATGTCTACTGCAATGGATATAAGTCGGAGTTGGAGCCATCCGGGCAATCTGTTGACAACCTAGTCGGGACTGGGGGAATAACGCTTAGTGGAAGAGTATTTTCTCCACCAGAGATCGTAGTTGACAAAGCTGACAAAGCTGAGAAGACTGATAGAGGTAAAAGTAAGGTCGTTGAAGAAACCTCTCGTGAGGTAGAGAAAGACCTGCTTGTGAAGGGCGTCGAAGAATTTATGAGACTGATCAAGAAAAGTGATTATAAGATTGTTGATCATCTTCATCAGACGTTGTCTAAGATCTCTATTCTGAATATGTTGTTGTGTTTTGAGGCACATCGCAACGCCCTGCTGAAGGTTCTAAATGCAGCGTATGTACCGCAAGAGATCTCCGTCAACCAGCTAGAGGGAGTGGTTGCTCATGTGAATGCTGGGAATAGATTAGGGTTTACTGACCTCGAGCTGACGACAAAAGGAAGGAACCATAATAGCGCCTTGCATATCTCGATAGAATGTCGAGGAATGGTCATGTCCCATGTGCTGGTGGACACGGGATCATCTCTGAATGTTCTCCCTAAGAAAGCTCTGATGAGGTTGGATACGAGAGGGATGATTTGTACACCCAGTGATCTGGTGGTAAAAGCTTTCGATGGAACTAAGTGAACAGTCTTTGGAGAAGTAACTCTGCCCATTTAAGTTGGGCCAGAAACCATTGACGCGGTTTTTTATATCATGGACATCATGCCTGCCTATAGCTGTCTATTGGGCCGGCGTTGGATCCATTCTGCGGGCGCATTGACTTCCACATTGCACCAAAAACTGAAGTATGCTGTGGGTGGCAGCATCGTGACCGTCTGTGGAAAAGAGGACATAATGGTGAGCCATTTGTGATCTTTTAAGTATGTTGAGGTGGATGGCGAGATCCACGAAACTTTGTGCCAGGCGTTTGAGACCGTTAAAATCAAGGATGCGATTCCGATAATGATCGAGAAACCTGAGATGAATCTTGTTAGAACACAAATTGGTTCCTAATAATGTCTCTTTGTTTTGATGATAACTGTTAGGAAATTTTGTATTTAAGAATTATATACTCTAAAATTTGCTTGAGAGTTTCACTGCAGATTGTAATGATATTAACTCTCCAGAAGCAAATCTGAATTGTATACAAGAAGTTATCTAGACTCTGAAGCGCCAGATGCACTCATTAGAAGACTCTGATTGTTGTTTACAGAAGATCCTGAGCGTAGTCTCCAGAAGGATCTGAAGCAAGAAGCTCCAGAAGATTCTGAAGCAAGAAGCTCCAGAAGATTCTGAAGCAGGAGCATCTGAAGCTAAGAAGAATATTGTATGAAGAAGTTTCTCAAAGCATAGTTTCTACAGAAGTTTCTGAAAGTACTAACGCTGCCATGTACTGAAGTTCTGTGTCAAATATGCTATGATGATCAACACGCTGAAAGCACACATGCTGCAGAAGAATCTGATACAGCAAAGTTCTGAACATCATTAGAAGACTCTGACTCAATCAGATTCTGAAGAACTTGCTGAAAACTGAAGAAGAAATATTCAAAGATTATATCCGTTGGAGTAAATCAAACGTCTCTTTCCTCATTTGTGCTAGACACAAGAACACAGACAAAAAGGATTTTTCTGTGCTTTCTACTTCTAGGAAAGGTCACTTGATGTGAAGACAAAAAGGCTCAGACCTTTTGGGACACTTTTCTCAACGCTCAGCATCCTTAGATCAGCTGCCTATAAAAGGAAGTCTCCTCCAAATTCTTCAGTTACACATTTTGCTGAAAAGAAATCTATTATTCAAAGCTCTCATTCTTTCATATTCTTCTTAGAATTATTTGTACTTAAACTTAAGAGAAAAATCACTGTTGTGATAAAAGCTTTTTAGAAGCATTCATACTCTTGTATTTGATTTACATTGATTGTAAAGGTTTTTCCTTAAGAGGATTCAGTTGGAATCAGTAGCTCTTCAGAAGACTAAGAACAGTTGTTCTTAGGTGTTACTATTGTAATCTGTTTGATTAAATAGTGGATTAAGTCCTTGTTGAGAAAGGCAAATCACTCTAGGAAGGGTGGACTGGAGTAGTTGATTTCAACGAACCAGGATAAAAATAATTGTGTTATTATTTTTAAAGTCTTAATCTTTCATACTTATTCAACCCCCCCCCCCCCCCCTTCTAAGTATTATCTCACCTTCATTTGGCATCAGAGCTCCGGTTCTGTGTGTGCTACCACTTAACAGTGTCAGTAAAGATCCAGAGAGAAATACTTTGATATATATTTATTTGTTACAATGGCTGATAATTCAATATCCAATATTAACAATAAATATGAAGAAAGGGACAGGATCATCACCAAACCCCATATGTTTGATGGGGAGAAATTTGACTACTGGAAAGACAGAATTGAGAGTTTTTTCCTAGGATATGATGTTGATCTATGGGATCTAGTCATAGATGGATATGTCCATCCCACAGATGGGAATGGTAAGAAGATTGACAGAAAATCTATGACAGATGCTCAGAAGAAAGATTTTAGAAATCATCACAAAGCCAGGACTATATTATTGAATGCAATTTCACATACTGAGTATGAACAAATTACAAACAGGGAAACTGCTTTTGATATGTTTGAATCCCTAAAAATGACTCATGAGGGAAATTCTCAAGTTAAGGAGACAAAAGCTCTGGCTCTGATCCAGAAGTATGAGGCCTTCAAAATGGAAGACTCTGAATCTGTTGAAGCCATGTTCTCCAGATTTCAGATACTCACTGCTGGGCTGAAAGTTCTGGACAAGGGATACTCTACATCAGATTACGTAAAGAAAATCATCAGAAGTCTGCCTACCAGATGGAGACCAATGGTGACTGCCTTGAAGATGGCTAAAGATCTGAACAAGATCTATCTAGAAGAACTCATCAGCTCACTGAGGAGCCATGAGATTGAGCTTGAGGAAGATGAACCTCAGAAGAAAGAAAAAGGTAAATCTGTTGCCTTAAAGTCTAACAAAACTGCTAAAGCTTTGCAGGTCATTCAAGAAAGCTCTGAAGAATCTTCTTCTGAAGAAGAAGATGAGTTATCCATGCTGTCCAGAAGGATCAACAGACTCTGGAAGCACAAGGGAAAGAAGTTCAACAACTTCAGAAGATCTGATAATAGAAAGGAATCTTCTAGGCACAGAAGATCTGGCAAGAAAGATGTTGTGTGCTATGAGTGCAAAGAACCTGGGCATTACAAGAATGATTGCCCCGAACTTCAGAAAGAAAAACCCAAGAAGAAGTTTAACAAAAAGAAGAAGGTTCTGATGGCAACATGGGATGACTCAGATGAATCTGAATCAGAAGAAGAATGTGCTAATGTTGCACTGATGGCCAGCACAGAGGATCAAGAGGAAGGTACCTCAGGATATGAATCAGATTCTGAATCTGATGATGACGCAGAAGAAGTAATGGCTAAACTTACCAAAGAAGAACTTACAAAAGTTTTAACAGAAGTTCTTAAAAGTTATAACAATATCAAACTCAAATACAAGAAGCTGAAAAGCAATCTTGAATCTGAGATTGATCTTCTGAAAACAGAACTTGTTGAGCAAAAATAAATAAATCTGAAAATCAAAAATGACTTTGAAATAACTCAACAAGAATCTGAATCTGAGACTAAGTCATGTGAAAACATTTTAGAAAAATATGACTCTAGCTTTCAGAGATTTCTTACTAAGAGCATAGACAGAAGCAAGATGGCTTCTATGATCTATGGTGTTAGTGGAAACAACAGAAGAGGTATTGGATATTAATCTTCATCTAGAAGCAATCCAAAACCTGTTGACAAACTTTTCATCAAGAAGACACCTCTGTATTCTCAATTTAAATTTGGTCACTTAAATGACATTAAACACACAAGCTCTGAGAAGAATACTTATGTGTTTAAACCCAAGGCAAGTCAGAATAAACATTATGTTGAAAAACAGAAGTTTAGACAAACCTACAAACCAACTAACTCCAAAGGACCCAAGAAGATCTGGGTACCTAAAAACAAAATAATTCCTGTTGCAGATGTTCTTAGCAGCAAGGTCAGGACGCCAATCACGGTACCTGGACTCTGGATGCTCACGACACATGACAGGAGAAAAGTCTATGTTCCAAAGCCTGGAACTTAGATCTGGAGGTGACGTGAAGTTTGGAGGGAACCAGAAGGGCAAGATCATTGGATCTGGCACTATTGGAAATCGTAAACTTCCCTCTATTACTAATGTTTACTTGTTGAAGGGTTAAAGCATAACTTATTGTCCATAAGTCAATTAAGTGACAATGGTTATGATATTACCTTTAATAAAAAATGTTGTAAAGCTATTAGTCAAAAGGATGGCTCTATCCTATTTAGTGGTGAGGAAAAACAACATTTATAAAATAAATCTTTCAGAACTTAAAGTTCAAAATGTTAAATGCCTCTTGTCTGTTAATGAAGAGCAATGGGTCTGGCACAGAAGATTGGGCCATATTAATATGAGACGCATATCTCAAATTAATAAACTTAATCTTGTCAGAGGACTCTGTAATCTGAAGTTCACTTCAGATGCTCTTTGTGAAGCATGCCAGAAAGGGAAGTTTTCAAAAACATCTTTCAAACCCAAAAATGTTGTTTGTACTTCTAAACCACTAGAATTACTTCATATTGATCTGTTTGGACCAGTGAAAACTGCATCCATCAGAGGCAAGAAGTATGGATTAGTCATTGTTGATGACTTTAGTAGATGGACATGGGTAAAGTTCTTAAAACACAAGGATGAGTCACATTCTGTGTTCTTTGACTTCTGCAAGCAAGTCCAGAATGAAAAGAATTTCAAAATTATAAATGTCAGAAGTGATCATGGTGGTGAATTTGAAAATAAATATTTTGAAAAATATTTTTCTGAAAATGGCATTGCTCATGATTTTTCCTGTCCTAGAACTCCACAACAGAATGGGGTTGTAGAGAGGAAAAACAGAACTTTGCAAGAAATGGCTAGAACCATGATCAATGAGACAAATCTGGCAAAACATTTTTAGGCAGAAGCAATCAACACAGCCTGTTACATTCAGAACAGAGTGTCTGTTAGACCTCTTCTCAAGAAGACTCCTTATGAACTGTGGAAGAACAAAAAGCCCAACATTTCTTATTTTCATCCTTTTGGATGTATTTGCTATATGTTAAACACTAAGGAACCAGAAGCAACTCCAGATGCTACTCCTTTAACTTCTCAGATGAATAATCTAAACATTTCTGAAGAGTCAACTATTAGAGGATCATCATCCAGAATTAAAGCTTCTCATCCAGAGGATGTCATTATTGGAAAGAAGGATGATCCCATCAGAACAAGATCCTTTCTGAGATCATCTGAAGCATCACTATTTGGACTAGTGTCAGAAATTGAACCATCTTCTGTAGATGAAGCTCTGCAAGACAATGATTGGATTATTGCCATGCAAGAAGAGCTAAATCAATTCAGTAGAAATGATGTATGAGATCTAGTTCAGAGACCTCAAGGGTTCAATATAATTGGCACAAAATGGGTCTTCAGAAATAAGCTAAATGAGAAAGGAGAAGTTGAGAGGAACAAGGCAAGGCTGGTTGCTCAAGGGTACAATCAGCAAGAAGGTATTGATTACACTGGGACATATGCTCCAGTGGCAAGGTTAGAATCTATACGCCTTCTTATTTCTTTTGCTGCACAAAATAACATCACTCTGTATCAGATGGATGTTAAAAGTGCCTTTCTTAATG
The DNA here is from genome assembly GCA_963859935.3 of Lathyrus sativus. Classification (NCBI taxonomy): domain Eukaryota; kingdom Viridiplantae; phylum Streptophyta; class Magnoliopsida; order Fabales; family Fabaceae; genus Lathyrus; species Lathyrus sativus. Next base: position 279,341,202 of record OZ012740.1, on the reverse strand, counting down.
GTATTATAGAAGAAGAAGTTTCTGTCCACCAACCTCCTGGTTTTGAAAATGAAAAATTTCCAGATCATGTTTTCAAATTAAAGAAATCTCTATATGGATTAAAACAAGCTCCCAGAGCTTGGTATGAGAGATTGAGCAATTTTCTTCTGGAGAAGAATTTCATCAGAGGCAAAGTAGATACAACACTTTTTTGTAAAACAATTAAGAAAGATCTTCTAATTTGCCAAATTTATGTAGATGATATTATTTTTGGATCAACAAATATTATGCTTGGAAAAGAGTTTGCTACATGCATGCAGGCAGAATTTGAAATGAGCATGATGGGAGAACTCAGATTCTTTCTAGGAATCCAAGTTAATCAAACTCCAGAGTGCACCTACATACATCAGACAAAATATGTTAGAGAACTTCTGAAGAAATTCAACATGTCTGATAGCAAGCTGGCAAAGACTCCAATGCATCCTACTAGCTCACTTGGCAAGGAAGAGGTAAGTAAGAGAGTAGACCAGAAGCTCTACAGAGGTATGATTGGCTCTCTTCTTTATCTTACTGCTTCTAGACCTGACATATTGTTCAGTGTTTGCCTGTGTGCTAGATTCCAATCAGATCCTAGAGAATCACACTTGACAGCTGTCAAGAGGATTCTAAGGTATCTGAAAGGTACTTCTAATGTGGGTTTGTGTTACAGAAAATCTGATGATTTCAAATTAGTTGGATTCTGTGATGCTGACTACGCTGGAGACAGAGTGGAAAGAAAAAGTACTTCTGGAAGTTGTCAATTTCTAGGAAGAAATCTAATCTCCTGGTACAGCAAGAAGCAACCCACAATTGCACTTTCAACCACAGAGGCTGAATATATTGCTGCTGCTGGATGTAGCATGCAGATGCTCTGGATGAAGAGTCAACTAGAAGATTATCAAATTTTTGAAAGTAACATTTCTATCTTTTGTGATAATACTTCTGCTATATGTTTGTCCAAGAATCCCATTTTACATTATAAGGCAAAACATATAGAAATTAAGCATCATTTCATCAGAGACTATGTTCAGAAGGGAATCATAAATTTAGCCTTTGTTGATACAGATCATCAATGGGCAGATATTTTTACAAAACCCCTTGTTGAAGATAGATTCAAATTTATTCTGAAAAATATTGGTATGGATTTTTGTCCAGAATGATATTTAGCATAAGCAAATTTTTACAGATGCAAAAAGGCTTAATGCTCTGAAGTATTTCTTCTGATTGCTTATTTTATTCTGATCAATATTTCATTTGTGAAACTCTGAACTAACAATCTTTAGAAGATCTGAACATTGGCTAACGTTTCATTTCTTAAGAGAATTCAGAACACATGCAAGTAAACACGTGTCACACCAAATCTGAAGAGGTGGCGTGTACATAACTAAAGAGACGTTTGAGGTGAAGTTTGAATAGTGAGAATCTTGATTTTCCCCCTAAATTGTCAGAAGCAATTAATGTTTTGAAATGATTATTATTCTCTTCATTTAATGCTTGTTAAAACGTGCATTTTTCTGACTGTTGATTTGCCTAAGTGTTTTAGTATAAATACATGTCTTGTATTCACTTTCACACTTTTCACACTCTCAGAAATTACATGCGTTTTCATCTCCTATTTTCTCTGCATAAAAACCCTATACCTAAGCGTTTGACAAAGCATTCTTCAATGGCAACTTCATCATCAACAGCTGCTCAATTCCAATCCTCTATGGCTGCTGTAACTTCAGAAAACATGGGTGTTGCTCCATATTCTCCTCCCAAAAGAACTCTTCTAACCCCTGTTGATAAGTTGGAAGCTCTATGTGAATCTATGCTAGAGTTTGATTCTCTGGCAGAAAATGGGTTTGAGTTTCGTTCCATCATTGGAGCTCAAGGATGGGTTAAGTATTTTGATAGGCTCTTTGGACCAGTTTACCCCCTCCTTGTGAAAGAATTCTGGATTCATGCATCAGTTTACCCCAAGTTCATCTTATCTTCTGTGGTGGGAAAAGAAATTATTATCACAGAAGATCTGATAAGAAAATTAATAGGTTATGAAGAAACAGATGGTGTTTCCCACTTGCCAGCTGGGCGTGTGGACATGGATGAGGTATATGAAGAAGTAATGACTGCTGGTCAAGCTTCTAACAAATTCAAAGATCTGAAGCCTGATTACAAGATCTTGGCCAAGATCTTCATGGGATGCATCCACCACAGGAAGTCAACCAATTCTCTAGACTATGTCAATAATGAACAGTTGTATTTCATGTATTGCGTTAGTCAGAGCACCAAGGTAGATCTTCCATACATTCTGTTTATGCATTTGTGGAACCATATCAATGCATCTAGAGAATATGTGAAAGAGAAAGGACAGAAGATCAGAACTTGGATCCCCTTTGGAAGGTTGATCTCAGATCTTCTTACTGAGAATGGTTTGGTAACTGCTCTGTACGCTGCTGGAGTTACAGAGGAATTAGAATTTATAATGGGAAAGCCTCTGAATGCTAAAAGTCTTCTAAGACTCAAAATTGTTGATGAACTCATAACAACTCCCAAGAAGCTGAATGTGTCAGAATTGAATAAGAGGGTTCCTGTAGATGACTTTCCTTTATTCTTTGCTGAAGAACCCAGACATATAGTGGTTATGTATATTGATGAATGCAAGAAGGAAGGAAAACCTGTTCCTGCTAATGTGATTCAGCTAGCTCGACAACCACTACCAGATACAGGAGAAGAAGAAGCTCAACTCCAGAGGAAAAGGACTCAGTCTGTAGAAGAATCTGAACCTGCTCAGAAGAAGGTCAAGATTGCTGAGAATCCAAAGAAGCTCTTGAAGAGAAAAGAATTTGAAGAAGCTGCTTCTGTACCTACCAAGAGGATCAAAATAAAAGGTACTAAATCTTCTGTGTCTTCTGCAAAACTTGTTATTAATGATTCTAATGTTAAGTCTGTACCAAAACCACCTTCTACACAAACCACTTCTGTTACTGCTCCCAGCTCCATATCACCACAAAAACAATCACCTTTTCCAACTCAAACTACAACACAAACAATTCCAACACCAACAGTTTCTGTACCAAAATCCTCTCAACCTAAAATTCATATCAAACAGTTTGTTCCACGCACACAACCTTCAGAACAACAACCATCAGAACAACGACCATCAGAACAACTACCACAACAATCTGTTCAACAACAATCATCTGAACAACTAGAAAAACAAAAAGAATCTCAACCAGAAAAAGCCTCTGACAATCCACCATCAAATAATCCACCTACTGAACCCATTGCACCTGTTACTTCTGAACCTACAAAAGTAACTTCTGCTCCTGTTTCATCAGAACCAATAAATATTCCTTCTGATTCACCCATCTCAGAACAACCATCCAAACCATCTGACATTCCTTCAAAACCTACCAATACTTCTGAAACTCACATCCCTGAGACAGAAGTTCTTGATGTCACACCACTAAAAACGGTGTTTCAAGTATCTTCTACCTCTTGTACACCAACCACATCCTCTAACTCCTCAGAATCAGAAATTCACCCAGACTTTCTAATCTCTCCATCTAAAAAATACTCTGAGATAAACCAACCTGAACCTACCATACCTTCTAAAACTCCCATTCCAGATCCTATTCCTCCACCTGCACCATCATCTGAGATATTAATCCCCAATTCCAATCCAACATCTTCTATATCTTGTGCCCAAGTTTCTTCTCTATTTCATAATCTGTCTTATGGTTTCAAACTGAAAGATTTTTATGACAGAGTTGAACCTTCTGAACCCATCAACCCTTTGAAACCAAAATCCACAATGATCCTTCCATCTGTGATTCTTGATTACTTAAAATCTATGACAGATGTAGAACCTTTAGCAACCATATCATACTCTGCAAAATCTGATAAAACTGTTGTTTCAGCTCTGCAAATTGCATCTGATAACACTGTTGCATCTGTTGAACCACCAAAATCTGCTTTCAAACCATACTCAAATGCACCTTTTGATGTTGTTACCCCTCACAGAAGAGCAAAACCTCATTTTCTTAATGCTTTAGTCAGATCTAAAGAAAAAGCTTCTGAGATACCATTCATTCCATACTATCCCCCTCCACTGATTTCCATCCAAAAATCACTTTTTCCACCAACTCCCCAACCTAAACCTCCAACTTGGGTAACCTTGTTACGTCCACAGCACAGACTTAATGTTGATCATTTATTTCAAACTTTTTTGCAAGAAATACAGATGTATTTAGGTACTGTTCAGAAGAAATGCTCAGCAACAATGGATGCCAAAGAATCTGACATCATCTGGAACGGATTCATCAACAAATTCAACACTGTAGCTTCAAATCTGGAGAACATCTGTTCTGATGATGCAAAGCTCAGACTTGCTGAGGCTGCAAGAGCTGTTTTCTGGACTATCAACAAAACTGAACCTCTGCTTCGTTTAGATGCTCCTCCACCATCAACAGAATCTAATGATAATGCATTGGCTATGACTCTAGTAGACCCCTCCTCAGAATCTACAGAACCAATGGAAATTGACTCTGCTCAGGCTACAAAACCTCATCATAATTCTTCATCTGAGATAAAGAAAGAACATCCAGATTTTGAAGATAAGATTGCTGCTCTGGAAGCTGGACAGTCAGAGATCAAATCCTGGATGGCTAAGCAGGATAAGAAGTCTGAGGATATGACAGAATGGATGTCAAAGCAAGATGAAAAGAATGAAACTATGACTAAGTGGATGTCCAAGCAAGAGCAATCATCCTCTGAGATTACAAATCTATTAAAGATGCTTTTGTCCAAACACTCTTAGATTTTTTTTCATTCTAATGTTTTTGCATCTGTACCTTATTGCTATATCTTCTGATGTTTGCCTATGTACTCTTGATCTGATCTTTTGAATGAATCAAAGTTTTCTCCATTGAATTATCTTATTTATTGTTTCCTTTTATTTGTCTTTTTAAAAGTTTTTACTTTTTGCTTATGACAAAAAAGGGGGAGAAAATATAGATCTGAACTGTTTAATATAACTTCACCAGAATGAAACTTCAGACATATCTATTCTATCTAACATTTAATCTGACTATTTCAGAACCTTTGATAAGTACATTCTATAAAAGAAACTCTGAGTCTCTCAGATCATTTGTCTTTTATCAAACTCTGAATCTTAAATCTGCAAGACATTCTGACCTTCAAATGTTATAAGAACAAACAAGATCTAACTCTGAAGATTACTCAAGACAAAAGGGAAGTTTCTATTCCTTATTCATATTTAACTCAGGGGGAGATTCATCATCTCAGGGGGAGTTATAATTCTAATATGTTCAGTTAAACAAAATTTTTGATACTTTTTGTCATCATCAAAAAGGGGGAGATTGTTAGAACACAGATTGGTTCCTAATAATGTCTCTTTGTTTTGATGATAACTGTTAGGAAATTTTGTATTTAAGAATTATATACTCTAAAATTTGCTTGAGAGTTTCACTGTAGATTGTAATGATATTAACTCTCCAGAAGCAAATCTGAATTGTATACAAGAAGTTATCTAGACTCTGAAGCGCCAGATGCACTCATTAGAAGACTCTGATTGATGTTTACAGAAGATCCTGAGCGTAGCCTCCACAAGGATCTGAAGTAAGAAGCTCCAGAAGATTCTGAAGCAGAAGCATCTGAAGCTAAGAAGATCTCCGTCAACCAGCTAGAGGGAGTGGTTGCTCATGTGAATGCTGGGAATAGATTAGGGTTTACTGACCTCGAGCTGACGACAAAAGGAAGGAACCGTAATAGCGCCTTGCATATCTCGATAGAATGTCGAGGAATGGTCATGTCCCATGTGCTGGTGGACACGGGATCATCTCTGAATGTTCTCCCTAAGAAAGCTCTGATGAGGTTGGATACGAGAGGGCTGATTTGTACACCCAGTGATCTGGTGGTAAAAGCTTTCGATGGAACTAAGCGAACAGTCTTTGGAGAAGTAACTCTGCCCATTTAAGTTGGGCCAGAAACCATTGACGCGGTTTTCTATATCATGGACATCATGCCTGCCTATAGCTGTCTATTGGGCCGGTGTTGGATCCATTCTGCGAGCGCAGTGACTTCCACATTGCACCAAAACCTGAAGTATGCTGTGGGTGGCAGCATCGTGACCGTCTGTGGAAAAGAGGACATAATGGTGAGCCATTTGTGATCTTTTAAGTATGTGGAGGTGGATGGCGAGATCCACGAAACTTTGTGCCAGGCGTTTGAGACCGTTAAAATCAAGGATGCGATTCCGGTAATGATCGAGAAAACTGAGATGAATCTTGTTAGAATACAAATTGGTTCCTAATAATGTCTCTTTGTTTTGATGATAACTGTTAGGAAATTTTGTATTTAAGAATTATATACTCTAAAATTTGCTTGAGAGTTTCACTGCAGATTGTAATGATATTAACTCTCCAGAAGCAAATCTGAATTGTATACAAGAAGTTATCTAGACTCTGAAGCGCCAGATGCACTCATTAGAAGACTCTGATTGCTGTTTACAGAAGATCCTAAGCGTAGTCTCCAGAAGGATCTGAAGCAAGAAGCTCCAGAAGATTCTGAAGCAAGAAGCTCCAGAAGATTCTGAAGCAGGAGCATCTGAAGCTAAGAAGAATATTGTATGAAGAAGTTTCTCAAAGCATAGTTTCTACAGAAGTTTCTGAAAGTACTAACGCTGCCATGTACTGAAGTTCTGTGTCAAATATGCTATGATGATCAACACGCTGAAAGCACACATGCTGCAGAAGAATCTGATACAGCAAAGTTCTGAACATCATTAGAAGACTCTGACTCAATCAGATTCTGAAGAACTTGCTGAAAACTGAAGAAGAAATATTCAAATATTATATCCGTTGGAGTAAATCAAACGTCTCTTTCCTCATTTGTGCTAGACACAAGAACACAGACAAAAAGGATTTTTCTGTGCTTTCTACTTCTAGGAAAGGTCACTTGATGTGAAGACAAAAAGGCTCAGACCTTTTGGGACACTTTTCTCAACACTCAGCATCCTTAAATCAGCTGCCTATAAAAGGAAGTCTCCTCCAAATTCTTTAGTTACACATTTTGCTGAAAAGAAATCTATTATTCAAAGCTCTCATTCTTTCATATTCTTCTTAGAATTATTTGTACTTAAACTTAAGAGAAAAATCATTGTTGTGATAAAAGCTTTTTAGAAGCATTCATACTCTTGTATTTGATTTACATTGATTGTAAAGGTTTTTCCTTAAGAGGATTCAGTTGGAATCAGTAGCTCTTGAGAAGACGAAGAACAGTTGTTCTTAGGTGTTACTATTGTAATCTGTTTGATTAAATAGTGGATTAAGTCCTTGTTGAGAAAGGCAAATCACTCTAGGAAGGGTGGACTGGAGTAGTTGATTTCAACGAACCAGGATAAAAATAATTGTGTTATTATTTTTAAAGTCTTAATCTTTCATACTTATTCAACCCCCCCCCCCTTCTAATTATTATCTCACCTTCAAATCTCTCTTCCTTCAAGGAAGCTTAAGCTGTTGTTCAAGCTGGCTCTGCCCCGGGCTGGGGGCAAGACCTGGAAATCCCTAACAAGAAGGACAAGTTTGGGTTAGGGTATTCTCCTTATGCTGATGCTTCCTCCTCTCGTAGTGATGCCTTAGCCACGTTGGCTTCGATGTACAAAGTCAATTTTTGGAATGAAGCCCCAAGAATTGTCATTTCCTGTCTTGACAGACTTGCATTCGTTTTCGCAATTGAGGAAGCCTCCGACGGCAAGCCATGGTTCCATGATATCCATACTTTCCTTATGACTAAGGAGTATCCTGCGGGAGCGTCAACCCAGGATAAGAAGACTCTGTGGAGGCTGTCTGGAAATTTCAATCTCAATCCTGATGGAGTTCTGTATAAGAGAAATCACGATCTCGTGCTACTCAGATGTGTAGACGAAAAAGAAGCTAGTTTGCTTATGGAGGAGGTCCATGAAGGCACATTTGGTACGCACGCCGACGGACATGCTATGACGAGGAAAATCTTATGAGCAGGATATTACTGGCTGACGATGGAGTCAGATTGTTTCAAATTCGCGAAGAGATGTCATAAATGCCATATTTATGCTGATAAAATTCATGTGCCGCCGTGCCCGTTGAATGTCATGTCATCCCCGTGGCCGTTCTCCATGTGGGGCATTGATATGATAGGCAAGATCGAGCCCACTGCATCTAACAGTCACCGCTTCATTTTGGTAGCCATCGACTACTTCACCAAGTGGGTGGAGGCAGCCTCGTACAGTAACATGACCAAGCAGGTGGTGGCTAGATTCATATAGAAGGACATCATTTGTCGATACGGAGTTCCCGAGCGGATCATTACTGACAATGGTTCGTATCTGAGTAATAAGATGATGAAGGAGTTATGCCAGAACTTCAAGATTGAACATCACAACTCATCACCTTACCGACCGAAGATGAATGGTGCGGTTGAAGCGACCAACAAGAACATTAAAAAGATAGTACAAAAGATGGTTGTGACCTACAAGGATTGGCATGAGATGTTGCCATTTGCATTGCATGGTTATCGTACGAAGGTACGCACATCAATTGGGCCAACTCCTTTCTCACTAGTGTACGGTATAGAGGCTGTCCTACCGTTAGAAGTTGAGATTCCTTCTTTGCGAGTTTTGGTTGACGTGAAACTCGATGAGGCAGAATGGATTAAGAATCGATTGAATCAACTCAGTCTGATGGATGAGAAGAGATTAGCATCGATTGCCTACGGTCATCTGTACCAAAGCCGAATGAAGAAAGCTTATGATAAGAAGGTGCGTCCTAGAAGCTTTCAGACGAGTGATCTCGTCCTGAAGAAGATTCTTCCACCACACTTCAATCACAGGGGCAAGTGGACTCCCAACTACGAAGGTCCGTATGTCGTCAGCAAGGTCTTCTCGGGAGGAGCCTTGTTGTTATCCACGATGGACGGCGAAGATTTTGCATCCCCTGTGAACACGGACGCAGTTAAAAAATACTTTGCTTAAAACGACCTGCTAGAAAGAAAAAGAATATCCAGGCAAGAATGGGGCATCTCGGCGAACCATAAAAAAGGAAAAAGGTTCGGGCAAAAATTAGGGATATAAATGAAAAGATGTACACTCACAAAGTCGAAAACCTGAAAGGGAGGCTTTGGCAAAAAAGGGTATCCCGGTGAATCAAAAACCCGAAAGGGCGGTTCAGGCAAAAGTTAGGGATTAGAAAAGAAAATGACTGCGTTCCGCGTGTGAACTTTTATTGTTTAGTGGTTTGGGAAGACCTGAGGGCCGTTTATCCGAATCAATCTCTTCTGAAGCTGAATCGTCAGAGAAGTATCAAAGTCGAGTGGGTCATAGAGGGATCAACTCATGGTGTTCGTCTACACCACATTGCCGACATTTGTGTATACTGATGTATATTTATGTTTATACTTGCGCAGCTTCCCCATTTCAGGAGCATGCATCTGTTGTAAAACATTTTCCCTATTTATAGGCTCGTATATCAATAAACATATACCATTCAGCATTTTTGTTTGTTTGTTTAGCTTTTATATGTTTTGTTAGCGAAAAAAAGCCCGATGTTTTTGATAAAATGCGCATACATAAACTTGCTGGCCTAGGCCGATAATTGTTGAAACATTGAATTACCTGAACATTGTCACAGGATGATAACCTTGATAGGTCCCTTTGTGAAGGTTATCTTGTCTGTTTGTTCACTTTGTTGCAGGGACGTCACCCTCCAGGCAGTACGCCAGATGTTTCCAAGCATGATGACTCCTTCTTCCCCGACAGGTTCAGCAGAGTTTCCCCACGGGGTCTAAACATGGGACCGTGAGCATTGATGTATCTCCCCAAGCATAGATAGATTCTCCCCAATCAGAGGTATCCTAGTTAGGATCATCATCTCTCCAGCTGAGTCATGCGCAGAAGTGTATACTCACCCCCAACAGTGGGTCAACAGGTTGTTTTCTCGTAGAAGACTATCCGCAAGTGTTCAGCTATCGATAGTTTAGACTGAAGTCTCCAACAGAGTTGAATTCCCCCACAGAGTTGCATTCTCCCCAGCAGATAGGAGTTATTCCAGCGTCTGGTTGCCTATCCTCGGCCGAGTTTGCAGTCCCCCAAGAGAGCCGAGTCCTTGGAAGCCGTTCAAGGCATTATTGGTTTTCCCCAATGGAGAATATTGAATAGTTGTTGCTATGCCTCATCATCGGAGTCCGTGTCTCCATGAAGATTCTAGCTACAAAGGCCGTGCAGTTTATTTCTGCGATTGACATCATTTCCTCAACAGTTTGTGGTTCGTGTACCCAGTTGAGCAAGTTTAGATTCTCGTAGAACTTTACCCCCTACAGAAAGTCGACTGAAGTTCATTCCCCAGGTTAAGTCCAATTGAGATTGGTGTGACTTCTTCTACTCAGCAGGATGATTCCTCCCCCTACCAGAGTGGTTCTTTCTCCTTGACAGGAGCATGTTCTCTTCAGCATTTATCTTGCTGATGTGGTCATAACATTTTGCATGATTGCATGGCATCTACCCTAAACGCGTAGCATTTCCACCGTGTGGAGCATTACGCCATTGTCAAACATATGCATATGAAACATGAGCTAGGGCGTTACCGTTCTTGTTTTGCAGGAGTTCCTCAGCAGAGTTTTTTGTTCAGGATGATTCTTGAAGTCCCCGGCGAAGTTGTTTGGTCAGGATGATTCTTCAGTTCCTCAACAAAGTTTATTCGTTCAGAATGATTCCGAAATCCCCGAAGCAAGGTTACTTGATAGTTCTCCAGAATCCCCAGCGGAGATGTGTCATCCCCAACAGGTTTTGAACAGAGAAGTTGAAATTTCCTTGAAGACTTGATGATTGAAGTCCGGCAGCAGTGCCAAACTTCTCCTGACTTACTGATGAAGTCCAACTGCGATGTCGAAGCAGTTCTCCTAGCTTACGCGGAGTGCTTGATGGAAAAAGTTTAGATATCCCTAGTGGTTCATGATTAATTGAGGATTCTATTTTTGACTTACTGACGAAGTCCGGCTGACGCCCGAGAATTTCTTGGAATGCCCGACGGCATAATTAACTTGATTGTCAAAAGTTCCTAATGACCCGATGAGTCCCGAGGAATTCTTCTTCTGCCGTGCCGCAGAATTCTTGATGGTAATATCAACTACGTGTCACTAGTTACCGTGTAACCAGTGATCCCTTGATGACTTGAGGAAGAAGCTGCAGCGAAATCTGATGATCATCCTGATGGAGAGTCGAGATTAATTGCTCACCAGCCAGTTGCTGCGCCACTATCATTTCAGCTTTCGAAGATTGTCCTACCAATCAGAGTATCGTTTACTTGTGCGGTTGGCAAATTTCCGGTTACCGTGTAACCGATTCTCCAGCAAGTTGCCGTGCAACTGTCATTTTCGAATTCGAAGATGTTCCTACCAATCAGAGCATCATTTACCTGTGCGGTTGGCAAATCACCAGTTACCGTGTAACTAGTGATCCCTTATTGACTTACTGATGGAGTCCGACAAAGATATTGTCGATGTTCCTAGCGACCCGATGAGTCTATAGGTGACGATAAGGAATTGTTCTGCTGTGGCGCAGAATGCCCGACGGCAAAATCAACCATCCTTCACCAGTTGTCGTGCAACCAGTGACCCCTTATTGACTTACTGACGGAGTCTGACAAAGATATTGTTAACGTTCCTAGCGACCTGACGAGTCCATAGGTGACGATAAGGAATTCTTCTGCTGTGGCGCAGAATGCCCGACAACAATATCGACCATCCTTCACCAGTTACCGTGTAACCGGTGATCCCTTGATGACTTGAGGACGAAGATCTATGGTGAAATCAGATGATCATCCTGACGGAGATTTGAGATTAAGCATCCACCAGCAAGTTGTCGTGCAACTATCAATATCAGCTATCCCTCACCAGTTAGCGTGTAACCGGTGGTCCCTTGATGACTTGAGGACGAAGTGCTACAGTGAAATCAGATACGTCAGATCAGTAATTCTCCAGATAGTTGTCGTGCAACTATCATTTCAGTTTCTGAAGAATTTGTCCCCATCCGAGTATCGTTTACTTGTGCAGTTGGCAAATTTCCAGGTTTATTGGTATTCAACCGTCTTTCACCTTGATTGTTTGAGAGTCGTTCGCTTCTCACCCAGTCAGGTCCAAGCCGTTTGAATAAGGGCAGTTGTTGCACCCCAAAATTTGCCCAACCTTTGCTTAACATAGCTTGTGTTTCATTGCATTCATATTAGCATTACCATCTGCATTGCATTGACATGTGTGCAGGAGATCAAGAGGTATGACTACCAATCAAGGGCTACACAAGGCTATGAAGCTAGCTAAGAACCTTATTCAAGTATTCAAGGGTTGATATCCTTATCAAAGAAGTTAAAGATCCTCAGAGAGAGTGGTTGAAGCCAAGTGTGTATGCCTCCTAACTTGAAAGTTGTGGGAAGCCATCAGATGATGTTAAATCCATGGAGTTGGACTTGAAGCCTTGAGAGAGCTCATTAGAAGTATTGGAGATCATTTTGAAGCCTAGACAGGTCATCATGTGAAAGATAAGAAGCCACAACCAAGATTGGTTCAATTAGGGTTTCATTTGGGTAACCCTAGGTCAACTGATGATTTGAGGAAGGTTGAGACCTAATTCCAAGGCCATGTGATCATGGATTGATGTATTCAGATGCCTAAGGGATGATTCTAAGGTCAACCCATCATGAATCAAGAGTGTGAGGAGTTCCTAGGCTACGGTTGTTATGCTTGACTGTGTAAAATCCCCTGGTTTGGTGCCTAATTTCAACACCACATAACTCAAGATGTGATTTTCATCTCACCTTGACCCAAGCATGATTGTTTTAGAGCATGATCATAGCTTTAATTTGAGTACTATAAGTCCTTGATAGGGTTTATAGAACTCAAGTTATGAGTAAGACAAGTTATAGGTCATCAGATGAATGTGAATTTGGAGCTTGAAAGTCAACCAACTTGCATGACACTTTTTCCCTAGAAAGATGATTCTCATGAACTTTTAGCCAACATGAATGTTGTTCCTTATCTTCTTAGCTCTCTAGAAAGTACTAGAAGTCCATGATTGGATTTGTAGAACTCAAGTTATGAGCTTTACAAGATAAGGGTATTTTGGGAATTTGGAATTATAGGTCATTTTTTATTATGGGTCAATTTCATTAACCTAGACATCTCAAATGGACTTTTGATCAACTTGAAAGTTGTTCAAAATGGTGTTATTTGTCCAACCATGAGCCAAAGATTCATTGATATGGATTAAATATGGAAGTGAATGAAGAAATTTTCATGGAGGAATGATTAAACGCATAAAAAGAGAAAATTCATAAATAATTCATTTTTGTGCAAAATACCACAAGTTTGTGCATTTTTTTAAGGTAAATGACATTTGGAGTGAATTGGCATTTGTAGAATTTTAAGATGAAGTTTGGTTCATGTCCATTTCAAGCATTGCTTAAGGTTGAAGTAACATAATCAATGTAGACCATAGGATTGAATTGAGGATTCAATCTGATCCCTTCATATTCATGAGGTGTTATGCAAGCTAGCTGAGCAAAAATGGAAGCTTCTACAAGCCTGTAACGTGACTATCATGAAGGAGTTTTGAAGAAAAATTGAAAAATGGAATTGGATGAATTAGAAAATTGAAAATTGAAAAATGGAATTGAAAAATTGAAAGATGGATTTCAGAGCAGGTTTGGTGATTGGAAGAGCTTGAATGAGGTAAGAAGCACTTGAAAAAGTTAGTTACAAAGTGAAAATTGTTTTTCATATTAGAGGCCATTGAAGAAGGATATGAAGCTCCAAGATTCTTCAGCAAGCATAACTGATCGTTTCTGAGCAAGTTTGATCAAGGTTTGGAGGCTGTGGAACTCTCTATGGAAGCTCAAACCAGGTTTCTTTCTTTTCACTATTATGCTCTGATGAGAATGAATTAGAATAGAAATTGCATGTGGTTAGGTAGAGTATGAACCATAGATGGATTTAGGCAAGGTTTGGAAGCCATTGGTGAAGGTTCTTGATCATGGATGAAATGTTTAGAGGTTTGGTTAGGGCTGTATCTTGATGGATTTCAAAGATTGAACATGGATTCTTGATCAGTGATGAGTGTAGAATAGATTGATAGAAATAATTTGGCATTTAGTGATGATTTTCCAAAACACGTGTTTTCTGTTCATGTGCGTATCTGTGTGATCTTTGAAAGAATGAAAAAATGAAGAGTATGATGTTAATCCTTGTGAGGAGACGAGCGGGTCTGGAGGTTTTCATAAGGTTTGGTGTTGTCTGATGACTTGGTTGCCGTGAACCCGCCGGAGAAGACGACCGGAGTCTTCTCCGGCCACCCTGACTTTCCCCCCTTTAATCTGGCAGTTCAAATGAAGAAGACAAAGTGTGCACCGTTGGATGAGTCTGGTTTAATGGACTTAGTAAGCAAATCTAACGCGTGTGGTTGAGTCTCTAGAGTATTGACCTTTGACTGATGATTTGGCACGCTGAGGCACGTTGGATTGTTATACTTTTAGGGTGGACGCTCCAGATTAGAACGTAGCGTGTACGTTAGTCAATGGAAAGCATGTGAACACTCATGAAACGTTGCGTTTCATTTAAGAGGACTTCTGGGATACGTGGCGCGCGCTGACCCCTTAGATGCATAGACTAGTCTTCTTATCCAACGGCTGTGTTTTATTTCCCAGTTTTAATTTCTTTTATTCATTTTGTGATTTTATTTTATTGTTTTAATTGTTTTTAATTCATTAAAAATATAAATAATTGTCAGAAAAATGTGAAAAAAAATCATGTCTGTTCCTTGGATTATTTCTGATTTTTGCATGCCATTTATTTGGAATGTTAGTTAATTTTCCATTTTTGTGCTATTTTTCCATTTTTGTTACATGTTTAAAAATGGTCAAAATGAGTGATCTCTTTGCTGATTTTAGTACTATTTATTGGATTAGAATTTGGTGCTGAAATTTTGCACACTTGTTATAGACTCCTTGATAGGTTTGTATGATTTTTCTTGTATTTTTTAGATGATTCTAAGTTGGAGTTTGAGATAGGTTTTAGAGCTTTCCCTTTATGGATTCCTTTTAGTATAGATTGAGATGTAGAAATTGTTTAGTACCCTTAGATTTTGGTTTTGACCCTGAATTTTCTACTATGGTTCACTAACAAATTTAGAATCATCTAGGATTTTCCTTAGCCTTTATAGAGGTGATCTTCTATTATTCCCACATTTTCCAAGTTGATTATGGTTTAGGTGACCCTAACTAGGCTTACTTCATAGATTAGTCTTTTAAGTGAACATTAGATAACTCTAAGCTTCAAATCCTTTCTTGATAGAATAGAACTTAGGTAAATACCTCTTTAGAACATTGATTAGGCCTTGATAGAGCCTTTGAATCTCCCTAGTTTAGGTGATCCTTGTAGCTAGTTATTAGGGTTTCTTAGAAGTTTCTGTGTAGCTTCTTTCCCCTATGTGATTTCTTCCCTGGGCTTTTTCCTATCCTCTTGCTCCAAGTCTTGAAGAGGATCCCTCTTGGGAGAGCCTAATCCTTCCCTTGGTTGGATTCTATGCATTCCTCAGGAGGTTGAGCCTTGAATTGACATTCATCAGTATAGTACATTCCTTTGGTTTGTACTATCTTCCTCCTTCAAGTTATGATGAGGATCCCTCTTGGGAGAGCCTAATCCTTCCCTTGGTTGGATTTTATGCATTCCTTAAGAGGTCGAGCCTTGGATTGACATTCATGGCATGGTATATTCCCTTGGTTTATACTGTCATCTATCTCCAAGTCCCTTTCTTAGGATCCCTCTTGGGAGAGCCTAATCCTTCCCTTGGTTGGATTCTGTGCATTCCTCAACAGGTTGAGCCTGAGATGGACATTCTGTGTTGATACACTTTAACCAGATACCTTAGATTGATATCTAGGACTAATACCCACTCTTCTCTATCCTATTGACATAGGATCCCTCTTGGGAGAGCCTAATTCTTCCCTTAGTTGGATTCTGTGCATTCCTCAAGAGGTTGAGCCCATGATGGACTCTTGTGTTGACACACATCCAACCTGATGTAGTCTGGGATGACTTCCCTGTTGCTCATCTTGGTTTCATTTCTCTTCTTTGTTTGACATTGCTTGATGCATTAGGGTAGTCTCATGTTTAGAGTGTTATAGGCTAGGAGCATGACTGCATTGAGAGGTTGAGTGGGTCTCCCTCTGCTTGCTTGCATTAAGGGTTGAGGTGATCCTCCCCTTGCTTGGGTGTTATTTTTCTTTTTATCTAATGTGTTTGCGTTGAATGGTTGAGGTGACCCTCCCTTTGCTTGTCTGTTTTTGTTTTTTTCTTTGCTTGATTGCTTAGAGGTTGAGTGAGTCTCCCTCTGCTTGTATTGTTGCATTGCATTTGCGTCTTTACTGTTTTCTTCGTTGTTTATCTGATGTTTAGCATATGTTTTGTCTGCTGTCTGTTTACCATTGACATGATCCCCTAGGATTCTCACTTCCTTGTTTAAGGAAGTGATGATTAGACTTTTAGGTTGAAACCTTTGCATGATAACATCTAGGAGTTCCCTGTTTCAAACTCAACCATAGGATGAATCCATGGCATGACAACATTAGGGCTTGATAGTTTCCCTTGTAGAGTTCGTTCTCTTCTCATCTCCAAAATCACAGTAAAATACGTAATAAAGGCAAGTTGGTACAAGCGCGTTACGAGCCTTAAGCCACTTGGGAAATGATAATTGAGCGGTCTCCTCTCAATCGTCTAGAGTGTTTAGTATAAGTCCTTTGGACGATATGCGACGCATTCACTCCCAAGTCATAGTCTCTAGAGCTGTACGAACTACAAACGTCCATAAAAAACACTTCTTCCTTAAAAGACAAAAAACAAACTTCAAACCTCCTTTTGCCCCGTGGGCCCTTAATCAGGAAACGATTTCAGAAAAAGAGTGTCGTTAACTCCCAGTTCTACCGCAAACGGTAACGCACAAGACTCCGATGAGTGAGCTGCACACACCAAACTGCTGGAACTGTTGGTTAACCCTACTCGGAAAAATAAATGAATCTAAGCCCGTAATCCGTAGTATCCCGAACTACGTAAGCTCTGATCTCTCACACCTGTTGAGAGTACGTAGGAACAATACTGATGTATTGGCGAGCCACCTTCCTCCATCCTTTTACCCATAGTTAGCCAAACTACATTGACTCTGATTTCTCGTTCTCTGACGAGAATACGTAGGCACGAAGCGCGATGCTTTGCCGAGTCATTTTCTTTTCTTTTCATACAAGCCTTGATAGGTAGATAGTAAAACCAACCCGTCAGATAAATACAACAAGCATGGATCACATCGAGTACGATGGACGTGAGGGGTGCTAATACCTTCCCCTTGTGTAACCGACTCTCGAACCCATACATGGTTGCGATGACCTTCTCTTATACCTTTTCGTCAGGTTTTTCCGATCGTTTCCTTTCCCTTTCTGTGGGATAAATAACGAAAGGTGGCGACTCTTCTGTTTTGCCGGTACCTTATTTTCGCAGTAGCGAAACTACTGTACTTAGGAGTTTCTGAGTACGGATCCCAGACATCTTGAAGAATACATAATTCTTCTTCTGGGTTGTGAAATTTATCTTCCATTATCACATCTTCTTTTGGTAAAAAAAGGGGAATTCTCAGTGTGGTAATGTTCAATGTCCATCTCAGCACTAGATCTTGGAACATCCTTAAATTTCTTCTGAGGAGTGTTAAATGAAGTATGCATTTCTTCCTGCAAGATATACCCAGAATCATTGAGATAAGACTTCCATTCTTCTTCAGAATATGAGGAATCATCTCCAGAGTCGTCTCCATTACTAGCATTAACCACTTGAGGAAAAAGGTGGATAAAATCTCCGCTGCGAAAAGTATTTGAATGGGAGGAACAACTTCATTTTTCTTTTGCATTTTTGTGAATACTAGAGAAAACCCAAGGCCTCCCATGGTTTTGTTATTGGTTGGAATCACAACTTGTCCCCACCCATTAGTGGTACCACTTTCTATCACTCGAATTGTGTCTTTGTAAGAGGAAATAGATGCCCTTTTACTTTTACTATCTTCGTTACTTACAGAAAACGCCTGGGAATGAGTTCCAATAACTTCTTCAGGTTCCAAGTAAGAAAATAATGAAATATTACTTACAATCAACGCTTGTTCACCATTCACAGTAACAAGTTTGTTATCCTTAACAAACATAACTTTTTGATGTCGTGTTGAGGGGACAGCTCCCGCTTCATTGATCCAAGGGCGGCCCAACAACAAACTGTATACGGCTTGGATATCCATTACCTGGAAGGTAATTTGAAAGGTATGGGGACCAATAGTTATAGAAAGGTCAACTTCACTAATAACTGTCTTCTTGGACCCGTCAAAAGCTTTGATGACAATTCTGCTTCCCCTCATAGGGGTGCCTTAGAAGGATAATCTGGTGAGAGTTGATTTTGGCATAACATTTAGTGATGAACCAGTGTCGACCAATTCACTTGATAGAGCCTCATTCCCGCAGTTGATTGAAGTTTTTAATGCCTTATTGTGATTTTTCCCTTCTTTTGGAAGAACTTTATCAAAAAAGCTTAAGTTATTATAGAGGATGATGTTAGCAACAGTATTGCCAAATTGACCCATTGTCACATAATGGTTTACAAATGCTTGCTCCAAGTTGTGTTAAAATCAAGGCCTCCCCTGGTTTTGTTATTGGTTGGAATCACAACTTGTCCCCACCCATTAGTGGTACCACTTTCTATCACTAGAATTGCGTCTTTTAAGAGGAAATAGATGCCTCTTTACTTTTACTATCTTCGTTACTTACAAAAAGCGCCTTGAAATGAGTTCCAATGACTTCTTCAAGTTCCAAGTAAGAAAACAATGAAATATTACTTACAATCAACGCTTGTTCACCATTCACAGTAACAAGTTTGTTATCCTTAATAAACATCACTTTTTGATGTCGTGTTGAGGGGACGGCTCCCGCTTCATTGATCCAAGGGCGGCCCAACAAGCAAATGTATGCGGCTTGGATATCCATTACCTGGAAGGTAATTTGAAAGGTATGTGGACCAATAGTTATAGAAAGGTCAACTTCACTAATAATTGTCTTCTTGGACCCGTCAAAAGCTTTGACGACAATTCTTCTTCCCCTCATAGGGGTGCCATGGAAGGATAATCTGGTGAGAGTTGATTTTGGCATAACATTTAGTGATGAACCAGTGTCGACCAGTTCACTTGATAGAGCATCATTCCCGCAGTTGATTGAAATGTTTAATGCCATATTGTGATTTTTTCCTTCTTTCGGAAGAACTTTATCAAAAAAGCTTAATTTATTATAGAGGATGATGTTAGCAACAGTATTGCCAAATTGACCCACTGTCACGTAATGGTTTACAAATGCTTGCTCCAAGTTGTGTTAAAATCAAGGCCTCCCCTGGTTTTGTTATTGGTTGGAATCACAACTTGTCCCCACCCATTAGTGGTACCACTTTCTATCACTCGAATTGCGTCTTTGTAAGAGGAAATAGATGCCCCTTTACTTTTACTATCTTCGTTACTTACATAAAGTGCCTGGAAATGAGTTCCAATGACTTCTTCAGGTTCCAAGTAAGAAAACAATGAAATATTACTTACAATCAACGCTTGTTCACCATTCACAGTAACAAGTTTGTTATCCTTAATAAACATCACTTTTTGATGTCGTGTTGAGGGGACGGCTCCCGCTTCATTGATCCAAGGGCGGCCCAACAAGCAACTGTATGCGGCTTGGATATCCATTACCTGGAAGGTAATTTGAAAGGTATGGGGACCAATAGTTATAGAAAGGTCAACTTCACTAATAACTGTCTTCTTGGACCCGTCAAAAGCTTTGAAGACAATTCTACTTCCCCTCATAGGGGTGCCATGGAAGGATAATCTGGTGAGAGTTGATTTTGGCATAACATTTAGTGATGAACCAGTGTTGACCAGTTCACTTGATAGAGCATCATTCCCGCAGTTGATTGAAATGTTTAATGCCATATTGTGATTTTTCCCTTCTTTTGGAAGAACTTTATCAAAAAAGCTTAATTTATTATAGAGGATGATGTTAGCAACAGTATTGCTAAATTGACCCACTGTCACGTAATGGTTTACAAATGCTTCCTCCAAGTTGTGTTAAAATCAAGGCCTCCGCTAGTTTTGTTATTGGATGGAATCACAACTTGTCCCCACCCATTAGTGGTACCACTTTCTATCACTCGAATTGCGTCTTTGTAAGAGGAAATAGATGCCCCTTTACTTTTACTATCTTCGTTACTTACAGAAAGCACCTGGAAATGAGTTCCAATGACTTCTTTAGGTTCAAAGTAAGAAAACAATGAAATATTACTCACAATCAATGCTTGTTCACCATTCACAGTAACAAGTTTGTTATCCTTAACAAACATCACTTTTTGATGTCGTGTTGAGGGGACGGCTCCCGCTTCATTGATCCAAGGGCGGCCCAACAAGCAACTGTATGCGGCTTGGATATCAATTACCTGGAAGGTAATTTGAAAGGTATGGGGACCAATAGTTATAGAAAGGTCAACTTCACTAATAACTGTCTTCTTGGACCCGTCAAAAGCTTTGACGACAATTCTGCTTCCCCTCATAGGGGTGCCATGGAAGGATAATCTGGTGAGAGTTGATTTTGGCATAACATTTAGTGATGAAACAATGTCGACCAGTTCACTTGATAGAGCATCATTCCCGCAGTTGATTGAAATGTTTAATGCCATATTGTGATTTTTCCCTTCTTTTGGAAGAACTTTATCAAAAAAGCTTAAGTTACTATAGAGGATGATGTTAGCAAAATTATTTCCAAATTGACCCACTGTCACGTAATGGTTTACAAATTGTTGCTCCAAAACCTTCTATAGAGCTTCCCTGTGAGCCTAGAGCTCATCAAAATGGATAGTATGGATATTTTGGAAGGCGTATTTAACAACTAGTCTACAATGTTGTATTCACTCTTTCTGACCAATTTTAACACTTCATCAATGCCTTTCATCTGATTAGTGTAATTTGGTTGTCCAATCTATTCTAGAGGATTGTCTTGTTGTTTCTCCTTTCTTAGGATTGCACTTTCAACTTTTTTAGTGAACACACATCCACTTCTGGTAACGCGGCTTATGTCAGCGATGTTTACAATTGATGGTAGGGTTACCTCTTTCCCATCTTCAACCCTGGTGGCCTCATACTTATACTGTATGGCCTTCTAAAATTGATATGGAAATGGGCCTGGTAGGTATATGACCAGAGGAGTTATAGTAGTTTTCCAACTGTCACAGATGATCTCTACTGATTCAAGCTTGGGAATATTGGTGATCTTTCTGCTGTCATACTATGAAAACAACATTTTCCAGCGGGCAAATCCTTTTGGTTAAAGCAAGTTTTTCAAAGATATACTTGATCGAGTCCATTTTAGAGATCAACCAAGTAGTATGACAAACTATGTATTGACGGAGACGCTTAACAGTCCAAGCCAAGACACACCAAGTTTTTTCAAGCACAGTGTTGCGAGATTCAGAATCTGTGAATTTCTTACTTAAGTAATAAATGGTGTGCTTTTTTTTCTTTGTTTCCTCTTGTTGGCCAAGCATACAACCCATGGAATCATTTAACACTGTTAAGTATATGATCAAAGGTCATCCTTTCACTAGAGGTATCAGAATGGGAGGTTCAAGTAGACATTCTTTGATGTTGTCGAAGGCCATCTGGCAGTCTTCTGTCCATATACAACTTTGATCTTTTCGAAGAAGTTTGAAAATTGGCCCACAAGTAGCGGTCATGTGAGAGATGAATCGAGAGATGTAATTCAATCGACCCAGAAACCTTCTGACTTGCTTCTTGGTTTTGGGTGCTGGTATTTCCTGAATGGATTTGACTTTATCAGGATCAACTTCAACTCCCTTCTGGCTAACGATGAAACATAAGAGCTTCCCTAAACAAACACCGAAGGTACACTTGTTAGGATTCAAGCGGAGTTTGTATTTCCTCAAACGCTGGAACAATTTTAACAGATATTCCACATGTTCTTCTTCAGTTCTAGACTTAGCAATCATATTATCGACATATACTTCAATTTGTTTATGCATCATGTCGTGGAAAAGAGTTGTCATTGCTCTTTGGTAGATTGCACCTGCATTCCTCAAAGTAAATGGCATCACTTTTTAGCTAAATGTTCCATAGAGCGTAATGATATAGGTCTTTTCCATGTCTGTAGGTGTCATTCTAATTTGATTATATATGTAGAATCCGTCCATGAAGGAGAATACTTTGAATTTTACGGTGTTGTCAACCAACATGTCAATATGTGGTAACGGGAAGTCATCTTTTGGACTAGCTTTGTTTAAATCTCGGTGATCCATACACATTCAGACTTTTCCTTCCTTTTTCAAAATAGGAACTATGTTGGTTAACCCCTGAGGGTATTCTATCGTGGCGAGGAACTCGCCGTCGATCTGCTTCTGCACTTCTTCTTTAATTTGATGGCCATATATGGGCGAGTCCTTCTCAATTTCTGCATGATTGGCAGGCATTCTGTTTTTAATGGCAAGTGGTGTTCCATGACGCTGGTGTCCAACCCTGGCATGTCTTGATAAGACCAAGCAAACACATCTAGGAATTTTTTGAAAAGTTATACCATTTTTATTTTAACAGCTAGACTAAGTAGTACCCTAATCATTACCTCTTTTCTGTCTTCATCAGAACCGAGTTTGATTACTTCTACCGGCTCTTTGTATGGATGAATGGAGGTTTCTTCTTGCTTAAGCAGTCTAGAAATTTCATTCGGAATTTCTTCCTCTTCTTCATGTTCAGCTTCAAGAACTGAAAACCCAAAGTTGGGAGAGGGCACAGGGTCATTTTTTTCAATGGGGTTTTTTATGTTTAATCTGAACATGTGATTGATGTTGGATGTTAGAAAAATAGGTAAATGCAGAGTGTGCAGATATTGAAAGCATTTATCATTTTTTTGTTTCTCTTTTTCTAGGTTACCATTTTCCCAAAAAAGCAAAAAGTAAAAAAATCACTAGCATGGAATTGAAAACAAGATATTTATTATTGATGGATTATTTCTTGAAAAAAAAGCCTGACAAACAAATTTTTTTCCTTGGACAGAGTAAAGAAGGCATATTTAAAAGAGGGGCCCAAAAAACATCTCTTGCTTTGGGCAGAGCGAGAGGATAAAACAAAGACAAAGCATTACTTAGAGATGTGGACAACAAGTGGAACATCAACAACTATCCAGTTTTGAAGAACCCTTCCATGTGTCACAAAGCCTTGAGAATCCCACTCAGGATTGTCTTCAACAATGGCACTGACTTTTAGCAAAGTTGGGTCAGTAGAACTTTTAATATTTGCAGATGCATTAGAAAAAAGGTGTTCAGGTAGCCTTTCCACGGATCGCGGGGTTTGGAATGGCATGTAGGCATCCTCCGAAGACATGTATCTGGGATCTTCCCAGTAAGGTTCCCATTCTTCTTTCTTTGGCATATATAATGTAGCTTCGTACCCAAAGGAATTATTTACTTCTTTAAGCTTTTCTTTGACCGGTAGATCGGCAGGAACGGTGGCAGCTCATATAAACTTGTGAGGCATTCCCCTAGGATGACTAGGTAGCCTTTGGAGAACTCATGAAGGTGCCGTGTATTGGATGGATCTTCTTTAGAATCATGTTCAATTATGACATTCAATTCATGGATAAAATTCGTTTCAGCAATTTTTCCAGACCTATCGAAAAGGTAAGCTTCAATAGCTTTTTCAATGGTTTGAGGAGAGTAGAATGTTATGTAGACATTCTCTGGCTAGCTACTGTACTCAGGAGATTTTGAGTACGGGTCCCAGACTTCTGGAAGAATACACAATTCTTCTTCTGGGTTGTGAAAGTTATCTTCCATTATCACATTTTCTTTTGGTAAAAAAGGGGAATTCTCAGTGTGGTAATGTTCAATGTCCATCTCAGCACTAGATCTTGGTACATCCTTGAATTTCTTCTAAGGAGTGTTAAATGAAGTATGCATTTCTTCCTGCAAGATATGCCTAGAATCATTGAGATAAGACTTCCATTCTTCTTCAGAATATGAGGGATCATCTCCAGAGTCATCTCCATTACTAGCATTAACCACTTGAGGAACAGGGTGGATAAAACCTCCGCTGCGAAAAGTATTTAAATGGGAGGAACAACTTCATTTTTTCTTTCAGTTTTTGTGAATACTAGAGAAAACCCAAGGCCTCCCCTGGTTTTGTTATTGGTTGGAATCACAACTTTTCCCCACCTTTAGTGGTACCACTTTCTATCACTTGAATTGCATCTTTGTAAGAGGAAATAGATGCCCCTTTACTTTTACTATCTTCGTTACTTATAGAAAGCGCCTGGAACTGAGTTCCAATGACTTCTTTAAGTTCTAAGTAAGAAAACAATGACATATTATTTACAATCAACGCATGTTCACCATACACAGTAGCTAGTTTGATATCCTTAACAAACATCAATTTTTGATTTAGTGTTGAGGGGACGACTCCCGCTTCATTGATCCAAGGGCGACCCAACAAGCAACTGTATGCGGCTTGGATATCCATTACCTGGAAGATAATTTGAAAGGTATGGGGACGAATTGTTATAGAAAGGTCAACTTCACTAATAACTGTCTTCTTGGACCCGTCAAAAGCTTTGACGGCAATTCTGTTTCCCCTCATAGGGGTGCCTTGGAAGGATAATCTAGTAAGATTTGATTTTGGCATAACATTTAGTGATGAACCAGTGTCGACCAGTACACTTGATAGAGCATCATTCCCGCAATTGATTGAAATGTTTAATGCCATATCGTGATTTTTCCCTTCTTTTGGAAGAACTTTACCACAAAAGCTTAAGTTATTGCAGAGGATAATGTTAGCAACAATATTTCCAAATTGACCCACTGTCACGTAATGGTTTACAAATTCTTGCTCCAAAACATTCTATAGAGCTTCCCTGTGAGCCTCATAGCTCATTAAAATGGATAGTGTGATATTTTGGAAGGCGTGTTTAATAACTAGTCTACAATGTTATATTCACTCTTTCTGATCAATTTTAACACTTCATCAATGCCTTTCATCTGATTAGTGTAATTTGGTTGTCCAGTCTATTCAAGAGGATTGTCCTGTTGTTTCTCCTTTCTTAGGACTGCACTTTCAACTTCTTTATTGAACACACATCAACTTCTGGTAACGCGGCTTATGTTAGCGATGTTGACAATTGATGGTAGGGTTACCTCTTTCCCATCTTCAACCCTGGTGGCATCATACTTATACGGTATGGCCTTCTAAAATTGATATGGAACTAGGCCTGTTAGGTATGTGACCAGAGGAGTCATAGTAGTTTTCCAACTGTCATAGATGACCTCTATTGGTTCAAGCTTGGGAATATTGGTGATCCTTCTGCTGTCATAAGAGACTTCCATACGTTCAGGTTCGTTAAACTGAGGATCTATGGTGTAAACATCCTCATTCGCCTCATCATCAATGGGTTCTCTTTAATGGAGGACGATAATGGTTCCTCAGTCTAACAACCCTTGAGTCTCAATCTATATGAGAAGACAACCACGTCGGCTTTGGCGACACTTTTTACATGCTGCATGATCATGATGATTCGGACCAAAGTAATCAAGTTTACACAAATATTTGTGAAACTTAACTAGTGATTCCTTAATATATTTGATGTCATAAATTGTGTATTCTCCCGAACAATTTTGCACCATATTGATTGGTTGATGCGGTCTCATTCTATATTCCTAAATCCAACCTTGATCCATCTGTTCCTGCAGAGCTACTTGTACGATATAATATCCTTAATTGTTTATAGAGCAAATTCTGCATGAGGCATAATCATGAGATCAATACGACCCCATCTACTATGTCCTTCATGCATTTTTACCAAGTTTCTCCCCCAAATCGCAGACGCAATAAACCCTGTAGGTGCCCGGGCATCCATAGACCATGTTAACAGAAGCTCCTCCATGTTGAGGCAGTTGGTTCATTTGAACATTTGGATTACTGTCCTTGAAAGACAAAATCCCACTTTTGATAAGCCTTTGAACATTAGCCTTAAAGCTAAAACAATTCTTGATCCCATGATCGGGTGCTCCCTGATGATAGGTTTAAAACTGGTCAGCTTTAGACCAATAAGGAGGGTCTTTTAGAATAGCAGGAGGATATTTTGTTTGAATATGGCCCTTGGCCAATAGTGTTGAAAATAACTCTCCGTACGTCATTGGTATAGGATTGAATCCAGGATACTTTTGAACATGATCGTTGTTGTATTACGGGCAAGCCTATTGGGGAGGTTGTTGTTGCCTTTGCTGATACTTTGGTTGTTGTTGTTGATGTTGATGCTCTTGATTTTGACTTTGAGAATTTTGTGGCTGGTGGGCCGGAGCTGGCGCCGAATCAATAACAAGAGATACATTTGCTATCTATTGCAGTTGATATCTTCGTCTTGACTAGCTTTGTAACACAATGCTGACATCCTGCTCCTTTTTCTTTGGGAACCCACTTCCATGTCTTTTAAATGGTTCCGCCTCTTTGGTTAACTGTCCCTCTCATACTGCTTCCTCCAATCATACTCCCATGTTTACCATTTCAGTAAAATCATTAGGTGCACTGGAAATCATACGATCATAGTAAAAGGGATTCGGAATTTTCAAGTATATCTTTGTCATTTTCTTTTCTTCAATAGGTGGACAGATTTGGGCGGCTACTTCTCGCCATCTTTGTGCATATTCCTTGAAAGTTTCTTTTTCCTTCTGAGACATGGCTCTGAGTTTATCTTGGTCAGGAGCCATATCTAGGTTATATCTTTATTGTTTCATGAAGGCCTCACCAAGATCACCAAAATTTTGAATCTTCGCACTATCCAATCCCATATATCACTTGAGTGCGGGACCGATCAAACTGTCTTGAAAGTAATGAATCAGGAGTTATTGATTGTCTGTTTGTGTAGACATTTTTCGCGCATACATAACCAAATAACTCTGAGGGAAAGAGTTTTCCTTGAACTTTTCAAAGTCAGGTACTTTGAATTTGGGTGGTATTTTGACATTCGGAACTAGTTATAGGTCAGTTGCATTCTTTCCAAATAAGTGATGTCCTTTAAAAGCTTTGATCTCTTTCTGCATATTTGTGAACCTGTCTTGGAATTCATCCCACCTTTCATCTATTCCCATGGTTTCACTTGGAGGAGCATGGTAAATTTGTTCCTCGATATATGGAGCAGTATGTACCACTGGGGATGGTATTGACATGACCTTTGTGACTTTTGAAGCTTCAGGAACTAGAGGTTTGTAACCCTCCGGTGTAAAGTTGAAAGGTATGCCCCAAGGAAAACCTGGAGGCATGGTATAATGCGGAATGAGAACTGTGGTGACAGGAACAATTGTAGAGACAATTTGTAAGATAACAATCTATTGAACTGGAGTTAAAGGTTGATTCTGAGCAGTTGACAAAGCCTTTACCATGCTACCGAGCCTTTCTGTATCATCTTTTAGAACAATGACTTCCTCTCTAAGCTCCTTGTTTTATTGCTCAAGTCTGTTCATCTTTTTTTGATGACTGGCCCGTGTATTATATGAATGAGATAATTTGGCTTCAAAGTGAGAATACATGTAAGTTTCTTGGAATGCAAAATGTTTGAATGATGCATGATGTGCAAAAACTGTAAATGACTCTGTTTTACAAGGAACTTAAGAAAATCATGTCGCAAACATCATACAAATGGATAACTCTTTTGAATATTTTATTTAATGTATTTGAAGGATTACAAACATGTAAGTACAACTTCAACAGATCTAAACAAATATGATAAAGTTAATCACGCGGATCCTGAGGAAAGCTTTTAGATAAAGATCCAGCCCAATGTTGTTTCTTCTTCTGCCTCTTCAGTTGTGTATTTTCCTTTGTAAGCTGATCAACGATCATCTTCCAAGCACCTGAGGTGGGAGGAATATGACTAGAGAAAAATAAATTCTCTTGTTCTTCTTGTCTTTCCATAACATGTTGCTCCAGGATTTCTATCAAGTCGTCTTTTATTTTCAGTTGTCTTTTCAACTCTCTTCTTTCAATCCTTGCAGTGTGAAATTTGTCTTCCCATGTGTCTCTTTCTAGCTTCATCCTAGTTAAGAGATCTTGATATTCCTCCTTACTCTCAATAGGGATTGTAGAGGGTAAATCAATGAAAGGTTGTGAAGGTTTCTCAAGAGGATAAGGCATCCTGAGTTCACAAGCTCTGGTACTGACCCACTTAGTGTAGGGCTTGAAAGCAACACAATTTTTATTTTCCAGCTGATCTTTGCTCTTTTTTATGAATGGTGTGCCAAGCCTTTATGAATGCCTTCTTCAAATGTGGTATTCCACCCTTATTAAGGTAGCAGAAACATGACACCAAGAGACTGCTAGGTCTATCCTTCATGGGGTACCCAAACTGACGTCTTGCAAGAGCAGGGTGGTAGTTAATCCCTCCATGTATACCAAGTAGAGGTACATTGGGGAATTCTCCACAACTTTCTATGATAACTCCTTTGTCATAAGCTGGATCGTACCAATTCATATTAGTATGAGTAAGAGACATAAGCCTCTAAGACCACCTTAGTTTGTCAGGATTTTCAACAAAGAGTCTGGTTCTTGGTAAATGTGATTTAAACCATCTATACTGAAATTATGCAGATCACATGTGTTCCGAGAACATTGATCTCTGCTCAACAAGAACATGGACAGACCATGACCAATTTAAATTTCTTTAAATTGTCCCAATGTCATGACCAATGTCACAACCTCTGTTGTGACATCTGCAGTCTGTCATACTATTTATCTAACCATTTGAAGTACAAAATTGTAAATGCAGTAAGATAAATAACACAGTAATTGTTTACCCAGTTCGGTATCAACAACACCTACATCTGGGGACTACCAAGCCAGGGAGAAAATTCACTATTAGTAGAATCAATTCAAAGTCAAACCACCAGTTTGCACTTCTCACTTAATCTCTACCCAATGACACTTCAGCCTAGAGACACTCTAGTACCTGAGTATACCCACTCACTTCCCATCAATCACACAACAGTGATATCAAACAATTACAAAAACAGTATGAAGAGACACTTCCTACACACCTTGATCTTGCTTCACAGCTTTGATCAAGGAACTCACACACTCTTGCTTCACAGCTTCGAGTGAGACATAACCTAGAATCTACCTAACCAATGCAATCATCAACCAGAAAATTGCTTGGATTACAAGTATTCCTAAGCAGACTTTATATGTGAAGACTAGCCTTCTTCACTCTCAAATATGTCTACCACAATGTATCAAAAGATACAAAGGGTGCCTTACAACACAAGGGACTCTCAAACCCTAGACCTCTATTTTACACTCTGGTTTTTCTTGATGTGAGTGCTTGCCTTTCTTCTGCTTTTGCTCCTCCTTCTATAGTCGTGCAGACTGGGCTTGGGCTGTGCAGAAGCAACAAATATTAGTTTTAACAAAATAAAACTAATTTCCACAATTCAAGGTGTTGTCCAATTAGGTCACGGCATGGTCAGCATTGCCTTGAATCTCTCCTGAGATAACTCAAGAGTCATAACATGTTTCCTGATATTTAGCCTGATATATATCAGGTATCATAACAGGAAAACAAACCCAGCCCGTCTAATGTCATACGATTAATGTCATAACATTGTTCATGACATTCAGCTTCACTTCCTCTTAGCTAACCAGCTTGCCCTGCTGAACACTTCTACAGAATCTTCATCATCACAGTCATGGTTTCTCCCAATCTTCTGCAGAATGGTATTAAAAACAAGTATATTCAAGTTTCCTAAAGGGTCTCCAAGATCCTTTTATGAATACCAATACAATCTGTTCTTGTTCCTAATCCATCTCCTTGACATATTTACTGATGAGGTATTTTCAACATGGTCTCATCAATCCAAACCAATTATGTCAAGAGATATACACTAGCAGCTCCTTCTGTTGTCATGCAACTATGTCTTGCAACTTTGTCTTGCTTAAAACACATGACATCACACCTCACTCACTACCTGTGAGGAACTTCACCATAAGTTAACATGTTGTGGCTTCACACCTCACACTACCTGTTAGGAACTAGGCTACTGCTAACCCATAGCAGTGCCTGTTGTGCCAGACAACTATGTCTTTACTTTGGTAATGACATTCATGACAACAATCCTTTCTTCAACCTCTGCTAGCTCCTGCTTGCTCTTGCTGCACTCGACCTTGATGTCAGCCTCTGCTAGCTCCTGCTGTACCAGATGGAATGACATGAAATCAGTTCTGTCATCAATAGCTCCTGCTGCACATAGTTCCTGCGGCACCAGATGTAAACATTTGACAGCAGTTCTGTCATCAGCTCCTGCTGCACCACTACTCCTGTAGTTTCTCACACATGACAGTAGTTCTGTCATGACAGCAGATGGATGTCTTGATGGATGTCACGACATTCAGCATGACATTAATATTAAAACACTCCACATCAGTTCTTTCACCAGCTCCTACTTGCTTCTTTAGCGATGTCATAACTATGGTAATGACATCCTACTTAACATTAGTGCAGAGTCAAGTTTTACCATAATTTAGCCAATCGTAGAACCATGGACAATTCTATATCATAGAACCATGGAACTAACAAACTCGCCCTTTGGAAAATTTTGGCTAAAACAACTTATCAGGACATTCAGCAGTAGCGGTAGTTTTTCTTTTCTCCCCCTTGGTTTAGTCAAAACTTTGATAGCAAACTGTACATACAGTCATCTCACCATTTCCCAAGAAATACACAAGCTGATTGACCTCTAATAAGGACTGCACCACTTCAGCAGCTACACACCAGACAGGTACACATCTTACCCTGTCAGCATAAACATTGCTCCCCCCGAAAGAGAGAACCCAAGCACATGAAGAATTTGAAGGTGAGAAAATTACTTAGAAGGGGGGGTTGAATAAGTATGACAAATAATCCAAGATTCAAACACAATTATTTTTATCCTGGTTCGTTGAACTCAACTACTCCAGTCCACCCTCTCAAGAGTGATTTGCCTTTCTTAGTCAAGGACTTAATCCACTATTTAATCAAACAGATTATAATAGTAACCCCTCAGAACAACTGTTCTTAGTCTTCTCAAGAGCTACTGATTCCAACTGGATTCTCTTAAGGAAACCTTTTTACAATCAATGTAAAACTAATACAAGAGTAGGAATGCTTCTAAGAAGCTATTATCACAACTGTGATATTTCTCTTAAGTTTAAGAACAATGTTACAGCAAAATAAAATATAAGAGCTTTGAGAGATTTGCTTTGATGAGTGATTTTTGCAAGTTGTTCGTTACTGAAGAAGATGGAGTGGACTTCTTTATATAGGCACTTAGATCCATGATGTCTTCTCAACGTTGAAGGCTGTGCTGAAAAGCCTGGAGCCTTTTGTCTTTACATTGGAGGCTGTGCTGAAAAAGCCTGATGCCTTTTGTCTTTTACTTTGCAGAAACTTTCCCTAGAATGGAATGCACAGATAAAACCTTTTTGTTTGTGTTCTTGTGTCTAGCATAAAAGAGGAAAGAGCTGTTGAGATATGCCAACGTACATATTCAAATCTTCTTCACTAAGTAAGTTCAGCTATCAACATCAGAGTCTGGATCTTCAGAATCTCCAGAGTAGAGATCTTCTGGATCTTCAGAGTCTTGGGATGTTCTTCAGATTATGCTGAATCAGAGTATGTGCAGCTTGTGTGCTTGAGCGTGTAATTCTGTCAGAGCAGAGTCTTCTATATCAGATTCTCAATACTTATGCAACGCAGTATCTTCAGAGTCTTCTGATGACTAAGCTTCTGAACTCTCAGAGTCTTTTATTCTTTAGAGGCTTCTGCTTCAGAATCTTTAGTAGATAGCACTCAGATTCTTCTGGAGGCAGCGTTCAGATCTTCATCTAAGATGCTCTTGAACCTTTGAAGCCTTTCATAATATCATTGTTCAGATCCAAATTTGCTCTTTAAGAATATTTTCTTTAGTACCTGTAGCAAACAGTCTAGAATAAATTTAGAGTATGTAATTCTTGAATACAAAATTCATAAGTGTTATCATCAAAACATAGAGATATTACTAAGAAACAATCTGTGTTCTTACAATCTCCCCCTTTTTGATGATGACAAAACATGAGGAATTTTGTTCAATTAAAAAGATATGAATTATAACTCCCCCTGAGATTAACAATCTCCCCCTGAAATAAATACTCTAATAGAAGAAAACACTTCCCTTTTTGATTAAGTATATTTCAGATTCAGAGTCTGATGCAAGAGGTTTGACTTTCAGAGTCAAATCTTGATACCAGATAATTATGACTTCCTTCAGTTAGAGCGCCTGGTTATCATCTTGCTTGAATTATCTTCCAGAGTAAAGGTATCAGACTAAACTATCTGAGTTGATTGAATACTCATATTTGCTTTGAAGATCAGGTTCTGGTTGGAAAAGTCTCAGGGTAACTTCAATGAATTATGTCAGATATATCAATGTAATCTGAAAGACTTAAATTCAAAGTAAGTTAATAAAATGTCTGAATTTCAGTTTTAGTAATTGCTTATAGTTTGAACAATCAGATTCTCTTTTTCTCCCCCTTTTTGTCATAATCAAAAAGATTTTTAAAGACATAAAGATACAGAAGAAAAGAAGCATATAGAAGCAAAAACATCAACATTCAATTAAACATATCAAAGTTCACAGTCAAACAGACAGATGCCAAAACGCATAACACAACAATAAGAAAACAACAAAAGCAATAACATGTGCAAAAACAACAAATAAAACTAAGTCTGGCGTGAGGCAATAAGGGTCAGAAGCTCTGTCATTTTAGTTGTTGGCTCTTCTTGCTTAGACATCCAGGTCTTGATCTCATCAGTTGTCTTCTCTTGCTTGATCATCCAATCTTTTATTTCCTTAACATCATTCGCAAGCTCTGTGACCACAGATGAAGAAGGAGCAGATGCAGTAGCAGCAGGGTTCTCTTCAAACTGGTTCTCTTCAGAAGCTTGTTCAACCATTTCAGATTCAGGAACCTCTGGAGGAGCAGCTTCCAGAAGCAACACAGGAGGAGGAGGAGGCATGTTCATCAGAGTTACCTTGATTAATTCTGCAAACTTAGTCTTAGCAAGCTTAGAGCATTTAGCTCTAACTTTTAAGGCAGCTTTGTTGAACATCCAGATGAAACGCTTCCAAGCAGCATTTGAAACAGTTGGATCCAAACTTGACATGCACACATCCTTAACGCGAGCATATTCAGAATCTATCTCCTTTCTGAAAATTTCAAACATAGCATTAACACATGATCCTAGATCTGACTGTTCAGACTGTTTAGAGGGATTAGGATTAGGAGTGTTAACAGGAGTAGGTTCAGATGGTTGTGGTTGAGGTGATGTTGGTTGAGATGTTTGGATGTCAGATTGAGGGAGTTCAGATGGTCGAGGAATGGTATGTGTTTCAGATAGATTGGTTTCAGATGGTTGAGGGATGGTTTGGGTTTCAGATGTTTGAGTTTCAGATGGTTGAATTTCAGATGGTTGTGGTTGAGGTGGGGAGTTTGGTGGAGTATGAAACATGGAAATGTTAAGATGTTCCTTCATAGCACTTTCAGAACGTGCTTGTTTGAGTGACTCTGGTTCAAAATCAGATGAATCAGATGATTCACAATCAAAAGATTCATCTGAGTGAACAGATGTTGAAGAAATGATAATGGATTGATTGAGGGGTTTTATATCCAGAATATTGTCAGAAAGATTTGGATCTTCTGATGGAATTGGTTGTTCAGAGTGTTCAGTTTGAACAGTCTCTGGTTGGTTTGGTTCTGAGATGATTGTTTCTGGTTGAGGAATTTCTAATTGGGGATTTTCTGGTTGTGACATTTCTGGTTGTGGAATTTCTGTTTGAGGAATTTCTGTTTGTGAAATCTCAGGTTGAGTAATTTCTGTTTGTGGAATTTCTGGTTGAATTGATTGAGTTTGTGGAATTTCTGATTGAATTGTTTGAGGGGGTTCAGATGTAATATGAGGTTGGGGTTCAGAGGGAATTGGTACAGAAAATGATTGTGAATGTACTGGTTCAGATGAGGGTGGTTCAGATGAAAGATTTGCAGATTGTTTGGGTTTTGAAGTTCTTTGTCTAAGGTTTGGAGAGAGTTGTGGTGATAAAAGGGGTGAATGAACAACAGGTGTAGGATCAGATGTTAATACCTGATGAATAGTGTCTCTAATTTCTTCCAGAGTGGCATATCTAGAATTGATTCTGGCTTTCTTTGCTCCTTTCTTCTTCTTCCTTGGAACTTCAGATACTTTCCTTTTCTTCTGAACCGATCCTTCTTCATCTTTTCTCTTACTACGCCTTTCCTTCATTAGATTGGGCATTTCTTCTCTTTGTTTCTGAACAAGATTAGCAGGTAGAGGAATTCCTTCCTTCAGACACTCTGCAATGTAAGTCCAGACAATACTTTTTGGTTCATCTGCACTGAACATTGGAAAGTCTTCTAAGGGTATCCTTCTGCCATTGACCTCCTCAGAGTTTATCTTCCTTAGTTTACCATTCAGCTCTAAAATGATTTTCATCCTTTTCAGATTGAGTCCATTTATCTCAGATCCAATGATGTATGATAGATCCTCTGTTATCTTTGCATTTGTCATATACTTTATCAGCTTGTTTTCAACAAGGATGTCTGAAATAAGTCTTCCCAGAGGTATCCAAGTTCTAACTTTCCCAGCTTTAGCTCTGACCTCTTCTCTAGTCTCTTTGACATGAGTCAGAAGATAACTGAAGATCAGATAGGGCAGATCCACCTTAACATTCTGGCTGATGCAGTACATGAAATACAGATGTTCTGAACTCACATAGTCTGGTGAGTTGGTTGACTTTCTGTGAAAGATTGTACTCATAAATATCTTTGCCCAGATCCTATAGATAGGTTTCAGATCTTTAACCTTACTTGTTGGTGTTCCAGCTATAGTGATTTCTTCATATACCTTAGCCATATCAATACGTGAAGAGGCTAGGTTTGTAACTCCATCAGATTTTGTATAACTGAACAGTTGTCTGATCAGTTTCTCAATAATCACTATCTCCTTCCCAAGGACAGATGAGTGAATGAACTTAGGACCAGTGCTAGCGTGAATCCAGAATTCCTTTACAAGAGTTGGGTACACAGGACCCATCAATCTCTCAAAGTACTTCTCCCAGCCTTGAGCTTTAATGGCAGTTGTTAGGTCAAACCCATTTTCCTTTATTGATTCAAGATCAACGAAGCTCTCACACAGAACCTCAAGATCTACTACTGGAGTAAATAGGGTGTGTTCTGGTTTCTTGTACATTATATTTTTGTTGGAGATTTCAGCAGCATTTGATGTAGAAGCCATTGATGAAGAAGAAGATCTTGATTTGGGTTTAGGGTTTTTGTAGAGGTTGAAGAGAGAACAGAAACGCATAGGTGTAGTGAATGTGAAAAGTGTGAAAATAGTGTGATAGGTGGCATTTATAGACAACTAAAAATCAAGCATTGGGCACATCAAAAGACACATATGCACGTTTGTACAGCATTTAATGAAAGTAATCATTTCAAATTAAAATTATGACAATTGGGGGGAAATCCAAGAAAAATGAGATTTTCAAAGCAATACCTCAAACGTCAATTCAGTAGAGCACTCCATCTTTTCAGATACTGAGTGACACGTGTTTGCTTTGTATGTGCATCTGATGTCTCTCAAGAAATGAAACGTTTCCAACATTCAGATCTTCTGAGTTTGTTAGTTCAGAGTTTCACACAAATAAATTAATTAAAGATAAATGAACAAATAGTCAGATGAAATACTTCAGATCTTTAAACATTTTGCATCTGAGAAGTTGCCTCTGATAAATATTACTCTGGACAAAAATCCATACAAATATTTTTCAGAATGAACTTAAATCTATCTTCAGCAAGCGG
The DNA here is from genome assembly GCA_963859935.3 of Lathyrus sativus. Classification (NCBI taxonomy): domain Eukaryota; kingdom Viridiplantae; phylum Streptophyta; class Magnoliopsida; order Fabales; family Fabaceae; genus Lathyrus; species Lathyrus sativus. The sequence continues at coordinate 279,305,114 of OZ012740.1, read as the reverse complement.
TTTTATGAAAATATCTGCCCATTGATGATCTGTATCAACAAAAGCTAGATTTATTACACCCTTCTGAACATAGTCTCTGATGAAGTGATGTTTAATTTCTATATGTTTAGCCTTAGAATGTAAAATTGGATTTTTTGACAAACATATAGCAGAAGTATTATCACAGAAGATAGAAAGATTACTCTCATAGATCTGATAATCTTCTAACTGACTCTTCATCCAGAGCATCTGCGTACAACATCCAGCAGCAGCAATGTATTTTGCCTCTGTAGTTGATAGTGCAATAGTGGGTTGCTTCTTGCTGAACCATGAGATCAGATGACTTCCAAGAAACTGACAGCTTCCAGAAGTGCTTTTACGTTCAACTCTGTCTCCAGCATAATTAGCATCACATAATCCAATTAATGAAAATTCATCAGATCTTCTGTAACACAGACCCATGTTAGTAGTACCTTTCAGATACCTTAGAATCCTCTTAACAGCTGTTAAGTGTGATTCTCTAGGATCTAATTGGAATCTTGCACATAAGCAGACACTAAATAGAATATCTGGTCTAGAAGCAGTCAAGTATAGAAGAGATTCTATCATACCTCTGTAGAGTTTCTGATCTATCTTCTTACTTACCTCTTCCTTACCTAGAGTGCTTGTAGGATGCATTGGAGTATTTGCCATCTTACTATCAACCATGTTGAACTTCTTCAGAAGCTCTTTAACATATTTGGTTTGATGTATGTAGGTGCACTCTGGAGTCTGGTTGACTTGGATTCCCAAAAAGAATCTCAATTCTCCCATCATGCTCATTTCAAACTCTGCCTGCATACATTTAGCAAACTCCTTTCCAAGCATAATATTTGTTGATCCAAAAATGATATCATCTACATAAATTTGACAAATCAACAAATCTTTCTGAAGAGTTTTACAGAATAAAGTAGTATCCACTTTTCCTCTGATAAAATTTTTCTTCAGAAGGAAATTGCTCAACCTCTCATACCAAGCTCCGGGAACTTGTTTTAAGCCATAAAGAGATTTCTTTAATTTAAAAACATGATTTGGAAAGTTTTCACTTTCAAAACCAGGAGGTTGGTGGACATATACTTCCTCTTCTATAATACCATTAAGAAAGGCACTTTTAACATCCATCTGATACAGAGTGATGTTATTTTGTGCAGCAAATGAAATAAGAAGGCGTATAGATTCTAACCTTGCCACTGGAGCATATGTCTCAGTGTAATAAATACCTTCTTGTTGACTATATCCTTGAGCAACCAGCCTTGCCTTATTCCTTTCAACTTCTCCCTTTTCATTCAACTTATTCCTGAAGACCCATTTTGTTCCAATAACATTGAATCCTTTAGGTCTAGGAACCAGATCCCAAACTTCATTTCTGGTGAATTGATTTAGCTCTTCTTGCATGGCAATAATCCATTCATTGTCTTTTAGAGCCTCATCCACAGATGTTGGTTCAATTATTGACACTAAGCCAAATAATGAAGATTCAGATGTTCTGAGATAGGATCTTGTCCTGATTGGATCATCTTTCTTTCCAATAATCACATCTTCTGGGTGAGATGCCTTGATTCTGGAAGAAGATCCTCTGACATTTGATCTTTCAGAAATGTGTAAGTTATCCAATTAAGAAGATAGGGGAATAGCATCTGGAGTTGCTTCAGATTCCTTTTCTTTAGCCTTTTCTGCCTTTGATCCTTCAGAGTCTATGAGAATCACTTCTCTATCTGCAGAATTCTCAAACTACTTTGGCTTTTCAGAGCCAAGCTTATCATTAAATCTTACATGAATAGATTCTTCCACAATCTGTGTTTCAGTATTGAATACTCTGTAGCCTTTAGAGCGTTCAGAATAACCAAGCATGAAACACTTCTGTGCTTTGGAATCAAACTTGTTAAGATTTTCTTTAGTGTTAAGTATATAACAAGTACATCCAAAAGGATGAAAATATGAAATGTTAGGCTTTATGTTCTTCCACAATTCATATGGAGTCTTTTTCAGAAGAGGTCTTACAGACACTCTATTCTGAATGTAACAAGTTGTGTTGATTGCTTCTGCCTAAAAGTGTTTTGCCAGATTTGTCTCGTTGATCAAGGTTCTGGCCATTTCTTGCAGAGTCCTGTTTTTCCTCTCTACAACCCTATTTTGTTGTGGAGTTCTAGGACAGGAAAAATCATGAGCAATGCCATTTTCAGAAAAATATTTTTCAAAATATTTATTTTCAAATTCACCACCATGATCACTTCTGACTTTTATGATTTTGAAATCCTTTTCATTCTGGACTTGCTTGCAGAAGTCAAAGAACACAGAATGTGACTCATCCTTGTGTTTTAAGAACTTTACCCATGTCCATCTACTATAGTCATCAACAATGACTAATCCATACTTCTTGCCTCTGATGGATGCAATTTTCACTGGTCCAAACAGACCAATATGAAGTAATTCTAGTGGTTTGGAAGTAGAAACAACATTTTTTGATTTAAAAGATGTTTTTGAAAACTTCCCCTTTTGGCATGCTTCACAAAGAGCATCTGAAGTGAACTTCAGATTAGGGAGTCCTCTGACAAGATTAAGTTTATTAATCTGAGATATATGTCTCATATTAATATGACCCAATCTTCTGTGCCAGACCCATTGCTCTTCATTAACAGACAAGAGGCATTTAACATTTTGAACTTTAAGTTCTGAAAGATTTATTTTATAAATGTTGTTTTTCCTCTTACCACTAAATAAGATAGAGCCATCCTTTTGACTTATAGCTTTACAACATTTTTGATTAAAGGTGATATCATAACCATTGTCACTTAATTGACTTATGGACAATAAGTTATGCTTTAACCCTTCAACAAGTAAAACATTAGTAATAGAGGGAAGTTTACCATTTCCAATAGTGCCAGATCCAATGATCTTGCCTTTCTGGTTCCCTCGAAACTTCACGTCACCTCCAGATCTAAGTTCCAGGCTTTGGAACATAGACCTTTCTCTTGTCATGTGTCGTGAGCATCCAGAATCCAGGTACCATGACTGGCGTCCTGATCTTGCTGCTAAGAACATCTGCAACAGGGATTATTTTGTTCTTAGGTACCCAGATCTTCTTGGGTCCTTTAGGGTTAGTTGGTTTGTAGGTTTGTCTAAACTTCTGTTTTTCAACATAATGTTTATTCTGACTTGCCTTGGGTTTAAACACATAAGTATTCTTCTCAGAGCTTGTGTGTTTAATGTCATTTAAGTGACCAAACTTAAATTGAGAGTACAGAGGTGTCTTCTTGATGAAGAGTTTGTCAACAGATTTTGGATTACTTCCAGAGGAAGATTCATATCCAATACCTCTTCTGTTGTTCCCACTAACACCATAGATCATACAAGCCATCTTGCTTCTGTCTATGCTCTTAGTAAGGAATCTCTGAAAGCTAGAGTCATATTTTTCCAAAATGTTTTCACATGACTTAGTCTCAGATTCAGATTCTTGTTGAGTTGTTTCAAAGTCATTTTTGATTTTCAGATTAATTTCTTTTTGCTCAACAAGTTCTGTCTTCAGAAGATCATTCTCAGATTCAAGACTGCTTTTCAGCTTCTTGTATTTGAGTTTGATATTGTTATAACTTTTCAGAACTTCTGATAAAACTTTTATCAGTTCTTCTTTAGTAAGTTTAGCCATTACCTCTTCAGCGTCATCGTCTGATTCAGAATCTGATTCATATCCTGAGGTTCCTTCCTCCTGATCTTCTGTGCTGGCCATCAGTGCAACATTGGCACATTCTTCTTTTGATTCAGAAGATGATTCAGATTCATCTGAGTCATCCCATGTTTCCATCAGAACCTTCTTCTTTTTGTCAACCTTCTTCTTAGGTTTTTCTCTTTGAAGTTTGGGGCAATCATTCTTATAATGCCCAGGTTCTTTGCACTCATAGCATACAACTTCTTTCTTGCCAGATCTTCTGTGCCCAGAAGATTCCTTTCTATGTTCAGATTTTTTGAAGTTGTTGAACTTCTTTCCCTTGTGCTTTCAGAGTCTGTTGATCCTTCTGGACATCATGGATAATTCATCTTCTTCAGAAGAAGAAGATTCTTCAAAGCTTTCTTCAATAACCTGCAAAGCTTTAGCAGATTTATTAGATCTTAAAGCAACAGATTTACCTTTTTCTTTCTTCTGAGGTTCATCTTCCTCAAGCTCAATTTCATGGCTCCTCAGTGAGCTGATGAGTTCTTCTAAAGAGATCTTGTTCAGATCTTTAGCCATCTTCAAGGCAGTCACCATTGGTCTCCATCTGGTAGGTAGACTTCTGATGATTTTCTTTACATGATCTGATGTAGAGTATCCCTTGTCCAGAACCTTTAGACCAGCTGTAAGGATCTGGAATCTAGAAAACATAGTTTCTATATTTTCAGATTCTTCCATTTTGAACGCTTCATACTTTTGTATAAGCGTCAGAGCCTTGGTCTCCTTCACTTTAGAATTTCCTTCATGAGTCATTTTAAGTGACTCAAACATTCCATGAGTTGTTTCTCTGTTAGTAATCTTTTCATACTCAGTATGAGAGATTGCATTAAGCAATATTGTCCTAGCCTTATGGTGATTTTTGAAATCCTTCTTCTGGGCTTCGGTCATTGATTTTCTGTCAACTTTCTTGCCATCCTTATTTGTAGGATGTTCATAGCAATCAATAACCAAGTCCCACAAATCAGCATCATACCCAAGGAAGAAACTTTCTATCCTGTCCTTCCAGTAATCAAATTTCTCTCCATCAAACATGGGAGGCTTTGTGCTGATTCTATCCCCTTCATATTTGTTATAATTGGATGTAGATGTATCACCCATAATGACAAACAGATATTTATCAAAGTAACTTTTCTCACTGGATCTTTACTGACACGGTTAAGTGGTAGCACACGCAGAACCGGAGCTCTGATGCCAACTGAAGGTGAGAAAATTACTTAGAAGGGGAGGTTGAATAAGTATGACAAATAATCCAAGATTCAAACACATTTATTTTTATCCTAGTTCGTTGAACTCAACTACTCCAGTCCACCCTCTCAAGACTGATTTTCCTTTCTCAGTCAATGACTTAATCCACTATTTAATCAAACAGATTACAATAGTAACACCTAAGAACAACTGTTCTTAGTCTTCTCAAGAGCTACTGATCCCAACTGGATCCTCTTAAGGAAACCTTTTTACAATCAATGTAAAACTAATACAAGAGTAAGAATGCTTCTAAGAAGCTATTATCACAACTGTGATATTTCTCTTAAGTTTAAGAACAATGTTACAGCAAAATAAAATATAAGAGCTTTGAGAGATTTTATTTGATGAGTGATTTTTGCAAGTTGTTCGTTACTGAAGAAGATGGAGTGGACTTCTTTATATAGGCACTTAGATCCATGAAGTCTTCTCAACGTTGAAGGTTGTGCTGAAAAGCCTGGAGCCTTTTGTCTTTACATTGGAGGCTGTGCTGAAAAAGCCTAATGCCTTTTGTCTTTTACTTTGCAGAAACTTTCCTTAGAATGGAATGCACAGATAAACCCTTTTTGTATGTGTTCTTGTGTCTAGAATAAAAGAGGAAAGAGGTGTTAAGATATGCCAACGTACATATTCAAATTTTCTTCACTAAGTAAGTTCAGCTATCAACATCAGAGTCTGGATCTTCAGAATCTCCAGAGTAGAGATCTTCTGGATCTTCAGAGTCTTGGGATGTTCTTCAGATTATGCTGAATCAGAGTATGTGCAGCTTGTGTGCTTGAGCGTGTAATTCTGTCAGAGCAGAGTCTTCTATATCAGATTCTCAATACTTATGCAGCGCAGTATCTTCAGAGTCTTCTGATGACTAAGCTTCTGAACTCTCAGAGTCTTTTATTCTTTGGAGGCTTCTGCTTCAGAATCTTTAGTAGATAGCACTCAGATTCTTCTGGAGGCAGCGTTCAGATCTTCATCTAAGATGTTCTTCAACCTTTGAAGCCTTTCATAATATCATTGTTCAGATCCAAATTTGCTCTTTAAGAATATTTTCTTTAGTACTTGTAGCAAACAGTCTAGAACAAATTTAGAGTATATAATTCTTGAATACAAAATTCATAAGTGTTATCATCAAAACATAGAGATATTACTAAGAAACAATCTGTGTTCTTACAGAATTACTTCATCATCTTCACACAGGCAGCTTTACACCCCTTGATTCACAACCCATACTGGAACCAATATAAGAGGCAGTTTCGGAGTTACTTTCTGGAAGATTTCTCAGATTTCAGCTTTGACAATACAATCTCCAAGATGTCAGAGTGATATTCCTTCCTTATGCACAAGATCAAGGATGATGGTGTCTTGATCTTCATCTTTACCAGTCATATAAAATAGTTGGATAGAGGCCCAAATACCTTACTTGATCCATTGTTACCTAATGACAGACCTAAAAGGAATACACTGTCATGTTCACCATGAGCTTGGAGCAGTAACCCAATGTCACAACATCTTGTCTGACATTCTACCTTCATCAAGTCCCAGATTTGTTTAACCACAAACAATCTTGACACATAACTGCACTCTTGCAGCAACAGATCCTGGATAGAAATATAACTCTCTCATATCAATGGTAACCAGTGCACATGAATGGAAAACATAAGACGCATCTTCATGTCTTCAAGAACTCATTCTCTGTTCAAAACACATGTTGAACGCATTCACTTACTGCTTGAACCACGAGCAAGTAGTACACCCATCAAACAGAAGCTCTACCCCTATTTTTGATGACAGCTGCTCCAAGATCACCACCTTATCTCTTATGACCAACTCCATGCTCATACAGAGAGGAGGCACCAAACTGATACCCTCTTCCTAGAGTTACTTGTAGCAGAAGAGACCACTTCTCCACAAGTATTTAGGCTGAGTACAAGATAAACCCCGCATAAGGACTTTATCACATCAGAATGCACTCAATACCTTCACATCATACTCCAAGACAGTCCTTTTACCTTATCATTCTCCCGTATGACAAGATAGAGTACCTCTTAGCCACGAAGTAAATCACAAGTTCCACAAGAGATCTTCATATATCAGAGGGTTCATATCACAGACACACCATCCCATGGTTCTTTATGTGCCCATACTGGACTTACTGCTGCCTAGTAATCCAACTGAAGATCTTCACAGCCCCACCAGCTTGATCCAAAAGAATGAAATCTTCTATACACAACTTAGGGCTTCTACTACAAGCTCCAATATATGTGAACAGAAACAGATCCTCCTTTGGTCTTCAACCAATTACCCCTCTGCACCAGAGTAATATGTTCCAAGCATGAACAGTCCCAGACCCTTATGTGGTTTTCAAATACCTACCCTTCTGCCTAAGAATAGTTTTCAAATACAGACACACTGCTTAAATAGCTAAATGCCACTGTTTGGTTATTCAGCATCTTTCAGAGCTCTAGAGAATCTGCTAATCCACCTGGCCACTTTGATCTTCAAGTCTCAATTTCTTCTTGCTTCGAAGCAAGGCATCTACTCCTTCACACAACTCCCGCAAACTGCATGATATGAAGCATTAATTCCATTCATACCTGAGAAGATCAACTTATCTTCAAATGATGTGCCACAAGATCACTTGAGCCCTTGAAGTTTTCTGCTTGATGTCATAACTTTGGTTAAGACATTCAGGCTTTGGAGAGTTCAGGCTTTCACTCTCCCACTTAGAAGATATCAGTACATAGGCTTGATATCAAGTTGTAGTAGACAACCTCAATCCTGCTTTGTTGTACCACAACAATTACCTTGAAGTGCATTTGCTTCATGAAACTCCTCTTTAGAAAAATCAAACAAGCCAACACTTGATTCTTTTAGGGAGGAAGGATCACACAAGTCTTTACAAAAGGATTCCCGTTTTCCTTAAGTATAGACTTCTTCAGAAAATCAAAGACAACTGCCACTTATCCTTGACCTCCACTATGACCAAGGTCATATGCTCCTATGCACTTAGATCAGAAATAAACTGACCCAAGCAGTGTTATCACCAACACCATATTCTAGACAAGTTTCTTGCCAGGAAACTCTCTAGCTAATATATCAGGTGCTTCTAGTGGAAACTAGAACACAACTGCTGCACTCAATACTCTTATAGAGCAGGTTGTCTTTATCTTGACTCCCATCAGCACTCCATTCTAGTCTTAGTTTCTTGTCAGGAAACCTACTATAATAAGGTCAGATCCATCTTTATCTTTATTGACCTAGTGATTCACTCCTTGAATCAACAGAGTTCTGGAATGTTTCAACATCAGGTTGAACATCAGATCCTTGACGTAAACCAAGCATATCAGGGGACTGAAATTTGTGCACCACTGATAGGTCATCTTTATCAACAACTAAGGATAATTCATTAAATATTTGAGAATATCTCAAATAGCAAGGAATGTTAAATCCTTATAATGAATCCTTCTCTGAACTTCATGGATAACCAATTAAATATGTGTGTAGTCCACAGATAGCAATTGGTCTTAAATCCACAAAACTTCAAGAATACCAGGGCTGAAGCACCCTTGACTTAACCTGCCTATGTCTTCTTCTGCTGAGAGAATCCTTGCAAGTCATGAGTGGGGAAAATAAATCACCTTCCGCTATCTTCTCTATATAGATTCCAGAAAACTGTAGAACACAACAGAACAGTCCAGGCACACAACCAAACACAGTTGCAGGCACCATCTTCCAATCATCTACACAACTGCCACAGTCATGCATCAAACTGAATATAGGCCAATCTTCTTCTAGGGACATTAGAGTTCTTTTATCAGAGAAATATGCAGCAGAACCACCAAAAAAACATGCCCTACACAAGATGTTTGATCATCCAACAGGCCATAGGATAGAAGTAGCCACTCTTCCTTTGGCATAACATGCAGCTGTTCATAAAGCTCCTATATCATAGGGCACAACAGCAGATGCCTGGACTCCTTCACTCCATAAGCTGTAGCTCAGCAAGATCATCAAATCAGCTGCATCTTTTCCTTGTTTAACCACCAGAAAGTATCTCCCAATATCTCATCCAAAACAGACAGTATGCCTGCTCTGATACCAATTGAAATTCTGGCTATGCAGATCACATGTGTTCCAAGAACATTGATCTCTGCTCAACAAGGACGAGGACAGACCATGACCAATTTAAATTTCTTTAAATTGTCCTAATGTCATGACCAATGTCACAACCTCTGTTGTGACATCTGCAGTCTGTCATACTATTTATCTAACCATTTAAAGTACAAAATTGTAAATGCAGTAAGATAAATAACACAATAATTGTTCACCCAGTTTGGTATCAACAACACCTACATTTGGGGGCTACCAAGCCAGGGAGGAAATTCACTATTAGTAGAATCAATTTAAAGTTAAACCTCCAGTTTGCACTTCTCACTTAATCTCTACCCAATGACACTTCAGCCTAGAGACACTCTAGTACCTGAGTATACCCACTCACTTCCCATAAATCACACAACAGTCATATCAAACAATTACAAAAATAGTATGAAGAGACACTTCATACACACCTTGATCTTGCTTTACAGCTTTGATCAAGGAACTCATACACTCTTGCTTCACAGCTTCGAGTGAGACACAACCTAGAATCTACCTAACCAATGCAATCATCGACCAGACAATTGCTTGGATTACAAGTATTCCTAAGCAGACTTTATATGTGAAGACTAGCCTTCTTCACTCTCAAATATGTCTAACACAATGTATCAAAAGATACAAAGGGTGACTTACAACACAAGGGACTCTTAAACCCTATACCTCTATTTTACAGTCTGGTTTTTCTTGATGTGAGTGCTTGCCTTTCTTCTGCTTCTGCTCCTCCTTTTATAGTCGTGCAGATTGGGCTTGGGCTGTGCAGAAGTAACAAATATTAGTTTTAACAAAATAAAACTAATTTCCACAATTCAAGGTGTTGTCCAATTAGGTCACGCCATGGTCAGCATTGCCTTAAATCTCTCCTGAGATAACTCAGGAGTCATAACATGTTTCCTGATATTTAGCCTGAGATATATCAGGTATCATAACAGAAAAAAAAACCCAGCCCGTCTGATGTCATACGATCTATGTCATAACATTGTTCATGACATTCAGCTTCACTTCCTCTTAGCTGACCAGCTTGCCCTGCTGAACACTTCTGCAGAATGTTCATCATGACAGTCATAGTTTCTCCCAATCTTCTGTAGAATGGTATTAGAAACAAGTATATTCAAGTTTCCTAAAGGGTCTCCAAGATCCTTTTATGAATACCAATATAATCTGTTCTTGTTCCTAATCCATCTCCTTGACATATTTACTGATGAGGTGTTTTCAACATGGTCTTAAAAATCCAAACCAATTCTGTCAAGAGATATACACTAGCAGCTCCTTCTGTTGTCATGCAACTTTGTCTTGCAACTTTGTCTTGCTTAAAACACATGACAACACACCTCACTCACTACCTGTGAGGAACTTCACCACAACTTAACCTGTTGTGGCTGCACACCTCACACTGCCTGTGAGGAACTAGGCTACTGCTAACCCATAGCAGTGCCTGTTGTGCCAGACAGCTATGTCATTACTTTGGTAATGACATTCATGACAACAATCCTTTCTTCAACCTCTGCTAGCTCCTGCTTGCTCTTGCTGCACTCGACCTTGATGTCAGCCTCTGCTAGCTCCTGCTGCACCAGATGTGATGACATGACAGCGGTTCTGTCATCAGTAGCTCCTGCTGCACATAGCTCCTGCTGCACCAGATGTAAACACATGACAACAGTTATGTCATCAGCTCCTGCTAGCTCCTGTGGCACCATTACTCCTGCAGTTTCTCACACATGGCAGTAGTTCTGTCATGACAGCAGATGGATGTCTTAATGGATGTCACGACATTCAGCATGACATTAATATTAAAACACTCCACAACAGTTCTTTCACCAGCTCCTACATGCTTCTTTAGCGATGTCATAACTATGGTAATGACATCCTGCTTAACATTAGTGCAGAGTTATGTTTTACCACAATTTAGCCAATCGTAGAACCATGGACAATTCTATGTCATAGAACCATGGAACTAACATATACAACAAAGGTGCATAATTCATGATTATTCCATTACCCTTCAGAGTCCTGTGATGAATGGAATGGTAGGTATGTCCATGAAATGTAGGCACTGGGTTACCACTTAAATATATTTGAATGGTGTTGCGGTGAGAATCGGATATCAAGCTGTTGATTAACTTGAATCTTAATTCATTGAAATTTACCATTGAGCTTTGATTTATCTAAACGAAAGGTTAAAGAAAGAAAAACCTTTTACGCAACGTAACAACAACGCTAACGATTCGGGGATCGGGGGTTGGTTATGCCTAGGTAGGTATTTCACATGCTAAACATCTGCAGTACTCTACAAGAACCTTTTGTGTGTATGTATGCTAAGTTATCTAAGTTATTGTTTTCTAGGGTTATGGGGTCAAGGTTAAGGTAAAGGTTAAGGTAAATACCTAATGATAGTTTTAAGTTTGCTCGCAAAGATATCTCATCTTATGCCTACGTATCCTTACTAGGATGGAATCAGAGCAACTGTAGTTCTCCTCAATTAGGTCGAGGAATACATGACTATGGTCAAGACTCCAAGGAGGAACAAACATAACAATGTTTGTATAGAGTTTGAAAAAACTCTCTAGATCTAAGTTTAATACTCAAGGGGATCGACATTTTCAAAAGCCAAGAGGGGAGTAAGTAATCACGACAATGATTCTTACATAGAGTTAACAAAATCTATCTTAAGGTTCAAATTGAAGGATACTCCTAACAAGGGGTAGGTCTTTTAGACTTAAAGAAAAATCTAATGAATATAGGTTCTAACTTAACTAAGTTAAAGGACCTAAATACTTAACCAAGTCAAGGGGAAAAGATATGGGCTATCTATGACTGTTAAGTCAATAGAGAGACTAACAAGTTCCATCGCTTGGGGAGAGCTTAACAAAGTTAAATCACATATAAACATTCATTCAAACATGATGAAGGTATAAAGTCATTGTAACAACCAAGAAAGATTAGGGCAAGCATGTAACAGCATGAAACAAAAATGATAACAAAACAACTTGATGGGAACTAACAAGTTCCATCCCATATAAATCAATATTGACAAAGATAAGTAGAAACAAAGATATGATCAACTTGAAATACAACAAGCATGGTAACAACCAAAAGTTTGCATTTAACATAACATTGTTCAAAGATCATGAAGGCAACAAACCAACAAGAACAAGCACGAAACATGTGCAACAACAAGTTCATCAATGGTAAGCAAACAAAACTCATGCATACAAGTTACAACTTGAGTCAAACATGGTATATGAATCAAAAAAAGATAAGTGTAACAAAAATAAATCATTTTCAAGGCATATTGATGACAATCAATCATGGATAAGCAAGGAGAGTGACAACTATTCAAGCATGGGTTCAAACTTCACATAAGGGAAGGTAAATAAGATTCATAGTATCTTTCAAAGCAAGAATAAAAAATAAACATGTTATGGTTCTAATAAGACACATAAACAAGTAAGGTAAGGTAGGGGGTGTTGAGGGTCATGTTCTTGAGGTTACAACATCAAGAAACACACAAGCATTCATAGAGAAGTTCCAAGTCATACATTCACATTCATGTATTTACAAAGGCAAGAATCAAACCCTAAACATGTTATGGTTATAACAAGATACATAAACAAGTAAGATGAGGTTAAGGGATCATGTTCAAGAGGTTATAATATCAAGAGGCATGTCACAAGCAATAAAATTTTCAAGGCATGGTTTTCAACAGCAAACAAGTGATCAAACATACCATATGGAACATATAAATGATGTTTACAAACATCACACATCAAGAGAGGAGTTTAAACATTAGATAGCACATGAAGTGGCCAAAATGCCATGTTTGAGCAAGAACATTGTGACTGACACAAATGCAACATTTTAATAACCATTAAGTGATTCAACACAACACATATAACATGTAAATGATGTTTACAAACATCTAGCACCTATGCTTAAATAGAAACACAAAGTTGCTTATAGAAATGAAACATTAAGCAAACTAGAAAGCAAAACCAAATGAGACAATCAAAACCATACAAGTTTAAAAGCAAACCAAAGTTCAAACATGACCTATAACAGATATTAAACATGTTCATACTCAATGCACATTAAAAACTTGCATGATTCTAAAAGTATCTAGTTATGAGTACTTACCTCTTGTAGCCTCATTATGAAAATGAGCAAAGCAAGAATTCCAGTTGAGATGTGGTGATTCAAACATCCTCAACATGCTCCAAATAATCTAGTCAAGTGGTCCAAACTCCCTCAAAGTGTCTGCTTTGACATAATGATACTTTTGGCTAGGAATGACCAAGAACTTCCAAGAGCAAACCTCTGAAATGGTGTTACAGAAGTGTGTTAATGATTTGGATAGCTCAAACAACTTATATGTAAGGTTTTTGAAGGGTTAGAGTAGCTAGAAATGAAGTGGATAGAGTTTTTGCTTCAAAAATGCAAAAAGTCAAACTATCTTGAATTGACAGTTAACTTTTTGAATGAGGCGTTTTCTGGTAAAGGTGAGTGCTTGAACAGCTTCAACATTTCATTTATGATCTATTTGAAGTATTAGTGGAAGTGTTAGATGGCTGGAAGAGGTTTGGACAGAGTTTATGCAAAACAGGTTTTTGTGCTACAAGAGAACAAAGTTCACAACTTGTAAGAAGGTTATAATCGGAGGAATGAGAGAGGTTTTTCCTGGTTTCTAGCTCAATCTGGTGTGGTTTGGATGTGATAAGAGTGTCCTATTTATAGGCAAGGTCAGAGGGCAAGTGGTATGGGCAATTCAGATCTTTTTGCAAAGTTTTGTCTTTTTGGAGGGAAGAGTGAGAAAATCTCACTTGTGATCTTGTTTTTGAGAAAGAATGAGTTTCCAATGCATTTCATCATTACTAACATCCTATAAAGAGGTGGTATGAAATGAAATGAGACTTGTATATGATGCAGCAACTGAGTTGCAGCAGATTTGGCATAAAGTTTCTCTTTCATGGTTACTTAATTGTACTTTCTTTGAATAAACAATTCACTTAACCAAAATTATGTTTTTTTGCTTGTGGTACCTTCTTGTACTATCATCAAATAAACCTCTAAACATCAGAACATAAGCTAACTAAGTGGTTAGGAGGGATTTGGCTGGTTTATGCATCCATTGGCAAGAGTTGTATTTGATTTTGTGACATGACAAACATTTAACTTACCTTCTTGGATTCTCCCTAACAATAAGGGCTGAGAAAATGTTCTTGTACTTTTTAAAAAGCCCCAAATGTGATCTACAATTTTCATGTTTTAAAAAAGTTCAAATTCCCAAGGGAACTATGTCAAAAACCCTCATGAAGTTTGTTGCAAAAGCTGACTTACAAGCCAATAAACAAGGAAATTTGCTGTGTTAAAATTCTTCACAGCTTGATGAGCTCATAACTCAAAATCCATTCATTTTTGTACCTCAACCCTACAGGACACTTTTGCATGACTCCTCAAGATCTTTACAATAAGCTTTGAACCACTCCAATTGGATGTGTGGTTAGGAAGTTATGATCATTTCAGGTTGGCTTAAAATTAGGGTTTTTAAATGAACCCTAGTTTCTTGATTTGCGAGTTACCCATAAATCCTTGATTAAATCTTCACAAAACTCACTAGTTAGGCATAAAATGATGTTGGAAACTTTGATTTCTTCAATTTGGGGTCAAAACCTAAAAAGTTAAAGAGTTGACTTTCCAGATAGACGAACCGAACGATGGAAATCTTAAGGATCGATCCTAAATATTATGGGATCTTTGAGCCTTTCAAACTTCTCGAGGAGACTTTAATAAGTCATAGGAGTACCATGAACCATGATTCATGCCTTGAAAAACGATCTAAGCCAAAAGTCAAACTTCAGTTGACTTTTTCCACTAGAAACCCTAATTAGGGTTTTACACTGCACTGCTCCTATTCTTTTGGTAACAACCTCAAATAGCACTTGTTCTTGGCAATGTATGAGCCTCTTGATGATATGAATACTTGATTTTTAGAAGATCAATCCAACACCTTGACTGATTAATCCACAGGGTCCTTGATTTTGACAGTAGATAACACATGCTTGATGCACTTAGAATGATAATGGAATCTAGCGGTCAAAATTTGGGGTATGACAGTTGCCCCTATTTAAATATCTTCACTAGATGGCAATGAGAGATAGCAATCTCCATAGAATCATGGTGAAAGGTATTTAAATATAGCAAACCAAAATTTTTTCCCTTAGACACGATGGTATACAAAAGGACAAATGTTGATCATGCAATGAGTCCTAAGAATGATGCTTTATGATGCTCGAGTGCAAGAAAATGCTGACACAAGCAAAAGGAAAAAAAGGAAGAACAATATAACGAGTAAAAACTCACTAGGAACACAGACACACTTGGGAGAGATCCAAAGCATACCAACCAACAGTTCAGATATGACTAATGATGGTACTTTACGGGGATCCTCCATACAGGGGACATGGAAAAAACTCCAACGGGGAAGACAAACCTCCACTGGGTAAAACAAATCCACTGAGGGATTCAAAATATAAAATATACGGCCCTTATTGGGGAACAATCCAATGTGGATTTTCCTTGCAACGAAGAGTTCAAATGGGATCTTCAGGACAAGACTAGAAATAAGACCAGACTCACCGGGGATGCTAGTGGCTACTAGACCTCCAAGACTTGCTGGGGACATCTAGAGACTCACTGGGGATGCTGGTAACAACCAACCATCCTAAGATCAGGTTTAGATGAACATTGCCAATAACCACTGGGCTTTAAAATGGATACAGTAATGACCAAATCCGTGATGCTAACAACAAATCGGACTTTAAACAATTCCAGTCAAAACATTATTGGGCTCTTAAATAAACATGGTGACAACCAAATCAGTAATACCAATAACAATTGGATTTTAAGCAATGCTAGTGACTACTGAACTTTCTATGGAAATGTTGATAACAAACAACATTCAGAGAATATAACAGAGTTGGATGAAAATTGCCAATTATAATTGGACTTTAAACAATGCTAGTAACCATTGGACTTCTAGGAGGATATGGTGACAACAAAATCAATGATAATAACGATTGGATGTTAAGCAACGCCAGTAACTACTGGACTTTATGAGGAATACTAGTGACAAAAAGATTTCCAAAAGGATATGGTGACAACCAAATCAACAATACCAATAACGATTGGATTTTACAAAAACACCAGCAAACATTGGGTCTCAGTAGAGTCGGTTAACAAACGGGACAACGATTGGAGGTATAGATTCAGGTAAACACCAGATCTTAAGGACAAGATGCAACATTAGTAACGACTAAAATTTGGTAACCATCAATTAGCAGTATTGGATAGGGGTCAGCGACCAGCCTATTGCTAGTCAGAACTAGACTTCACAGGGGAATCTGTTGACAACTAGACAAGCCAGAACCAAGGGGCTAGTAACAACTAAACTTCTCGGGGAATCCAGAAAAAAATAAAATCTTTACTAGGGACTAAGCCAAAACAGAGAATTTCCTTATAGTGAAGAGTTCAAACAGGATCTTCAAGAAACAACTGGAGGATTAGGTAATAAATAAAACATCTTAAGAAATATCGCCAATAACCATTGGGATTTTAAATGGATATGGTAATAACTAAAATCGAGATTCCAATAACAATTGGAATTTAAACAATGCCAATCAAAACATTATTGGACTTATTAGGGATAAGGTGACAACTCTAATCCACAACACTAGTAACAAATAGATTTTTACACAGAACGTCAATCAAAACATTACTGGACTTCACACAGGGATAACCATCAAACAAAGATGCCAATATCATTTGGACTTTAAACAACACCAGTCAAAACATTACTGGGCTTCAGGGGATTACTCGTAACGATTAGATTGAAATGCCAATGACAATTGGGCTTCAAAGAAGGGTCAGTCAAAACATTATTAGGTTTCCAAACAGATATGGTAACAACCAAATCGAAAATACCAATAATAATTGGATTTCCGCAAGGATTGCTAGTAACGACTAGAATTCTTGGGGATATAGGTATTCATCACCAATAATACCTAAACCATATAACTTTAAAAAGTTAAGGTAACAACCAAAGGGTAAGCCTGTGACAACAGGTCCGATGCAACGGAGTTCGGTAACGACCAAAGGATCTCAAGATGGTATCCAATAACTACTAGGGAAGGAACACCTGACAGATTCTTGACAAAGAAAACCATCCAACCAGAACACCATGGCCACAACCAGAACAAACCAAACCAAGATGTATGCTGAAAAATGCATATGCAAAAAGTATGATGCAGATGCAATGCCGAACGACTTGCAGGGGAAAGCAACAAAAGATAGATAACGATCTATCACACCGGAGGCAAAAAGAATCACACTGAACCCTAACGCTAGGGAATGGTATTAATCCCCGGGAGAGGAAACGATCCATGTTCTTGCAAACTTGCTGGAGAGAGGTCACAACTTCAATACAATTGACAAAAATAACTATTCAGAGATATTGGCACTTCGTAGCGCGGCGGCGTGGGGAAGGAAATCCCCATAGACCTCATATTTCTGAAATGATGGTATCAAGGTTTCAACTGCTCTTCCCTCATGAGAGGAGTCTAATTTTACACCGTCATGTCATAATCAAAGTTACGTCTTGCTTGTTGTTAATTAACTTTCTTCAAAACAAATTTTGTTTTTTCAAAAAGGTTTGCTTTCAAAAATCATTATTTAACGAATAAGTGATATTTTGCATAACAACAGAGGTAGAGCATAAACAAAGATTGGTTCGAATCTGATTTTATTCAAAGATAGAAACTTCCAAAAGAAAAAGTCTCGTGGAACAATTACAATTTGGAAAAATGGCAATATAGGTAAAGGTTTACAAAAATCCAACGATCATCCAGACCTACCTAGCTAAGAGTCAGTCTGAAATGTTGCCTCTGAAGAGAGTAGTGGAAAGTGAGCCTTTTTTTGATGATCTTCTATAGTAGTGATAGCTCCTAATGCAATGAAATTCCTTTGTTACTCATTTTGGTCTAAGCCGCTTTTCCAAGTTTTCGACTTAGCAAGCTTTTCTTTCTTTTATCCCTAATTTTTGCCTGGATCTCCTTCATAGGTTATAATCCACCAGGATGCCCCTTTTTTTTTTGCCTAAATTGCCCTTCTAGGTTTTCAACTTAGCGGTTTTTTTAGGCATAATATTTTCTTACTGTATTTGAGTTTATAGGATGTGGGAGTTGTTCACCATTCATCGTCGCAAGGATTAGAGAGCCTCCAGAAAAGACCGTCTTCATAATGAATGGGCCACCGTAGTTTGGCATCCACTTTCTGCGCATGTCTCAATCTTTCGGAGTACCAACTCACCCTCTTTATATTCTTTACCCTGGAATCTTTTGTCGAAGGCTCTATTTATTCTCTTTTGGTAGAGCTAACTGTGGCTCATTTCTGTCATCTTCTTCTCGTCAATGAGATTTAGAGTATCGAATATTTCTTTCACCCATTCAACTTCTTCGAGCTTGGCTTCCATTAAGACCCTTAATGAAGGTATCTTAACCTCAATATGTAATACTGCATCCATCCCGTACACCAGGGAGAAAGGGGTTGCCCCTATTGAAGTGCAAATAGATATTCTATATCCGTGTAAAGGGAATGGTAGCATTGCATGCCAATCTTTGTAAGTCACTACCATCTTCTGCACAATCTTTTTAATGTTTTTGTTTTCAGCTTCAACAACGCCATTCATCTTAGGCTGGTAAGGAGAAGATTTGTGATGTTTAATTTTAAAATTGTCACAGAGCTCCTTCATTGTTTTGTTGTTTAGATTTGTCCCATTATCTATAATGATCTGGTTAAGGATTTTGTAACGATAGATAATCTCCTTTTTAATAAATTGGGCAACCACTTGCTTTGTTACATTTGCATAGGATGCAGCTTCTACCTATCTAGTGAAATAGTCGATAACGATGAGGATGAACCTATGACTGTTAGATGCTTTGGGCTCAATCGCTCCAATCATATCAATGCCCCACATTGAGAATAGCCAAGGCGATGTTAACACGTTCAGAGGATGTGGTGGGACGTGCACCTTGTCCGCATAAATCTGGCATTTATGACATTTTCAGGCAAATAGGATACAGCCAGTCTCTAAAGTCAACCAGTAATAACCAGCCCTCAAGATCTTCTTTGCCATGGCATGACCGCTTGCATGAGTACTAAAGGCACCTTCATGAATATCTGTCATTAGCATGTTTGCTTCTCTTTTGTCAACACATCTAAGTAAGACCATATCGTGAATTCTTTTATACAGAGCATTATTGCTAATGAAGAACTTGGATGACAATCTTCACACAACCCTCTTATCAATTTTAGAGGCATCAACTGGATACTCTTGATTCTGAAGGTAATTTTTGATGTCATAAAACCAAAGTTTTCCGTCAGAGTCTTCTTCAGTCATCATGACGTATGCTGGCGCAATCTTTCTTTCAATACTAATTAAGGGAGCTTCGTTGACAAACTGAACCTTCCACATTGATTCTAGCATGGCTAAAGCATCAACAATGTAATTTTCAGACCTCGGG
This sequence comes from Lathyrus sativus, assembly GCA_963859935.3. Lineage (NCBI taxonomy): Eukaryota > Viridiplantae > Streptophyta > Magnoliopsida > Fabales > Fabaceae > Lathyrus > Lathyrus sativus. Next base: position 279,285,425 of record OZ012740.1, on the reverse strand, counting down.
ACGTGTTTGAAAGCGATCTCTTCAAAATACTCGATCATCTCCAAAATGTAGTCTTTGTAAAGAACCTGTTTTTTGTCTCGGATCTCCCATTCTCCCTTGAGTTGATAAATCACCAAGGCAGAGTCGCCAATTACTTCCAAAATATTAATGCGAAGGTCAATGGAAGCTTCAAGACCTAAGATGCAGGCTTCATACTCAGCTATGTTATTTGTACATTTGAAGCACAATCTTGCAGTAACTGCAGTGTAACCACTAGTAAGGTTTTCCAGAACAACACCAACACCATGACCTCTTTTGTTGGATGCACCTTTGAACATCATTTTCCAATGGTAACCAGGTTCGGAACCCTCTTCAAGACTGGGTTCTTCTTTAGATTTGTAAAGAAACATGACATCTTCGTCAGGGATGTTGAATTTGAGCTGCTGATAATCTTCAGCAGGTTGATCAGCAAGGTAGTTTGATAAGACGCTTCCTTTTAACGACTTTTGTGAAACATATTTAATGTCATACTCTGACAAGAGCATGTGCCATCTTGTAAGTCTTCCCGTCTGAGCAGGTTTCTTGAATATGTACTTTATTGGATCCATTTTGGATATCAACAGAGTAGTGTGACAAATCATTTACTGTCTCAGAAGTTTTTCCGCCCAAGCCAACGCACAACAAGCTTTTTCAAATGGAGAGTAACGACTTTCACAATTGGTGAACTTCTTACTGAAGTAGTAAACTGCATGCTCTTTCTTCCGTGGCTCATCTGTTTGGCCCAAGACACAACCCATTGATTCTTCGAGCACAATCATATAAATGAAGAGAGGTCTTCCAGGCACAGGAGGGATCAATATCAGAGACTCTTGAAGGTATCCTTTGATATTTTCAAATTATGACTGGCAATTTTTGTTCCACATAACCGCTTGATCTTTTTGTAACAACTTAAAGATTGGCGTGCAAGTAGGAGTCAAGTTGGAGATAAATCTGGAGATATAATTCAATCTGCCAAGGAAACCTCTAATTTGTTTCTCAGTTTATGGTGCAGGCATTTCCTGGATGGCTCATACCTTGTCGGTATCTACTTCGATTCCATATTGATTGACAATGAAGCCGAGTGGTTTGCCAGATCTAACTCCGAAGGTATTTTTGGTAGGATTTAGTCTCAATTGATACTTCCTGTGTCTTTTAAATAACTTCAACAGATGATCAAGGTGATCTTCTTTGATCTGAGACTTGGCAATCATATCATCGACGTAAACCTCAATTTCTTGGTGCATCATGTCATGAAATAATGCTACCGTGGCTCGTTTATATATGGCCCCAACATTTTTCAAACCAAAAAGCATTACCGTATAACAATAAGTACCCTAGGGTGTGATGAAGGTTATGTTTTCCATATCATCCGGGTCCATTTTTATCTGGTTATAGCTGGAGAAACCATCCATGAACGAATATACTACAAAGCTGGTTGCATTATCCACTAAAGTTTCGATATGCGACAGAGAGAAATCATCCTCTGGACTAACTTTGTTAATATCCCTGTAATCTACACACATTCTGACTTTACCATCCTTTTTAGGTACAGGTACAATGTTGGCCATCCACTCAAGCTATTTAGAAACTGCTAGGAAACCTGCGTCGATCTGCTTTTTAACCTCATCTCTGATTTTGAGGGTCATGTCGGGTCTGGACCTTTCAAGCTTCTGCTTAACCGGAGGACACTCAGGTTTAAGAAGGAGTCTATGCATTACAATATCGGTATCCAACCCAGACATATCTTGGTAGGACCAAGCAAACACATCTACATAATCTTTGAGAAGCATTACCAATCTGTTCTTAACATCTGCCCCTAGTGATGCCCCAATCTTGACCTCTCTTTTTACCTCTTAGGAGCCTATGTTGATGACGTCGATGTGTTCTTTGTACGGTTGAAGATAGTCGTCTTCGTACTCAGTCATCTTTATCAGTTCTTCAAGAATCTCAAAATCTTCATCACTCTCATCTTCAGCTTGGAATACATGTGAACCAAAGTCATAAGGAACTGGATGATCATCAGATTTAGCGGGTGATGGAGGTTCCCTACATGTGCTAACAGGTTTAAAATGAGAAAACACACACAAAGAGATGCACGATGAGTTCTTTTTTACAAAAAAAAAGTGAAAACAGTAAAACACAACAACAAAATAGAAGTTTAACAAAACACTCATTCATTGATTGATCTTTTTAATAGCAAAAGTGTGGCCCATACAAAATGATCCACTGGCCCTGGGCATGACCAGGGATTTCAAACAGAGAAAATGCTAACAAGCAAAACAAACAAATTACTCGAAGAGTGGTAACATGACAAGAACTTCAACGACCTCCCAATTGAACAGGACGACTTTATCTCAGAATACCAGGTCGTCAATGTAACTCACTTCAGCATCTTCTTCGATAGTGTTTACTTAAATACTGTCATTTACGAAGATCTCTTTTAGGCTCTTCAGGCGCTTGTCGTTGACTTCTGATTCTTCATCTAGAGTTGGTTTATAACCCAACCCTTGCTGGTTGTTCTTCACCCGAGCGTTAGCCTCAATTACCTCTCCCCAACCTTGCGGAAGACCTCCCTTTATGGCATTTTTAATATCTGGCCAGAGACGAAAGATGGACCGTGTGTAACAACAGCGTCCTCAATCAAGACAACATGTGCAACTTTTAATGCTTGAAAAGTTGTTTCCAATGCATCTTCATCAGCTTCAATGTAACAGAAGGAGGATAGATTGCTCACCATCAGGTCCTCTATGCCATGCACTAAGATCAACTGATCCTCAATAATGAACTTCATCTGTTGCTGTAATGTGGATGTGACAGCGCCCACTGCATGTATCCACGGCCTTCCCAGCAGATAACTATATGTCAGATTTATGTCCATTACCTAGAAGGTGATTTTAAAGATCTGGGGTCCCACCATGATCAGCAAGTCAACCTCTCTAATTACGGTTCTCCTCGATCCACCAAAGGCCTTCACAATCAAAGAGGTGGCTCTCATTTCAGCTCCTTTGAATGCCAACTTGGCCAATGTCCTTTTGGGCATCATATTGAGAGTTGACCTAGTGTCAACAAGTACTCTGGAAAGTGTATCCTCTTCACACTTAATAGACACATGCGAGGCACGATTGTGCTTGCGATCGTTAGTGGTCAAGTCATCATTGTTGAAGCTCAGTGTTTTGCAGGCTAAGATGTTAGCAACAACGGAGTCGAATTGCCCCACAGTGATGTCTTCCGTTATATGGGCTTGTGTTAGTATCTTCAATAGAGCTTGTCGATGAGCGGGAGAGCTTAACAGTAATGACATAATTAAGATCTTGGGTGGTGTTTGGTTGAGTTGGTCCACTACCCGGTAATCACTCCGGCAAATTATACTAAAAAATTCTTCCTCATCCTGCTTTGGGACTTCTTTCCCTTTCGTTTTTTCAATAACATGCTCTTTGGAGATGGTTTCCGTAGGAATGTTATTGGTTGCTTTGGGAACAGTGGAAGCTGCCTGTAGAGCAATAAAATTTAGCCTGGGTTGATATATACGACCACTGCGGGTCATTTTGCTTGCCCCGACAATGTTTATCACGTCCTTCTGCTTTCTTCCGGCTTTCATGTTGTACCAAGAGTAGTCGTGTTTCCAAGATACAACTTTTGTATTAAGACCCGTTCCCTTCCTTTGATCAAACTTTGGCTTCGGCTGGTCCATAGTTGGTGCAAGGTTTGTCGTGGAATACAGGCCCGACAACAGCGGGAGAAGCAGACTTACTACTCATAGTATTTAATACTGGCCTCTTTTTAGATTTCTTTGGTAAATTAAATATTGGCTCAATCACCAAGACATCTTCTTTTTTCTTCTTCCTACATATTTGTAGCAAATCTCCATCAACTATTGACTGAATATCCTTCTGTACTAGGTTACAACCCTGCAGATTACAATGACAATCACTGCAGCTTTCATGGGAACCTTTGATCTGACCCGCGTTTATCAATGTTCTATGTAACTCGACCAATGAAGTTTTGAATTCAGACCACTTGGAAACTAATCTTATATCAGAATCTTCCTCTACAGCATGAACACCACCATGGTTTGGAAAAAGATGGTTTTCCACATTAGGCTGGTTATCCTCAAAGGAGAGGATCTTCTTTTCAATCAATTCAGACACAATATGTTGGAGTTCTATGCAACCCTCGAGGTCGTGCCCCACAACATTTTGATGGAATGCACATCATGCGTTCGAATTGTAGTAATATGGTAATGGAGTTGGAGGGGGACCCAACTTCCTGGTCTGAATCAGGCCTTGCTGCACCATTAGAGGGTACAAATCAGTGTAACTCATGGGGATAGGTTGAATTCCTGGCCTTCTATTATGGAAAGCAGGCCTTGGAGTCGGTGCTCTTTGTTGTTTCTATGCTTGCAGATTGTGATTTTGTTGATAGGTGTTAGGCGCCTGTTGCTAAAAATTTTGTGGGTTTGGCCGAGGTTGAAACACCGACGTGACTCCAGACACATATCGCTGTTTCTGATATTTCGCTGAGGTTGTAGACGAGGTAACTGTTGATTTTATGGGCGGTTGCGTCTATTCTGAACCCTCTTGTCGTACATTATACCATTAGTCTCTCCTTCCTTCTTCTTGTGGAAGTTTTCCGGTGGCTTTTTCATTGTGCTAGCGCTAGCTGAACTCGTCACTTTGCCATTTTTCAAACCATCCTCTACCTTTACACCGACAACCACAATATCAGAAAAGTTGGTTGTGATACTGCTAATCATTCTTTCATAGAATTCAAGCCTGACGGTATCCACGAACCAATCAGCCAACTCTTTTTCCATCAGGGGATGTTCCACCTGGGCGGCGGTCCCATGCCATATCTAAGCATACTCTTTAAAAGATTCCGAGCTCTTCTGAGTCATACTGAGAAGTTGACGATGGTCTGGCGCTAAATCCCTGTTGGATTTATACTGTTGAATGAATGCATTAGACATATCTTGGAAGTAGTGGATTTTAGACTGATCTAGACTTAAGTACCATTTAGCAGAGCCACCCTTAAGACTGTCTTGAAACCAGTGTATCAACAATTTGTCATTCTCAATATGCGGGGCCATACATCGACAATACATGATCAGGTGAACCTTTGTGCATGTTGCTCCTTCTTACTTTTCAAATGTGGGTATTACAAATTTGGGAGGTAATACCAAGCCCAAAACCAAACACATGTCCTTGGCATCAGACCCAAAGACATTGTTTCCTTCTATGGCCCTCATTCTTCTAGCAATTAGGTCCATTTCAACCCATAGTTTCTCATGTTTCTCATCTTCAACCTTGAACCCATCGGGTACGTCAAATATTTGATGATTGCTTGAGCACCGGCATAAGTATAAATTGGATTTTGGAAATCCGTCATTAATGGAACACTTTGTGATTAGAAAATGGCTGATGATTGAATTGTTGAGCATCATTGAATGGAGCCATGAAATCCCTGGTAATGCCAAAAGGATGTTCTGTTGCTGAAGTTACTAATGGAGGAGGATTTGATCTCATTGTGTTGATTTCAGACACCACTAATGTTTGTGTGTCCATCTTTGCTTTGATTACTTGAAGGACTTCCATGATTTGGCAAACTTCACCACCTAGCCCTTTGACATCGTTGTTGATCTGATCAATTCTTAGTTCTTGATCTGCCATTCTCCTTTGAGCGCTGGCTCTTGAGTTGTACCGATGGGTATTCAGCGTGATTCTGACAGCAACAAAACATAGGATGAGCCGGAGGACCAATGCGATGCAATGCAAATGAAATGCAGGATGCAGGTGCAAATGCAAGCCACACATTCAAGGAAAACCAAAATGTTTATTTACGAACAAAAATAATGGCTCAACACGTAACAACGTAATGCTTATCATTATCAAATGAAAGCTTAACCATATTCTCAATAACAAATGGAGTCTTACAAGCATAAAGTTTTTATTAACAAATGAAACTTTTACAACATTTTACAAAATGAAGGTTAACATTCCCAAAAACTAGGGGTACAAACTAAACAAAAGGAAATTAAAAGTCCAAGATCTTCTAACAAGATGATCCTTCTCCTTCTCTTGTCCTCGTCTGGTTTTGACTAAGCAGCTCCTAGAGTTCTTCATTTTCTCACTTGGCTTTGACTAAAGCAAATTTCAACTCTCTCCTAGAGAGAAGCTCTTCTGCGACTGGCGGGATGTCATAAGAGCGGTCGTAGAACATCTTTAGTGCTATCTCCTTTGACCAAAGCAGATAGGCCTCTAAGGCGAGGCAACTTGGGTTTTCCACGATGGTCATTCCTTGTAAGTTGGGGTGACGCCAGGCAAAAATAATTTGCGCTTCGTAATCCGGGTCATCATCCTTTTTACAGAAGTAAGTCTTTAGCTGGGTTGGCTCTAGTTCTTCCTCGGTGGGGTATCCTATCTGATGTCAAGCTAAGATAGGGTTGTAGTTGATATACCCTCTGGTGCCGATTAGAAGTATATTTGGGAACTCCCCACATCTATGTATCATGGCTACTCCTCCATGAGCAAGATCATACCAGCTGATGTCATAGTGAGAGAGAGAAGCCAGCTTCCTGACCCATATATCACTGTCTTCTAGGTTCCATAGATGGAATGTCCTAGGCAAGTGTGAAATAAACCACTTGTGTAAGAGTTTCGTGCAGCAGGAGAATTTCTAGAGATTATACACCCTCACCGATGAATAATGTAATAGGTGTTCGCCAACAGAGTAGGAACGGGATTTCTGACAATGAATAGCTGGGTGGCCTCCAAATTGGTGAACTCAAGGTTGCTGGGAAACAGGTATAAGCCATAAATCAAGAAAGCCAGTATGGCTTCAAAGATTTCCATATCTCCCTGATCATGATGAAACTCAACCTTTTCCATAAGTGGTCTTGCCTCCATTCTGGTAAATCCACCTCTCGTGTCCAGACGGGTTGGAAGGTCAGTTGGTTCCAGGTGTAGAGCCTCAACAATGTCTCTCCAGTTTGGTCTTTTCTCTCTTCCATAATAAGGTGTGAAGATCATAGGAATCTTCAAATGCACGGAGTATTCTTCTAGAGTTGGTAGCAGCTTAAAGTCCGGGAATGTGAAGCAATGGTAAAGAGGGTCATAAAATAGTAAAGGCTAGCAGCATTTCGTCATTCACCTACACGTCCAGCAAAGACAACAGGTCTCCATACTTGGCGATGAAAGCGGTAGAGTTCCTCACTAGGCCTCTTAAGATCCTTAAGTTGTCCAACATTAGGCTTGGGAATGTGAACCTGTTTCTTTGAGCCATCACTATGTCTGCAAAAAAGCAAGATTTTAAATTCCTTGAATGGTTAGAAAGAGACAAAAATGTAATGCAAAGATGCTAGATGCAACTGGTTTTATAAAACTCAGAAGATAAATTGAAGCAAAACCCTCGTTTCATTTATATTGGGAAAAGTTACAACTTTTGAATATAACACAAGAAACGTGTGGTTACATCAAAGAAGAAGACTAGGCCCTATGGTTAAGAAGTCTGACAAGAGTTTTATCCGCGCGTCCTTTTTATTCTTTTTAGCATAGTATTCTCCATCACCAACTTGTCTAATATTTCTTTCCAGGCGCCAGAAGTAGGTGGAATATTCGAATACTCATGAGTACTCTGCGTAGGTTTGACGCAAGAGAAAAATAAATTCTCTTTTGCCACATCTCCATCAATAAGGCGTCTTTCGAGCCATTCAATCAACTCGTCTTTGTCTTTTAGCTCTCTCTTCAACTTTGTTGTCTCAGAATAAAGAGTATGGCACTTGCCTTCCCAAGTATCCCTCTCAAACTTCGTTCTTTCAAGAATCTCTTGGTTTTCTTCCACTGTTTCAATAGGAATGGCAAAAGATGACGCGATGACAATCTGCGTGTTCTTCTCAGGAAGGTAAAGCCTCTTGAGATCACGAGCTCTAGATTGGACCCACTGAGTTAATGGCTTAAAGGCTACGCAATTCCTTCTCCTAAGGTAGGCTTTGGTTTTTCTCCGAATGTTCTTCCAAGCATCAATCATATTGTTCCTTAAACATTCCTCCACTTCAGTGTTAAGGTAGAAGAAACCAGACAATAGGATGTTTTTAGGCTTATCCTTCATTAGGAATTCGAATTGACGTCTAGCCAAAGCAGGATTATAGTTGATCCCTATCGCGGTGAGAATTGGATACGAAGCTATTGATTAACTTGAATCTTAATTCATTGGTTCACCACCGGTCTTTAATTTTTCCAAAGGAAGGGAGAAAGATCGAATTACCCACAATGCAATGCAAATGCAAAAGCTAGAGAGTTAAAGGTTCGGGGATTGGTTAAACTTAGGGAAGGTTCTAGCATCCTAAGAATTTGTAGTACTCTACAGGAACCTCTTGTTTTAATGTGTTTATTGCTAAGGGTTATCTACTTAAGGGTAAAAGACCTAATGGTTTAATTCTAAGTATACTCGCCAAGAAATCGCATCTTGTGCCTACATATCCTAACGGGAATGGAATCAGAGTAATTGTAATTCCCCTAAAGGGTTTGAGGAACCATTGACTATTGATCAAAGTTCCAAAGGGATTAGGTTTGTTGATTGATTGGTTCTAAGAGAAAAGACGAGTCGTCATCTTAAGGGAGAACACTCGACTTAACCACCACAACTTGTAGGAGATGATCTTTGTATCGTCTTGAGAGAAGGGCTCAAACACTCGTATTTTATCGACGAGTATGCCACTATCTCTCAGAAGCGGAAAAGATCTACATCACACGGTTGCATTATGGGGTAGGAGAATTACATCTCAACTGTCAAGATGACTAACATCTAATTCTTTAGTATTGAGAAAAGTTTGATTGAGTTGAATATTGGTTTATCTAAGTTGTAAAAGAAAGAGGTCCTCCTTAAAGGGTAGGAACTAAACTTAAACTGATCAACTTGAAAAGGATCAAGGATCAAGCGGAGAAAAATGATGCAATATGAGGTGCAATACGCACGACCTGTGAAGTCATGCCCAGGTTCTTCCTTTGGACGTAATGCGAGAAAATAAATAACGGTAAAATAAAATCCATACAAAAAGATAAAAAATGCTTAAATAAAGACAAACGCTGAGATCGCGAATATTCAAAAATAAAATCGATGCTGAGGGATGGGAAGAGCTTGAAACGCGTTGATTAGGTCATGCGAGATTGATTTTAAGAGAAATTGAATGAGAGGGTGAAATTAGATTAGATTAGATGAATTATATTTTTAGTGAGTTTAAATGGGTTATAATTTAATTAAGTTTTGATAGAAATAATTTAAAATAATAATGATTTATTAAATAATAAAAAAAATTTCTTAGATATAAATAATTCTTAGTTATTATTATAAAATTAGACCTAAATAAATGTTGAATATAAACAAATGTTTTAATTAATAAAAAAAGGTATTAAGTAAGCAAAAATAATTAGTTATAATGAATAAAAAAATAAAAAAATAAATAGACGTAAGTTAATTTAAAAGAGAAAACGATTAATATGCTATTTTTTTAAAAAAATATAGTTAATTTAAATGAAAAGAGGTTTATTAAATTGTTTTAAAAAAAGGTTGATTAATAAATGATTAAAATATTAATTAATTAATTAAAAGAAGTAAAGATTAGAATAAATGGCAGATTAAATGCTAATGGGAGGTTAAAGGGCAGATTAAGGGATGATTTAGGTGGGGCATGCGAATCAGGTGTGGGTGCAGGTGCGTGGGTGCATCGTGGGCGTGCAGGTGTGACTGTATGATGGTGACCAAATGGCGACAGACGATTGTGATGGCGAGGGCACATGATAGTTATGGTGAGTGTGTGCGCAGGGAATTTACAATATAAAACAAATAAAACTGAAAACCCTAACTCCCCCCCCCCCCATTTCTCTATCCGCCGTTCCATCTCTTTCTCTTTTCCCCTTTAGATTTTTCTTCTTCCTTCCGTCTTGCATGTTGCGATTCTCCATTTTTCTCTCTTAACCGCCATGAACTCTCCTTCTTCTTCTTCTTATCACATGAAACAAGCAAAGAAAACAACAATAAAGTGGTTAATGGTTTTCTTTACCCAAAGATGTGACGGCTTGGTGTTGGACGATGATGGGGAACGATGTTCTTCGTTCTATGAGTCCTAACGATGGGTTGACGAATTATTTCGATGATGGTTTTGGCATTTCGGTTGGCAGCGGATTTCTGGGTTTGAAAACTTTCGCGATGATGGTTTTGGCGATGTGTTTGTTGTTGTTGTTTGCGATCTGGGTTTGGAAATAGTTTGCGATTTTACAGACTGTTTGCGGTTTTGTGTTTTTTACGATGATGATGATTGTAAAAAAAAGATTCGAGCCCTTATGTTCTTCTTCTTCCTATTTATATACGGATCTGAAAGGTGTGCAATAAAGTTTCTCTGAAGAATTTCCTCTTCCGTTTTGATTTGATCTGATGTGGATTTGGAAAGATTTCAAAAAATCTTTAAAACTTTCTCTTTTTGTATCTTGAATGAAATCGTTTTTGGAAGGTTTTAAAAAACATTAATCTTCTCCTATTTCACTATGGATTTGTCTGATTTCTTTTAAAAAATGGATTTGTTCACTTTGGGAAACTTCTCATCTTCGTTATTTTTTGATGATAATGAAGTCCGAATATTCTTGATATTGATGATGCTGGTGGACCTCCGGATCTGGTTTCGGTGGTGTTTTGGTCATTCCATTTTTGAATTTGTTGTTGATGTGGCATCCATCTTATTTGAGATTATTGTTGCTATTGGATATTGTCCAATGATGTTTTCGGACTTGGATCTGTTTTGCCATATTTTCCACTTTCACGGTTTTGGGCCTTTGCTGGTTTGGAAAAAAAACTTTGACTTGTGGGCTGAAAAAAAGAACGTGCCTCTTCCTTGATCTTCTTGCTGCGAAAATTACTTTTAATAAAAAAATGAACAGACACTGCCTTGATTTCTTGTGCTTGATGCCGTAAAAAAAACGGTGATGATGATGCGGGTCTGAATCGTTAAAAGGTCGCTATTGTCCATTCTCTTCTGGAAGCCGGAAGCAATTCCGATTGTAGCCCTTTCGTCTTTGGCCCGATGATAATACCTTTCTGAGGGTCGGGAAAAACAATAAAATCCTTCTTTTAAATTTCTTGCAGATTACTAACTATTTTTTCCATTGTTTTGCAGGTATAATTAAGATAACAAAGATGGAAAACAACTTGAAGATCTTTGGACTCTTAGGATAATCTTTACGAAGTAGTTTAGAAACATCTGATGTAATCCAAAACAAACTTGTAACCAAGAATAGTAACTTGTAACCCATGTCTTGTAATAATAATGCAATCCATTTTGATTAATGAATAAATATCTTATGATCCAAAAAAACGTCTCGATTAAGAACTTAATGTCAAATGCGCATAGCTGGACCAAAAAGAACTCAAGCACTCGCAACAAAAATTCCACTTCACGTCTTAAGAAATTTTAATAAAAAACCGTCTGGCCAAATCTTGAGAAATCCAATAATACGCCTAAAGCACCACAATTCCACTGTGAACCAAAAATAACACGTCCATGTCCTGGAAGATCATAAAATTTGAAGTGTAATCAATTCTGCTCTTTTAGAAATGATTCCCTGAGAATTGGAACCGATAATGGAAATGCGCCTACTAAAAATGATCTAGAGATGGCCTGAGACGCTTAGCTTCGAGAGAAACAATATTATCAACTTGTCATACCTACACAAACTTGTTAGTCGCAATAAACATGAATACGAAATCATAAAGCCAAATAACACAAGAAACGCACAAAGAGGTGGGATCTAAAAGTCAAAAATTAGGGTGTCACAGCTACCCTTATTTAAGTTTCTTCTATCCGGAGATATGGAGATTGAAATCTTCGTCTCAACACGATAGGAGGAACTTAAATTTAAATATTGCACAAATTTTTGGCTTTAAGACACCACTGAATGCATATGATATGCAATGATATGAAAATGCAAGACAGAGGGTCCTGTGAAGACACAGTGCCACAGGGAAAAACTAGACACAACACACGAGAAACACAGGAGCAACGAAAAAGTCCCAACAAAGCGAGACTCCACCAGGGATGAGACAAGCAAGTCACCGCTGGTGACTCTCCAACAAAATAAAATATATAGCACGCACCACCAAGAATATGGTGACTTAAATAACAGGCGTGGAACTTGAAATAGAAGGATAATTTACTACCGATGTGTGGTAACCCAAACAACGGTAATAGCCAGAATGAACTTTCTTGATCGAAACAAAATTCATCTTTTCTTCATTTAAGTATTCCATTTGAAAAGAGTAAAAATAAACCTCCCCACGCTTCAAGGTTTGTGTGCCATGAACGGGTCTCAGTTTCTTCTTCGAACTTGAAAAGACTAAACAATAAACCTCCCCACGCTTCAAGGTTTGTGTGCCATGAACGGGTCTCAGTTTCTTCTTAGAACTTGAAAAGAGTAAAAAATAAACCTCCCCACGCTTCAAGGTTTGTGAGCCAACAACGAGTCTCAGTTTCTTAATATAAACCTCCCCACGCTTCAAGGTTTATAAGCCAAGAACGGGTCTCAATTTCTTAAAATAAACCTCCCCACGCCTCAAGGTTTATAAGCTAAGAACGGGTCTCACTTTCTTAAAATAAACCTCCCGACGCCTCAAGGTTTCTCTACCATGAACGGGTCTCAGTTTCTTAAAATAAACCTCCCCATGCCTCAAGGTTTCTCTACCATGAACGGGTCTCAGTTTCTAAAAATAAACCTCCCCACGCCTCAAGGTTTGTCTACCATGAACGGGTCTCAGTTTCTTAAAATAAACCTCCCGATGCCTCAAGGTTTGTCTACCATAAACGAGTCTTAGTTTCTTAAAATAAACCTCCCCACGCCTCAAGGTTTATAAGTCAAGAACGGGTCTCAGTTTCTTCCTGGAATGACGAATACTCATGATGTACTGGAGATTGTAAAACTTCACCGGGGATCTTCAGAAGAGATGCAGGCCGGTTGATTTGCAACGTATGTCTTCTCAAATAAAGAGATTGATCAAATGTAATAAGCTTCACCAAACTTCTCGAGAGAGATGCCATTTGATGGAGTTAGTCTTGTGTAATGGCCTCACTGGAGAATACATCCCTGAGGAGATTCTTTATTGTAGCTGTAAAATATATATGAAACTCTTGGAGTGTAGATTCTCAAATAAAGAGATAATAACTGTAAAGTCTTCGACAAACCTCTCTGACGAATTTCCAAGGAGATGCCATTTGACGAGTTGATAATCTTGATAAGTTACTGAGGATGGAAAAACTGTCTTGAGGAGATTGCCATTTGTCCTTTTTAATAGAAAATCTGATCGAAACGAGTTGCTCAAATAAAGAGGTCGCTTATGATCCGAATATAAATTGTTGAGAAAATTTGGTAATATATTTCTTCAATGATAATCTTCAAAAAGAATCTTCTTGGGGAGCAAAGTGCAAAATAAACGCACGCTCTATCCATATTCAAAAGTTAGAGATATCCAAAAGTGATCGTCGGGGACCAAAGTTCAATTCAGGAAATATCTGAAGAGAAATTGTTAATCAAGACTCGACCATTGAGGAATAAACTCAAATAGGATTCAACTAAAACAACCATCTTCCACGAGGACGAACTCCGTGGGGAAATAGAAATACTGCGCTCTTTCTGCTTAGGAGGGAGAAGACAAACCCAATCACTTGGGGGAAAAACACGGCCGAAGTGACAGAACCAACAAATACAAAGATGCAAAATGCACATGCCATGCAATCTACTTATATGCTATGCGTATGCTAAAGACAGAGATGAAACAAACATCTCAGGCGAAGGGCACTCAAACTAAATCTTCACAGATCAAACATCGCCTCAGACAGAAGGAACACAGGATAAAATAAATATCCGCTTCTTCGGAACAATCTTCGCTTGTAGGGGGAACTAAATATCCTCTCAAAAGGAGTCTTGTACAGAAATAAGAATTCGGTATTTCAGGGATGAAATAAACATCTATGAACGTCCATTTATTATTCATATATCAAGTAAAATAATAAATTTGAAAAAAAAAGTTTTACATTTGTTCTAGAACTTTGCTATCGAAATAAAACAGTTATCGCGATTTTATTTATTGAATGGTAGTCAGCAAAAGGCACGACTCCAGTGTTACAATGTTTGAAAATAATAATAATGATTACCTCAAGAGAATAATAACCTGTTTCCCCCTAAGTTAACTTGACCTTCCTAGGTTCTAAGCAAAATACATCTTGACAACATCTATTGTAACACCCGTTCATTTTAATTAAATTATTTATGAATTATTGGTGTGTCTTTATGTGGGAGTATGTCTGAGAGCATTGGTGGGCGTCCTTAAAGTATAGGAAACCATTTAATAAATCATTTAGTTTGATAATAATATAATATAATTAATAATGATGATAATTTAATAACTAGTAGTAATATTATTATTATTATTATTATTATTATTATTATTATTATTATTATTATTATTATTATTATTATTATTATTATTATTATTATTATTATTATTATTATTAGTGGATGGAATAAAGAGAATTAGGGAGTTATTAGAGAAGTTGTGGGAGAAAGAGCAAAAGAACGATAAACTGCCCAGAAAACCAAAATTGAGGAAAAGGTTGAAGAGAAGGAAAAAGGAACGTGACTGTGGAGAAAGTAAGAACAGAAGAATTGTCCATCAGTGAAATTGGAAGATAGTTGCAGAAAAGTCGCCGGAGAGCAGAACCAGAACCAGAAGCTTGTAATTGGCCTCTATTCTAAGGTAAGGGTGGGGTTCAATTCTATAAATGTGGGTATGATCGATTTCATGTAGAGATTTGAATCTTAGGATTAATGTTCCTGTAGATCGATAAATATTAAGGGTTAATGTTCCCGTAGTGATGTTCCCGTAGTAATGTTCCTGTGGTAACGTTCCCGTAGTAATGTTACCGTAGTAATGTTCCTGTAAGTTGAAGAAATGTTCCTGTAAGTTGAAGAAATATTAACGGTTAATGTTTACCTGTGCATTTCTAAGGGTTAATGCCTGTTTGTGTATGAATGAGTGTGTTATGCCATTAGTTTTGGGGGAATTGGGAAATGGTGCCGACACGCGCTATTTTCCCATTTATTAAGAAGGTGTTGTTATTATGTCCCTATTTAATTAAATTAGAAGTTGTAGTTATATTACCCGTATGAAAGTATATGAAAATGTGTTGAGTCCTTATTTGTAGTAATGATGTTGTCAGTTGTTCTCTGATATGAAAATGCTGTTGAGTTCTCAATTGTAGAGACGATGTTGTTTTTATATGTTCTTTGAAAAAATGTGTTAGTCTTATTCGTAGGAACGATACTGTTGGTAGTTATCTGATATGAACAGGTTGAAATGGTGAGTCCATAATATATGCGAAATGTGATGTTCTGTTATGGATAATTGGTTGTAGGCTTGATGCCTTGTTGCATGGTTGTTGCACAATTGTTGTTGTTGTGTTATAGTCCATAATAGTTGCATCTCATAGCATATCATTTGGCCTGGATTGGCGATGGTTGTGTCTTTAATGAAAAAATAAAATGATTGTGGAGTGAGTCTCCCGGATGATTATGGAGAGTTGTCTCCCGAATTATTGTGGAGTGTTGTCTCCCGGATGATTGTGGAGAGTTTTCTCCCGAATTATTGTGGAGTGTTGTCTCCCGAATTATTGTGGAGTGTTGTCTCCCGAATGGTTGTGGAGTGTTGTCTCCCAAATCTGGTACCACATGCATATGCACAGTTGAGTCGCATTGTTGAGTCGCATCGTTGAGTTGTGTTGTTGAGTTGTTTTGATGAGTTGCTGAGATATGATGATAATTGTTGTGGTTATGAATAAAGAGTTGTTGTAGTTTATTATTACTAATATTTATGCGAACTGCCGGAATTATAATGATGTGATAATATTATGACATGACTTTTATCATGCCTTATGTTATATTGTTGATATCTCACCCTTTATGTTGTATGTTACCTCCGTTGGTGGTAATTTTCAGGTAACTCGGAAGAAAGTGTCGCTTTATGCTTAAGGTCGTTGGTCGCTCTGATACGTAGCACTCTGGGGGGGGGGGGATAAACGATTAATGTTATTGTTTTAATTGAATTCCTTGTTGCTGAATTTTATTAAGTACTATGGCAAATAGATTGGTTGTTCCTGATAATGCCAAATGTTGCTTGGATGCATAGTTGTTTTAGTGAATTGATGCAAGATGATTTCTTGTTGTATTTTAATGGAATTTAATTATTACGAATCGTTGGAAGTGTATTATAACATGTCGTTTTATGATTAAAATGTTAAACAAATTATCGTTGTTTGTTCAACCGAATTTTGTGCTACGTATGTTAGTAAATGATCTTTTGCAGGTGTATGTGTTTTGGTTAAGTATTGAAATGTGACACCTCTGATGCGTCCCAGATTTTGGGAGTGTGACGGTCTTCACCACTCCCTGACGCTCGTCATGACCGTGACGGTCGTGACATCCATGACGGTCGTCATGAAACTTTACTTGCTGCACTCTGAATTGTTTCTATTGTTTGTCTTATTTTTCCGTGATAGTTTAGAGTGGGGTGTTACAATTGGTATCAGAGCAGGTCGGTCCGTCCGGCCAAGTTGTTTAATGTTGTGTATTCCCTGGTATGAGACATGTGTGTGAAAACACTGTCGGTACATGTTTTGTTGTGGAACCTTTGTCTGCAGGAGTGAGAATGATTCAAGTGGGGGAGAAGTTGTGCTTCTCCAGGATGCTGCAAGTGTAGAGTTATAGCTCAGTGTGTGGTTGAACGCTCATATAGGTTGTAAAGATGGTTTATACCCCATCATGATTTTCGGCTTTCTATTGACAAATTGAGGGACTGATCAGCCTTAATCTGTTGTTGATAATAGACGTGGTCATGTTGGATGGGTTAGGCGTGTCTTGCAAGTTTAGATGGCGTGAACAACGAATTGTCTTGAGTTAAGCTAAGTGCTTAAGAATTGTTTTGATGAGTCGGTGCAGGAGGGTGCTGAGGTGTTTAATTTTGATGGGAATTTTTGAATTATGATGAAAGTAGAGAAGTTGGTGGTTTACCAGTTAATTGTGATTGCCCGAAAACTTTCTTGGCGAGATAGTGATATACAGCCAAGAAGTGAAGTGGAGTTGTGATCGACTTAGTTGCGGAAACTAATTCGATATTGAGAGCTCCATATTATATGTATGTTGGATGGTCAAAGAACTAAATTGATTGAGTATCTTTGAGACTTGTGTCTGGTGTGTGTGTGCTAAGGCCACAGAGTGTGAAATTGTTGTCGTACGTCGAATTCCGAGATCGCAACTTTTAACGGAATCAATGTTTTTATGGATGAAAGTTGGAATAGATTACGCCGTTGTGTCGGGTAATGTTAGGCCGTGATCGAGTATGCTTGTTTTATCGAATTCGATGGATTTTTGTAAGTTTTTGCATTTTTGGAGATTTGAGGATTTAAGATTCGGATTGAAATTGAAAGTCGTAGAGTTCACGTTTGATGGTTCTAAACCACTAATATATGTTTGGTATGAATGAGTATGTGGTTGTTTCGAAGAAAATAATTGAATCGGTCGGATTTTCGGGCGAAAATGCTCAAACCCGTAGCAGCCTTTATGCAGAAAAATTCTATTTTGGAGAAACTTCGAAAATTCATATCTCTTGATCTGTAAGTCAGTTTTAGTCCCCGTTCGAAGCGTTGGAAAGCTAACGAGATGCTCTTTCTAGGAAAAATTGTTTTGAGGCCTGTACCTAGTTCAATTATAGCAGAAAATTGAAAACGTATCGTGTGCTGATTTTTGCCGAACCCGACAGGACCATTTGTTGTGTTTTGTGATGCTTTGTTGATATGATTGGGAGATATGTTAAGTGAAACTTCAGCGAGTTTTGGTTATGCTTTAAGGCAACTTGAAGTACATAAAAGGAATCACCTGACAAGTGATTTAGACTTGGTTGCTGTTGTGGTTGTACCGGAGTTGGAGGCTTCAATTAGTTAGTGTTAGACTTGGAATGTTTGGTGATCTCAAGAGCCTAAGGTATTTGCTTGAGTTTGAAGAGTTGAATATGAGGTAGAGAATAATTGGAACTCCTGAAGGGTTATGGTTTTGTGTTGAATCACCATTCGGGTGAAGCGAACGTGGTAGCTTATGCATTGATTTGGAAATCTTTGCATATACCGATGATGATGGTGAAAAGAGTTAGAACTGATTGAGCAATTTTGTGGTATGAGTTGGTTTGTGAAGAGACTTCTTATGGAGTTAAGCTTAGTATATTGGACCTTACTAGTGATATTCTTGACGAGATTCGATAAGGTCAGAACTCTGGTTTGAGTTGGTAGATTGGTTGAATCTGAGGAATTAAAGTCGAAGGGATGATTTTCAGATTAATGGAAATAGTATCACGAGATGTCGTGATAGAGTTGTGTCCCAGATATTATTAAGTGGAATAAGAGTATTGAGGTAGATGGAGTATCCATCCCGGTGCTATGAGGATGTAACTGGATTTCAGGAAATTATTTTGAGGGCCATAGTTGAAGAGATAAGTGGTTGAGTTTGTATGTGCTGATTAGACTTGTTGGAAGTCGAAGAATAAACGCCAGAGACCGTTGGGTCCGATGCAACCGTTGAATATTCCAGAGTGGAGATCGGATAGTATTCCCATGGATTTTGTGTTGGGTTTTCCGGAGAAATTGAGGGATATGATTTTACTTGAGTGATTTTGGATAGAATGACTAATTTGGCTCTTTTCCTAACAAGTGAGATTAATCATTCTATGTTGAAGCTAGCTGAGATTGTGCAAGAGACGACTGAAAAGATCCAAAGGATCCAAGAAAGACGTGTTTTGAGAGTTACGATAGTAACTGTGTTGGTCGAGCTTGAGGTCTCGGAAGCACACTGTGTTTTGTGATCTGCACCAGAGTGGCGCAGCGGAAGCGTGGAAAAAAATAGTAGGTTAGACTGTTTTACCGCTGTCACTCGTGGGAATTTACATGATGTGGCATGTGCCTAAGTAGAAGAAGTACATTGATTCGGATGGATGGTGTACGAGTGAAAGGTAATTTGACTGTTGAGGAGTTGCTAGTTCAGGTGGATGAATGAGAAGTAACTTCGAGGTGAAGAGATTGCTTTGGTGAAAGTGGTTTGGTTGGAAGCTGTTTGAGAGGTAATTTTGAGGACGAAATTCTTTTAAGTAGGGGAGAGTTGTAACGCCCGTTCATTTTAATTAAATTATTTATGAATTATTGGTGTGCCGTTATGCGGGAGTGTGTCTGAGAGCATTGGTGGGTGTCCTTAAAGTATAGGAAACCATTTAATAAATCATTGACTTTGATAATAATATAATATAATTAATAATGATGATAATTTAATAACTAGTAGTAATATTATTATTATTATTATTATTATTATTATTATTATTATTATTATTATTATTATTATTATTATTATTATTATTATTATTATTAGTGGATGGAATAAAGAGAATTAGGGAGTTATTAGAGAAGTTGTGGGAGAAAGAGCAAAAGAACGATAAACTGCCAAAAAAACCAAAATTGAGGAAAAGGTTGAAGAGAAGGAAAAAGGAACGTGACTGTGGAGAAAGTAAGAACAGAAGAATTGTCCATCAGTGAAATTCGAAGATAGTTGCAGAAAAGTCGCCGGAGAGCAGAACCAGAACCGAAAGCTTGTAATTGGCCTCTATTCTAAGGTAAGGGTGGGGTTCAATTCTATAAATGTGGGTATAATCGATTTCATGTAGAGATTTGAATCTTAGGATTAATATTCCTGTAGATCGATAAATATTAAGGGTTAATGTTCCCGTAGTGATGTTCCCGTAGTAATGTTCCTGTGGTAACGTTCCCGTAGTAATGTTACCGTAGTAATGTTCCTGTAAGTTGAAGAAATGTTCCTGTAAGTTGAAGAAATATTAACGGTTAATGTTTACCTGTGCATTTCTAAGGGTTAATGCCTGTCTGTGTATGAATGAGTGTGTTATGCCATTAGTTTTGGGGGAATTGGGAAACGGTGCCGACACGCGCTATTTTCCCATTTATTAAGAAGGTGTTGTTATTATGTCCCTATTTAATTAAATTAGAAGTTGTAGTTATATTACCCGTATGAAAGTATATGAAAATGTGTTGAGTCCTTATTTGTAGTAATGATGTTGTCAGTTGTTCTCTGACATGAAAATGCTGTTGAGTTCTCAATTGTAGAGACGAGGTTGTTTTTAATTGTTCTTTGCGAAAATGTGTTAGAGTCTTACTCGTAGGAACGGTACTGTTGGTAGTTCTCTGATATGAACAGGTTGAAATGGTGAGTCCATAATATATGCGAAATGTGATGTTCTGTTATGGATAATTGGTTGTAGGCTTGATGCCTTGTTGCACGGTTGTTGCACAGTTGTTGTTGTTGTGTTATAGTCCATAATAGTTGCATCTCATAGCATATCATTTGCCCTGGATTGGCGACGGTTGTATTTTTAATGACAAAATAAAATGATTGTGGAGTGAGTCTCCCAGATGATTGTGGAAAGTTGTCTCCCGAATTATTGTGGAGTGTTGTCTTCCGGATGATTGTGGAGAGTTCTCTCCCGAATTATTGTGGAGTGTTGTCTCCCGAATTATTGTGGAGTGTTGTCTCCCGAATGGTTGTGGAGTGTTGTCTCCCAAATCTGGTACCATATACATATGCACAGTTGAGTCGCATTGTTGAGTCGCATCATTGAGTTGTGTTGTTGAGTTGTTTTGATGAGTTGCTGAGATATGATGATAATTGTTGTGGTTATGAATAAAGAGTTGTTGTAGTTTATTATTACTAATATTTATGCAAACTGCCGGAATTATAATGCTGTGATAATATTCTGACATGACTTTTATCATGCCTTATGTTATATTGTTGATATCTCACCCTTTACGTTGTATGTTACCTCCGTTGGTGGTAATTTTCAGGTAACTCGGAAGAAAGTGTCGCTTTATGCTTAAGGTCGTTGGTCGCTCTGATACGTAGCACTCTAGGGGGGATGAACGATTAATGTTATTGTTTTAATTGAATTCCTTGTTGCTAAATTTTATTAAGTACTATGGCAAATAGATTGGTTGTTCCTGATAATGCCAAATGTTGCTTGGATGCATAGTTGTTTTAGTGAATTGATGCAAGATGATTTCTTGCTGAATTTTAATGGAATTTAATTATTAGGAATCGTTGGAAGTGTATTATAACATGTCGTTTTATGATTAAAATGTTAAACAAATTATCGTTGTTTGTTCATCCGAATTTTGTGCTACGTATGTTAGTAAATGATCTTTTGCAGGTGTATGTGTTTTGTTAAGTGTTGAAATGTGACACCTCTGATGTGTCCCCGATTTTGGGAGTGTGACGGTCGTCACCACTCCCTGACACTCGTCATGACCGTGACGGTCGTGACATCCATGATGGTCATCATGAAACTTTATTTGCTGCACTTTGAATTGTTTCTATTGTTTGTCTTATTTTTCCGCGATAGTTTAGAGTGGGGTGTTACATCTACATTCACTGGGCGAGTGATCTGTTCTCCGTCCATGGTTGCTAACATCAAAACACCTCCTGAGAAAACCTTCTTCACCATATACGGACCATCATAGTTCAGATCCCACTTTCCTCTGGTATCAGTGAGGAATGACTGAAACTTCTTGAGCACAAGGTCGCCTTCCTTGAATTCACGGGGTCGAACCTTCTTGTCGAACGCCTTCTTCATTCTTTGTTGATATAACTGACCATGGCACAATGCCGTCATTCTCTTTTCTTCAATCAGGTTTAGTTGATCATATCTGCTTTGGCACCATTCGTCTTCTGATAGCTTTGCTTCCATCAAAATTCTCATAGAAGGAATCTCAACTTCTATCGGGAGTACAACTTTAATGGGTAAAAAAAGTGAAAATGGAGTTGCTCCAGTTGACATGCGTACCGAAGTACGATACCCATGTAGAGAAAATGGTAGCATCTCACGTCAGTCCTTGTACGTAAAAACCATCTTCTGAACTATCTTCTTAATATTCATGTTGGCAGCTTCAACAACCCCATTCATCTTTGGTCTGTAAGGAGAAGAATTATGATGCTCAATCTTGAATCCTTTACACAGTTCTTTCATCATTCTATTGTTCAAATTGGAAACATTATCCGTAATAATCTTGTTGGGCACACCATATCTGCAGACGAGCTGATTCTTGATAAACTTAACAACCATATGTCTAGTTACATTAGCATAAGAAGCTGCTTTGACCCACTTGGTGAAATAGTCAATTGCCACTAGGATGAACCAGTGTCCATTAGATGCTTTTGGTTCTATCATGCCAATTATATCAATGCCCCACATGGAGAAAGTCCAGGGAGACGAGATAACATTCAGTAAAGTTGGAGGCACATGAATCTTGTCTGTGTAAATCTGACATTTGTGACATTTCTTAGCAAACGTGTAACAGTCGGATTCCGTTGTAATCCAATAATAACCAGCTCTTAGGAGTTTCTTAGCCATAGCATGTCTGTTGGCATGAGTGCCAAAAGATCCTTCATGAATTTCCGTCATTAACATGTCCGCTTCCCGCTTGTTAACACATCTTAACAAGACCGTGTCAAAGTTTCGCTTGTACAACACATCATTACTCAAGAGAAAATTGCCAGCTAACCTTCTCAATGTCTTCTTATCTTTGTTAGAGGCTCCCAATGGATATTCTTGCTTTCGAAGAAATACTTCAATATCATGATACCAAGGTTTACCGTCTTCAACATTTTTAATGGCAAAGATGTAGGCAGGTCTGTCTAAACGTCTTACATCAATCCGAGGACAATCATTCCAAAAGTTTACCACAATCATGGAGGCCAGGGATGCCAACGCGTCTGCCATCCTATTCTCATCACGAGGGATATGGTGGAAATCAACTCTATCAAAGAAAGCTAACAGTCTTCTTGCATAATCTCTATATGGAATCAACTTATCTTGGCGAGTCACCCACTCTCTTGTGATTTGGTAGATTACCGCAGCAGAATCACCAAATACGTCCAAATTCTTGATCCTTAAATCCACTGCCTCTTCAAGGCCCATGATACATGCTTCATACTCAACTTCATTATTGGTACATTTGAATGTTAATCTAGAAGTAAACGGGATATGGGACCCATGAGGAGTCACAATAATTTCACCTATTCCTTTTCCATGAGCGTTGACAACTCCATCAAAAATTAAACCCTACTAAGACCCAGGCTCAGGTCCTTCGTCTAGTAAAGGCTTTTCATAATCTTCAATTTTCAAATACATCACATCTTCGTCATGGAAATCATCATTAGCATATTGACAGTCCTCAATAGGTTGATGCGCCAAGTGATCGGCCAAAACACTCCCTTTAATAGCTTTCTGAGTGTGGTATTCAATATCATACTCTGATAACAACATCTGCCATCTGGCAATTCTTCCGGTCAATGCAGGTTTCTCAAAAATGAACTTGATAGGATCCATCTTGGAAACTAACCAAGTAGTATGATTCAACATATATTGTCGCAGACGTCTGGCGGCCCATCCAAAGCACAATAAGTCTTTTTAAGCATAGTGTATCTGGACTCACAGTCGGTGAACTTCTTGCTCAAATAATAAGTAACATGCTCTTGTTTCCCTGTTTCATCTTACTGACACGATACACAGCCCATCGAGTCTTCTAACACAGTCAAATACATGATTAGAGGCCGTCCTTCAACCGGTGGAATAAGAATAGGAGGCTCAAGCAAGTACTCCTTGATACTATCAAAAGCCTTCTGACAATCTTCAGTCCAAACATAACCCTATTCTTTCCTCAAAAGCTTGAAGATAGGTTTACATGTAGCAGTCATATTAGATATGAATCGGGAGATATAGTTCAAGCGACCCAAAAATCCTCTGACTTGTTTCTCTGTAATAGGAGCTGGCATTTCCTGAATAGCCTTAACTTTATCAGGATCCACTTTAATACCCTTCTGGCTTACAATAAAACCCAAGACTTTCCCTGATCGTACACCAAACGTACATTTGTTGGGGTTCAAACGAAGCTTGTATTCTCTTAGTCGACCAAACAAATTCATCAAATGCTTGACATGATCATCCTCGGTTTTAGACTTGGCTATCATATCATCCACATACACTTTGATTTCCTTATGCATCATATCATGGAACAAAGTAGTCATGGCCCTCTGATACGTTTCCCTGGCATTTTTCAATCCAAATGGCATAACTCTATAACAGAAAGTGCCCCAGGGTATGATGAACGACGTCTTCTCTCTATCCTCAAGAGCCATCCTGATCTGATTGTATCCTAAGAATCCATCCATAAAAGAGAAGATCTCGTGCCTTGTAGTGTTGTCTACCAGTATTTCAATGTGAGGCAATGTGAAATCATCTTTCGGACTGGCTTTGTTCAAATCTTTGTAGTCCACACACATACGAACTTTTCCATCCTTTTTCGGAACGGGCACAATGTTGGCTAACAAAAGCGGATACTCGGCAGTATTAAGAAAACCTACGTCAATCTGTTTCTATACTCCTTCTTTTATCTTCAGAGCCATATTTGGTCGAGTTCTTCTGAGCTTCTGCTTAACCGACGGACACTCTGGCTATAAAGGCAAATGGTGCTCAACTATAGTAGTTTCGAGACTGTCGCTTCCGCTAAAATAAGGTGCCGGCAAAACAGAAGATTCGCCACCTTTTGTTATTTATCCCTCAGAACGGGAAAGGAAACGATCGGAAAAACTTGACAAAAAGGTATAAGACAAGGTTATCGCAACCATTGTCTGGGTTCGAGAGTCGGTTACGCAAGGGGAAGGTATTAGCACCCCTCACGTCCATCGTACTCGATGGGATCCACGCTTGTTGTGTTTATCTGACGGGTTGGTTTTACTATCTACCTATCAAGGCTGGTCTGAAAAGAAAATAAAAATGACTCAGCAAAGCGTCGCGCTCTATGCCTACGTATTCTCATCAGAGAATGAGAAATCAGAGTCAACGTAGTTCGGCTAACTACGGGTTACGGGGGAAGGTGGCTCGCCAATACGTCAGTATTGTGCCTACGTACGCTCAACAGGTATGAGAGATCAGAGCTTACGTAGTTCGGGATAATACGGATTACGGGGGTTCAGATTCATCTGTTTTATCGAGTAGGGTTAACAAACAGTTCCAGCAGTTTGGCGTATGCAGCTCGACCCTTGGAGACTTATGCGTTACCGTTTGTGGTAGGACTGAGAGTTAACGACACTCTTTTCTTCAGAAAAGCTTCCCTTGAATTACGGGCCCACGGTGCAAAAAAGGTTTGAAGTTTGTTTTCTGTCTTTTACGAAAGAACTGTTTTTTATGGATGTTTGCAACTAATATCGCACTAGAGACTATGACCTGAGAGTGAATGCGTCGCATGTCACCCAAAGGGTGGCATACTAAACATCCAGACTGTTGAAAAGAAACTCTCCAACAATCCTTTCTCATATAGCTTATGGCTCGTAATGTACGACGTCAGTTAAACTTTATTACTGTATTTTAATTTGTTTTGAGATGAGAAGATAGAGGGACAACTAAGGGGAGACTATCAAGTCCTAATGTTGTCATGCCAAGGATTCATCCTATGGTTGAGGTTTGGAACAGGGAACTCCTAGAAGTTATCATGCATAGATTTCAACCTAAAGTTCTAATCATCACTTCCTTATCAAAGGAAGTGAGATTCCTAAGGGATCATGTCAATGATAAACAGAAACAGATAAAGCATCAGCTTAAATAGTAAACAGGAAACAACTGTAAAATGCATGCAATGCAAGTGAGGGAGGAAGTGTGTGTGGGGCATCAGCCTCCACAAGCTCGTCTTGACCTCAAGCAAAATATGAGTAACTGCAATCATACAGGAATAAATAACATGCTATCAAGCAAACACAATAACTGCAATCATACAAAAGGAATGAAATAATAGGCCATCAAGCAAATAACAAACCACATAGGCAAGGGAGCAGGGCTCTACCGAATACCCGCAAGCAAAGCCATACAGTAAAAATACAAGCAGAGGGAGCAACTCAAACTCTAGTGCAATCATGCTCCTAGCTTAAATCCACCTAAATATGAACTTATTCTAATGCATCAAGCCAATCAAACAAGTCACATCAATACAGTTGCACAGCAAGCAAACAGACAGAAAAGAAAGCAGATCAACAGCTTCCACAGCTTCACAGCAAAGCTCTTCTGACATCAGTTCAGTCCTCAGTCTTCAACTGCTCTTTAAGGCTATTCTCTTCAATAGCAAATATCAACTTGCTTCTTCAAGATTTCAATGCATCAAACACAAGTATCAACTTGTTCTCCAACTTCAAGCTTCAGCTCCTCATTTGATCTCAGTAGGATTTCCTTTACAAGTGTCAACTTGTACTTCTTGGTCTTCAAGCTTCAGCTCCAATGGTAGTCTTCAAACACAGAGAAGTATCAACTTCTAGCAAGTAACTCCATCCTCTAGCAAGGGAGAAAGATTCATCTAACAAGAGCAAGGTTTGGATAGTGGACAGCAGAGTGAAGACCAAAGGTCACCACTAAGCACTCCATCATCAGAGAAAGGAACCCTCAAAGGTTCTACCAACTTGTGAAGAGCCACACATCCTACCAAAGGAGGGATGAGGCCTTCACAAGGGGACCTTACATCATAGGGAAGAATGGAAGTGATCAACACCTTCCATGTTTATGAAAGAAGAGGATCTATCTAGAAGCTCTACTTACAAACCCTAATCTTAACACCTAAACAAAACTACACCAAAAGAAGGGAAATCTTCACATCCAATCTTCTTCATGCATTCCTCAGCAGCCCACACAAGTCTTCATCATCATCCAAGAGCAAGAGAGGAAAAACCCTAATCTAAGGGAACTAAAGAGATCATTCTAGTTGAATTAACAAGTTAGGATCACCTAAAACCTAGTACTGAAGTTAATCCTAACTAAAATACTAAATCCAATTGTAAAATCCTACAAAAATAACTATGGGAACCTAATTCAATCATGAATCTACCATACAAAATCCAGGGGTTGAATCATCAACAAAGTCCTAGAAATAAATCCTAAATCACAAGGTACTAAGCTTAAACCCTAAAACTAGAGAACCTAAAGTTTCAACTTAAAAACACCACCTAATTTCATCACAAAAATGTGAGAAAATTACTAGAGGAGCATGCATGTCTAAACTAATCACACACAAAAAATCAGCTCAAGAATCATCACCAATTGATCACACAAAATTCAGCAAAACAAGGTATCAACCATAATGATTTTAATATCAATTAAAATGTAAAAAATTCACATAAAATCACAAATGCATGAATCCCTAATATTTTTATTCAATAAAATTCTAGACTCATTCATGAGTCAGGGAAAAAAAACTTGGATCAATTTGGATTATTTTCCTATTTTTTATAAATTATTCTCTAAACCATATGAAATGCACAAAATAAAAGAAAATCAAAGAAATTAATAAAATTGGCGTGACAAATAGCAATTCATTGCAGTTCAATCTAAGAATTGGGCCCAGAGGGGGGCGTGGATAACAATCTGTGTACTAAGCCCAGGCGCTTCAACTCATTTGCCTTCTCATCAGAAATTCACACAAGAAAGAAAAATAGCACAAGCCAGGATTCGAACCAGGGCACGCTCAGTCCATACAACGAATAAGTAAAACGGTGAGTTTAAGGGGGAGGGTACGTGGCTCATCATGAGCGCTTGGATTGAGAGACTGAGTCAAGTCTTCTACATGAATGGAGGGTGAGGATTTCATCTTCCTCATTTCAAACCTGAAACCTGCGCGCGAACCAGACATCGCCTATGGCTTTTCCGTCCACCCCTGCACAACCCTAACTTCGTCTATAGCCAACCATTCGCCACGATTCCTGAATGAATCTTGCTCAAACTTTTACCAACAATTCAACCATGCCATTAATTCATCCTCAAAACTCCTGAATCTTGAGATATCAATCTCAACCAAAAATGCAATCCAACCTAAATTGTCTCTACAGTTGCAATTGATCATCCTAAATCCATCTATGTCAATAGGGGAACTGATCAGTGCATATTTATGCACATTCTCCTATATTTTTACTTAGGCATTTCTTTACTTTATTTTGCTTATTATTATATTTTATTATGTTTTCATATTTTATTTTACTTTTGGTTTAATTTAATTTTCGCACTTATTTTTCAGCTTTAGTAGTCTGCACAGAAACAATCATAACTGGAGCTCCGGGAATCCGTTTGAGGCGTTCTAAAAATCGTCGGAAAGCTAAGAGAGAGAGCTACGACTTTCGTGTTGGAGTCGAAGTCATATTCGGAGCTCAAAATTCCAGAATTTCGTTTCAAGTTACAGCATTAGAATTCTGTTTTAGTTTTGGTCTTGTTTTGGGCCTGAATTATGTTTTTGACCCAGTTGGGTTATGACCCGAATTCTGGTTTTTATCCTCTTTAGTCTAGGTCTGGACGTACAGCAAAAAAAAACACAATTCACATTTCACGAAAAAATTAATGTTGGAGAGAACAATGGAGAACTAATCACTCTGAGTCGGTCTACCGTAATTCAGGTTCAAACACTTGAGATTATTATAATATTATTATCTGTTTAATTCCGTTCAATGATTTTGTACTCTTGTATGCTTAATTCAATTGTATGAAATATATTGATTTGATTTGGTTTATTGTATGATCCTAACATAGACACTTTTACGTTTGCTTAATTTGTTTTTGTGTCTGAATAATCATGTTTGCTTAATTCTTGAAGCTTTTTACCGTTTACTTAATTCGGACAATAGGATCATATATCTTGCAATCCTTATCGCGCTTGCCGTTAAGCTTGTATCCAAATAGGAATGAACACGTAGAATATTAATATTATAGTAATCGATGATAGTAGGAACCGAATTGGTAGATTGATTTATTTCATAATCACCTTTTTTATAATCACTTATTTTCAGTATTTTTTCGCTTAATCAAAATTCAAACCCCCATAAATTATTACTTTATTGGTCAATCACTACAAGAATCCTTTTGAGAACGATATTTCGAGTCACTGTCGCTATACTAACATTTTTTATAAAAACACTCGTTTTTGATCCGCGAGCGACCGCGGACCAAATTGGCGCCGTTGCCGGGGATTCTTGTCGTTATTAATCAATTTTAGAGTCATAGGGTTAGTTAGCATCCTCGAGTCTAGACCTTAGTTTCCTCGCGGTTTCGTCCAATTCGCGTTTTACAGTCCAAATCGTAAAAAATCTGTTTTTGGAAAAATTGTGTCCGATCGTAAAACCGTTTTACCTACGAGAAGCAGAAAAATCGTCCGGTAATTAGTCCATGTATTCCAAAAAATACCTGGAATCCACCCTCAGAATCGCAAAAAAAATCCTTTTTTCTATTTTTAATGAATTTTTTACTGTTTTTATAGAGTCGAAAAAAATCGAAAAAATTCTCATAATTGTTATTTTGCTTAATTAGTTTAATTCTGGTGTTACTTTATTTTTTTTGAAATTTAATTAATCGTTTTCCATCATTGTGTTTGAGTCTGAGTCTGAGTCTGACTATCTGCATAACTTGTTTGCTTCGGATACTGAACTTGATTTTGAAATGGCTGATAATAGAACCTTAAGACAATTAGCTGCCCCTGATGTAAATTATAATAGCTTGTGTATTGAATATGATGATGTTGTTGTTCCTTTCGAATCAGAATCTGGTTTAATACACTTGTTGTCAAGGTTTAATGGACTTGCAGGTGAGGATCTGAATAAGCATATGAATGAATTCCAAATTGTGTGCTATACACCTTCTGAACCTTCACTAGAGGACCTTGTCAAGCAAATGGCTATAAATGATCTTCAGTTTCAGCAACAAACAGATTCAAGTCTTCAAGCTTTGCAGACACAAATTGATCAGCTTGCCACTATAGTGAATGCCATGCAGCAAACTCAAGATTCAAACCAACCATCTGCCCAAACAGTAGTGAATCCAAAAGAGTTTCCTTCTAATTTAGTTGATGATACTTATTCTGAATTGTATTTTGATTTTCCATCATTAGCAGATTTTGATGATACTTACTCTTGTGATTCATGTACCGACACTAACATTTGCTCTGTTTGTGCTGAGATTAACGCTGCCGTACAGGGTGATGTTTTTCATGCAGATGAAGTTATTTATGTAGCTAAAACTCTTAACATCACGGCTGCCCCAACCTCACCATCCATTGAACAACCTCCCCCCTTGGAGCTTAAATCACTTCATACCAATCTGAATTATACTTATTCAGATATGGATAAAAAGCTTCCAGTTATAATTTCTTCTAACCTTGATTTTGATGAAGATAATAAACTTTTACAGGTTTTGAAGAAATATAAGAAGGGAATTGGATGGACCTCGATGGAAGTGGGAAGAAAAGCAGTGAAGCAACCCTTTAACCCATTGATCTCTGATGTTGTGGAAAAGGATATCAAATTCACGTGCCCATTCGACACTTTTATTTATCGAAGATTCTTATTTGATCATGGAATAAAAGGTGAAGGCACTAATACAAATTTCAAGGGAAATGGATGCTATCCAAAGTTACTCCCCACTTTGGAAGAGGAGACTGCAGGAAATCTCTCTTTGGGAAAGGATGCCTATGTGATCACTTATCCACCTTGACTCGTCGGGTGTGTTCTTTCCTTTCCCTCACTCTTATTGTATATTTATGTCCTTTCATTGAGGACAATGCTTGTTTTAAGTCTGGGGGAGGGAAACATTTGCTTTATATTTTGCTTTGTTTTGTTTTCAGTTATAATAAAAATAATTAAAAAAAATACATCTTTTTGAAAGTTCTAGGCTAAAGACTAATTTGAGATTAGTTTGCGGAGACTTGGAAAAAATTCATAAGATCGGTATCGTCTTAACACCGTAAGTCTCCTGCATATGGAAATTGATTTGAATTCTTATTATGGTTTAGCCTTGAATTTTCATTCTCTGACAGCTCTTGAGTAGTTTATTTCAGCAGTCAGCACCATCTCATACACATTCTACGCAGGGAAGCCGATGAATATAAGTGAGTGATCAAATTGAAAAGAAAAAAAAAATAAAAAAAAGAAAAAAAATAAAAAGAAAAGAAAAGAAAAAGTTGAAAAAATTTTATTACTCGTTAGTTGGTTCAGCGGTTTCTGGTGCTGAACTTGGTAGGGTGGATTACGGTCCGATCCCCCGCAACTACAATTGAGTCGACAAAGGGTTATGCCACGTAAGTACCAGAACCCCAAACAAAAAGAATCAGAGTCACTAACCGGTCACCTTTCTATGAGTGTGTGGAGATAACGGGCTTAATGTGATTGCGCCTGAATGAAAAAGAGCAAAAAGGAGGAAGAGTAAGTTAGGCTTCAACATAATAACATGATTCGAGTTGATTTGTATATTCAGGAGGTTTGTGTCTGCACAATTGTGGATTAGTGTTCCTACGATATCTTAGTGTGTAAGATTAGTACCTATCAATGCAAACTTAACCGAAGAAGACTTACAGCCTGGAATGAGTATCTGTTGATGTGTTTGTGCTTTCTTTGTTGTGTTTTATTTTAATTTTGCTCGGAGTGCAAAAGTTCAAGTCCGGGGGAATTTGATCAGTGCATATTTATGCACATTCTCCTATATTTTTACTTAGACATTTCTTTACTTTATTTTGCTTATTATTATATTTTATTATGTTTTCATATTTTATTTTATTTTTGGTTTAATTTAATTTTCGCACTTATTTTTCAGCTTTAGTAGTCTGCACGGAAACGATCATAACTGGAGCTCCGGGAATTCGTTTGAGGCGTTCTAAAAATCGCCGGAAAGCAAAGAGAGAGAGCTAAGACTTTCGTGTTGGAGTCGAAGTCAACTGTGGATTTGAAAGAGCGCAAGACTTGATTCTTGATCATTGAAGCCATGAGAAGTCATTCAAAGTCATCTCAAATGTTATGTTAAAGCTAGGTCAAGGAGATTCAAGATTTTAAGAAGTTGCTAAATTAGGGTTTCATATGATCCTAAGTGTAAAATCCCCTCTTTTGGTATATAACTTTAATGACAATTTTCACTATGGTGCAAGTCCTATATCATTTTCCCTCAAACATGAGACTTGTTCCTCGTCTTTCAAGCTTTATTTTGAGTACAAGAACTCTTCCATTGGGTTCATACACCTCAAGTTATAATGTCTACAAGTTGGTGTCACAAAATGAAGAGAATTTAGAGGCATTCAAGGGTAACTCACTTCCAAGGCATTTTTCACTTGGAATCAAGCTGTTCCTAAATGTCTAAGATTTCCAAAAAGTGCTAGAATTCATCATTCCCA
This sequence comes from Lathyrus sativus, assembly GCA_963859935.3. Lineage (NCBI taxonomy): Eukaryota > Viridiplantae > Streptophyta > Magnoliopsida > Fabales > Fabaceae > Lathyrus > Lathyrus sativus. The sequence goes on along the minus strand of OZ012740.1, from coordinate 279,253,045 downwards.
TGTGTGGAGCTCTAGGTATGATCATCCCAAGTCAAGGTTATTTTTGGAAACCTAGTTTTAGGACATTCATTTCAAGGACCAAATTCATGAACTTCAAGACCTCAAATCAAGTTTCTTACCACATGAAACTTGTATGCCAAGACCTTAACTCCATCATGAACTCAAATTCCATGACTTTTGGTAATTTGCAAGGCATTTGAAAGCATTATGAACTTGAAAACATGGATTTTGAATCTAATGTGATTTTCTTACATTCCAAGTCACCAAATGAGATTGTTTTTGTTCCTTTAATACCATTTCATCATCGTGTCATGACCACTCTAATTTTTACCCAAAATGAGCAAGCATGAACTCACATTTTCAAGTCATTTTGAATTTTCCTGCCTTATGAGGTAATTACTCAAAATGCATGACAAACTCATTTCCAATCCTTCAAACCACCCATATTCATTTCCTAACCCCCATCTGACTAGAGAGAGTGATTTGAATGAGCTGCAAACCTCCCAAACCCGTGTGCATTCTTATTTTGGCATTTTGGAAAGTTTTTGAAATCAAGAGAACCACTTATCATGGGTCTGGAAAAAAAACTCCTCATAACTCTCATATATAGGCCTTAGAGAAACCCTAACAAAAAAAGGAGAGAGCTGGTTGCTGTAGAGGGAACCAAAAATCACTCAAATTTCTTAAGTTTTCTCTCTCTTCGAATTGCATTATTCTTTGACTTTCTCTTCCACTTTTAGCTGGATTCTCACTCATTGAAGCAGAAGGAGTGGATTGGAAGCTTTATATTGAAGCTTGTGTTGCATTTGAAGGACCAACGGAGTTGCTCCATTAGGTAAATTTTCTTCATCTGGAACTATCATTCTAAGCATGAAAACATGTTCATATTGGTTGCATCTAAAGCCTTACCATGTTTAGGCAATGTTTGTGTGGTTGTGGTGGCTGTTTGATTAAGTTTCAGTTTGAGTGTTCAATTTTCGTGTTGCATTTTCAACATGTTAGAACTACCTTTTTGAATAACTAATGGCAAATTCGTGATCTACATGAAATTTCCTTTGAAATGGTGCCTAGAGTTTTCATCTTTATGTTGTTTTTTAGTCACTACCCGTGAAGCTCACCGGAGAAGACGAGCAGAGCTAAGGCTCCGGTTTTCTGAGGTCAAATGCTGAGGTGGCTATGACTTGGAGGTTGACTTGCGTGCGTGTGCGTTGACAATCGGATGTGTCATGCCACGTTTTTAAATGAAACGGTGTGTTTCATCTTATTCTGAGATTTTGTTGGAATTCTGGACTGGGCTTATTGCTTTTTACTATCCACACACCCCTTTTTGGGGCCCATATGCACATTGCAAGTGGATTCAGTTTAGTTGGTTTTTACTTCTGCACCCCTTTGCTCATTGTTTTCTTTTTATTTTATTTTTACTCTATTTTCAATTTTAATTTCATTTTAAATAGTTTTAACCATTCTAAAAATCCACAAAAAATAGTTTTTGATCAATTGACATGTTAAGATATTTTTCATTATTTTTATTTTATTTTTCATTTAATTTTATTATTTTTAATCAATTTAATTGGTGAAGTGGTTTTATGGTTTGTCCTTATGATTTAGGCTTGAAGTTTGACCTTATTTGAATACCCCCTTTGACCAATTTTCCTCTCACACTTGGGTGTTTGATTGAGGATTATTTGATGGTTGGTTTGAGGTCTTGATGGTCATTTTTTGTTTGTTTTTCATTGGATTTTATTTGACCCTCGATGTATGTTCGATAAGTTGATTACCTTGTTTCGTTTGACACAATTGGTGATGCTTTGATGCAATTCTTGTCATGATCTTTTGCACACTGATTCTTGATTGACTTAACTTGAGTTTGGGAATTTATTTGGACTTGTTTCTATTTTTGGTTGATGCCTCAAAACCTTGTTGTTTTAACTATGTGTATGTGTGTGTGTGCATATCTTGACCTAGTTTTGAGGTGTTTTCTTGTATGATCCCATGAATGCTTGTTGAGTCTTGTTTGCTTTTGATAACATGTTTGAGGTTCTGATCTTCAGGATTAGAGGTCCATTGAATGTTTTTTTCATCTCATATGCTTTGTATGATCATGTTTTCCACTTGTGTTTGACTTTAGAGATGTTTACATGGACTTTGGTGTTCCAATTTGAGTATGATCCTTCTTGATCTTGTTTGATAAGTTGAATTTGAACTTGATGCATATCATTTGAAGTTACTTCTGATCTTGTTGAGTGGATACTTGATCTTGATGTTCTTGTGGAATGTGTCTTACTTTGAGAATGATGTGAATACTTGAACTTCTTTGGAGTTGTGTTTGGATATTTTCTTTTGATTTATCATGAATGAATGTGTGACTTTGATAATCATGATGTGGTTGCTGCCCCACTCTATTTCTCCCCTCATTTCTTTGTTTGTGGTTCAATGTTTGACATCATTCTTCTTAAGATGTTTAAGGCATGTGATCTTGTGTGATTGCCTTCGTGTTCTAACTTCCATCTTATTGACTTGGATATGACATGTGTGTGTCATGGATGTGTCGCATTGTTGCGAAGAAGGGTCGGAAAAGACAAAAGAGTCGCCATTATTCATTATTTATCCCAAAGAGAGGGAAAGGAAACGATAAGAGAAAACTTACGAAAAAGGGAAAAGACAGGTCATCGCAACCAAATCTTGGGTTCGAGAGTCGGTTACGCAAGGGGAATGTATGAGCACCCCTCACGTCCGTTGTACTCAACGGGATCCACGCTTGTTGTCTAAATCGATGGGTATAAAACAAACTATCTAAGGCTGTTGCTAAACGAGAGGAACGGAAAGAACTGACTCGATAGGATATCGTCGCCCTATGCCTACGTATTCCCTCGTACAATGGGAAAGTCAGAGTCAACGTAGTTCGGGAAAACTACGGGGGGAGGTTTGCTCACCAAGACATCGCGTCTTGTGCCTACATATTCTCATCTGGTATGAGAAATCAAAGCAAAACATAGTTCAGGCTAACTACGGGAAAAATAGGGTGTTCTCGATCCTACGGGGACGAGAGAAAAGGTTCAGAACGGGAAAGTATCAATCGCACAGAGGCGAGAGAAAAGATAAATTAGTTGTTAGTGTGCTTGCCAAGACATCGCGTCTTGTGCCTACATATTCTCATCTGATATGAGAAATCAGAACATCTGTAGTTCAGCTAACTACGGGAAAGAGTCTAGATCGCACGGGGGCGAGAGAAAAGAGGGGTCTTAATCGCACGAGGGCGAAAGAAAAGGGAAATTAGTTGTTAGTGTGCTCGCAAAGACATCGCGTCTTATGCCTACATATTCTCATCTAGTATGAGAAATCAGAGCAGCTGTAGTTCTGCTAACTACGGGAAAAACAGTCTCAATCGCACGGGGGCAAGAGAAAAGGAGTCTCGATCATACGGGGGCGAGAGAAAGGGATCCTAATTGCAAGGATACGAGAGAAAGGGGATCGGGACGCACACGCTAAAACCTAAGTCGTAGGAGCGAATGCGTCGCATATTTCCCGAAGGGCATACGCTAAACACTCTAGACGAGAGAGAAGAGGCCCCCACTCATCATTTCCCACGTGTCTATCGCTTACTCACAATGCTCGGCGGTTGATTAAAAAAGAGTGAATTAGAAAGATGTTACCGAACGGAGTGGTTCCGTTGACCCTTGAAATTGGGTGCAAGCTTCATCTCCTCTTTGATCCTTGGTGCTACGACTAGAAAGGATAAGTGAATCGAATTGGGACCAATGTGACGCTAAACCGTTGTAACTTGATTTATAAGGGAAGTCAAGCTATAGGAGTTCGCGTATTAATATTCGTGCTATGGACAAGATAGAGAAATGATATTGACGATCATTCTCTAATTGAATCATGTCGCACGGACCATAAACAAAAGTGGGATCTCGTCTTACGGATACAAGACTTCATCGATCCAAGACAAGTCAAAATAAAATCAGAAAGAAGAAGAAATGAGGAGAGAAAAGAGGTGGTATCGGACCCAACATTATTCATCAATAACTTGACTGGTAATGGATTACGGAAGTGTCGTCATCAACCCAAAAGGCAAAAATAGAACAAAATGCCCAATAACAAATGAAAAAATAAAATCAACTTCTAATATAAAATGAGAATTAAAATTCCATAACTTCTAAAAGAAATTGCAATTAGAAAATGTTTATAAAAATCTAAGGTAAACTATATAAGAGCTTCTAAAAGAAAAATATATAAAACTCTAAAAGAAAATAAAATAAAATATAATATTTACATATAGCAATATGTTTTTAAAAACCAATATATAAAATATCTACATAATATATAAACCTAATTACATATTAATTAAAACAATAAAAACTGAAAGGGGTGGTAATGAAATAGGGGGGTGCGGTCCAGAAAGGGGAATGGGCCGTGAGTCCCACCAACAGCCAGCCAAAGAAAAGATCTAGCATATATAATAATAAAAATAAATAAAAAAAACAAAACAAAATCAACCAAAAAGAGAACACAGCATCTTCTTCTTCTTCGTCCAATCGCCTCTCTCTCTCTCTCTCTCTCTCTCTCTCTCTCTCTCTCTCTCTCTCTCACTTCTCTTTGTTCGACAACAACAAATTCTCTATTTCCAAATCGTTTCCGTTTAGCCTCACCCTCTCCCCATTTCATCTCCGTTTCATAATTCTTTTTCGGTTCTGTTTCTGCTTGGTATGAGATTATGTGATGAAACGAAGGTTGCATGTTGTTGGTTACTGAAAATGGGTAAGGTTTTTTAGAGGTTTCGGAGTTGTTGAAAAAAAGTAGGATGGTGAACAGATAAGGGTTTGAGGATGGTTTCAGAGATGGGTTGGAGTTTTGGTTGAATGTGGTTCGATTCAAATCTGGGTTGATTCATGTTTTTTTGCTGGGTTTCGGAGGTTTGGGTATGGAGGTTTGAAACTGAAAGCGGTTATGGGTTTGGATGGAATCGTGGAAAGGGGTTTATGGAGGTGACCAGGTTGACAAAGGGGGGATTTTGAGTGATTTAAGTTTCGATTTTAAGAAGAAGGAGATTTGGATTTGAACGGGATATGCGTTTGTGTTGCTGTTATGGTTTACATCTGGGTTTGTTGGAGGTTCAAGAACATGGGTTTATTGAGTTGAATGTGTTGAAATTTGTTGGTTGAAGCTTGAAGGAGGTTTGGCGATGGTGGATTGAAGTGTGGTTGGATTTTTATTGTTTTCTTTACAGGTGGTTGATTCACGATGGAAGTTGGGTGTAATTTCGGTTGAGTTTCGTGAAGAAATTTGAGAGTTGAGTGTTTGGAGGTAAACGAAGAAGATGATGATGTTGGTGAGGGTGGAGGCGCATCCCTAGGGTTTCTGGGGATTAGGTTTTTTTTTTCTGAGGTTAGAGATGAACAGAGGGCGGCCATTAGGGTTTCAGTCCCCCTTGAGGAAGACAGTGAACAGGGTATAAATACCCTCAGCGAATGACAAGTGGTAGCTGACGATTGTGATTTGTTGATTGTTAATCCCGATTAATTAATTAATAACATGCTGAAAGTCAAGACTCTAAAGATGATGAATATACTAATAATTAACTAATAAACTAAATATTAATCTAAACTTCTAACTAAGCTAATTAAAACCAAATAACCAAGTATTAAAATCTAATCCTAGACAAATAATCTAATTAATCTAAAAAAAAGTCATCCCATTCCAATAAAATAATTCTAAACTCTATTTTCCTAAATAAATAAAAACCTATTCTAACAATTATATTTCTAAAAACCAATCTAAAAATCTAATTTAGCAATTCTAAAGAAAATCTAAACTAATAATTCTATTTTCTAAAAACAACCATTTTTTAAGAAGTTATAATCTAGAAACTATTAAACAAATAAAAACTATTTTCTATCTAAATTCTAATATTCTAAATAAAATTAATAAAAAACTATTTCTATATCCTATAAGAGCTATTCCTAAGTAATAAAATAAAATCAATAAAATTCAAAATGCCATGGAAAAACGGGCAAGCACCGAAATGCGCAAATATTATCAACACAGACCGGACCAACAGAATGAGAACAAACTCCGCTTGATTCCAAAATAAATCTCCTTATTTGAACTGGTTTGAATCGCCTGAAACACGAGCAAAGCGGCCGTAATCCCGATAATCCACTCCGGCTGACAAAATGCACAGTATACGATAAATGGTATGCAGATGCAAATGAAATGAAACATAAGCCAAGTTACTGGAAAAGGTTGGTCAAATTTTGGGGTACAACAGGATGTATGTCTCATGTTGGCATGTTCATTATTTTCTTGTGTGTTTGCTTCTCTCATCTCTTTTCATCTTTCATGACTTGTTTAAGTTTTTTTTCTACCTTCATTTGTGATTGATTAGTGATGTGTTTACTTGTGCTTGCTCACATGATCCCTTAGGATTCCTAGTCCCTCTGTTTAAGATGGAAGTAGGAGAGACATTAGGCTTTCAATCCTTTGTATGATAACATTAGGTAGACTCCTCTGTCATCTCAACTTTAGGACCACTTTGCATGACAACATTAGGGTTCTCAGTTCCCTTTAGTATCCTTGTGTCTTCTCTTCTCATCTCAAACTTCTCTAAGACACCTAATAAATAATGAAAAATGTTGTACGCTACGAGCCTTAAGTACGTGAGAAATGATAAGTGGGGATGTCTCTCTTCACTTGTCTAGAGTGTTTAGCGTATGCCCTTTGGGAGATATGCGATGCATTTGCTCTTGTGTCATAGTTTTTAGTGCAACATGAGTCTCAAATAAATTCAATCCATTTCTTCTAAAACTCACAAACAAAACTCAAAACCTTTTCATCCTTCAGGATTATTTCAAACTTCATTTTCAGAAAAGAGTGTGTTACTTTTCCGTTCTACCGCAAATAGGCATCGTCCCTAACTGCTGGAATGGAAGCTTAGCGTCACTCATAAAAAACACTTAACCAACCTTTTTTCCGTAGTTACCCTAACTACGTTTGCTCTGATTTCTCATAAAAGATAAGGATACGTATGCACAAGACGACAATGTCTTGGCAAACAACCTCCCCCCATCACCCGTAGTTTCCCGAACTACGTTGACTCTGACTTTCCCATTGCACGAGGGAATACGTAGGCATAGGGCAACTATGTCCTATCGAGTCTGTTATTTCCTTTTACCTCCGTTTAGCAGTAGCTTTTGATAACTTCCACCCATAGATTAGACAATAAGTGTGGATCCCGTTGAGTACAACGGATGTGAGGGGTACTCATACCTTCCCCTTGCGTAACCGACTCTTAAACCCATGATTTGGTTGCGATGACCTTGTCTTTCCCGTTCTCTTAGGTTTTTTTTCAATCGTTTCCTTTCCCTCTCTTTGGGATAAATATGCTCGGTGGCGACTCTTTTGTTTGTTTCCGCCGGCCCCCTTTTTCGCAATTGCGACACTTCCAATGTTACTTGACCTCAAAAACCAGCTACCCTTGAGCTGTAGAGAAGTGACATAAGGAGAGCAAGGACAAATATTCCATACTGTAGCCACAAACACTCTCTCTCATGGTGTACTTTTGTACTTTTTTCACATTAAACAATGGTCCTTTGGACAAAACTTTGGCAATGCTTGAAAGATATTCTGATTTAGTTCAATACACACTCTAAAACATCATATCAGATGTTAATCCATAGTTAGAATTCAAGTGGATAGTTGGAAATCAAGTTTGTGCTGAGTTTGGACATGATGACAATCAAGTGCTTGGGCCCAACTTGTCACCTTTGAAACTCTCAGCTCACAAGGGATATGGAGGAGTTCTTGTACTTTTTCTAAATTCCTTATTATGCTCTACAACTTTCATGTTTTAAGAACTTTCAAATTCCAAGTGGAACTAGGTCAAAAACCCTCTTGATGTTGGCTGAAAACATGTATTAAAAGTGCCAAGTCCACTCATTTTTTGACTATAACTTCAAATCCACTCATTTTTTGCTAATATACCATGGTGACACTTTTATAGGACTTGCCAAGACCTTTCCAACAAGCTTTGAACCACCTCATTTGGATTTGTGGTTAGGAAGTTATGGTCTTGTCCTTTTTAAAACCCTAACTCCCGACTTTTTCGATTACTCCTCAATCCTTAATCTAATTGTCACAAAACTTCATTACTAGATGTAATATGTTATTAGGAATATATTTTCTTCCAACTTTGAGGTCAAATTCCTTTTGGTCTAAGAGTTGACTTTTCAGTCAAACGAACCGATTGATCGAAAACTCCCGAATCGACTGTTGATGTTCTAGGTCTTTTGAGACTTTTAAACTTCTTGGGTGGACTTCAATAATTTATATAAGCTTCATGGACCATGATTCCATCAAGGAATGCCTTTTAAATCAAAAGTCAAACTACAATTGACCTTTCCTGATCAGAAACCCTAATTGGGGGTCCTGGACTGCACTGCTCTTCTTCTTTGGGTGACCACCTCAAATTGGACCCATACTTGATCCAATGTAGTATCTTTGATGATGTAGAGACTTGTTTCATGAAGAATCAATATAATACATTGACTGACCAAACCATCGAAACCTCGATTCCTAACCATATGAAACCCTAATTCACCTATATCTTGACAAAGACAAACTTGGAATAGGTTAAGGTTAGATAAGCAATGATGATTCTCCTAGAATAATGATGAAGATATAGGGGTCAAAATTTGGGGTACAATAGTTGCCCCTATTTAAATATCTTCACCAGATGGCAATGAGAGATGACAATCTCCATAGAATCGTAGTGAAAGGTATTTAAATATAGAAAACCAAAAATTTTGTCCCTTAGATACGATGGTATGGAAAAGGAAAAATGCTAACACGCCATGAATTCTAAATGATACTTTATGATGCTTGAGTGCAAGACAAATGCTGACAAACGAGCAAAAATAAAAGGATGGTGATAAACCGAGTAACTACTCACATGGGACCCGACACACTGAGGAAAGATCCAAGGCATAACAAGCAATAGTTCATACATGACTAATGATGCTACTTCAAGGGGATCTTCCACACAATGACACGAACTCCATCAGGGAAGACAAATCTTCACTAGGGGCAAAGAGGGAACACAGTCCACTGGGGAAAAGGAAAATCTCCACCAGGGAATGAATGACCGGAGACACAATCCTCACTGGGGATAACCAAATGAGGAATTTCCTATAATGAAGAGTTCGAACGGGATCTTCAGGAAAAGACTAAAAACAAGACCAGACACACTAGGGGCGCTAGTAACTACTAGATTTCTGATACTCGACTGGGGAGACCAAAGCTTTGCTAGAGATACTGGTGACAACCAGAAATTCTTGTCAATAATGAATTGTCTTTAAGTGGTGCCAGTGACTACTGGACTTTCTGGGGGTGAAAGGTGACAACCATATTGATGATATCAATAACAATTGGGTTTAGATGATGCCAGTAATCACTAGACTTACAGATATTAGTAACAACCAAATCCAGGATGCCAATAATAATTGGATTTAAATAGTGCCAGTAAACACTGGACATCAATGGGGAATCGGTAACAACCGAGCCAACCACCAATAACAATTGGATTCAAATAATTCCAGTAACTACTGGACTTAAGCGGGGAAGTTGGCAGAAACCAACTCAAATACCAATAACAATTGGATTTCAACCAATGCTAGTAACTACTAGACTTCGATGAAGATTGGTAACGACCAAATTAAAGGATGCCAATAACAACTGGATTTTCAAAATGATGCCAGTAACCACTGGACTTAGATTGGGGAGAAGTTGGTAACAAACCGAACTTCATACCAATAACAATTGGTTTTAAGCAATTCTAGTAACCACTGGACTTACACAGGGGAATTAGTAACAATCGAACTAAATACCAATAACAATTGGCTTTAAGAAATGCCAAATACCATTGGACTTACTGGGGAAATTGGTAATGACCAACTCAAATACCAATAACCATTGGATTTCAATGTTATACTAGTAACCGCTAGACTTCAATGAGGATTGATAATAACCAAATCGAGGAATACCAATAACCTTTGGATTTAAGCAACGCCAATAACTACTGGTCTTTCAAAGATTGGTGACGACCAAGTCAAGGTAAACATTAATAACAACTAATTATCTTGGTAATATTAGATATTGCTAGTCACAATTAGCCTCCCAGGATGGAAACAAGTTAATCTCAAAATTACTGACAGAGTTGGGGTAACAACCCAAAGTGAAATTGTGGCAAACGGATCAAGGAGGTGGTAATGACCAAAGGATGTCAATGGCAACAGCCAGACAAACAGAAACCCAAAGAAAATGCAAACCAATGCGTATGTTGATATGATGCAAATGCAAAATGCAGACCGACCCACGAGGGAGAAGGAAAGAGTAAAGCAGGGAACACAAAGAGGGAACTCATCACACTGAGTCTCGATGTTTCAATTTGGATGGTGTTTCGTCCAGGGAAAATAACAATTTTTCGACGTAATCAATACTCTTGCAAACCTGCAGAGGAGAAATCTTGTCTTAGTATCGGGAATTGTTGTTGGGCACGTTCTTGGTCGGAGGTGACAACAAGCTTTTACAGTTCTGAGAGTAGTGTAACACTGTCACGTTACCTCTAGAGTTTTTAATGTGCTTTGTTAAATTAATTTTCTTAAGAAAAAAATTTATGTTTTCAAAACACTTTGCTTTTTGAAAAATCATTATTAACAAAATAAGTGAAATTTGCATAACAAAAACAAAAGATCATAACAATTATTGGTCTAAAATCTGATTTTATTAAGAGACGAGAACTTTACAAAGGGTATAGTCTCGAGAACAAATACAATTTTGAAAAATGGCAAACAAAAGGGGTTACAGAATCCCACAATGATTTGGTCCTACTAACTAGCAGCCCATACGCTTCTTTGCTTCTGATGAGAATGGCAAACGATGACTTTCTTCAACACCTTTGACAAGACTTTGCACCTGCATTTTCCAGTTCCAGTCTTCAGACTTCCGACTTACTGAAGTGTTTTTTGGCTCGATCTACCTTTCTAGGTTTTCCATTTTAGGCGTATTACTTTCTCACTGCATCTGAGTTGATAGGGTACTTGAGTTGTTCGCCATCCATGGTTTCAAGAATTATAGATCCTCTAGAGAAAACAATCCTCACAACGAAAGGGCCATCGTAATTGGGCATCCACTTGCCACGCATGTCCTTCTGTGTTGGTAGGATTTTTCTGACTACAAGTTCTCCTTCCTTATATTCTTTGAGACGAACTTTCTTGTCGAATGCTCTTATCATCCTTTGTTGATAAATCGGGCTATGACACATTGCATTCATTCTTTTTTCATCGATGAGGTTCAATGAATCAAACCTTTCTTTTATACACTCGGCTTCTTTAAGCTCAACTTCTATTAAGATTTTCAAATAAGGTATCTTGACCTAGATGGGTAGTACCGCATCCATCCCGTAGACCAAGGAGAAAGGAGTTGCCCTTGTCGAAGTTCGCACTGATGTTCTGTACCCATGTAAAGCAAATGGTAACATCTCGGGCCAATCCTTATAGGTTACGACCATTTTTGTACTATCTTTTTGATGTTCTTGTTTGCAGCTTCGAACAACGCCATTCATTTTGGGTCTGTACGGAGAAGAATTTTGATGTTTGATTTTGAAGTCATCACAAAGTTATTTCATTGTTTTGTTGTTTAGATTCGACCCATTGTCGGTGATGATTTGGTCAGGAATGCCGTACTGACAGATGATCTCCTTCTTGATAAAGCGGGCGACCACTTGCTTTGTTAAGTTCGCATACGATGTTGCTTCTACCCATTTGGTGAAGTAATCAATTGCAACGAGGACGAAACGATGACCGTTGGAAGCTTTTGGTTCTATTGCCCCAATCATGTCTATGCCTCACATTACGAATGGCCATGGTGATGTCATCACGTTGAAAGGATGTAGAGAAACATTCACTTTGTAGGCATAGACTTGGCATTTGTGGCACTTTCCTGCGAAGAGGATGCAGTCTGTCTCTAAGGTCAACCAAAAATAGCCAGCCCTTACAATCTTTTTTGCCATGGCATGTCCGCTAGCATGGGTACCGAACGTTCCTTCATGCACTTCAGTCATTAATAGACCTGCTTCTTTTTCATTGACACATCTAAGTAGAACCATGTCATGATTTCTTTTTTACAGGATTCCATTGCTGATGAAGAACTTGGATAACAATCTTTATATGACGCTTTTGTCAATTTTGGATGCATCAGATGGATATTCCTGATTTTGAAGAAAATTCTTGATGTCATGAAACCACGGTTTCTTATCAGATTCTTCTTCTACCATCAGTACATATGCTGGTACTATCCTTCTTTCAATGCGAATCAGAAGTGCCTCGTTAACAAACTGGACCTTCCACATTGATGCCAACATGGCTAAAGCATCAGCAATGTGATTTTCTGCTCTTGGCACATGCTTGAAAGTAATTTCATCGAAATATTTGACCATCTCTATAATGTGAGCTTTGTAAGGGATCAACTTTTCATCTCGAGTCTCCCATTCTTATTTGAGTTGATAGATCACTAAAGCAGAATCACCGATCACTTCCAGGATTTTGATACGGAGATCAATGGCAGTTTCCAACCCCAGGATGCAGGCTTTGTACTCGGCTATGTTGTTAGTACAGGAGAAACAATGTCGGGCTGTGACGGCAGTATATCCTCCGGTTGGATTCTTCAAGACAGCTCCAATGCCATGTCCATTCTTGTTCGACGCTCCATCAAACATCATTTACCAGCGGGACCCAGGCTCGAGACCTTCCTCAGGACCAGGTTCTGGCTTCATGCGTTGAATGTACATTACATCTTCATCAGGAAACTCAAACTTGATTATTCTCCACAGGATGCTCGACAAGGTGTTCTGACAAGACACTGCCTTTGATGGACTTTTGAGCAACATATTGAATATCATACTCTAACAAGAGCACGTGCCATTTGGCCAACCGTCCAGTTTGAGTTGGCTTTCCGAAGATGTACTTTATCGGGTCCATCTTGGAAATCAGCATAGTGGTATGTAAGATCATATATTGTCTCAGGCGCTTGGCGGCCCAAGCTAAAGCACAACAGGCATTCTCTAGAGGAGAATAACGACTCTCGCAATCTGTGAAATTCTTGCTCAAATAGTAGATCACGTGCTCTTTCTTTCTTGACTCATCGGTTTGGCCTAAGACACAACCCATTGAATCTTCCAACACCATCATGTACATGAACAACAATTTTCCAAGTACTGGAGGAATCAATACCGGAGGCTCTTGCAGATATATCTTGTTTTTCTCAAATGCCGACTGGCAGTTTTCATTCTATACCACCGTTTGATCTTTTTGTAACAACTTGAAGATCGGTGTGCAGGTAGGTGTTAGCTTGGAAATAAACCTAGAGATATAATTCAGTCGTCCAAGGAAATTTCTAACCTGTTTCTCTGTTTGAGGAGCGAGCATTTCTTGGATTTCTCTGACTTTATTAGGATCTACTACAATTCCTCGTTGACTAACAATGAAACAAAGTAATTTTCCTAAGCGAACCCCAAATGTACATTTAGCTGGATTTAGTCTCAGCTGATACTTTTGGAGTCTCTCGAATAGTTTCAACAAATGATCCAAATGGTCTTCTTCACTTTGAGACTTTGCAATCATGTCGTCTACATATACTTCAATCTGTTGGTGAATCATTTCTGACTTTGCCATTTTTCTTTAGGACTGACACAATGTTAGCCCCCCATTCTGGATATTTGGATACCGCAAAAAAGCCTACATCAATTTTCTTTTTGACTTCATCTCTGATCTTGAGAGCCATGTCTAGTCTTGATCTTCGAAGTTTCTACTTAACTGGAGGACATTCTAACTTCAGAGGGAGCTTGTGCATAACAATGTCAGTGTCCAACCCCGACATGTCTTGATAAGACCAAGCGAATATGTCGACATAATCTTTGAGGAGTGCTGTCAGCCTGCTTTTGACTTCCATCCCCAACGATGCTCCAATCTTGACTTCTTTCTTTTCTTTTTTAGAACCCAAGTTGATGATGTCGATCTGTTCCTTGTACGACTGAAGATAAGCATCTTCGTATTCTGCCATCCTTCTCAATTCTTTAGGGACCTCTGAGTCTTCATCGCTCTCTTCGTCGGCTTGAAAGATGAATGGACCACTAGTAGAAGGAACCAAATGATCACGGGGTTTTGTGGGTGGTGGAGGTGTTCTACATGTTTTTTACAATTTTGAGAATGATCAGACACACACACAGACATGCAGATGAAGGGTTGTTTTTAAGGTTTCACAAAAAGTTGTCATTTTTCCTTTTAACAAAAAAAGTGAAAAATGATAAACAGAAAACAAAACAATAGTTTTAACAAAAACACTTTTTCATTCATAGATTTTTCAAATTGCAAAGTGGCCCATACAAAATGATTCACAAGCCTTGGGTAAGACCAGGAATTTCTAAAGAAAAACAAAGCTAACAAGCAAATGAATTACTCTAATGGTAAAAAGACAGGAATCTCCATAGTCTCCCAGTTGCACAGAGTTGCTTCGCCTCAAATTATCAGGTTGTCAAGATCATTATCTTCTTCTTCAGCTATGATGGAGTTTACTTGCAATCCACTGTTGGTGAAAATCTCTTTCAAGGATTTCTTCTTCATGACGCTCTCCTCTGGCGCATCTTCTAGAGTTGGTTTGTAACCCAACCCTTGTCGATCATTCTTTGCTCGGGCGTTGACTTCAATAATCATCCCCCATCCCAAAGGGATTCGAGTCTTCAATGCAACTTTGATGCTTTGAACAAAAGCAAAAGATGGACCACAGGTTATTGCTGATTCATCAACCAACATAGCATGGGTTATTTCCAGTGCTTGGAAAGATGTTTCAAGCGAGTCTTCATCCGCTTCAATGTATCTGAAGGAGGACACATTACTCACCATTAGATCTTCTTCTCCATGAATGATGACCAGCTGGTCATTGAAGACGAATTTCATATTTTGGTGTAGAGTGGAGGTAACAACTCCCGCTGTATGTATCCTTGGCCTCCCCAACAAAAAATTGTAGGCTGGATTAATATCCATTACTTGAAAAGTAATGTCAAAGATCTGAGGGCCTATCATGATGGGCATATCAACTTCCTCTATCACGTTCTTCTTGAGCCATCGAAAGCTTTCACCACTAGCGATGTAGGTCTCATTTCAGCTCCTTGGTAAGCTAGTTTATCTAGTGTCCTTTTAGGTATCAAATTAAGCGCAGATCCTATGTCAACAAGTACTTTGGCTAATGTATCCTCTTCGCATTTGATTGATACATGCAAGGCACGGTTGTGCTTGATTTCTCGGTTGTCAGATCATTATCATCGGAACTCAAAGTGTTACATGTTGTGATGTTTGCCACAACTGAATCAAATTGCCCTACTGTGATGTCTTTCGTCACATGAGCTTGTTGTTGCACCCCAAAATTTGCCCAACATTTCTTTACCTAGCTCATGTTTCATTTCATTCACATTAGCATTATCATTTGCATTTCATTGACATGTATGCAGAAGATCAAGAGGTATGATTGCCAATAAAGAGCTACACAAGGCTTTGAAGCTAGTTAAGAAGGTTATTCAAGGGTTGAAGGGTTGATATCCTTGTCAAAGAAGTAAAAGATCCTCAGAGAGAGTGATTGAAACCAGGTATGTGTGTCTCATAACTTGAGAGTTGTGGGAAGCCATCAGATGATCTGAGGTCATGAAGATGGACTCGAGGTCTTGAGAGAGCTCATGAGAAGTGTTTAAGATCACTTTGAGGCCTAGACAGGTCATTGTGTAAGATTAAGAAGACTCAGCCATGAGTGGTGCAATTAGGGTTTGATTGGGTCAACCCCAAGTCAACTGATGATTTGAAGGAAGTTGAGACTTAATTCAAGAGCCATGTGATCATGGATTGATACATTGATATGTTATAAGGATGATTCCAAGGTCAACTCATCATGATTGAAGAGTTTGAGAAGTTTCAGGCTAGGGTTTCTAACACTTGACAGTGTAAAATCCCCTAGTTTGACCCCTGTCTTCAAGGCTATTTAGCTCAAGATATAATTGTCATCTCATCTTGACCCCAACATGATTGTTGCAGGGCATGATATTAGATTTAATTTGAGTACTAGAAGTCCTTGATAGGGTTTATAGAACTCAAGTTATGAGCCAGACAAGTTACAAGTCATCTGAGGCATGTGAATTTGGAGCTTGAAAGTTACCCAACTTGCATGACACGTTTACCTTATAAGGATGATTCCTATGAACTTTTGATCAACATGAATGTTGTTCCGTATTCTCTTAGCTTTCCATAGAGTGCTAGAAGTCCTTGATAGGATTTGTAGAACTCAAGTTATGGCTTTGACAAGTCAAGGGTATTTTGGGAAGTTGTGATTATGGGTCATTTTTGGTTATGGGTCATTTTCACCAACTTAGACATCTCAAATGAAATTTTGTTCAACTTGAAATTTGCTTAAAATGGGGTTTTAACTTTGACCATGTATCAAGGAGGCATTGAAATGGCTCAAGGAGAGACTTGATTCAAGAAATTGTGAAAAAGGAAGAATTAAAGAGAATTAAAGACCAAAAATTCAAAATAAATGTTATGTGTGCAAATAAGGAAAAGTAATAGCATTTTTTGAATGGAAATTGCATTTTGGAAACAATGAGATCATTAGAATTTAGGTTTCAGTTCATTTTCATGGCCTTTTGCTTTGATACTTCTTGAGGAAGTTACATCTCAAATCGAAGCCATGGGATGAAAACAAGGGATGAATCCCCACCATTCAAGTTCAGTGGTTCACAAGGAGTGCAATGAGAGCTTCCTGAAGGAGAAATAGAGGAGATATCGTGACTGCCATGCATGAGATTTTGAAGAGAAATTGAAATTTGAATTTCTCATTCTGAACCTTTGAGAAGGATCTAGATCATTGAGTTACATCCTATATAAGTCTATGAGTGCATTCAGTTCATTTTTTGGTGAATTTTGAAGCCTGAAGCAGAGAGTGAAGTTGGAATTTCAGAGGTGCAAGTGAGAATCAGATTCTGAGTTCAAGGGCAAATCAAGATCAATTGAAGGTTTCATTGTGTTCATCAAGTGATTTGGAGTGTATCTGCACTTTCTTGAAGGCTGAAGAGTGCAAGAACTGCTTCTGTTACAAGCTTGAACACAGGTTGGTATATTTCATTTTTGTGCTTAATCTATGTAGAGATAGTTAGTATTCTATAGGTGGTTAGGATCCTGGTGACATGTAGTTGGATTTAGGATCAAAAACTGGTGAATTAGAGACAAAATAGGGTGATGATCAATTTCTCTTGAGGCTCGAATCAAGCAATTCTTGGACTGTTAATCAAGTTTGGATAGTGTAGAATGATCACCATAAGATGAGGATTACATCTATGCATTTAATTGAGGTTTGGGTGAGAATCAAGATTGAGCTACATTTTGAAAGTGCTATCGGTTTTGGAGATGTAGAAGGAATTAGATGACTCTAATGAGATATTCGTGATCAAGATTGAAATCTGAGTGGAATGATGTATGGTTTGTTAATCTTTGACGACCTGTGTAAGTTGTTTCGCCGGAGAAGACGGTGGCGCCACCGTCTGGGCCACCGTCTGTGTTTTCCCCCCAAACGGAAGTTCAAACGAAGAAGATGCATGTGAGGCGTTAGATCTCGCTGGAGACTTGACTCAGTATGCACCATACATGGCCACGATTGGATTTTGGAATTCTGACTTTGACCTGAGCAAAACGACATCGCCCTCATTAATGTGCTGGCAGCATGAGAAGGCATTGGATCTATTGACTGGTAATCCCATCGTGTGATCAAAGTTGTGCCACATAACCCCAATCCAAAACGCAGCGTTCAAGTTAGTGAATTGTCAGGGCTTAGTACTGAGATTGATACTCACCCCCCCCCCCTTTTGGGGCCAACCCACACATTGAACTGGATTTAATTGCTATTTGCAACGTGTTTTTTCTATTTTCTTTCTCTTTTCTTTATTTTTGTGCATTTCATACTAGTTTAGTTTTAATCCATTAAAAATAGGAAAATTAGTCAATAAATCCTGAGATTTTTTCCTCTGATTCATGAATGAATTTAGAAATTTTAGGAACAAAAAAATCATGATTAGCATTTATCTTCATTTTATTTGAATTTTTCACATTTTATTTGACAATAAAATTGTAATAATTGCTTCATCTGTTTTTTGAATTTTGTTTGAGCACTTGGTATTGAGTTTTTGCTTGATATTTGGCTTGTGATTAGGTTAGATATGCATGCTCCCCTCAGATTTTTATCACATTTTTTTGATGAAGTTAGGTGTTGTTTTAGGACTAGAACTTTAGGAGTCCCCTTTTAGGGTTTAGGTGTGATACCTTGAGGTTTAGGATTTTGTTGGAGGACTTAGAGAATGAATTAGGTCCTGATTTTCTAACTATAGGTTATTAGTGAATGGATGTTCTCATAGAAAAATAATCAGATTTTTAGAATGTGTTTTGGTATTTTTGATAGAAAATTCTACTTGTTTGTTCATTTGGTGTTTCAATGTTGATGATTGATGTGGAATGGACTCAAAGTTAGGCTTCCTTGCATAGTGGGCTTCTGGATCTCATTGGAAGATATCATGGACAATATGAGGCTTGTGTGAAGTGGCTGGTGGAGCTTGGATTGGAGCTTTTCCTTCCTTTTTGTTAGCTTTGTGTAGCTTAGGAAATTAGGGCTTTAGGAGAGAACTTTAGAAATAGATATTTCTTCAAATAATGGTTGGTTTTGTTCCCATTCCATTCTCATCCTATGATTCAAAGTACTCATGTTAAAGTCTCATCTCTCCTTTGGAGGGATGTGTGACATTTACAATGAGTATGACTTTTGAGGATGCCTTTCTATGATGACTGGTTGAGTGTCAGACAAGATTCCTTTGGTTTACTGTTTGCTTCCCATTTTCAAACAATCATCTTATTGATTCTCTTCATTCTTGGTGGAGCCTATTGAAGATTGAAGCTTGAAGATGGGGTACCTTTCACTCTCTTGAAGATGATAGACTTGAAGAACAGTTACAGACTGTGGACTGAACTGTTGTCAGAAGATTGCTTTACTGTGAAGCTGTGGAAGCTGTTGATTGGCTTTCTTGACTGTTTGTTTTCTTTCTGTGCAAATGTATTGATGTGACTTGATTGGTGTGATGCATTTTGATTAGGTCATGTAGTTGAATAAGCCTAAGAACATCTTAAGGGTTGAGTTTCTCCCCTTGCTTTTATTGCATTAGAGGTTGAGTTTCTCCCTCTGCTTGTATTTTTACTGTGTGGCTTTGCTTGCTGGTATTCGGTAGAGCTCTGCTCCCTTGCCTGTGTGGTTTGTAATTTGCTTGATGGCATTTTATTTTCCTTTATGATTGCAGTTATTCATATCTGGCTTGAGGTCGAGACGAGCTTGTGGAGGCTGATGCCCTGCACACATTTCCTCCCTCACTTGCATTGCATGCATTTTACAGTCATTTACTGTTTACTGTTTAAGCTGATGCTTTATCTGTTTCGGTTTACCGTTGGCATGATCCTCTAGGAATCTCACTTCCTTTGATAAGAAAGTGATGATTAGAACTTTAGGTTGAAACCTATGCATGATAACTTCTAGAAGTTCCCTGTTTCAAACTTCAACCATAGGATGAATCCTTGGCATGACAACTGTTAGGACTTGATAGTCTCCCCTTAGTTGAGCCCTTTCTTCTCTTCTCATCTCAAAACAACAGTAAAAAACGTAATAAAGGCAAGTTAGTATAAGCGCGTTACGAGCCTTAACCTACTTGGGTAATGATAATTGAGTGGCCTCCTCTCAATCGTCTAGAATGTTTAGTATACGTCCTTTGGACGATATGCGACGCATTCGTTCCCAGGTCATAGTCTCTAGTGTTGTAAAAACTACAGACAACCACAAAAAATAGTTCTTCCGTAAAAGACAGAAAACAAACTTCAAACCTTTTTGCCCCGTGGGCCCATAATTCAAAGGAAGCTTTTCTGAAGAAAAGAGTTTCGTTAACTCCCGGTTCTACTGCAAACGGTAACACCTAAGTCTCCAAGGGTCGAGTTGCGTACACCAAACTGCTGGAACTGCCAGTTAACCCTACTCGAAAAACAAATGAATCTGAATTCCCGTAATCCGTATTATCATGAACTACGTAAGCTCTGATCTCTCAAGCCTGTTGAGAGTACGTAGGCACAATACTGACGTATTGGCGAGCCACCTTCCCCCATCACCCGTAGTTAGTCGAACTACGTTGACTATGATTTCTCATTCTCTGATGAGAATACGCAGGCATAAAGCGCAACGCTTTGCCGAGTCATTTTCTTTTCTTTTCAGACCAGCCTTGATAGGTAGGTAGTAAATAAACCCGTCAGATAAACACAACAAGGGTGGATCCCATCGAGTACGATGGACGTGAGGGGTGTTAATACCTTCCCCTTGCGTAACCGACTCCCGAACCCAGACAATGGTTGCGATGACCTTGTCTTACACCTTTTCGTCAGGTTTTTCCGATCGTTTCCTTTCCCGTTCTGAGGGATAAATAACGAAAGGTGGCGACTCTTCTGTTTTGCCGGCACCTTATTTTCGTGGTAGCGACAACTGTCGACTCTGATGGGGACTTGATAGTTTCTTGGGATCCAACGTCCCTTATGCGAGTCAATCTAGGGATCCAACGTCCCCTGCGAGAGTCAATCCTAGCGCTTGTATGTTTACCTGTTGGGTTTTATTTATCGCATTTTATTTCCCGCACTTTATTATCAGTATGATATGATTATCTGTGCTGTTGTGGAAGGGGCATTCTGATGAGTAAGAAGCCAGACCCAGGCTTGAGAGCTACATAGTATTAGAGTGGGTTAGTGGAGGTCGTGCTTGCTTTGCTTGCATCAGTTCCCATGTAATCCACACTCGGACGAGGTTCTCTTTGATTACTTCCTATCGGTCCTTTGGACTCGATGGGTTGTCGGATCTGAGGATTGTCGACTTTGGGAACCGATCATTTGGAATTCAGCTAAGTGAGGCTGCTTCAAGAGATGATGATGCCACACCTCCTGGGTATCGTATCATCGTTTCTTGAAAGTCTGTGACGCTAATGACCGCATAAGATGCCGAACCTTTTCCGTGATTAGGTCCATACCTGTGAGCAGGGTCGGGTTTGTTGCAGGAAACCTTAACCTTCATACTACCTGGTTTTCTTGACAGTGAATCAGTTTTGTTGGTATCAGAGGTTCTCATCATCAGATAGGTGTTTGTTCTTGACAGAGCAGATTTATGGTCTGGTATAAGGGGTTCTTCTCATCAGAGATATGGTTGTTCTTGACAGAGCAGTGTTGTGGTTTTGTTGATACAGAGCCTTCGTCTCCTCAACAGCACAGTCATCTTGATCTCCTGCTGCATGATTGCATTTTGCATTGTTTGCATCCTCATTTGCATGTCATTAACGTGTGTCTGTGTTGCAGGTGCATATTTCTCCCCTGGTTCTAGTGATGTTGATCCTCATGGCAGATATGGCATCTCTGAAGAAGACTGTGGCTTACAAGTTACCAACACCTGACATCCGAGAATTACGAGCTTTGATTTCTTTGGCTGATAAGACAGTGATGGAGAGTTTCAGAAAGAGTTATGGGAGATTTCTAGGTATTGTGTATAAGCTTCCTACGTACGAGTTGAATGGCCTCTACGCCCTGCTGCAGTTTTACGACCCACAACTCATATGCTTTGTGTTTCCAGACTATGTCCTAGCCCCGACCTTGGAAGAGTACTCTGACCTGTTGGGGGTGCCTTTGTTGAATCAAATTCCTTACTACCGTGTTGAGGGTGAACCTAAATTGAGTAAGTTGACTGACGCTCTTCATGTAGATGAGTCTGAGTTGGAAGGGATGGTATCCCGAAAGATTGGAGTTCATGGTTTCCCTTTGCCTTTCCTGATGGAAAAAGCCCGAAAGTTTGCCGAGAACGGTCGCTGGGATATATTCAATGCCTTCTTAGCCCTTTGTATTTATGGGATCGTGCTATTCCCAAGTCATCCAGACTTCATAAGCATGGATGCTTGCCATATATTTGCCTCCGGGAATCCAGTGCCCACTCTCCTCGGAGACGTCTACCATTCAGTCCACAACAAGAATGAAAACAGAAAGGGGAAGAACGTGGCATGTTGTGCTCCTTTACTGTATAAGTGGTTTGCTAGCCATCTTCCTAAGTCGGGGTCGTTCATTGATTCTGCTGAGTCTTCACCTTGGTCCGCGCGTTTGATGGGTTTGACCACTGACAATATTATCTGGTTTGATAGAGATCTACTGGGCAAAGATATTGTGCATAGCTGTTGTGGCTTTCCTAACGTCCCCTTGGTTGGAAGGAATGGATGTATCAACTACAATCCATCTCTGCTGGTACGACAATTTGGGTATGCACTACAAGGTCCTCCTGAAGAGGAAGAGATACGGGAATCTCTGTATCTCACAGGATTGCTTGAAGGTGACACTTTGGTCAAGGTACAGAATGCTTGGAGCAAAATTCACCAAAAGGGGAAAGTCTTGCTAGGAAAAAGCAACAACAAGGCCTTTGATCCGTATGTGACTTGGGTTCGAGAAAGAGCCGCCAAGTTTCTAATGTTGTTTCCTGCTGTGGAACCATTGTATCCTCCTATGTACAAAGAGCCTACCACAGTTGATATTCAGAGGTTCAACCAGGTACTCCAAGAGAAGGAAGAACTACGAAAAGCCAACGAAGAGTTGGAGAAAGAGATCGCTCAACTTCGGAAAGAGAAAAGTGAAGTTGTTTATACCTGCAAGAAGCAGACTGAGATGATCAACCATCTAGGCTTCAACCTGACCAAAGAAACTGATGCTAGGGAATGTCTGGGGTTGGACCTGAAGTCAGTACATGGCGTGTTGACAACCAAGAAACATGATCTGGACAGAGTGTACCAGAAGTTAACCCAATACGAGAGGGTCTGGAGCAGCACCCTAGCCAAATACAAAGAGCGGGAAGAAAAGCTGAAGCAGCAAGTAGCCGAGCTAGAAGCTCAGATTATGGTGAAAGACAAGAAGATAGAGGCTGAAGCCTCACTGCGACGAGACACCCATTATAGATTGGCTGAGGCCGAGGCGAATTTACAAGATTTTCAACTCCGGGCCGATGCTAAGAGGAGTAGAGTCGAGAACCATTCTGAAGAAGGTGTTTCTAGGAGCGTTGCTGAGAACCTCCCAGAGTCCATCAGGCAGAGGGACCTACTGGCCCAGGGTTTGCTTACTCAGCCAGGTCATCCCGCTACAAAGAAGTTGGTAGAAGATTTTCGCGCCCGTGGCCGCACCTGATCTTTTGTATCTCTTTTTGTATATTGATATGCTGATCACCACCAGGTCTGTTGGTTGGGGTCATGCCTTGTTACTTCAGTTGTATGTTATTACAGTTGTACGCTACCCAAGCGGGCTTTTCAGATGAATATATGAGGATTTTGTTCCATGATTGGATGTTGGACATTTGTCCCAGAAACTAGGATCGGGGGGGGGGGGGGGGGGGGGAATCTCCCCAAGGCACAGACACACGTTTGCATTTGCATGACAAGCACCTTGTTGTTTTTCTAACCCTTTGTGTATGCAGGTTGTTCCAGGATTGACCGAAGACCGATCCACCGCTATCCGACCAGAGCGAATCAAGCTAGAGCAATGGAACAAGTGCAAACTGACGTCCAGGAACTCCGAGAGAGGATGGACCGCTTCATGGAGCTCATGCAAGTGGTTGCCAACGGCCAAGACCAGCTCAGAATATTGGTCCAGCCTCTGATCTCAAGGGTTGACAGCAATGGTGTGCTTCATGGTGGGAGCGTTCCAGTCCCCCCACCTGTTGAAACTTCTCAGGGTGGCATCCCTGTGACCAGGGGGAATGGAAGTGGTAACAGCAATGTGATCACTAACATCGGGCTCAATGGTAATATGACTGGCGTCGGTAATGGAAACTTTGAGGCTAATGGTAACACTGGACTAGGCAATGGCAACACAGGTGCTGGAAATCTGTATGGGCCTCAGCCATGGCTAGAAGATCGTCAAGAATATTTGTTCTCACAGAGGAGTGCTGAAGGAGAACTGACTACTGAAACACGTCTGAGGTTTAAAGCACTCGAGGACAAAATGAAGAATTTCGAGAACCAGAACACTATGGGTGTCGACATGACTAAACTGGGATTGATTTCTGCTTTCAAGGTGCCTCCTAAATTCAAGGTACCCGACTTTGAGAAGTACAAGGGCACCACTTGCCCTCGCGTCCACTTAAGGTCATACTACTGAAAGATGTCCGCTCACTCTGAAGACGAGAAGCTGCTGATGCACTTCTTTCAGGATAGCTTGTCCGGGCCATCCTTGGAATGGTACATGGGTTTGGAACCCACCAGAACATGGAAAGAACTTGCTGAGGCCTTTGTACACCATTATCAGTATAACAGTGACTTGGCTCCGAACCGGGTTCAACTGCAGAACTTGTCACAGAGGAACAACGAGGGGTTCAAAGAATACGCCCAGCGATGGCGTGAATTAGCAGCTAGAGTTCAGCCGCCGATGGTTGAACGAGAGCTTGTTGAGATGTTTGTAGCCACTCTCCCGGGGGTCTATTACGAGAAACTAGTCAGTGGTATGTCAGGGAGTTTCTCAGATCTCATCATTACTGGTGAGCACGTTGAAAATGGGATCAAATTGGGAAAAATTCAGGGTGTTGATCTATCCTCAGCTGGAGGAGGAAAGAAACCATACGGTAACAAAAGGCGTGAAGGAGAAACGAGCACCGTGTCCAACGCTCGAAGGAAAGGTAAAGGGCAGCGCTAGCAGGTGGCTAGCATAACCATCCCTACAGTCCAACAACCCCAATCGCAGCAGCAGCAGCCAAATCAGCAAGGGTACAAAAGGTATCAGAACAGGGCACCTCTGGCAAGTCGTCACCTTGAGACACCGCCCATGTCTTATGCTCAGCTATTACAAACTCTGCTTCAGTTATAGTTAGTCCAGAAAAGAACCCTGGCTCCCTTGACAGGGGCACCTCCGCAGGGTTATGATGCGAATGCAACATGTGATTTTCACTCGCGGGCACCCGACCACACGATAGAAAACTGCAAAGCCTTAAAGCACAAGGTGCAAGATATGGTGGATGCTAAAATCATCAATTTCTCAGATAATGCGCCGAATGCCACAAAGAACCCTATGTCGAACCATAGGGGAGGTGGGGTGAATGCCATTATTGAAGAAGAGAACATAGATTTGTTGACTGATGTCAAGGATCTGAAGACACCGCTTAGCTTCGTTAAAGCCTAGCTGATGAAGAGAGGCTTCTTTCCGGGCTGTGGAGAATTGTGTATGGGCTGTGCGACTCGTCCTGATGGTTGTGAACAGTTGATAATGGGGATTCAGAGTCTGATGACCGAAGGAATATTGCAGTTTAGCCGAAGGGCTGAATGTGGATCTTGAGAGGTAATGCTGAAACAGGATGATGAGGTTGCCACCATCACCATCCCTCGCAAAACAATAACCATTTATGCACCCAGGCCTCCCACAATTACCATCACAAAGGCTGGGCCGATACCTTTCGAAAGAACCAACGTTGTCCCATGGCAATATGGGGCAGACGTCTACTGTAACGGACAGAAATTGGAACTAGAACCATCTGGGCAGTCTGTGGATAACCTAGTGGGAACTGGCGGAATCACACGCAGCGGAAGAGTATTTGCTCCACCTGAGATTGTGGTTGACAAAGAAGATAAAGTTGAGAAAACTGATAAGGGAAAGAGTAAAGTTGTTGAGGAGACAGCTCGTGGGGTAGAGAAGGACTTACTTGTAAAGGACGCTGAAGAGTTCATGAGGTTGATCAAGAAGAGTGATTACAAGATCATCAATCACCTCCATCAAACACCCTCGAAAATCTCCATTCTGAATTTGTTGATGTGTTCTGAGGCACATCGCAACGTGCTGCTAAAGGTTTTGAATGCCACGTATGTACCGCAGGAGATCTCGGTCAACCAGTTGGAAGGGGTAGTAGCCCACGTGAATCCTGGAAACGGGTTAGGGTTCACTGACCTGGAGCTGACGCCAAAGGGAAGAAACCACAACAGTGCCCTGCACATCTCGATAGAGTGTAGGGGAATAGTTATGTCTCACGTATTAGTGGACACTGGGTCATCGCTCAATGTTCTCCCGAAGAAGGCATTGATGAAACTAGACACGAGAGGATTGATTTGCACACCCAGTGATCTGGTTGTGAAGGCTTTCGATGGAACCAAGCGTCATGTCTTTGGAGAGCTAACTCTGCCAATCCAAGTTGAGCCGGAAACTTTCGACGCAGTCTTCTACATCATGGACATCATGCCAGCCTACAGTTGTCTCTTAGGCCGGCCATGGATCCATTCTGCTGGTGTCGTGACCTCCACGTTGCACCAGAAGCTCAAATATGCTGTAGGGGGCAGCATTGTAACTGTCTGCGGCGAGGAAGATATAATGGTGAGCCATTTGTCGTCCTTCAAATACGTTGAGATGGATGGGGAGATCCACGAAACCCTATGTCAGGAATTCGAAGTTGTTAAGGTCAAAGACGTGACTCCAGTAATGATTGAGAAACCAAAGATGACTCTCTCTTCCTTCAAGGAAGCTCAGGCCATTGTTCAAGCCGGATCTACCCCAGGCTGGGGGCAAGTTCTAGAAATACCTAACAAATAGGACAAGTTTGGGTTGGGATACTCTCCCACGGATGAAGCCTCCTCTTTTCACAGTGCGTCGCGAGGTAAAGGGCCGATCCAGTTTACCAGTGGCGGGGTGATATTTGAAAGTGTCAACGCAGTGTCTGAAGATGGCGAAGATAGCGATTGCGACTTGGATTCCTGGATCCAGCCAAGCAAACCAGGCCAGAGCCTCAACAACAGGTCCATCAGGGATACCATCCAAGTGACAGGCAAAGAGTAATGATTTACTTTCTCCAATTATTGTACAACCCTATGTCCTACCCGAGGCATAGTGGTTTTATTGTCAGGGCCTTGTTTGATTATGTACATGCATTTTACCAATAAATCAAAAGGCGTTTTTCTTCGGATTCAAATGTTGTGATCTCTGTTATTCCTGTTTTATATTTGTTTTGAAAAATAATAAAATGGCAATAGGGTTTGTGCTAACCTGCATATCCTTGTTTTAAGCTTAACCCTTGTTATTGTAGGATCCACATAGCAGATGACATCGACTCTGGACCTTCTACGACTCACTTTGACTTCGATTGCCCGATCTATCAAGCCGAAGAAGAGATTGATGAAGACGAAGACCTTCCTGAAGAGTTGGCCTGCTTGTTGAAACAAGAAGAGAAAGTTATTCTGCCTCACGAGGAAGAGATTGAGATTGTGAATCTGGGATCTGAAGAGCTGGTCAGGAACGTCAAGATAGGGGCTGCATTGCAGAGTGATGTCAAGCAGAGATTAGTCGAGATGCTTCGAGAATATTGTGACATCTTTGCTTGGTCATACGAAGATATGCCCGGACTTGATACTGACATCGTGGTCCATCACTTGCCGCTGCGAGAAGATTGTCCTCCCGTTAAGCAGAAGCTTAGGAGGACACGACCAGATATGGCCGTTAAGATCAAAGAAGAAGTGCAAAAGCAGCTTGATGTTGGCTTCTTAGCGGTCACTACTTACCCTCCGTGGGTCGCCAACATAGTGCCTGTACTGAAGAAGGACGGTAAGGTGCGAATGTGCGTCGATTATCGGGATTTGAATAGGGCAAGCCCTAAAGATGATTTCCCGCTCCCTCATATTGATGTGTTGGTCGACAATACAGCTCAGTTCTCCGTATTTTCGTTCATGGATGGCTTCTCCGGCTACAATCTGATCAAGATGGCGCCGGAGGACATGGAGAAAACTACGTTTATTACACCTTGGGGGATATTTTGCTACAAGGTAATGCCTTTCGGTATGAAGAACGCAGGGGCCACTTACCAACGAGCAATGGTTACTTTGTTTCATGACATGATTCATCATGAGATTGAAGTCTATGTTGATGACATGATTGCAAAGTTCCAAACGGAGGAAGGGCATCTGGTCAATTTGCTGAAGCTTTTTGAGAGGCTTAGGAAATTCAGGTTGAGGCTGAATCATAACAAGTGTACTTTCGGAGTACGGTCGGGAAAACTACTGGGTTTATCGTGAGTGAAAGAGGCATTGAGGTTGATCCTGCGAAGATAAAAGCAATACAAGAAATGCCAGCGCCAAAAACTGAAAGAGAAGTTCGTGGTTTCCTAGGCAGAATAAACTACATTGCAAGGTTTATTTCTCAGCTCACAGCCACGTGTGAACCGATGTTCAAACTACTGAAAAAAGATCAGGAGATTATCTAGAACAAGGATTGCCAGAAGGCATTTGATAAGATAAAATAGAATCTACAGGAACCTCCCATCTTGATACCCCCAGTGGCCGGAAGACCCTTAATCATGTACTTGACAGTTCTTGAGAATAGTATGGGGTGTGTCCTCGGTCAGCACGACGAGACGGGCATAAAGGAGCATGCCATTTATTATTTGAGTAAAAAGTTCACGGACTGTGAATCCCAGTACTCAATGCTGGAGAAAACGTGTTGTGCACTCGCCTGGGCTGCCAAATGTTTACGACAGTACATGTTCAACCACACAACCATGCTAATTTCGAAGATGGATCCGATCAAGTACATCTTCGAGAAACAAGCGCTTTTGGGCAGGATTGCCAGATGGCAAATGGTGTTGACGGAATATGACATTCAGTACGTTTCCCAGAAGGCTATCAAGGGAAGCGTATTGTCTGAATACCTTGTCGAACAGCCGATCGAAGATTATCAGCCGATGAAATTTGAATTCCCTGATGAGGATATCATGTTTCTCAAGGTAAAGGATTGTGATGAACCGTTGCTCGACGAGGGTCAAGACAGGAAATCCCGATGGAAATTGATATTTGACGGGGCGGTTAATTCTTACGGAAGTGGAATTGGGGCAATCATCATGACTCCCCATGGATCCCACATCCTGTTCACTGCTATACTGACATTTCCAGTCACCAATAATGAAGCAGAATACGAAGCATGCATCATGGGTCTAGAAGAAGCGATTGATTTGAGAATCAAGAACCTAGATGTATATGGTGACTCGGCACTTGTGATTAACCAGATTAAAGGGGAGTGGGAGACTCGTCAATCGAATTTGGTGTCGTACATGAACTATGCCAGAAGGCTGCTTCCGTTCTTTGATCGAGTGGAACTCCATCATGTGCCCAAAGCTGAAAATCAGATGGCTGATGCCTTAGCCACGTTGGCTTCGATGTATAAAGTCAATTTTTGGAATGAAGCTCCAAGAATTGTCCTTTCTCGTCTTGATAGACCTGCATTCGTCTTTGCGATCGAGGAAGCCTCCGATGGCAAGCCATGGTTCCATGACATCCAGACCTTCCTTATGACTAAGGAGTATCCTGCGAGAGCGTCAACCCAGGATAAGAAGACTCTGAGGAGGCTTTCCGGAAATTTCAATCTCAATCTTGATGGAGTTTTGTATAAAAGAAACCACAATCTCGTGCTACTCAGATGTGTAGATGAGAAAGAAGCGAGTATGCTCATGGAAGAAGTCCATGAAGGCACATTTGGTACGCACGCCGGCGGACATGCTATGACAAGAAAAATCCTGAGAGCAGGATATTACTGGCTGACGATGGAGTCAGATTGCTTCAAATTCGCGAAAAGATGTCATAAATGCCAGATTTATGCTGATAAGATTCATGTGCCGCCGTGCCCGTTGAATGTCATGTCCTCCCCGTGGCCGTTCTCCTTGTGGGGCATCGACATGATAGGCAAGATCGAGCCCACTGCATCTAACGGTCATCGCTTCATTCTAGTAGCCATCGACTACTTCACCAAGTGGGTGGAGGCAGCCTCGTATGCTAACGTGACCAAGCAGGTGGTGGCTAAATTCATAAAGAGGGACATCATTTGTCGATTCGGAATTCCCGAGCGGATCATTACTGATAATGGTTCGAATCTGAATAACAAGATGATGAAGGAGTTATGCCAAAGTTTTAAGATCGAACACCATAACTCATCTCCTTACCGGACGAAGATGAATGGCGCCGTTGAAGCGGCCAATAAAAACATTAAGAAGATTGTACAGAAGATGGTTGTGACCTATAAGGATTGGCACGAGATGCTGCCATTTGCATTGCACGATTATCGTACGACAGTACGTACATCAATCGGGGCAACTCCTTTCTCACTAGTGTACGGTATGGAAGTTGTCCTACCGTTAGAAGTTGAGATTCCTTCTTTACAAGTTTTGGTTGACGTAAAACTCGATGAGGCATAATGGATTAAGAACCGACTAAATCAACTCATCCTGATGGACGATAAGAGGTTAGCATCGATTGTATATGGTCATCTGTACCAAAGCCGGATGAAGAAAGCTTATGATAAGAAGGTGCGCCTGAGAAGCTTTCAGACGGGTGATCTCGTCCTGAAGAAGATTCTTCCTCCACACTCCGATCACCGGGGCAAGTGGACTCCCAATTACGAAGGTCCGTACATCGTCAGCAAGGTCTTCTCGGGAGGAGCCTTGTTGTTATCCACAATGGATGGCGAAGATTTTGCATCCCCGGTGAACGCGGACGCAGTTAAATAATACTTTTCTTAAAAATTGACCTGCTGGAAAGAAAAAGAACATCTAGGAAAAAATGGGGCATCCTGGCGAACCATAAAAAAGGAAAAAGGTTCGGGCAAAAATTAGGGATATAAATGGAAAAAATGTACACCCACAAAGTCGAAAACCTGGAAGGGCGACTTTGGTAAAAAAGGGTATCCCGGTGAATCGAAAACCCGGAAGGGCGATTCAAGCAAAAGTTAGGGATTTGAAAAAGCAAATGACTGTGTTCCGCGTATGGACTCTCTTTGTTTAGTGGTTTGGAATACCTGAGGGCCGTTTATCTGAATCAATCTCTAATGAAGGTGAAGCGTCGGAGAAGTATCGTAGTCGAGTGGGTCATAGAGGGATCAACTCATGGTGTTCGTCTACGCCGCATTGCCGACATTTGTGTATATGCTGATGTATATTTATGTTTTTATATCTGCGCAGCTTCCTCATTCCAGGAGCTTGCATCTGTTGTAAAACATTTTTACCCATTCAGGGGTTCGTTATCAATGAAATATATACTATTCAGCCATGTTGTGTGTTTGTTTAGCATTTATCTGTTTTGTTTGCGAAAAAGAACGCCGATGTTTTTGATAAAATGCGCATACATAAACTTACTGGCCTAGGCCACTAATTGTTGAAACATTGAATTACTTGAACATTGTCACAGGATGATAACCTTGATGGGTCCCTTTGAGAAGGGTATCTTGTATGTTTGTTTATGTTGTTGCAGGTATGGCATATTCCAAGCAGTACGCCGTATGTTTCCCAAAGCAGGATGATTCCTTCTCCCCCAGTCAGGTGTATCCCAGGCAGGATCATCATCTCCCCATCTGAGTCATGCGCTGAAGCATATACCCATCCCCAGCACTGAATCAATGTGCAATTTTCATGAAAGACTATTCACAAGTGTTCAGCTTTCGATAGCTCAGAGTGAAGTCTCCAGCGGAATTGAAATTCCCCATAGAGTTGTACTCTCCCCGGCATGTAGGACTTATTCCAACGTCTAGTTACCCTCCTAAGTCGAGTTTGCAAATCCCCAAGAGAGTCGAGTTCTTGGAAGCCGTCCAGGCCATGATTGGTTTTCCCCAGTAGAGTGTTGAATAGCTGATGCTGTATTTCCCCATCGGAGTCGTTATCTCCAGGAAAGCTTTGTCGCGAAGGCCGTGCATTTTATTTCTACGATTGACATGGTTTCCCTCAGCAGTTTGTGGGTCGTATACCCAGTTGAGCTGGTTCAGGTCCTCGAAGAACCTTACTCCCCTGCAGCAGTCGCCTGGAGTTCGTATCCCTAGGCGGAGTCCAATTGAGAGTGGTGTGACCCCTTCTCTTCGGCAGGATGATTCCTTCCTCTCCACCAGAGTGGTTCTTTCTCCTTGACAGGAGGGTTCTCCCTTCAGCATTTATTTTGCTGATGGGGTCATGGCATTTTGCATGATTGCATAGCATTTTCCCTAAACGCGTAGCATTTCCACCGTGTGGAGCATTGCACCATTGTCAAAACATATGCATTCGAAACATGAGCTAGGTCATTACCGTTCTTGTTTTGCAGGTGTTCCTCCGCAGAATGGTTTGCTCAAGATGATTCTTGAATTCCCCAGCGAAGTTGTGTGCTTAAGATGATTCTTAAAATCCCTAGTGAAGTCGCCAGAGTTGGTTGCTCAGGTTGATGCTTAGAGTTCCCGACAGAGTGTTTGCTCAGGATGATTCCTGAAATCTCCAGCAGAGTGTTTGCTTAGGATGATTCCTGAAATCTCCAGCAGAGTTATTGGTTCAGGATGATTCCTGAAATCTCCAGTAGAGTTATTGGTTCAGGGTGATTCTTGAAGTCCCCGACGGAGTTATTTGTCCAAGATGATTCTTGAAGTCCTCAGCAGAGTTGATTCATCCAGAATGATTTCTGGATCCCCGAAGTAGAGTTACTTGATAGTTCTCCAGAATCCCCAGCGGAGATGTGTCATCCCCAGCAGGTTTCTGAACAGCAAAGTTGAAACTTCCCTTGAAGACTTGATGATTGAAGTCCGACAGCGGTGCCAAAACCCCTGACTTACTGATGAAGTCTCACTGCGATGTCGAAGCAGTTTGCCTAGCTGACGCAGGGTGCCTGATGGCAAAAGATTGTGTATCCTTATTGATCCGTAAATGATTAAGGATCCCATTTCAAGACTTATTGACGAAGTCCAACTATGATGTCGAAGCAGTTCTCTCAGCTGATGCGGAGTTCCCGACGGCGAAAGAATAGATATCCCTATTGGGTTCATGATTGACCGAGGATTCTGTTTCCGACTTACTGACGATGTTCGGCTGACGCCCAAAAATTTCTTTGAATGCCCGATGGCATGACTAACTTGATTGTTAAAAAGTTCCTAATGAACTGATGAGTCCCGAGGAGTCCTTCTGCCGCAGTGTTGCAGAATGCCTGACAGCAATATCAGCTATGTATCGCCGGTTACTGAATGACCCGTGGTCCCTTGACGACTTGAGGAAGGAGCTGTAGCGAAATCTGATAATCATCCCGACGGAGATTTAAGAGTAGCCATATTTCGCCAGTTACCGAGTAACCGGTGATCCCTTAGTGACTTACTGACGAAGTCCGACAAAGATGTTGTCGACGTTCCTAGCGACAGGATGAGTCCATAGGTGACGATAAGGAATTCTTCTGCTATGATGCAGAGTGCCCGACGGCATAATCGACCATCCATTACTAGTTACCGTGTAACCGGTGATCCCTTGATGACTTGAGGACGAAGATCTATAGCAAAATCAGATGATTATCCTGACGGAGGTTAGACCCTTCACCGGTTACCGTGTGACCAATTCCCCAGAAGAGTTGCCGTGCAACTGTCATGCTCAGTTTTGAAGATGTTCCTACCAATCGGAGTACCGTTTACAAATCATCAGTTACCGTGTAACCGGTGATCCCTTGATGATTTGAGGACGCAATGATATCAGATAAATCAGAGAATCATCCTGACGGAGGTTCAGATCAGTATTTCTCCAGCTAGTTGTCGTGCAGCTATTATTTCAGTTTCCGAAGATTTGTCCCCATCAGAGTACTATATACTTGTGCAATTGGCAAATTTTCGGGTTTGTTGGTATTCAACCGTCTTTCACCATGATGTTTTGAGAGCCTTTCTCTTCTCACCCAGTCAGGTCCAAGTCGTTCAAGTAGGGGCAGCTGTTGCACCCCAAAATTTGCCCATTTCTTTACCTAGCTCATGTTTCATTTCATTCACATTAGCATTATCATTTGCATTTCATTGACATGTATGCAGGAGATCAAGAGGTATGATTACCAATCAAGAGCTACACAAGGATTTGAAGCTAGTTAAGAAGGTTATTCAAGGGTTTAAGGGTTGATATCCTAGTCAAAGAAGTAAAAGATCCTCAGAGAGAGTGATTGAAACCAGGTATGTGTGTCTCCTAACTTGAGAGTTGTGGGAAGCCATCAGATGATTCTGAGGTCATGAAGATGGACTTGAGGTCTTGAGAGAGCTCATGAGAAGTGTTGAAGATCACTTTGAGGCCTAGACAGGTCATTTTGTAAGATTAAGAAGACTCAGCCATGAGTGGTGCAATTAGGGTTTGACTGGGCCAACCCCAAGTCAACTGATGATTTGAAGGAAGTTGAGACTTAATTCAAGAGCCATGTGATCATGGATTGATACATTTAGATGTTATAAGGATAATTCCAAGGTCAAATCATCATGATTGAAGAGTTTGAGAAGTTTCAGGCTAGGGTTTCTAAGACTTGACAGTGTAAAATCCCCTAGTTTGACCCCTATCTTCAAGGCCATTTAGCTCAAGATATGATTGTCATCTCATCTTGACCCTAACATGATTGTTGTAGGTCATGATCTTAGCTTTAATTTGAGTACTAGAAGTCCTTGATAGGGTTTATAGAACTCAAGTTATGAGCCAGACAAGTTACAAGTCATCTGAGGCATGTGAATTTGGAACTTGAAAGTTACCCAAAATGCATGACACTTTTGCCTTATAAGGATGATTCCTATGAACTTTTGGTCAACATGAATGTTGTTCCTTATTCTCTTAGTTTTCCATAGAGTGCTAGAATTCCTTGATAGGATTTGTAGAACTCAAGTTATGGCTTTGACAAGTCAAGGGTATTTTGGGAAGTTGTGATTATGGGTCATTTTTGGTTATGGGTCCTTTTCACCAACTTAGACATCTCAAATGAAATTTTGTGCAACTTGAAAGTTGCTCAAAATGGGGTTTTAACTTTGAACATGTATCAAGGAGGCATTTAAATGGCTCAAGGAGAGACTTGATTCAAGAAATTGTGAAAAAGGAAGAATTAAAGAGAATTAAAGACCAAAAATTCAAAATAAATGTTACGTGTGCAAATAAGGCAAAGTAATAGCATTTTTTGAATGGGAATTGGATTTTGGAAACAATGACATCATTAGAATTTAGGTTTGATTTCATTTTCATGGCCTTTTGCTTTGATACTTCATGAGGAAGTTACATCTCAAATCCAAGCCATGGGATGAAAACAAGGGATGAATCCCCACCATTCAAGTTCAGTGGTTCACAAGGAGTGCAATGAGAGCTTCCTGAAGGAGAAATAGAGGAGATGTCGTGACTGCCATGAATGAGATTTTGAAGAGAAATTGAAATTTGAATTTCTCATTCTGAACCTTTGAGAAGGATCTAGATCATTCAGTTACATCCTATATAAGTCTATGAGTGCATTCAGTTCATTTTCTGGTGAAGTTTGAAGCCTGAAGCAGAGAGTGAAGTTGGAATTTCAGAGGTGAAAGGGAGAATCGGATTCTGAGTTCAAGGGTAAATAAAGATCAATTGAAGGTTTCATTGTGTTCATCAAGTGATTTGGAGTGTATCTGCACTTTCTTGAAGGCTGAAGAGTGCAAGAACTGCTTATGTTACAAGCTTGAACACAGGTTGGTACATTTCATTTTTGTGCTTAATCTATGTAGAGATAGTTAGCATTCTATAGGTGGTTAAGATCCTGGTGACATGTAGTTGGATTTAGGATCAAAAACTGGTGAATTAGAGACAAAATAGGGTGATGATCAATTTCTGTTGAGGCTCGAATCAAGCAATTCTTGGACTGTTAATCAAGTTTGGATAGTGTAGAATGATCACCATAAGATGAGGATTACATATGTGCATTTAATTGAGGTTTGGGTGAGAATCAAGATTGAGGTACATTTTGAAAGTGCTATCGGGTTTGGAGATGTAGAAGGAATTAGATGATTCTAATGAGATATTCGTGATTAGCATTGAAATCTGAGTGGAATGATGTATGGTTTGTTAATCTTTGACGACCTGTGTAAGTTGCTTCACCGGAGAAGACGGTGGCGCCACCGTTTGGGCCACCGTCTGTGTTTTCCCCCCAAACGGAAGTTCAAACGAAGAAGATGCATGTGAGGCGTTAGATCTCGCTGGAGACTTGACTCAGGATGCACCATACACGACCACAATTGGATTTTGGAATTCTGACTTTGACCTGAGCAAAACGACGTCGCCCTCATTAATGTGCTAGCAGCATGAGAATGCATTGGATCCATTGACTGGTAATCCCATCATGTGATCAAAGCTGTGTCACATAACCCCAATCCAAAACGCATCTGTTTGTTGAATTTTGTTTGAGCATTTGGTATTGAGTTTTGCTTGATATTTGGCTTGTGATTGGGTTAGATATGCATGCTCCCCTCAGATTTTTCTCACATTTTTGTGATGAAGTTAGGTGTTGTTTTAGGACTAGAACTTTAGGAGTCCCCTTTTAGGGTTTAGGTGTGATACCTTGAGGTTTAGGATTTTGTTAGAGGACTTAGATAATGAATTAGGTCCTGATTTTTTAACTATAGGTTATTAGTGAATGCATGTTCCCATAGAATAATAATCAGATTTTTAGAATTTGTTTTGGTATTTTTGATAGAAAATTTTACTTGTTTGTTCATTTGGTGTTTCAATGTTGATGATTGATGTGGCTTCTGGATATCATTGGAAGATATCATGGACATGATGAGGCTTGTGTGAAGTGGCTGGTGGAGCTTGGATTGGAGTTTTTCCTTCCTTTTTGTTAGCTTTGTGTAGCTTAGGAAATTAGGGCTTTAGGAGAGAACTTTAGAAATAGATATTTCTTCAAATAATGGTTAGTTTTGTTCCCATTCCATTCTCATCCTATGATTCAAAGTCCTCATGTTAAAGTCTCATCTCTCCTTTGGAGGGATGTGTGACATTTACAATGAATAGGACTTTTGAGGATGCCTTTCTATGATGACTGGTTGAGTGTCAGACAAGATTCCTTTGGTTTACTGTCTGCTTCTCATTATCAAACAATCATCTTATTGATTCTCTTCATTCTTGGTGGAGCCTATTGAATGTTGAAGCTTGAAGATGGGGTACCTTTCACTCTCTTGAAGATGATAGACTTGAAGAATAGTTACAGACTGTGGACTGAACTACTGTCAGAATATTGCTTTGCTGTGAAGTTGTGGAAGCTGTTGATTGGCTTTCTTGACTGTCTGTTTTCTTTCTGTGCAACTGTATTGATGTGACTTGATTGGTGTGATGCATTTAGATTAGGTCATGTAGTTGAATAAGCCTAAGAGCATCTTAAGGGTTGAGTTTCTCCCCTTGCTTGTATTGCATTAGAGGTTGAGTTTCTCCCTCTGCTTGTATTTTTACTGTGTGGCTTTGCTTGCTGGTATTCGGTAGAGCTCTGCTCCCTTGCCTGTGTGGTTTGTGATTTGCTTGATGGCATTTTATTTTCCTATATGATTGCAGTTATTCATATCTGGCCTGAGGTCGAGACGAGCTTGTGGAGGCTGATGCCCCGCACACATTTCCTCCCTCACTTGCATTGCATGCATTTTACAGTCGTTTACTGTTTACTGTTTAAGTTGATGCTTTATCTGTTTCTGTTTACCGTTGGCATAATCCCCTAGGAATCTCACTTCCTTTGATAAGGAAGTGATGATTAGAACTTTAGGTTGAAACCTATGCATGATAACTTCTAGGAGTTCCCTGTTTCAAACTTCAACCATAGGATGAATCCTTGGCATGACAACTGTTAGGACTTGATAGTCTCTCCTTAGTTGAGCCCTTTCTTCTCTTCTCATCTCAAAACAACAGTAAAAAACGTAATAAAGGCAAGTTAGTATAAGCGCGTTACGAGCCTTAAGCTACCTGGGTAATGATAATTGAGCGGCCTCCTCTCAATCGTCTAGAATGTTTAGTATACGTCCTTTGGACGATATGCGACGCATTCGTTCCTAGGTCATAGTCTCTAGTGCTGTACAAACTACAGACAACCACAAAAAACAGTTCTTCCGTAAAAGACAGAAAACAAACTTCAAACCTTTTTGCCCCGTGGGCCCATAATTCAAAGGAAGCTTTTCTGAAGAAAAGAGTGTCGTTAACTCCCGGTTCTACCGCAAACGGAAACGCCTAAGTCTCCAAGGGTCGAGCTGCATACACCAAACTGCTGGAACTGCCTGTTAACCCTACTCAAAAAACAGATGAATCTGAATTCCCATAATTTGTATTATCCCGAACTACGTAAGCTATGATCTCTCAAGCCTGTTGAGAGTACGTAGGCACAATACTGACGTATTGGCGAGCCACCTTCCCCCATCACCCGTAGTTATTCGAACTACGTTGACTCTGATTTCTCATTCTCTGATGAGAACACGTAGGCATAAAGCGCGACGCTTTGCCGAGTCATTTTCTTTTCTTTTCAGACCAGCCTTGATAGGTAGGTAGTAAATAAACCTGTCATATAAACACAACAAGCATGGATCCCATCGAGTACGATGGACGTGAGGGGTGCTAATACCTTCCCCTTGCGTAACCGACTCGCGAACCCAGACAATGGTTGCGATGACCTTGTCTTATACCTTTTCGTCAGGTTTTTCCGATCGTTTCCTTTCCCGTTATGAGGGATAAATAACGAAAGGTGGCGACTCTTCTGTTTTGCCGGAACCTTATTTTCGCGGTAGCGACACTTGTGTCAATATTTTTAGCAAAGCCTGACGATGTGCAGGGGAGCTCAGTAGTAGTGAGATAATGGAAATCTTAGACGGTGTCTGATTTAGTTGATCTACCACTCGGTAGTCACTTCGATGGATAATCCTTAGGAACTCTTCCTCATTATCTCTAAGGGACTCTTTCCCTTTGTTGGCAGATTCCTTGGCGGTTGTTTCTTTCTGAACAGATTACTTGGAGCAGCGACAGCAGCTTTAGGAATGGGAACCGTTGGTTGAGAAACTACAGGATTTGCTCGGGATTGATATACACGACCGCTTCGGGTCATTCTGCTTCCTCTGGCAATGTTGGCGATATTTCCTGACTCTTTTCTTTGAAAATTTCATCACACCAAGAATAGTCATCCTTTGGTGTCATGGCCCTCGGGTGAGGTCTAGATCCTCTCTTTGGCTCGAACCTAGGTTGATCTCTCCCATATTTGGGGGCCACATCATCAAGGAATACAGGCCGGACTGCTTTGTTTCTGGTTGTATTGTTATTTTTATCTCTGAAGACAACCCTCTTGCTGGGTTCTCCGGGTATATTAAATACTGGTTCAATTACCGCTACGTCTTCCTTTTTTCCTGCTTCTATTCTCTAGCATTCCTTGATCAATTAGTGCCCGAACATCTTTTTGTACAAGGTCACAACCTTGTGGATATAGCTTGCATTGCTCACAATTCTCATGAGAAGTCTTAAGCATCCAGGCTTGAGCGAGTCTTTTGTGCAACTCTACCAATGGCACTTTGACTTCATCGACAGTAGTAACAGTCTTTGTTTCAGATCCCTCCCCTTCTTCAAGGATGGAGTTCACTCCACCATGGTTCGGTAGAGGGTTATCCTTCACATTTGGGTGATTATCTTCAAAGGACAAAATCTTCTTTTCGATCAACTCTCAAACAATGTGTTAGGGCGTGAAGCATCCTTCCAAATCGTGTCCAGGGGGTTTTCATGGAACGAACAATGTGTATTGGCATTGTAGTAGTGTGGTAGAGGGTTAGGCGGAGCACCTAACTTCCTCATTCTGACAAGTCCGCTTTCCATCAGCATGGGGAACAATTCAATGTAGCTCATAGAATGGGTTGTATCCTTGGCTTATTACTTCGGTAATTAGGCCTTGGAGCTTGAGCCTGAGGATGCTGCATTTATTAGTGGTAATGATGATGTTGATTGGGTGCCCCTTGTTGAGGACCCTGATGAACTTGTTGTTGAAAAACGGGTGTTACTGTTGCTACATAGGATGGTTGTTGATATTGTTGTCGTTGATTCTTTAGATTTTGCACCCTCTTTCCATATGTCACGACACTTACCTCCCCTTCCTTATTTTTGTGGAAGCTGCTGGCCGACTTTTTGGTAGTGTTGGCACTAGAATTAGCAGTTGAAGTTGTTACTTTACCATTTTTCATCCCTGCTTCAACCTTTACTCCTATAGCGACAATGTCAGAGAAATTGGTCGTCACACTGCTGATTAATCTTTCATAGAACTCCGACGTGATTGTGTCTACAAACCAGTCCGTTAGTTCTTTTTCTGTGAGGGTGGCTCTACTTGAGTTGCAGTCCCGCGCCATATTTGCGCATACTCTTTAAAAGATTTGGTGCTCTTCCGCGTCATACTGGGAAGCTGACGACGATCTGGAGCCAGATCCATGTTGTATTTGTACTGCTGGATGAAAGCGTCTGATAAGTCTTGATAACCATGGATCTTTGCCTGATCTAAGCTCAAGTACCATTTAGTAGATGCCCCTTTGAGGCTATCTTGGAAGTAATGTACCAACAGCTTGTCGTTTTCGATATGCGGAGCAATCCGCCTGCAATACATGATTAAGTGAACTTTGGGACAAGTGGTACCCTCATACTTGTCAAACATAGGCATTTTGAACTTTGGTGGAAATATCAATCCTGATACCAAAAACATGTCTTTGGCGTCTGATCCAAAGACATTACTCTCCTCAATAGCTCTCATTCTTTTAGCCATAATGTCCATCTCTACCCTTAGCTTTTCATGCTTCTCGTCTTAGACCTTAGAATCGTCGGGTATATCAAAGATTGGTTGGTGATTGTTGAAAACAGGTCGAACATGAGTTGGTCCTCCTGCCTGAGTGAAGATAGGATTCTTCGCCATTGGATCAACTTGTGGTTGAAAGCTGGATAGTTGAGGATTGTTGATCGGTGGTAGGAAATCCATGGTCATGCCAAATGGGAATTCAATTGTCGTAGCTGTAGTTGTTGGAAGGCTTGCTACTGCTGTAGAAACTTCAAAAACCATTGTACCCTGTGTATCCATCTTTGCTTTAATCACGTTAAGCACCTCCATTATCTGACTGATGTTGTCTTTAATCCCTTCGATGTCTTTGTATATCTAGTCATTCCTCTGATCATTGTCTGCCATCCT
Organism: Lathyrus sativus; assembly: GCA_963859935.3. NCBI lineage: Eukaryota > Viridiplantae > Streptophyta > Magnoliopsida > Fabales > Fabaceae > Lathyrus > Lathyrus sativus. The sequence goes on along the minus strand of OZ012740.1, from coordinate 279,211,938 downwards.
TCTTTGAGCTCGACCTTGGGTGTTGTATCAGTGAGAACTCAGCATGAATCCCTCTTTCTGGCGGACAAGAACAACATATGAGCTGCGAAACTCAATGCAAGACCGATGCAGAATGACATGCGCATGCAAATGCAAATGCCGAACCAACCATTCAAGGAAAAAAAGAAAACTTGTTTACAAGCAAAACTAGGAACACACGTAACAACGTGCTTTAAAAGAAAATTTCCATTGATAAATCAAGATCTATTACAATAGATGTCCCTTGCTAACAAACAAGACCTTTCTTACAACAAAAGTAAATGCAACACAATATTACAATATTTAGGGAAAGCAGGAAATGGTGAAATACCGATCAATCTAACTAGAGGATCCTTCTCCTTCTTGAGACCTGGGATGAGCTTGATTCTGACAAATAATCTCCCATAGCTCTTCATTCTCACGTTGGGCTTTGAATAAAGCATATCTCATCTCTTCCCTAAGCATAGGAACTTCGGGCTCCATCGTGATCTCATAGTCATGAGTGTAGAACATTGACAAAGGTATCTCCTTTGACCAAAGTAGATAGGCTTTAGTAGCTAGAAAACTTATATCTTCTTCTGCGGTCATCCCTTGCATGTGAGGACGCCACCAATCAAGGATAGCTTGGTTCTCGAGTTCTTCATTGCTACCTTTTTTTTTTTTTTTTGCAAAAATAGGCTTTTAGCATCTCTAGCTCTGGCTCTGGCCCGGTTGTATATTCATGCTGTCGTCGAGCAAGAATTGGGTTATAGCTGATAACTCCTCTTGTACCAATGAGAGGAATGTTAGGGAAGTCCCCACAACTTTGGATCATGGCTACACCACTGATTTTAGGATCGTACCAATTGACTTCATAGTGCTTAAGAGTTATTAATTTTGCGACTCATGCTTCCTTGCTAGGAAGGTTCCACAGAACATGAGTCTTGGGCAAGTAAGAAGCAAACCACTGGCTAAGCAGAGATGTACAACACGAGGATTGTCCGAGATCATACAAAGTCTGGCGGTGGATGACAATGTAGGTGTCTGCTAGCAATGTATTCACTGGATTTTTGATAATGAAGAGTCGAATAGCCTCCTCACTGATGAACTCACTACAGCATGGAAAGAGGTACAAGCCATAGATCAAGAACACCAGGATCGCCTCGAAGATACCCAAATTTCTATTGTCGTAGTAAAATTCAGCCATTTCCATAAACGGTCTCGCCTCCATTCCACGGAAACCACTCCTAGCTACCAAATCAGTAGGCAATTCATCTAGCCTGAGGTATAATTCATTGGCAAGGTCTCTTCTTCTCGATTTCCCATAAGAAGCCTTGAATGTTAGGGGAAGCTTTAGGTAATCCAAATATTCTTCTATAGTCTGAAGCAATTGGAAGTGCGGAAAGATGAAGCAATGATATACTGGACTGCAGAACTCAATGAGCGGCTGCAACATGTTCTCATTGATTTGAATGTTAAGTAATGGTAGAAGATCTCCATGCTTTGCGATGTAAGCGACGGGATTCCTAACAAGGCCTGCTAAGATCTTGAGGTTGTCCAAATTCAAATTTGGAAATGGGAACCTACTTCGCCGTACCATGTTGATGTCTGCAAAGCAAAATTTGAATTTCCTTGAATGGTTAGTAAAATGAAAAGATGCAATGCAAATGCGACTGGTTTTACAAAACTCAGAAGATCAATTTGTGTCAAACCCTCATTTCATTCAATATTGGTAAAAAGTTACAACTTTTGAGATACAATACAAGAAGTCTAAATTACATCAAGAAGTTAAGTTTCATAGTATAAACTAATGACTTCAAACACGAGGCCTCTTCAACTTCTTTAGGATTGCATTCTCCATTACCAACTTATCCACTATCCCTTTCCAGGCTCCTGAGGTAGGAGGGATATTGGAGTATTCATGATTGCTTTGAGTGGGCTTGATACTAGAGAAAAATAAATTCTCCTTTGTTGCTTCCCCATCAATCACTCGTCGTTCGAGCCAATCTATCAATTCATCTTTTTCTTGCACCTCTCGGACGAGTCTTGTTGCTTCGGAAGAAAGCGCATGATACTTTCCTTCCCAAGCTGCGCTCTTGCAAGTGGATCTTAGTATTCCTCCATCTTCTCAATGGGAATGGCAGAGGATGATGATGCGATAACAATCTGCGTGTTCTTTTCTGGAAGGTACGACATTTTGAAATCTTTTGCTCTAGACTGGACCCACTGAGTAAATGGTTCTAAAGCTATGCAATTTATTTTCCCTAGATCTGCTTTCGTCTTTTTCCGAATGTTCTCCCAAGCATCAATTGTACTGTTTCTCACATTTTCTTCCACCTCAGCATTGAGATAAAAGAAACCGGATAGGAGCATATTGTTGGGTTTATCTTTCATCGAAAAACCAAATTGTCGTCTAGCCAAGGCTGGATTGTAATTGATCCCTCCTCGTACTCCAATAAGTGGTATATTTGGGAAACTTCCACAATGATCAAAGTAAACTCCTCGGTCGTACGCGGCATTGTACCAATGAATATCAGCTTTTGTTAAAGAGATTATCCTTTGAGACCATCTCCATCCATTGGGATTCTCCTTGAAAGCGTCGATAGATTAACAGAGCTAGTACTACTTCAAATGCATCCATGCTCCCTTCTTTGGCAAGATAGGCAGCTTTCTTGACTAAGAAATCTGAATGAACCTGCTACTCCTTTTTTGGTTGCACGGTGGGCTTTAATTTCAGAGGCTTCAAGGTGAAGAGCATCTACTATTTCTTTCGGCGAAGGTAAATTTTCTAATCCACTATAAGGTTTCTGATCCTTCACAGAAACTCCCACATAATAGGCGTACTTTTCCAAAGTCGGCATCAACTGATAGTCGGGAAAAGTAAAGTAATGATACAATGGATCATAGAACTGAACCAAAGTATTGAGGATTCCTTCTTCCATTCCTATCCTGACTAGGCTCAAAATATTTCCATATCTTTTTCCAAAGTAATCTGACACAATGGTTCCTAGCTTTCTCAACTCGGAGGTATCAGGCTTCTTGAAAATGTATCTCTTGGTGTTACTTGTTCCAATATCCATGATATATATAGAATCTCGCACAAAGAGATCTACTGAGTTTTACAAAACTAGTCACAATATGAAATGCTATGATGAGATGATGCACACATAACACAAAGGCAAGTATTCACAAATACAATGCACATGCACATACAAAGGATCCCTAGGCTCAAGGTCAAAGCATGGAGTCAAAGGTCTACCCATCCCCAAGGATTTGTACTATGAGTTATTTGTACCTGCCGAACAAGTTCTATCAAAGATCCCAGAGTCATAGTAAATCCTTTGGATATTGTCAACTAACGCAACTACTTACGTGAGTCAACAATATTCTCAAGATAAACTCGTATGAGTGTAGCATTGCGTGACAACTATTGAGGGACTACTACCTAATAGTTTCCGTGCTACGTCCTAAAAAGGCCAAGTGGGGTAAAAGTGTCACTAAAAGTCCTCAACTTCACAGACTCTCAGGTTGAAACAATTAATGGATACACGACTACTCATGCATTACTAATCATTTCAAGGAGGTCTCCACTGAGCGTGATTACATCATATGTCAGACAATTGGGACTACTTCCAATAGCCCAACTATTGATCCTATCACAATCCTATCTCATGTGTCACTTAAATCCAAGTTAGGATTCATCTCACCATTCAAAGCACCCAATGTCCATAAAATACAAACAGATATGTTTACAAATATACATGTAAGCAAATATTTATAGCATACAATCAAACAAAATAGGCTATACCCTCAAGTTTAAGTAATCCCCAGTGAAGTTGCCATTTTTGTTGCGGTGAGAATCGTGATACCAAGATATTGATTAACTTGAATCTTAATTCAAAAAAATCACAACCGGACTTTGATTTATCCAAAGGAAAGGTTAAACAAATACCTTTTGCGTGTTGTAACAACAACGCTAAGAGATCGGGGATCGGGGGCTGGTTATGCCTAGGGTAGGTATTTCACATCCTAAACATCTGTAGTACTCTACAGGAACCTTTTGTTTGTTTGTATGCTAAACTTGCTATATTTTTGCTATGGTTTAGGATAAAGTATAAGGTAAAGGTGTAGGTAAAGACCTAAGTTTTAGTTCTAAGTTTGCTCGCAAAGATATCGCATCCTCTGCCTACGTATCCTAACTAGGATAGAATCAGAGCAACCGTAGTTCACCTCACTAAGGATAGATGAACACTTGATTATGATCAAGGTTCAAATGGGAACAAACATAAAAATTCTTGTGTAGAGTTTAACAAAACTATCTATTTCTAAGTTGTACACTCAAGAAGAGTTGATTTTTACAAAAGTCAAGAGGGGAATGAGTATTCATGACAATGATTCTTACATAGAGTTAGCAAAGTCTATCTTAAAGTTATAATTGAAGGATACTCCTAACAAGGGTAGGTCTTTTAGACTTAAAGCAAAGTCTAATGAATATAGGTTCTAACTTAACTAAGTTACGGTTCAAGATGACTTAACAAAGTTAAAGGGAGGGTAATGAGCTATCTATGACCGAAGGGTCAATAGAGAGACTTTCCTTTGGAAAAGGGAAAGGATGAGGCAACTGGATGAGAGCTAACAAGTTCCATCACTTGGGGAATAACTTAACAAAGCTAAAAGCAAACATATGCATTCATTCAAACATGATAAAAATATAAACGAATATGGTAACAACAAAAGAAGATATGAAAGTATGTGACAACATCAAGCAAAGATTATAATCAAGTCAAATGGTTACAACCAATAATGCACAAAGACATTACAATATCAAGATAGAGGTTCTTACAAGACCAACATAAGACGTAAAAACCAACTTGAAACACCTTAAAAAAGATGAAGGAAAATGAGGTAACAACCACATGTAATTCAAACAAGTTTAATACAAGCAAGTAATAACTTGAGGCAAGCATGTCATAGTGTTCAAGGGGTATCAAATGTAACCATATAAGACCAAAATTTATGCATTGATGACAATTAAGTACATGTAAATATACAAACAATGTTACAACAATGCAAGTAAGAAGTTTCTTGAAGAAAATCTACAAGTTCAAGGTAACAACCATAAATGAGGAAAATACTATCATATTAGAGTTCTAACAAGACTTCTAAATGGGTAGAGGATGGTCATGAAAGTGTACTCAAGAGGTTACAACATCTAGAGGTAGCATGATTCAAAAAATGCAAAGGTAAATCAATTAGATTCTTACAAGCAAAGATTGAAATGAAAATAGGTTTTGGTTCAATCAACATACTCAAACACGCAAAGGAGTTAACAAACAAATTTCACATCAAATGCAAAACAAATTCATGAAAGTGAATCAAAAAGTTTTGAAAATGATTGAAGGAGAGGAGGGTAAAAACCCTAAAAATAGTGAAAGACTTTCTCATGGTATAAAGTGTTTCTAGAATGCAATTTCTTGAATTCTTTAAATACCATATGCAAATAGGAAACATTACAATACTTTTGCAAAGAGAATCACTTAAAAATGATAAAAAATGACAAAGTTATGTTGATTTGAATTTTGAAGAAAAAACAAATAAAATAGTAATTAAATAGAAAGAGAGTGTCTACATCAAGGGTAGAACTCGTGACCTATGGATTGCAGGTCAAAATCTTACCATCTCAACCAACACGCGCATGTGAACACTTAGTGGAAGAGAGAGATAAAATATTACAATGATGAAAAATCAGAAAATGGCAAAAAGAGTTGTCCACACCAAGGATCGAACTCAAGATATTTGGCAAGGCTAGTACATGAAACGCAAGGCATAACCACTGGGGTGGCGATACATCCAATGTATCAAGCCACCCCAATAACATATAAAATTCAGGTCATACATTCTGGGCAAATCAAAACAAACTCAAGGCAAGATTGTGTCAAATGGTTTCAACTCAAATTTAATCACAACATCACCAATTTTCATGAAATTTGAGTCTAATCCACTTGAAACTTGAAGAGGATCACGATGGTAACAACCAATTTTTAAAAAAACATACATAAATTAAAATACAAATGGAAATGCAAGTGAGGTTTATAAGGTGCATTTTTGTAATCATGGATCAAAACAGATGTGTTTACAAACAAATGAGGGCCTGCACAAACACTAAATAGTTTAATAGTGAGGTTTATCCAAAGACATACTTCAAATTCTTTCTAAATCAAAAATATGACTATCATGTTGCAAGTGTTGAAATGATGTTGAAAAAAAAATAGTTATGATGCAAATCAATGTTGGAGGTCCAAATGATCAAGTTTAAAAACTGATTGAAAGCTTACACCTGCTCCAAATATGTTGTTCATTGAATTCAAGATGTTAAGATAATTTAAATTCAAGTCAGATCAACAGGTCACACATGAGCAGCAACAAGGATACATGACATGAGAGTGGTGCTTTCAAACAAGCATTTGTGGTGGATCCAATACCATTCACCACATCATCAATGTCATATACTTAAGCTTCAGCATAACACATGCTCAGAGAAACAATGATCTTTTTAAAAGACTTAGACATGAAGCTTGACAAACTTAGATAGCACACCAATGTATAATCACATTCACCAATGGTTTCAACAACAATGTTAAAGCAAACACATGACATAAATTCACAATTCCAACATCCTAGTGTAAACAACAGGTATGACGTGAACTTAACACATATGGACTCTAAAAAACAACTGAAATTCTGATAAGAACATAGGTTGTCAAACCTCAAATTGAACCTGGACAACAAGTATAAACATTCAAACACTTGTTTTAATAGCCTACAGATAGAACTCCAACACTCATACTTTTACAAAAGTAAGCACACATATAAAGCTCTCAAACTGATCTAGACACCAACTTATAAGTTAATAATGCCTAGACATGGTCAACAACTTTTCTCACCAACACAATTCAATCAATGCAATTGTTTTAAAACAGAAACAGTAGCAAGTTTTGATATCACAATGCAAACACCAGTTCAATACATTGCCTTAATGACAGTTACTACTTCATCCAAGCAAACACAAAAAAACCTAGCATAAAAACCAAATCTTGGAAGCAACTGATGTAAACTAACATGACAATGTCAACTATCAACAAAACAATAATTCATATGATGCTACATCCTCATGAGAACAAGTATAAACAAACCAAGCACAAAACAATAGTTCAAACAAGAACATAGGCAAACTTGACATGACAATGTCAATCATCAACCAAACAAACTCAATGTATATTTCTCATGATGGTTACAACCTTTGACAGCAAGCACAAGCAAGTTTAAGTATGAGGACCAAGTATTAACAGAAATAGACATAATCTTAACATAACAATGTCAATCATCAAAGATCAAATGCATTACATGTTTCACATGGCAACCACAAATTCATGGCAATAAACACAAACAGGTTCAACATTCTCTAATGATATTTCAACTCATTTATATAAAAGAGAGAATTTGGTGACACCTACCTCTTGTAGATTTCCGAAAGTAAGCTAGCAGCAAGAGTGAATAAGATATCCCTTCCGTGATGCAAATTTATGATTACTTCCTCTTGAAGGACATTCTTAGCAAATGAGGTTCCAGCTATTTTTTAAGGTCTTAGATAGTTGGTACAACATGAATGAATGGTATTCAAGGTGTCAAAGAGGTCCCAACTATTTTAGGCAGTGAGTTTTATCATTTTGTGTAGAAAAGTCAAGCCTAAGGGTGTGAGAAGTTGAATTTTGGTTTTATGGTGTTTTTGGTGAAATTAATGGTTGGAACACCTTCTAATGATGATTTTGAGGTTGTGTGGATCATTTTTAAGGTGGTTGAATGATTGGAAAGGATGTTGGTATGAAGTTTGCGCAAGGCAGTTTTTTTGTGTTTTGGAACTTTCTTCACTTACAAGTAAAGCAAGGCAAGAGTGAGAGTTTTATTTTATCTTGGGTTTAGAGGTCTCTAGTTTGAGAGGCCATCATAGAAGAAGCCTATATTTATAGGAAAATTCAAGTAAGGACAGATTTGGCACAAGTGGTTTTCAAAATGGTTGTTTTGGATCAAAGATCTAGCAAACCTAAGTGTGATTTTCCCTATGCAGTTAGTGCTTGCTTTCAATGTTACTTAGCCTCAAAAACTAGACACCCTTGAGCTGTAGAGAAGTGACATAAGGAGAGTAATGACAGATATTCCATGCTGCAGCCATAAACACTCTCTCTCATGGTGTACTTTTGTACTTTTTCACATTAAACAATGGTCCTTTGGACAAAACTTTGGCCATGCATAAAAGATCTTATGATTTAGTTCAATACACACTATAAAATATCACATCAGATGTTAATCCATAGTTAGAATTCAAGTGGATAGTTGGGAATCAAGTTTGTGTTGTGTTTGGACATGATGACAATCAAGTGCTTGGGCCCAACTTGTCCCCTTCGAAACTCTCAGCTCACAAAGGCTATGTAGGAGTTCTTTTACTTTTTGGAAAGCCCTCATTATGATCTAAAACTTTCATGTTTTAAGAATTTTCAAATTCCAATTGGAACTAGGTCAAAATCCCTCTTGAAGTTGGCAAAAAACATGTATCAAAAGTGCGAAAACTTAGAATTTTACAAAGTGTTTTTCCCCTCTTGTGATGATTTTGACTATAACTCCAAATTCACTCATTTTTTGCAAATGTACCACTTTGACAATTTTGTAGGACTTACCAAGACCTTTCCAACAAGCTTTGAACCATCTCATTTGGATGTGTGGTTAGGAAGTTATGGTCTTATCCTTTTTAAAACCCTAATTCCCAAATTTTTCGATTACTCCTCAATCCTTGATCCAATGGTCACAAAACTTCATGAATATATGTAAAATGTTATTAGGAACATATTTTATTCCAACTTTGAGGTCAAATTCCTTTTGGTCAAAGACTTGACTTTTCAGTCAAACGAACTGATCGATCGAAAACTCCCGAATTGACTGTTGATGTTCTGTGTCTTTTTGAGACTTTGAAACTTCTTGGGTGGACTTAACTAAGTAATATAAGCTTCAAGGACCATGATTACATCATTGTAATGCCTTTTAAATCAAAAGTCAAACTACAATTGACTTTTCCTAATCAGAAACCCTAATCAGGGGTCCTAGATTGCATTGCTCTTCTTCTTTGGGTGACCACCTCAAATTGGATCCATACTTGATCAAATTAAGTATCTTTAATGATGTAGAGACTTGTTTCATGAAGAATCAATCCAAGACATTGACTGATTAAACCATCGAAAACCTCGATTCCTGACCATATGAAACCCTAATTCACCTGTATCTTGACAAAGATAAACTTGAAATAGGTTAAGGTTAGATAAGCAATGATGATGCTCCTAGAATGATGATGAAGATCTAGGGGTCAAAATTTAGGGTACAACAATGTGGATGTGACAGCGCCCGCAACATGTATCCACGACCTTCCCAGTAAACAACTGTATGCCGGATTTATATCCATTACTTGAAAAGTGACCTCAAAGACCTGTGGTCCCACCATAATTAGAAAATCAAATTCTCTAATTATTGTTCTTCTTGACCTGTGAAAGGCTTTCACAATTAGAGATGTGGCTCTCATCACAACTCCTTTATATGCTAACTTGGCCATTGTTCTCTTGGGCATCACATTGAGAGATGACCCAATATCAATAAGTACTCTAGCGAGAGTATCATCTTCACATTTGATAGATACGTGCAAGGCACGATTGTGCTTGTCACCTTCAGTGGTTAAGTCATCATTGTTGAAGCTCAATATACTGCAAGCTGTGATGTTAGCAACAACGAATCAAACTTCCCCATAGTGATATCTTTTATTACGTCGGCCTGTGTCAGTATTTTGAGCAATGCTTGTCGGTGAGCAGGAGAACATAGCAACAAAGACATGACTGAGATTTTTGACGATGTCTGATTGAGCTGGTCTACTACCCTGTAGTCGCTCCGACGAATTATTCTCAAGAATTCATCTTCACCTTCCTTCGTGACTTCCTTTTCTTTCGACTTCTCAATGATAACAGGCTCTTTTGATATGGCTTCCTTATGAATAGTTTCCTTGGGAATGGTAATAGTTGCTTTAGGTTGATATATATGACCGCTGCGGGTCATTTTGCTTGCCCCAACAATATTTGTTACATCCTCATGCTTTCTCCCAGTTTTCATGTCATACCAGGATACAACCTTTGGATTGGGACCTAGTACTCTTCTTGGATCAGAACTTGGCTTAGGCTGGCTAACCGTCGGTACTGGGTTGTTGTGGAATACAGGCCTAACAGCAGTAGGAGAAACGAACTTGCTATTTGCAGTGTTGAATACCAACCTTTTTTCCAGACTTCTTTGGCAAATTGAATATAGTTTCAATCACCAAGATATCTTCTTTTCCCTTTTTCCCACGTATCTGTAGCAGGCCCTCGTCAACCATCGAATGAATATTCCTCCGCACTAAGTCACAAACTTGCGAATTATGATAACAATTACTGGAGTCTTCATGAGAGTCTTTGATTAGACCCGTCTTTATCAATTTCTTGTGTAACTCGTTCAATGGGGTTTTAACTTCAGAAACCTTGGAAATCACTCTCATATCAGAATTTTCCTCTTTCGCATGGACACCACCATGGTTTGGTAAAGGATAGTTTCCCACATTAGGCTGATTATCCTCGAAGGAGAGAATCTTCTTTTCAATCAACTTGCGCATAATGTGTTAAAGTGCTATACAGCCTTCAAGGTCGTGTCCCGCAACATTTTCACAAAAGGAACAACGTGCGTTTGGATTGTAGAAATATGGCAGCAGATTTGGAGGAGGACCCAATTTCCTCATCTGAATCAGATCTTGTTGCACCATTAAGGGGTACAACTTCAGAATCCTTTGTTGCTATTGTGCTTGTTGATTATGATTTTGCTGGTAGGTGTTGGACGCCTGTTGTTGAAATTTTTGTTGATTAGGCCGAGGTTGAAAATCCAGCGTGACCGCGGCCACATACTGTTGTTGATTGTTTTGTTGTGGTTGTAGACGAGATAGTTGTTGATTTTTTGGATGATTCCCCTTCTTTTTTCTTATGAAAATTGCTCGGTGGCTTCTTCATTGATGACAAATTTCAAATGTAACAACATAAGACCTACAGTCATGCATTGATGATAATCAATACATAAGCAAACAAAGAAGTGTTACAACAGTTTAAGCAAGAAATTCAAAGTTTCAATGGGGAAACATACAAGTTCAAGGTAATAACCACAAATAAAATAAATCCTAACATATTAGAGTTCTAACAAGACTTCTAGATAGATGGGGGAACATATGAAACGTATACTCAAGAAGTTACAACACCTAGAGGTGTTGTACCCCAAAATTTGCCCAACCTTTCCTTTACTTGGTTTATGTTTCATTTGTTCTTTCATATTGCATTGCATAGCATTTTGCATTTTTACAGGGGATCAAGATATGTGTGAGCAACAAGAGATATGTTCTAAAGGTTCTAAACCTAATCAAGAGGTTGTCTTCAAGTCAACAAGAAGGTTATCATCATCAGAGATAAGGCCAAGCCCTTTGGATAAGCAGATAAGTGTATGTGGTTCACCTCCTGTCTAGGAGGCCATTTGAAGGTCACCTGAGGATCCCAAGCTCATGGTCATGAGGGGAGATTGTCATTTAAGCTCATTGGAGGCCTTGAGAGTCATTTTGGAGTTCACTCAAGTGTTTATGACAAGTGTGAAGAGCTACAGTTGAAGTTGGTGCAATTAGGGTTTTCATCTAGTCAACCCTAAGTCAATTGTGAGATTAAAGGCGGTTAAGACTCAATTCCAAGTCTTCATGATAAATGAATGTTGTGTTAAGGCACATGGGATATCATTTCAAGATCAATTTATCAAGAAGCAAGAGTATGAGGAGTGACTGAATTAGGGTTCTCAGGGTAAAATCCCTTGTTCAGTGCCTAACTTCAAGACCACCTATCTCAAGATACAAGTATAATCTCAACTTTTGGCCAACATGAAAGTTGGAAAACATGTTCTTAGCTTTCTAAAAAGTACTAGAAGTCTTTCATCTAATTTGTAGAACTCAAGTTATGAGGCTTGCAAGGCAGGGGTATTTTGGGAAAGTAAGATTACAGGTCATTTTCATTATAGGTCCATTTCACCACTTTGCACACTTCAAATGAAAATCTTTCCAACATCAAACTTGCTCCAAATGGGGTCATTTGCATTGTCAAACATCAAGGTATCAAAGATTGGTCTTGGATTGAACAATTCCCAATGCAATTTCCATAAAAAAGGCTTTAAAAGGGAAATTCATAATTAATTCATGTGAAGACATTTTGGATCAACTTTATGCATTTTTTGAGTACAAATGACATTCCAAATACAATGCCAATATTGGATGTGGAGTTTGAACTCAAATTAGTGGCCATTTTCACACTTAATTCAAGAATAAGTAACATATCAAAAACACAGCATAAGGCCAAACCAAGGGCCAATCCTCAGCCCTTGGATCAACATTGACATTATGCAAGTCAGCCATGCCTTCTTAACAGCTTGGAAAGGACAAATTCGTGTACTTGGCAAGTGGGAAAAGTTTTAAAAAGTGAAAATTGGTTTGGGCTTAAGGAGCTGTCATTGGGCCTCCTCTTGATCTGAATCCAAAATACTTAAGCTCAGGAACATTTCCAAGTCCTCAGAAGTGAATTTGGTGAGAAAAAGAGCAAGAACAGTTTGAAAAAAGTGAGTGTGAGAGTGAAAATTGTTTTTTACATTTCGTTGAGTTTCAACCATTTTTAAACATCCAAAAACATTCCTTGAGTTGATTAGAACGTTTCTGGGCATTTTATTGCAAGCTTTGATAACACACTGAGCTGTGTAGAAGCTCTTTTTTTAGGTTAGTTACTTTTCTTTTTTTCTCTCTATTCAAGCAACTATTTCGTGCCATTTTTGCATATTATTGAACCTCTTGACATGTAGATGGATTCTGGTATGTTTTGGTTTCCATTTGTGAACATTTTTGTTTGAGCTCGTTTTTCATTTCTCTTCGTTTTTCTTTATTCAAGCTTTATTTTTGAAAACCAATGGCAGACTCTTACTCCCTGTGACGCGTAGATGAGTTTTGATATAAATTTTTTTGATTTTGGTTAACATTTGGGTGACCTGCGTTCTTGGTGGTGGCCAGACGAGAGGTAGGGGATGACCGGAGGTCATTCCGGCCGGCATCTGTTTTCCCTCTCTTTGTAGAGGTTAAAGACGACTACGTGGCTCGTCCGTGGGCGTTGGATCTCATTTATTTGGTTTTTGTTGGTCCAGATTAAGAAACATCATGTACCACTCTTGTTCACACACACACAATCCATTTTAAAAACTCATTAATTGACTTGGCATGATGAGGTCTGTTGGATTGGCATACCATTTGATCAGATGGTTCTTGATGATTTCCACCATAGGCCTCCTTTGACCAGCCACATACAAGTCACCAGATTTATTTTGTTTTTTTATTTTTATTTTCTGGTCTGGGCTTAAGAAAACGCTTGCTACCAACACCCCCTGCTGAGCCCATTATGCGTTTTGAACTATTTTTTTCTTACTATCTGCACCCACCCCCTTTATTTATTTATTTATTTTTATTTTCTTTTTATTTTATTTTTGCATCTGTTTAGAAATTAAATCATTAAAAATACTTCCAATGACCACAAAATTCCACAAAAATACATTTTGGATTCCTTGAGATGTCCTCTTATTTTTAGAAATTTTTATTTTGTTTTATGATTAATTTTTCATTTTAAAAAGGGATTTACCATTGGTAGTGTATTTCTTGACTTAATTTTTAACATGTTTTGTTCTTGAATTTATTTCTCTCATGTCTGTTGCACCCCAAAATTTGACAAACCGGTTCCCACATCTGGTTTATGTGTCGGCTCATTTTGCATTTGCATTCGCATACCGCACGCATTGCATTTTCTCAATCATATTGGTTTTATCGGGATTACAGCCCAGTTCTCACATTTTCGAACGTTTCAGACCAGTCCGGATAATCTGAGTTTCATTTTTGGGAAGTTGTATGATTCCCGGTGTTTTCAGAATACACTGCTATTTTTAAGGATATTTCGGTGTCCGGGGTTTACCGCTTATTTCAGTCTGGTCTCGCGTTCCTTTTATTGGAGTTAATTGTTTTATTGCCTTTTTTTTTTAGAATTTTGTAGAATTTTATAGATGTTAAATAGGTTTAATAGATTTTAGGATATTAGTTCTTTTTCTTAAATAGATTAATATAGATTTCTAGATTTTAATAGTATAGACTTTAATAGAATTTTATTTTAGATTTTGAATAGAATTAATATAGATTTTTTAGAATATAGTTCCTTTTATTAATAGATTCTAATAGATTTAGAATTAGTTTTTTTAATATAGTTTTAAATAGATAGTATTATAATATTAGATTTTAGTTTTTAATAAATGGTGTTAAAAGATTTAATATAGAATTTTAATAGGCTTTATTGTTTTCTAGGTTTTAATCAGAATATTATAGTTTTAATAGATTTTTAATACAAATTTTATTAGTGAATTTTAATTGTTTTGTTTTGATAGTTTTCTTTTAATATTAGTTTCTTAAGAGGTCATTAGATAGTATTGTTATTAAGTTTTGATCAGTTTAATTAGATTAGTTAATTGTGTAGTTAATTAGGTTCATTTTCCAATAATCACGTTTAGCCATCTTTACTAAGTCCATTAAGTCTGAGTTTATTTTGTTAGTGGGCCACATGTCCAATTATAGAAAGCCCATGTCCAGAATTTCGCCAAGTGTCCTATAAATGATAGTGCCACGCGTTTCACCAGTCTGGGTCCATTTCATTTTTTCTGACAGCTCATTCTTCCACTCTCTCCCTCTCTCTCCCACGTGTTTCTCTTTCCTTATCCCTCAACCCACGTGTCTCTCTATCCCTCCACCCTCAGGCCACGTGTAATCCACTAACTCCCTTCGCTGGAGTACATGCAACCACCCAACGGAAACTGTAAACACCCGCCGGCCACCGTAACCGCCACTGGAACCTCATAACTACCGCCGGAAACTGCATTTTCCACCGGAGAATTCAATTTCTCACCGGAAACTCCATCAATCTTTTTCCAGATTTTTTCAGCTTCACAATTTTCCAGATCTTCGTCCATAATCTGGATTCGTATTCATGCATGTTCATCATCCAAATCACAAGATCAGCAACGATCTTCATCCACATCATCGTTCAACCACTGAGATTTTTTTAGATCATCAGAAATTCAAAGGATTCATCGTTCATCAATATCATCTCTAGAATCATCGTCAACTTCATAAAATCACAAGATCCTTCAAGATCTGCATCTGTAATCTTCAGGATCCACGGTTCTTCATAATTTCTTCTTTTTTCCAGATTCTTCAAAATATTATCATCATTTTTTTCATCAAGAATGTCAACTTCCTCCGATTTCCCAGAAACGCACGAAAGCTTCAAATCATCGTTCATCACCTTCGCGTTTTCCGGATGCCTTCGAAGATCTTCATGATCCTTCAATCAACAACTTCAAGACCTTCATCTTGAATCCTCCAGAACTCCAATAGCTTCAACGATTTTCTTCAAGATCTTCGAGTGTTCTTCGAGCCATTTCCAGAAATCAACATCTTCATAGTGTTTCCAGGTTTTACTTCAAACTTGTTACACCTTCATAGCTTGATTGTTAGCTGGAGAGTTAGGTTAGTTTGATGCGTTAGAGGGTGAAACAAGGTTAGGTTAGGAAGATAATCTGAACTGAGATATTGAACGGTTTAGTTGGTGATAGATATTGATGAACAAATTTGTGAAGAGGGAAATTGTGAGACTGAGAGAGAATCAGAGAGGATGAGAAACGGCGCTAGGGTTTAGTTTGGTGAACATTGGTGATAGAAGGATTAGGGTATTCAGGTTTTGTTACTAATGATGTTGAATGGTAGTGGACACGGGCTTTAGGCCCAATACTCATTTGCATTTACACGCCTTGTCTCCTCATCATACCCCCCCCCCCCCCCCCCCCCCCGTATGTGAATGGTTGCTGACGGGCCTTAGGCCCAATGATTTTGCTAACACATCTCCCTCACTTATCCTGCGCCCCCTCCCCCTGGTGTGTGTAGTAGTTTGAATTGGGCTGGGCTTTGCTATGTTTACTGTTGTAGTATCTCTGTAGATATTATACCCCCCCTGCACCGTTTTTTTTGTTGTTTAATATTTTGTGTAGAATTTTAATTGCAATTTTTTGTTTTCGGATATGGTTTAGATATTAAAATTTAGGATAGGATTAATTGTAGGATAATTGCTTTTAGGTATTTCTTATAGTTAGAATAGAGTAAAAAATATTAGGATATAGTTTAGATATCTTAGAATATTAATAGGTTTAATAGGTTAATTGCTTTTTAGGAATTTCTTTTAGGTTAATGTGATTAAAAACATTAGAATAAATATAGTTAGAGACTATATTTCTTTTAGGATTTTTGCTAAGGTAATAGGTTAAAATGTAGTTAAAAAAATATTAGGATATAGTTTAGATATTAATTTTCTTTAGGAAAGGTATTAGGATTTAATAGGTTTTAAGATGTAGCTTAGGACTTAATACATTAATGTGCATAGAAAATTATAGGATAGAATTAACTTCAAAAACAACTAGTTTTAGCTTAGTGTATAATTTGGGGATCTAGTGTTTGATTTAGGTTTTAGGGGATATATGGGATATTGGGTATAAATTTAGGGTCCCTTAGAAATTTAATTAGGTTTATAATATAGTCTAGCATTTTATTTGCATTATATAATTGATGTGTTGTTTGTGGGGCTTCCTCTTGGGTGTTTTATTTTGTTCTTTTTACCTGGATTGGGTTTTGGGTTTGAGCTTTGCTTGTTGGAGCTTATGAAGACTTGGAGGAGTCTTGGAGATAAAGCTTGGAGCATGGGAATGAAGATCTTTTCTCTTGAAAATTGCTTTTGAAGGCTTAGGAGTTAGGATATATAGGAAGAGCATTAGAGTAGTCTTGCTTCTTCTTTCAAACATAGAGAGATTCTTGTGCCTCTATTCAATCCCATGACACAAGGTCCTCCAAAGAAGTTCCATCTCTCCTTAGGAGGGACGTAGAGCATGCTTTGGTTGGGTAGAACCTTGAGGATACCTTTCATTTGCAATGTTAAGTTCTTAGTGATTTCCTTGGGTTGTCACTAAGCTTCTTAACATTTCAACTTAATCTGTTAATTGATTCTCTCTTGGAGATGGAGCTTATTGAAGATGGGAGCTTATCTAAAGCTTGAAGATTGTTGAAGGTTGATGATGGGGTCTTGCTTGAAGAAGTTGTTACTGTCAACCCTTTGCTGTTTGATCAATTGTTGCTATTCAGAGCTGCTGCTTGTGGTATCAACTGTAGGAGCTTGTTTGTTGCTGTCAGAGCTGGTGCTGGTGTTGTTTTCTTTTTCTGTATTGTTTGTTGGCTTGTTCAGCTTGCCCCAAGGTTTGAAGTGAATACTGTTTCACTTTTCCTGTTGTTTTCCCAAGTTCGAGGTTGAGCGGGACTCCCTTGCCTCGCTTGTACTGCTGCATTGCATACATTTTTATTGTTTACTGTATATATCTGTTTCTTTTCTGTTTATCCCCTAGGATCTCTGTTTCCCTCTGCGCAAGAGGGAAATATGACAAGCAATAGGTTTTTATCCATGCATGACAACTTTAGGGTAGTTTTGATTCCCCTTTCAACCCTAGGTTTTTTAGAGCTTCTCTCTCTTCTATCTCAAAACAATTCAAAACACAGTAGTAAGGATAATCAATGTCGTACGCTACGAGCCTTAAGCTATTTGAGAAAAGGTTGTTGGAGGGTCACTCTTCAGTAATCTGATTGCTTAGTGTGTTACCCTTAGGGTGACATACGATGTAGTCACTCTCAAATCATAGTCTCTAGTGCGTCAGAGATTGCAAACACACTAAAAAACACATCTTTCGTAAAAGATTCAAAACAAACATCAAAGTGTCATTTTTGTCCGCTTGGACTCCTAATCAGAAGAAAACCTTTTCAGAATGATATAAAAAAAAACAGTCAGACAATCTGCATCTTCCGTAGCCCGAACTACGTTTGCTTTGATCTTTCATGCTGTATGAAAGTACGTAGGCATAGGATGCTGTATCCTAGCGAGCAACCTTCCCCTCCTTTCCCGTAGGTAGGCGAACTACGTTGACTCTGATTTCTCGTTCTAGACGGGAATACGTAGGCATAAAGTGTGATACTTTGCCGAGTCATTTTCTTTTCTTTAACCCTTGACCCTTTAGAGTAGATAGAATAACATTCCGTACTAGAAAACAAGCGTGGATCCCATCGAGTACGACGGACGTAAGGGGTGCTAATACCTTCCCCTTGCGTAACCGACTCCCGAATCCAGGATTTGGTTGCAATGACCATTCCTTTCCCTCTTTACGTTAGGTTTACTCTGAGCGTTTCCTTTCCCCCTTGTGGGATAAATAACGCACGGTGGCGACTCTTCTGTCATAGCCGGCGCCGATTTTCGCAGTAGCGACAACTGGCGACTTTGTTGGGGACTCCAGTGGTTCCCTACGCGAGTCAATCCTAGCGCTTGTTTCCCGTCGTGGGTGTTCTATGGGTTTACATTTCTGTCTTTACTTTCCGCATTTTATTGTCAGCTTTATATTGTTATTGCTGTTGTGGGGAGGGGTGATCTGTTGAGAGATAAGTCGGACCTGGGCTTGAGGGTACACATAGACTTAGAAGTAGAGAGTAGTGGTTAGCCTGCTTTCTTAGCTCGCACCAGCTAGCCGCGAAATCTGCGCTCGGACGAGATTATCTTTGATGCTTCTTGCTTGGCCCTTAGGGCTCGACAAGTTGTCTGACCCGAGGATTGTCGACTCTGGGGACCGATCAATTGGAAGTTGGCTGAGGAGGGCCTCTTCAAGACATGATGATGCCACACCTTCTGGGTATCGTATCATCAGTCTTGAAAGTCTGTGACACCAACGACCGCATAGGATGCCGTACCTTGTGTCAGTGGATAGGATACCTACCTGTGAGAGGGGTTGGGGCATGCAGGAAACTGGACCTCCAGACTACCCGATTTTCTTGATATTGGATCAGTATGTGTGGTTACCTGGGTTTCTTCATCAGAATAGTGTTATGGGTCTGTTGAGACCAGGTTGGAGCATTGTTACGGGTCGAGACCAGGTTTGAGCAGTATCGTGGGTCTATGGAGACAGATATTATGGATGGATCTCCTCAGCAATATATCACTTGATCCCTGTTGCATTATTTGGCATATTGCATTGTTGCATACTCATTTTGCATATCATTAACGTGTATTTATGTCGCAAGTGTGTTCATTCCCCTCTAATTCTAGTGTATCTTCTGGCCAGACATGGAGTCCACGAAAAGGACAGTTGCTTATCGGTTGCATTCGCCAGATATTAGTTCCTTGCTGGGATTGGTTGCTCTAGCAGATGAGAGAGTGAGGTCTAAGTTCAGAGTATCCTATGGGAGATTGCTTAGTTTGTTGTACAGCCCATCCGCATTTGAGACGACTGGGGTGTATACTTTGATGCAGTTTTATGAGCTGCAGCTGAGATGTTTCTTGTTTCCCGACTATATTCTGGCACCCACTTTGGAGGAGTATTCTGCTATGTTGGGAGTTCCCGTGATAGACCAGATGCCCTTTATACATGTTGATGCCAAGCCTAATTTGGCTACACTTGCTGAGATTGTCAGTTTGGACGCTTCTGAGTTCCATGGAGGGTTGGTCAAGCTGAACGGAGCTTATGGTTTTCACTTGTCTGTCCTGGTTGAGAAGGCTACACAGTGCGTGAAGAACGGATGTTGGGTTGCCTTCAGTGCCATTCTAGCTGTCTGCATCTATGGGATTGTCTTGTTTCCTAATGTGCCAAATTTTGTCGACTCAGATGCCTTCTTGATTCTTTCCTCGAAGAATCCTGTTCCTACTCTCTTGGGCGATGTTTATCATTCCATTCACTACAAGAATGAGAAACGTCATGGCAAGAATGTTTCCTGCTGTCTTCCTCTTTTGTACAGGTGGTTCCAGGGACATCTTCCGAAGACAGGGCCGTTTGTCGATGTTGTTGATACTTTGGATTGGTCTTCCCGGTTGATGGGACTGTCTGCTGAGAACATCGTTTGGTTTGAGTGGAGCATGCTTGGCACCGATATTATATATATTTGCAGTGGCTTTCCGAATGTCCCCTTGATTGGACGAAAAGGTTGTATTAAATATAACCCTTCGCTGCTGGTGAGACAGTTTGGTTATGCTTTGAGGGACGCTCCTATTGAGGAGGAGATACAGGCATCTATGTATCTCACGGGCTTATTAGACGCGGCTGTTTTGATCAGATTGAGACATGCATGGGCTAACATCCATATGAGAGGGAAAGCTTTGCTTGGTAAGAGCAACAACAAAGCTTATGATCCTTATTTGGCATGGATCCATGAAAGAGCTAGTATTTCCTTGATGCCTTATCCTGCTGTGGAACCTCTGTATCTTTCAGTGATTGAGGCACCTACTTCGATAGAGCTTGAAAAGTATAAAAAACTGTTGGCTGAAAATGAAGAGTTGAAGAAAGTCAATGATGAGTTAGAGAAGGAGATCTTCCAGTTGCGTCATGAGAAGAATGAAGCTACCTTCACTGTGAGGGAACAAACTGAATTGATTAATAGGTTGGGTTCAGAGTTGACGGAAGAGACCAACAAGAAAGAAAAAGTGGGAATAGCCTTGAACGGGGTTAGCAAGGTGCTTACTTCTAAGAAGGAAATTTTAAGCAAAGCTTATTCCCGCCTCAGCAAGTGGGAAGCATTGTGGAATGCCACGCTTACCAAGCGGAAGGAGCGTGAAGATGAACTGAAGCTGCAGATTGCCACGCTAAAGGCGCAGATTAGAGCCCAGGACGCAAAGATTGCTGAAGAGACATCACTTAGAAGCGCTGTTGAGCTTAGAGTAAGTGACCTTGACGAGAAGCTGAGAGGTTATGAAGTGAAGGCCGGCTCCAAGAGACGCAAACCCGACGAGTGTGTTGACGAAGGAACCTGCAAGGACGACGCCAAAAAGCTGAGATCCACTGCCGAGCGGCATGCCTTACTGATACAAGAGCTAATCTCCAAACTGGGTCGTTCAGAGACGTTGGGGATATTGGAAGACGTCAGAGAGCGTCATTCGACCTGAGTTGTCTTTTTCCTTGCTTTTGTTGTCTGTACTTGTATTTTGACCATCGCCAGGCTTGTTGGCCGAGGTCTCTTTAGTTGTATTCAGTTGTACTCTTGTACTCAGCCTCTTGGCATTTGTTTATATATGAGGGTTTTCTGATTTCTTGCTTGCTTGATGGGGACTCCATTGTCGTGATGGCCTTCTCTCCGAAACTAGAATCGGGGGGGGGGGGGGGGGGGGAATATAACCTGTAGCATATTTACACAATTGCATCTGCATTCATATTGCATGACCGGTATTCTTGAATCCGTATCTTATTTCCTGCATCTCTAGGTTTTTCAGGATTGACGAACGAAGAGTCCACCGCTACTCAACCCGAAACAACTGCAAGAGAATCATGGATCAAGTTCAAGTTGAGATGCAGGAAATCCGCGAGAAGCCGAATCTGTTCATGCAAGCAATGGAGAACATTGCTAAGGGCCAGGAGAGCCTCCAGACTTTGGTACAGCCGCTGCTGACGCGGACTAATGGGAATGGCAACAATGACCACAATTATGTGCACGTTGAGACTATTCTGGAGGATGGGACCCCTACGCCTGTGGTTCCACCTGTAGTGACCCCACCTGTTATGGTTGTAAACGCTGGCGCTGGCGCTGGCAATGGCAACACAGGGAATGGAAATGAGACTGTTCTTAACAATGTTGGATTTGGGGACGCCAACCAAGGTGGTGGTAATAACAATGGTGGTAATGGTTTTGGCAACAATGGTTTCGGCTACAATGATCAGGGATTTGATTACGTCAATCAGGACGGGAAATTCGGCTTCAACACTCAGGGTTTCGGTTACGACGGTTTTGGTAACGCTAACCAGGGGTATGGTGGATTTGATAATATGAATGGTGTTGGGATGATTCCTGTCAACACTGGGTTTGGACCTGTTAGGGTCAATCAAGGTTTCGGTAACAGGGGACGAGGTCCTATGATCAATCAGTAGGGGTTTGGTCGCAATATTGGTTACAATGGGTACGGAAATGAAAATGTGAATTGGGGTGAAGACCGCCAGGAGGACGCCTTTTCTGGAAGAGGCATGGGATTTAAAGGACTTGTTGATCCTGTTCAGAGGATCAGAATGCTTGAAGAACAGATGAAGGGGGTAGTGAATCAGAACTCCACCGGTTTGGATATGACTACAATGGGCTTGGAACCAGGGATGAGGGTGCCGTTGAAATTCAAGGCTCCCACTTTTGACAAATACAAGGGGGACACCTGCCCTAAAGTCCATGTCCGCTCTTATTACAGAAGGATGTCCGCGTATTCAGATGATGAAAGGATGCTCATGCATTTCTTTCCGGATAGCTTGTCAGGACCTTCACTTGAATGGTATATGGGGCTGGAGCCCACTCAGATCAAAACTTGGAAGCAGTTGGCTGATGCTTTCGTGACACATTACAAATATAACAGCGATCTGGCGCCAAACAGGGTCCAATTGCAGGGTTTGTCACAGAAGAACGGTGAAAGTTTTAAAGAGTATGCGCAAAGGTGGCGCGATATGGCAGCGAGGGTGCATCCTCCTTTAATTGAAAGGAAGATGAATGACATGTTCATTGGGACATTTACGGGGATGTTCTATGAAAAACTGTTTAGTGTGTCGTTGAGCAGTTTCTCAGATTTAATTCTTATGGGGGAGATGATCGAGAACGGGATTAAAGTTGGAAGATTCCAAGCAGGTGAGTCTACTTCAGCAGGAGGTACCAGAAAAGAATTTGGTGGTAGACGACAGGGCGATACTAGTGCCGTGTTTGGTGGCAGGGGCAGGGGTAGAGGAAGAAATCAGTATGTTCAGCCGCAACAGATAGCTAGTGTCACTATCCCTTTTCCTCAACAAGGGCAGCCTCAGCAACAACAATAACAACCACATCAACAGCAGGGACAGAATCCTGGTCAGAGAAGGATACAAAATACGAGACCAAAAAGAGTGTTCGACGCACCTCCTTCCACGTATGCCGAACTCCTCCAGACCCTGCTAGGGTTGAACTTGGTTGAAAAGAGGACTTTGGCACCACCTACGGGGACGGTACTTCCTTACGGGTATGATGCCTACAAGCATTGCGAATTCCATTCTGGGGCGCCCGGGCATGATGTAGAAGCTTGTCAGGCATTTAAACACAAAGTTCAGGATTTGTTGGATAGCAAAGCTATCAACTTCTGGACAGGTGGGTCCAAATATCGTACAACAGCCTATGCCCAATCATGGGGCAAATGCCATCTTGACAGAAGAAAATTTGAATCTAGTGATGGATGTCAATGAGTTGAAGACACCATTGGGTGAGGTTAAAAGTAGGTTGCTAAAAAGGGGTGTATTCCCAGGTTGTGATGAATACTGTTTAGAGTGCTGGACCCAGCCAGAGGGTTGTAGTGATTTGAAGCAGGGCATTCAGGCTATGATGGATGAAGGGACCTTGCAATTCGATCGAACCGCGGTTGAAGAGCCTGTAGAGGCGTTATGTGATGAGCAGAACGATATTGTGACGGTGATAATTCCGAGGAAAACAATAGCGATAACGGCGCCCGCCAGACGGCCGACGATCACAATTACCAAAGTAGGACCAGTTCCTTTTGAGAGTACTAAAGCAGTGCCGTGGACTTACGGGTTGGAGGTATATTGCGACGGTAAGAAAATTGCAGTCAATGGACAACCAGCTGGGGTTGTAGATAATGTTGTCGGAACAGGGGGTATGACCAGAAGCGGAAGAATCTTCACGTCACCCGAGGTAGAGGCAAAAAGATTAGCCAAGTGTAAAGCCAAGGTAACTGAGAGTGGCCCTTCTTAGCTAAACGAAAAGGAAACATCACTCAAAGATGTGGAGGATTTTATGAGGCTCATTCGTAAAAGTGATTACAAAATCGTTGAGCACCTCCAGCAAACGCCGTCAAAAATTTCCATCCTATCATTACTGTTATGTTCCGAGCCCCATCGGAACGCTTTGCTGAAGATTCTAGACACGTCGTTCGTTCCTCAAGAAGTTTCTGTTAATCAGTTAGAAGGGGTGATGGCGCATGTCAATGCGGGGCACAGTTTGGGCTTCACAGACTTTGATTTGACTCCGAGAGGGAGAGAGCACAATATGGTATTGCATGTGTCATTAGAATGTCGGGGGACAGTCATGTCCCATGTTTTAGTAGACACTGGATCTTCCCTGAATGTGCTACCGAAGAAAGCCATGATGAAGTTGGATATCAGGGAGATTATCTGCACGCCCAGTGGTTTAGTGGTGAGGGTGTTCGATGGAACGAGGAGGTCAGTTTTCGGATCAATAACATTATCGTTGCAGGTGGGGCCTGAAATATTTGAAACTGAATTCTATATAATGGACATCCAGCCAGCATATAGTTGCCTTCTTGGGCGCCCATGGATTCATGTTGTCGGGGCTGTCACATCCACGTTGCACCAAAAGCTGAAGTATATGGTTGGGGATAGTGTCGTCACTGTTTGTGGAGAGGAAGATATTCTGGTTAGCCATTTGTCTTCGTTCAAATATGTCGAGGTCGATGGCGAAATACACGAAACACCCTGGCAAGCCTTCGAGGGGTTGCGAATTAAAGACAAAGTTACAGTGCCAAGTAAAGTGCCAGATTTGGCCGTGTCATCTTATAAGGAAGTTCAAGCTTTAGTGCGGACAGGTGAGACTAAAGGCTGGGGGCAAGTGGTGGAGATTCCGGTAAAAATGGATAGATTCGGGCTTGGATATCATCCGTCGTCATCAATATCCTCTTCAGGAACACCCAAGTTCAGAGGGCCGATAACAATTACACCAAATGGAGTATGCCACGAGACTATCAATGTTGTTTCCGATGCTGAAGATGGAGATAGCGACTGTGATATGGACGTCTGGATCCAGCCGAGCGTGCCAGGACAAAGTCTCTGCAATTGGTCTATCCGGGAAACTGTTCCCGTGACAACTAAACAGTAATGATTTGTTTTCTTAATTGTTGAACAATCCTGTGTCCTACCCGGGGCATAGTGATTTTGCTTAGGGCCATTTGGTTATGTACATTACATTGTTTAATCATGAAATAAAGGCGTTTTTCATATACAAATATTGTGATCCCTGTTTTTCCTGTTTTTGTTTTTTACAATAAAATGGCAATGTGGTTATTTGCTTTGTCTGTGTTTTGAAGCATTTAACCATTTCCTTTGCAGGATTACTATTTCATATGACATCTATGAACCGCCTATGACTCACTTTGACTTTGAGCACCCGGTATTTCAGGCTGAGGAAGAGGTTGTCGAAGATGGCGACATGCCAGAAGAGTTGACCTGGTTATTGAAACAAGAAGAAAGAATCATTCTGCCTCATGAGGAAGTCATTGAGATTATCAATTTGGGGTCGGAAGAGGTTGTGAGAAACATCCGTATAGGGGCTGCGCTGCAGAGCGACATCAAGCAAAGGTTGGTTGAGATGCTCAAAGAGTACAGTGATATATTTGCTTGGTCGTACGAGGATATGCCCGGGTTGGATACGGATATGGTTGTTCACCGTCTGCCACTGCGAGAGGAATGTCCGCCTATTAAGCAGAAACTCCGAAGAACTAGACTGGATATGGCTGTGAAGATCAAAGAGGAAGTGCAAAAACAGTGGGACGCCGGTTTCCTAACTGTTACAAAATATCCTTCATGGGTCGCTAATATTGTGCCAGTGCCGAAGAAAGACGGTAAAGTGCGAATGTGTGTAGACTATCGTGATTTGAACAAAGCGAGCCCGAAAGATGACTTTCCACTTCCTCACATTGATGTGCTGGTTGATAACACTGCTCAGTTCTCCGTATTCTCCTTCATGGATGGCTTCTCAGGCTACAATCAGATTAAAATGGCGCCAGAAGATATGGAGAAGACTACTTTCATTACTCCCTGGGGAACATTTTGTTATAAAGTGATGCCCTTCGGATTGAAGAACGCAGGGGCAACATCTCAACGTGCTATGACGACTCTCTTTCATGACATGATGCATAAAGAGATCGAGGTTTATGTTGATGATATGATTGCCAAATCCTAGACAGAGGAGGAGCATTTGGTTAATCTGCTGAACCTATTCAAGAGGCTTAGGAAGTTCAGGTTGAGACTGAACCCTAACAAGTGCACCTTCGGGGTGAGATCGGGTAAACTATTGGGGTTTATTGTGAGCGAAAAGGGAATAGAGGTTGATCCTGCAAAGATAAAAGCGATACAGCAAATGCTGACGCCTAAAATAGAAAAAGAAGTACGCGGGTTTTTAGGGAGGTTGAACTACATTGCTCGGTTCATCTCTCACCTAACTGCTACTTGCGAGCCTTTGTTCAAGTTGTTGAAAAAGGACCAGGTTGTGACCTGGAATGAAAATTGTCAAAAGGCGTTCGACAAGATAAAAGAATACTTGCAGAAACCTCCTATTTTGATACCCCTAGTGGCCGGGAGACCTTTGATTATGTATCTGACGGTTCTTGAGGAAAGCATGGATTGTGTTCTCAGTCAATACGACGAGACCGGGCGTAAAGAGCATGCAATATACTATTTGAGTAAGAAGTTTACTGACTGTGAGTCCAGATACTCAATGCTCGAGAAAACGTGTTGCGCGCTAGCCTGGGCCGCCAAACGTTTGAGGCAATACATGATGAATCATACAACCCTGCTAATTTCAAAGATGGATCCAATCAAATACGTGTTTGAAAAGCAGGCACTCTCCGGAAGAATTTCCCGATGGCAGATGATGTTAACCGAATACGATATCCAATATGTCTCGCAGAAGGCTATTAAAGGTAGCGTTCTGTCAGAATACCTTGCGGAGCAGCCGATTGAGGACTACCAATCGATGAAGTTTGATTTTCCTGACGAGGATATCATGTACCTGAAGATGAAAGATTGTGAAGAACCGTTGTCGGACGAAGGAACAGAGTTGGGTTCCAAATGGCAGTTGATATTTGACGGAGCTGTGAATTCCTATGGTAGCGGAATAGGTGCAATTATTACTACTCCTCAGGGGTCGCACATCCCTTTTACTGCCCGATTGACCTTTCCCGTTACCAATAATGAGGCTGAATATGAGGCTTGCATCATGGGTCTAGATGAAGCCATTGATTTGCGAATCAAGAGCCTGGATGTATATGGGGACTCAGCTCTAGTGGTGAATCAGATTAAAGGAGCATGGGAGACACGTCAGCCCAATTTGATACCATATATGAATTATGCAAGAAGATTGTTGCCTTTCTTTGACAAGGTGGAATTGCATCATGTGCCGCGAGCAGAAAATCAAATGGCTGACGCCCTGGCGACATTGTCTTCAATGTATAAAGTTAACTTCTGGAATGAGGCTCCCCGGATTGTTATCTCTCGACTTGATAGGCCTGCATTCATATTTGCCATTGATGAGGCTCCCGATGGTCAACCCTGGTACTTTGACATCCAGAATTTCCTGAAGAACAAGGAGTATCCGGCTGGGGCATCCAGTCGCGATCAGAAGACTCTCAGGAGATTGGCTGGAAATTTCTATCTGAACCCGGACGGTGTCCTATACAAAAGAAACCACGACTTGGTGTTGCTACGCTGTGTAGACGAGAAAGAGGCGAAGTTGCTCATGGAAGAAATACATGAGGGTACATTTGGTACCCATGTTGGTGGGCATGCTATGACGAGAAAACTGCTGTGAGCAGGTTACTATTGGTTAACTATGGAAACAGACTGTTTCAAGTTTACGAAGAGGTGTCATAAATGCCAGATTTATGCAGACAAGATCCATGTGCCTCCAAGTCCTCTGAATGTGATGTCATCACCGTGGCCTTTCTCGATGTGGGGAATTGATATGATTGGTAAGATCGAGCCTACGGCATCAAACGGACACCGGTTCATTTTGGTGGCAATTGATTACTTCACCAAATGGGTGGAGGCAGCATCATATGCCAATGTCACCAAACAAGTGGTAGCCAGATTTATCAAACGAGATATTATCTGCAGATATGGAATCCCTGAGCGGATTATCACCGACAACGGTTCAAATTTGAATAACAAAATGATGAAAGAGTTGTGTCAGAATTTTAAGATTCAACATCACAACTCTTCTCCTTACCTACCCAAGATGAATGGCGCTGTTGAGGCGGCCAATAAGAACATAAAGAAGATTGTTCAAAAGATGGTAGTGACATATAAGGACTGGCACGAGATGCTACCTTTCGCTTTGCACGGTTATCGTACAACGGTACGCACATCAACCGGTGCAACCCCTTTCTCATTGGTATACGGAATGGAGGCAGTATTACCGTTGGAGGTTGAGATTCCTTCCTTGAGAGTGTTACGAGATGTCCAATTGGACGAGGCAGAATGGGTAAAGGATAGACTGAATCAGCTCAGTTTAATGGATGAGAAGAGGCTAGCTTCTTTAGAATACGGTCGGTTGTATCAGAGCCGGATGAAGAAAGCGTACGATAAAAAGATATGTCCGCGAAGCTTTCAGACGGGCGACCTTGTGCTGAAAAGGATTCTCCCGCCACAAACAGATCACAGGGGCATATGGACGCCGAACTACGAAGGTCCATACGTTGTTAGAAAAGTCTTCTCCGGAGGAGCTTTGTTGTTGTCCACCATGGATGGTGAAGACTTTACGTCGCCTGTGAATTCGGACGCGGTTAAAAAATACTTTGCTTGAAATTGACCCGCTGGACAAGAAAAAGAGAGTCCAGGCAAAAATGGGGCATCCCGGCGAACAAAAAAAAATGAATAAAAGGTTCGGGTAAAAGTTAGGGATAAAATTGAAAAGATGTACACCCGCGAAGTCGAAAACCTGCAAAGGGCGACTTCGGCAAAAAAAGGGTATCCCGGTGAATTGAAAACCCGCAAAGGGCGGTTCACGCAAAAGTTTGGGATTGAAAGAAGCAAATGACTGCGGTCCGAATTTGATACTACATTGCTTAGTGGTTTGGGAGTACCTGAGGGTTCGTTTATCCAACACAATCTCTTCCTAAAATTGAATACCGGGAAAGCGCCAGAGTCAGGCGAGTCATAGGAGGATCAGCTCATGATGTTTGTCTGCACCACGTTGCCGACATGTGTACAAATTTGATTTGTATTTGTATTAATGCTTCTTTGTATATTGTTTGTGCGTAACTTCCTCTTTTCAGGATTTGCATCCGATGTACAAAGCTTCGCCTATTTACAGGCTCAATCAATAAAACATGTTATTCAGTGTTTGATGTTTGTGCTTTACTATTTTGTATGTGAAAAACGCCAATGTTTTGATAAACTCGCATTTGCATAACTTTGCTGGCCCTTGCCAATGATTGATAAAACTTCGAGTTGACTGAGGGGATATCAGGGATATTAACCCGAATAGATTTGGTTGTATAGATTTGTTTTGTCTCGTTTGTGTTTTGCAGGGTTCTCACCCTTGGAGCAGACAGTCAGAGAATTGTGTCCCCCAGCCAGAGGCTCTGTGAAGGACTTGACCTTACTTGACGCTATGTCCCAGCAGGTCGCGCCTCATCCCCAGAGGTTGGGATGATGTTATCCCTTACCGAAGGAGGGATTATTTTCCCCAGAAGAGTATCCTTATGGAAGTTGTCCACAGGATATCCCCAGCAAGACAAAATCAGGGTCCCATGCAGAGGTTACACTCCCCAGAGAGTCGAGTATGTGCACGTTCAATCCCCAGCTGGGAGGATTTCCGCGGCGCGTAACCAAGATAGTAGGTTCGGAAGGATTATCCCCACCATGGATGGTTTTCTTTCTCCCCACAGGTCGTCATGCCTTCATCAGGATGGTCATCCCCAGTGGAGTGGTAGCTCCGAGTATGTAAATTGTGCCCAGACAGTAGGCCCAAAAGGGTCGCCTTTTCCCCAACAGAGATGTTGTTCTTTCCTCCCAGTGGAACCCGACGTTATTCTCGCCTCGGCAGAGTTGGTGATATTTCTGGCGTTTATTTCGCCAGGATACTTGGTGATACCCGTTCATCCCCAACAGAGTTGTATTTGTCCTCAGCAGTCATGTGGACGAATCAAGCTTATCAGAGCTTCCCCAGCAGCCTGAACCTGCATTTGCATTTGCATATATTATCATATTTGCATCTACCCAAAAAACGCGTAGCATTTCCATGCCGTATGGAGCATTACGCCATTGTCAAACATACGCATTGTGAAACATAAATCAGGTTGGTTAACTTTTTGCTTTCAGGCGTGTTTCTCAACGGGAGTATGAAGTTACAGCTCAGATCTATTACCAAACGATCGATGTCTCGCCGTGAGACATGTGATAATACAGTTCTTGTTATTATTCCCCACATAGTCACTGGTTGAAGTTTTTCTTATCCGACCAACGAAGTGTTTTTCTTCAGGTTTGCTGTCGCGGCAGCATTTCATGGTTTCATGAATCGAGATTTCAGAAGTGGTCACTTGTTGTCGAAACGGGTGTCGGGCAGTTATTTTTCAGAATATCCCCAGTGGAGTAAGCTACTACCAAGAATAGGCAAGGAAGCTATATCCAAGATGTATTTTCCCGCATGAAGCAGGCGGATGTAGATAATTTTCCCATATGAAGCAGGCGGATGAATTTTCCTGTAAGAATCAGGCAGATGTATTTTCCCGCATGAAGCAGACTGATGAACTTCCCTGTAAGAATCAGGCAGATGTATTTTCCCGCATGAAGCAGGCAGATGTAGATAATTTTCCCGTATGAAGCAGGCAGATGAATTTTCCTGTAAGAATCAGGCAGATGTATTTTCCCGCATGAAGCAGGCGGATGAACTTCCCTGTAAGAATCAGGCAGATGTATTTTCCCGTATGAAGCAGGCGGATGAACTTTCCTGTAAGAATCAGGCAGATGTATTTTCCCGTATGAAGCAGGCGGAGGCAGATGTATTTTCCCGTATGAAGCAGGCGAATGAACCTTCCTGTAGGAATCAGGCAGATGTATTTTCCCGTATGAAGCAGGCGGATTTAGATAATTTTCCTGTATGGAGCAGGCAGATGAATCTCCTATATTCAGGCAGATGGTTTTCCCATGATAGACAGAGCATGTGCCTCAGGACAAAGCAGAGTTGTGTTCCGATATTTGACAAAAGTATTTCCCCAGCGAGGTCGCCGGGATTTCTTCATGTTAACGAAATGTGCCTACAATGACGAATTTATTTTTCGGGTTAATGAAGATAATTCCCCACTATAGTTGCTAATTTGTGTTTCTCCGTGTTGACAGAATGCGGAGCCCTAACATAGACAAAGGGCGGGGTTGTTTTGGCAAAAGATAGTTCAAAGCCTGCGGCGTTACACAGGTGGCTGACATTGAATCAGAATTTGATATTAGATGACTGATCGGTTGTTGCCGTAATAACCCGATTTCAGTTCTCTGGATATTATTCCCCAAGCAAGTGTGCAGTTTATTTCTGCGGTTGGCAAATTTTCGGGTTTATTGGGTATTCAACCGTCTTCTAACTTTGAATGTTTGAAAGTCGTTCGCTCTTCAACCCTTCAGGTCCAAGCCGTTTGAATAGGGGCAGCTGTTGCACCCCAAAATTTGACCAACCGGTTCCCACATCTGGTTTATGTGTCAGCTCATTTTGCATTCGCATTCGCATACCGCACGCATTGCATTTTCTCAATCATATTGGTTTTATCGGGATTACAGCCCTGTTCTCACATTTTCGGACGTTTCAGACCAGTCCGAATAATCGGAGTTTCATTTTTGGGAAGTTGTACGATTCCCGGTGTTTTCAGAATACGCTGCTAAGGATATTTCGGTGTCCGGGGTTTACCGCTTATTTCAGTCTGGTCTCACGTTCCTTTTATTGGAGTTAATTGTTTTATTGCCTTTTTTTTTAGAATTTTGTAGAATTTTCTAGATGTTAAATAGGTTTAATAGATTTTAGGATATTAGTTCTTTTTCTTAAATAGATTAATATAGATCTCTAGATTTTAATAGTATAGACTTTAATAGAATTTTATTTTAGATTTTGAATAGAATTAATATAGATTTTTTAGAATATAGTTCCTTTTATTAATAGATTCTAATAGATTTAGAATTAGTTTTTTTAATATAGTTTTAAATAGATAGTATTATAATATTAGATTTTAGTTTTTAATAAATGGTGTCAAAAGATTTTAATATAGAATTTTAATAGGCTTTATTGTTTTCTAGGTTTTTATCAGAATATTATAGTTTTAATAGATTTTTAATACAAATTTTATTAGTGAATTTTAATTGTTTTGTTTTGATAGTTTTCTTTTAATATTAGTTTCTTAAGAGGTCATTAGATAGTATTGTTATTAAGTTTTGTTCAGTTTAATTAGATTAGTTAATTGTGTAGTTAATTAGGTTCATTTTCCATTAATCACATTTAACCATCTTTACTAAGTCCATTAAGTCTGAGTTTATTTTGTTAGTGGGCGACATGTCCAATTATAGAAAGCCCAAGTCCAGAATTTCGCCAAGTGTCCTATAAATGATAGTGCCACGCGTTTCACCAGTCTGGGTCCATTTCATTTTTTCTGACAGCTCATTCTTCCACTCTCTCCCTCTCTCTCCCACGTGTTTCTCTTTCCTTATCCCTCAACCCACGTGTCTCTCTATCCCTCCACCCTCAGGCCACGTGTAATCCACTAAATCCCTTCGCTGGAGTACATGCAACCACCCAACGGAAACTGTAAACACCCGCCGGCCACCGTAACCGCCACCGGAACCTCATAACTACCGCCGGAAACTGCATTTTCCACCGGAGAATTCAATTTCTCACCGGAAACTCCATCAATCTTTTTCCAGATTTTTTCAGCTTCACAATTTTCCAGATCTTCGTCCATAATCTAGATTCGTATTCATGCATGTTCATCATCCAAATCACAAGATCAGCAACGATCTTCATCCACATCATCGTTCAATCACTGAGATTTTTTCAGATCATCAGAAATTCAAAGGATTCATCGTTCATCAATATCATCTCTAGAATCGTCGTCAACTTCATGAAATCACAAGATCCTTCAAGATCTGCATTTGTAATCTTCAGGATCCACGGTTCTTCATAATTTCTTCTTTTTTCCAGATTCTTCAAAAGATTATCATCATTTTTTTCATCAAGAACGTCAACTTCCTCCGATTTCCCAGAAACACACGGAAGCTTCAAATCATCGTTCATCACCTTCGCGTTTTCCAGATCCCTTTGAAGATCTTCATGATCCTTCAATCAACAACTTCAAGACCTTCATCTTGAATCCTCCAGAACTCCGATAGCTTCAACGATTTTCTTCAAGATCTTCGAGTGTTCTTCGAGCCATTTCGAGAAATCAACATCTTCATAGTGTTGCCAGGTTTTACTTCAAACTTGTTACACCTTCATATCTTGATCGTTAGCTGGAGAGTTAGGTTAGTTTGATGCGTTAGAGGGTGAAACAAGGCTAGGTTAGGAAGATAATCTGAACTGAGATATTGAACGGTTTAGTTGGTGATAGATATTGATGAACAAATTTGTGAAGAGGGAAATCGTGAGACTGAGAGAGAATCAGAGAGGATGAGAAACGGCGCTAGGGTTTAGTTTGGTGAACAGTGGTGATAGAAGGATTAGGGTATTCAGGTTTTGTTACTGATGATGTTGAATGGTAGTGGACACGAGCTTTAGGCCCAATACTCATTTGCATTTACACGCTTTGTCTCCTCATCATACCCCCCTCCCCCCCCCCCCCCCCCCCCCCCCCCGTATGTGAATGGTTGCTGATGGGCCTTAGGCCCAATGATTTTGCTAACACATCTCCCTCACTTAACCTGCGCCCCCTCCCCCTGGTGTGTGTAGTAGTTTGAATTGGGTTGGGGTTTGCTATGTTTACTGCTGTAGTATCTCTGTAGATATTATACCCCCCCTTGCACCGTTTTTTTTGTTGTTTAATATTTTGTGTAGAATTTTAATTGCAATTTTTTGTTTTCGGATATGGTTTAGATATTAAAATTTAGGATAGGATTAATTGTAGGATAATTGCTTTTAGGTATTTCTTATAGTTAGAATAGAGTAAAAAATATTAGGATATAGTTTAGATATCTTAGAATATTAATAGGTTTAATAGGTTAATTGCTTTTTAGGAATTTCTTTTAGGTTAATGTGATTAAAAACATTAGAATAAATATAGTTAGAGATTATATTTCTTTTAGGATTTTTGTTAGGGTAATAGGTTAAAATATAGTTAAAAAAATATTAGGATATAGTTTAGATATTAATTTTCTTTAGGAAAGGTATTAGGATTTAATAGGTTTTAAAATGTAGCTTAGGACTTAATACATTAATGTGCATAGAAAATTATAGGATAGAATTAACTTCAAAAATAACTAGTTTTAGTTTAGTGTATAATTTGGGGATCTAGTGTTTGATTTAGGTTTTAGGGGATATATGGGATATTGGGTATAAATTTAGAGTCCCTTAGAAATTTAATTAGGTTTATAATATAGTCTAGCATTTTATTTGCATTATATAATTGGTGTGTTGTTTGTGGGGCTTCCCCTTGGGTATTTTGTTTTGTTCTTTTTGCCTGGATTGGGCTTTGGGTTTGGGCTTTGCTTGTTGGAGCTTATGAAGACTTGGAGGAGGCTTGGAGATAAAGCTTGGAGCATGGGAATGAAGATCTTTTCTCTTGAAAATTGCTTTTGAAGGCTTAGGAGTTAGGATATATAGGAAGAGCATTAGAGTAGTCTTGTTTCTTATTTCAAACATAGAGAGCTTCTCGTGCCTCTATTCAATCCCATGACACAAGGTCCCCCAAAGAAGTTCCATCTCTCCTTAGGAGGAACGTAGAGCATGCTTTGGTTGGGTATAACCTTGAGGATACCTTTCATTTGCAATGTTAAGTTCTTAGTGATTTCCTTGGGTTGTCACTAAGCTTCTTAACATTTCAACTTAATCTGTTAATTGATTCTCTCTTGGAGATGGAGCTTATTGAAGATGGGAGCTTATCTAAAGCTTGAAGATTGTTGAAGGTTGATGATGGGGTCTTGCTTGAAGAAGTTGTTACTGTCAACCCTTTGCTGTTTGATCAACTGTTGCTATTCAGAGCTGCTGCTTGTGCTATCAACTGTAGGAGCTTGTTTGTTGCTGTCAGAGCTGGTGCTGGTGTTGTTTTCTTTTTCTGTATTATTTGTTGGCTTGTTCAGCTTGCCCCAGGGTTTGAAGTGAATACTGTTTCACTTTGCCTGTTGTTTTCCCAAGTTCGAGGTTGAGCGGGACTCCCTTGCCTCGCTTGTACTGCTGTATTGCATACATTTTTACTATTTACTGTATATATCTGTTTCTTTTTTGTTTATCCCCTAGGATCTCTGTTTCCCTCTGTGCAAGAGGCAAATATGACAGACAATAGGTTTTTATCCATGCATGACAACTTTAGGGTAGTTTTGATTCCCCTTTCAACCCTAGGTTTTTTAGAGCTTCTCTCTCTTCTATCTGAAAACAATTCAAAACACAGTAATAAGGATAATCGATATCGTATGCTACGAGCCTTAAGCTATTTGAGAAAAGGTTGCTGGAGGGTCACTCTTCAGTAATCTGATTGCTTAGTGTGTTACCCTTAGGGTGACATACGACGTAGTCACTCTCAAATCATAGTCACTAGTGCGTCAGAGATTGCAAACACACTAAAAAACACTTCTTTCGTAAAAGATTCAAAACAAACATCAAAGTGTCATTTTTGTCCGCTTGGACTCCTAATCAGAAGAAAACCTTTTCAGAATGATCTAAAAAAAACAGTCAGACAATCTGCGTCTTCCGTAGCCCGAACTACGTTTGCTCTGATCTTTCATGCTGTATGAAAGTACGTAGGCATAGGATGTTGTATCCTAGCGAGCAACCTTCCTCTCCTTTCCCGTAGGTAGGAGAACTACGTTGACTCTGATTTCTCGTTCTAGACGGGAATACGTAGGCATAAAGTGCGATACTTTGCCGAGTCATTTTCTTTTCTTTAACCCTTGACCCTTTAGAGTAGATAGAATAACAATCCATACTAGAAAACAAGCGTGGATCCCGTCGAGTACGACAGACGTAAGGGGTGCTAATACCTTCCCCTTGCGTAACCGACTCCCGAATCCAGGATTTGGTTGCAATGACCATTCCTTTCCCTATTTACGTTAGGTTTACTCTGAGCGTTTCCTTTCCCTCTTGTGGGATAAATAACGCACGGTGGCGACTCTTCTGTCATAGCCGGCGCCGATTTTCGCAGTAGCGACAATGTCCCTTTGATCCAATGAATAAGATTCAATCCTCGTATCAATGATGTGTTGAGGAATTTTTGAGGACCATTTTTCCCCTGACTTGTTGACTTTTGTTTCCTTACATTTGACCCTATGCAATCCTCCTTCACAATGGAGCACCCTTGTGAATCAATTTCTATTGTGATGTTGTGAAGGGAATTTGCTTGAGTTCTTTTGGCCTCTGGTTGCTAATACATTTATGGTCGTCTTGCATTTTATTTGATAATTTTTGGATCATTTTCCTATTTTTAGAGTAGCTTGCAAGTCAAGCTATTCAAAGGAAGGTCCATACAAACATGTTGACCTAGTTTGCTTTGGATATGACATTTTTGGATCCTTTGATCCTTCAATGACTTTTTATTCATGTTTATAACATGTTAAGGATGATGCTTGTTCATTTTTAGGTCATTATATTGTGTTTAGCTTGTTCTTTTGGTTGCTTACTTTTAAGCTTTCAATTAGGGTTTCTTTGTGGAACATGTGTGCTTCCCTTTGGGAATTGACTTGCACTCCTTTGTGCTTTATTTTGCTTTGGCCTTTGAGAGCTTTTAGTTTATGTCCCTTGCTGTCCAATGACCTAGGAGTATCATGTTAGGTGGTTTGGTCTCTCCTTTGTGTTAGAACACAAATTGGTTCTTAATAATAACTCTTTGTTTTGATGATAACTGTTAGGAAATTTTATATTTAAGAATTATATCCTCTAAAATTTGTTTGAGAGTTTTACTGCAGATTGAAATGAAATTAACTCTCTAGAAGCAAATCTGTTGTATACAAGAAGTTATCCTGACTCTGAAGCGCCAGATGCATCTTACAGAAGAATCTGATTGCTCTTTACAGAAGATCCTGAGCGTAGTCTCCAGAAGGATCTGAAGCAAGAAGCTCCAGAACATTCTGAGTCAGAAGCATCTGAAGCTAGTTAGAAGCATCTGAAGCTAGTCAGAAGCATTTGAAGCAAAGAAGAATATTGTTTGAAGAGTTTCTCAAAGCATAATTCTACAGAAGTTTCTAAAAGTACTAACGCTGCCAAGTATTGAAGTTCTGTGTCAAATATGCTCTGATGATCAACACGCTGAAAGCACACATGCTGCAGAAGACTCTGATACAGCAAAGTTCTGAATATCATTAGAAGACTCTGATCCATTCAGACTCTGAAGAACTTGCTGAAAACTGAAGAAGAAATATTCAAGAATATATCCGTTGGAGTAAATCAACGTCTCTTTCCTCATTCGTGCTAGACACAATTACACAGACAAAAAGGATTTTTCTGTGTTATCTACTTCAAGGAAAGGTCACTTGATGTGAAGACAAAAAGGCTCAGACCTTTTTGGGACTCTCTTTTCAACGCTCAACATCCTTGGATCAACTGCCTATAAAAGGAGAACTCCACCACATTCTTCAGTTACACAATTTGCTGAAAAGAAATCATATTATTCTAAGCTCTCATTCTTTCATATTCTTCTTAGAATTTCTTGTACTTAAACTTAAGAGAAAAATCACTGTTGTGATAAAAGCTTTATAGAAGCATTAATACTCTTGTATTTAATTTACATTGATTGTAAAGGTTTTTCCTTAAGAGGATTCAGTTGGAATCAGTAGCTCTTGAGAAGACTAAGAACAGTTATTCTTAGGTGTTACTATTGTAATCAGTTTGATTTAATAGTGGATTAAGTCCTTGTTGAGAAAGGCAAATCACTCTAGGAAGGGTGGACTGGAGTAGTTGTTTAAACGAACCAGAATAAAAATAATTGTGTGATTATTTTTTAAGTCTTAATCTTTCATACTTATTCAACCCCCTTCTAAGTATTATCTCACCTTCAGTTGGCATCAGAGCTCCGGTTCTGAGTGTGCTACCACTTAACAGTGTCAGTAAAGATCCAGAGAGAAATACTTTGATATATATTTATTTGTTACCATGGCTGATAATTCAATGTCCAATATTAACAATAAATATGAAGAAAGGGATAGGATCAGCACCAAACCCCCAATGTTTGATGGGGAGAAATTTGACTACTGGAAAGACAGGATTGAGAGTTTTTTCCTAGGATATGATGCTGATCTATGGGATCTAGTCATAGATGGATATGTCCATCCCACAGATGGGAATGGCAAGAAGATTGACAAAAAATCTATGACAGATGCTCAGAAGAAAGATTTCAGAAATCACCACAAAGCCAGGACTATATTATTGAATGCAATTTCACATACAGAGTATGAGAAAATTATAAACAGGGAGACTGCTTTTGATATGTTTGAATCCCTAAAAATGACTCATGATGGAAATTCTCAAGTTAAGGAGACAAAAGCTCTGGCTCTGATCCTGAAGTATGAGGCTTTCAAAATGGAAGACTCTGAATCTGTTGAAGCCATGTTCTCCAGATTTCAGATACTCACTGCTGGGCTGAAAGTTCTGGACAAGGGATACTCTACATCAGATCACGTAAAGAAAATCATCAGAAGTCTGCCTACCAGATGGAGACCAATGGTGACTGCCTTGAAGATGGCTAAAGATCTGAACAAGATCTCTCTAGAAGAACTCATCAGCTCACTGAGGAGCCATGAGATTGAGCTTGAGGAAGATGAACCTCAGAAGAAAGAAAAAGGTAAATCTGTTGCATTAAAATCTAACAAAACTGCTAAAGCTTTGTAGGTCATTCAAGAAAGCTCTGAAGAATCTTCTTCTGAAGAAGAAGATGAGTTATCCATGCTGTCCAGAAGGATGAACAGACTCTGGAAGCACAAGGGAAAGAAGTTCAACAACTTCAGAAGATCTGATAATAGAAAGGAATCTTCTGGACATAGAAGATCTGCCAAGAAAGAAGTTGTGTGCTATGAGTGCAAAGAACCTGGGCACTACAAGACTGATTTCCCCAAACTTCAGAAAGAAAAACCCAAGAAGAAGTTTAACAAAAAGAAGAAGGTTTTGATGGCAACATGGGATGACTCAGATGAATCTGAATCATCTTCTGAATCAGAAGAAGAATGTGTCAATGTTGCACTGATGGCCAGCACAGAGGATCAAGAGGAAGGTACCTCAAGATATGAATCAGATTCTGAATCTGATGATGACGCAGAAGAGGTAATGGCTAAACTTGCCAAAGAAGAACTCATAAAAGTTTTAACAGAAGTTCTTAAAAGTTATAACAATATCAAACTCAAATACAAGAAGCTGAAAAGCAATCTTGAATCTGAGATTGATCTTCTGAAGACAGAACTTGTTGAGCAAAAAAGAAATAAATCTGAAAATAAAAAATGACTTTGAAATAACTCAACAAGAATCTGAATCTGAGACTAAGTCATGTGAAAATATTTTAGAAAAATATGACTCTAGCTTTCAGAGATTTCTTACTAAGAGCATAGACAGAAGCAAGATGGCTTTTATGATCTATGGTGTTAGTGGAAACAACAGAAGAGGTATTGGATATGAATCTTCATTTGGAAGCAATCCAAAACCTGTTGACAAACTTTTCATCAAGAAGACACCTCTGTATTCTCAATTTAAATTTGGTCACTTGAATGACATTAAACACACAAGCTCTGACAAGAATACTTATGTGTTTAAACCCAAGGCAAGTCACAATAAACATTATGTTGAAAAACAGAAGTTTAGACAAGCCTACAAACCAACTAACCCCAAAGGACCCAAGAAGATCTGGGTACCTAAAAACAAAATAATTCCTGTTGCAGATGTTCTTAGCAGCAAGGTCAGGACACCAATCATGGTACCTGGACTCTGGATGCTCACGACACATGACAGGAGAAAAATCTATGTTCCAAAGCCTGGAACTTAGATCTGGAGGTGACGTGAAGTTTGGAGGGAACCAGAAGGGCAAGATCATTGGATCTGGCACTATTGGAAATGGTAAACTTCCCTCTATTACTAATGTTTTACTTGTTGAAGGGTTAAAGCATAACTTATTATCCATAAGTCAATTAAGTGACAATGGTTATGATATTACCTTTAATCAAAAATGTTGTAAAGCTATTAGTCAAAAGGATGGCTCTATCCTATTTAGTGGTAAGAGGAAAAACAACATTTATAAAATAAATCTTTCAGAACTTAAAGTTCAAAATGTTAAATGCCTCCTGTCTGTTAATGAAGAGCAATGGGTCTGGCACAGAAGATTGGGCCATATTAATATGAGACGTATATCTCAGATTAATAAACTTAATCTTGTCAGAGGACTCCCTAATCTGAAGTTCACTTCAGATGCTCTTTGTGAAGCATGCCAGAAAGGGAAGTTTTCAAAAACATCTTTCAAATAAAAAAATGTTGTTTCTACTTCTAAACCACTAGAACTACTTCATATTGATCTGTTTGGACCAGTGAAAACTGCATCCATCAGAGGCAAGAAGTATGGATTAGTCATTGTTGATGACTTTAGTAGATGGACATGGGTAAAGTTCTTAAAACACAAGGATGAGTCACATTCTGTGTTCTTTGACTTCTGCAAGCAAGTCCAGAATGAAAAAAAATTTCAAAATTATAAAAGTCAGAAGTGATCATGGTGGTGAATTTGAAAATAAATTTTTTGAAAAATATTTTTCTGAAAATGGCATTGCTCATGATTTTTCCTGTCCTAGAACTCCACAACAGAATGGGGTTGTAGAGAGGAAAAACATAACTTTGCAAGAAATGGCCAGAACCATGATCAATGAGACAAATCTGGCAAAACATTTTTGGGCAGAAGCAATCAATACAGCCTGTTATATTCAGAACAGAGTGTCTGTTAGACCTCTTTTGAAGAAGAATCCTTATGAACTGTGGA
This sequence comes from Lathyrus sativus, assembly GCA_963859935.3. Classification (NCBI taxonomy): domain Eukaryota; kingdom Viridiplantae; phylum Streptophyta; class Magnoliopsida; order Fabales; family Fabaceae; genus Lathyrus; species Lathyrus sativus. The sequence goes on along the minus strand of OZ012740.1, from coordinate 279,170,743 downwards.
AGAACAAAAAGCCCAACATTTCTTATTTTCATCCTTTTGGATGTATTTGCTATATGTTAAACACTAAGGAAAATCTGAGCAAGTTTGATTCCAAAGCACATAAGTGTTTCATGCTTGGATATTCTGAACGCTCTAAAGGCTACAAAGTATACAACACTGAGACACAGATTGTGGAAGAATCCATTCATGTCAGATTTGATGATAAGCTTGGCTCTGAAAAGCCAAAGCAGGTTGATAACTCTGCAGATAGGGAAGTAGTCTTTATTGACTCTGAAGTTCCAGAAGCAGACAAAATTCAAGTGAAGGAACCAGAAGCAACTCCAGATGCTACTCCCTTAACTTCTCAGATGAATAATCTAAACATTTCTGAAGAGTCAACTCTCAGAGGATCATCATCCAGAATTAAAGCTTCTCATCCAGAGGATGTCATTATTGGAAAGAAGGATGATCCCATCAGAACAAGATCCTTTCTAAGATCATCTGAAGCATCACTATTTGGACCAGTGTCAGAAATTGAACCATCTTCTGTAGAAAAAGCTCTGCAAGACAATGATTGGATTATTGCCATGCAAGAAGAGCTAAATCAATTCAGCAGAAATGATGTATCGGATCTAGTTCAAAGACCTCAAGGATTCAATATAATTGGTACAAAATGGGTCTTCAGAAATAAGCTAAATGAGAAAGGAGAAGTTGAGAGGAATAAGGCAAGGCTGGTTGCTCAAGGGTACAGTCAGCAAGAAGGTATTGATTACACTGAGACATATGCTCCAGTGGCAAGGTTAGAATCTATACGCCTTCTTATTTCCTTTGCTGCACAAAATAACATCACTCTGTATCAGATGGATGTTAAAAGTGCCTTTCTTAATGGTATTATAGAAGAAGAAGTTTATGTCCATCAACCTCCTGGTTTTGAAAATGAAAAATTTCCAGATCATGTTTTCAAATTAAAGAAATCTCTATATGGATTAAAACAAGCTCCCAGAGCTTGGTATGAGAGATTGAGCAATTTTCTTCTGGAGAAGAATTTCATCAGAGGCAAAGTGGATACAACACTATTCTGTAAAACAATTAAGAAAGATCTTCTAATTTGCCAAATTTATGTAGATGATATTATTTTTGGATCAACAAATATTATGCTTGGAAAGGAGTTTGCTACATGTATGCAGGCAGAATTTGAAATGAGCATGATGGGAGAACTCAGATTCTTTCTAGGAATCCAAGTTAATCAAACTCCAGAGTGCACCTACATACATCAGACAAAGTATGTTAAAGAACTTCTGAAGAAATTCAACATGTCTGACAGCAAGCTGGCAAAGACTCCAATGCATCCTACTAGCTCACTTGGCAAAGAAGAGGTAAGTAAGAAAGTAGACCAGAAGCTCTACAGAGGTATGATTGGCTCTCTTCTTTATCTTACTGCTTCTAGACCTGACATATTGTTCAGTGTTTGTCTGTGTGCTAGATTCCAATCAGATCCTAGAGAATCACACTTGACAGCTGTCAAGAGGATTCTAAGGTATCTGAAAGGTACTTCTAATGTGGGTTTGTGTTATAGAAAATCTGATGATTTCAAATTAGTTGGATTCTGTGATGCTGACTACGCTGGAGACAGAGTGGAAAGAAAAAGTACTTCTGGAAGTTGTCAATTTCTAGGAAGAAATCTAGTCTCTTGGTATAGCAAGAAGCAACCCACAATTGCACTTTCAACCACAGAGGCTGAATACATTGCTGCTGCTGGATGTAGCACGCAGATGCTCTGGATGAAGAGTCAACTAGAAGATTATCAAATTTTTGAAAGTAACATTTCTATCTTTTGTGATAATACTTCTGCTATATGTTTGTCTAAGAATCCCATTTTACATTCTAAGGCAAAACATATAGAAATTAAGCATCATTTCATCAGAGACTATGTTCAGAAGGGAATCATAAATTTAGCCTTTGTTGATACAGATCATCAATGGGCAGATATTTTTACAAAACCCCTTGTTGAAGATAGATTCAATTTTATTCTGAAAAATATTGGTATGAATTTTTGTCCAGAATGATATTTATCAGAAGAAAATTGTTACAGATGCAAAAATGCTTAATTGCTCTGAAGTATTTCTTCTGTTTGTTTATTCTATTCTGATCAATATTTCTTTTGTGAAACTCTGAACTAACAATCTTTAGAAGATCTGAACATTGGCTAACGTTTCATTTCTTAAGAGAATTCAGAACAGCATGCAAGTAAACACGTGTCACACAAAATCTGAAGAGGTGGCGTGTACATAACTGAAGAGACGTTTGAGGTGAAGTTTGAATAGTAAGAATCTTGGTTTTCCCCCCAAAATTGTCAGAAGCATTTAATGTTTTGAAATGATTTTTATTCTCTTCATTTAATGCTTGTTCAAACGTGCGTTTTTCTGACTGTTGATGTGCCTAAGTGTTTTAGTATAAATACTTGTCTTGTATTCACTTTCACACTTTTCACTCTCTCAGAATTTACATGCGTTTTCATCTCCTATTTTCTCTGCATAAAAACCCAAAACCTAAGTGTTTGACTAAGCATTCTTCAATGGCGTCTTCATCATCAACAATTGCTCAATTCCAATCTACTATGGCTGATGTGACTTCAGAAAACTTGGGTGTTGCTCCATATTCTCCTCCCAAAAGAACACTTCTAACGCCTGTTGATAAACTGGAAGTTCTATGTGAATCTATGGTTGAGTTTGATTCTCTGGCAGATAATGGGTTTGAGTTTCGTTCCATAATTAGAGCTCAAGGATGGGTTAAGTACTTTGATAGGCTTTTTGGACCAGTTTACCCTCTCCTTGTGAAAGAATTCTGGATTCATGCATCAGTTTACCCCAAGTTCATCTTATCTTTTGTGCTGGGAAAAGAGATTATTATCACAGAAGATCTGATAAGACGATTGATAGGATATGAAGAAACAGATGGTGTTTCCCACTTGCCAGCTGGGCGTGTGGACATGGATGAGGTTTATGAAGAAGTAATGACTGATGGTCAAGCTTCTAACAAATTCAAAGATCTGAAGCCTGATTACAAGATCTGGGCCAAGATCTTCATGGGATGCATCCACCACAGGAAGTCAACCAATTCTCTAGACTATGTCAATAATGAACAGATCTATTTCATGTATTGCCTTAGTAAGAGCACCAAGGTAGATCTTCCATATATTCTGTTCATGCATCTGTGGAACCATATCAATGCATCTACAGAATATGTGAAAGAGAAAGGACAGAATATCAGAACTTGGATCCCCTTTGGAAGGTTGCTCTCAAATCTTCTTACTGAGAATGGTTTAGTAACTGCTCTGTACGCTGCTGGAGTTACAAAGGAATTAGAGTTTATAATGGGAAAGCCTCTGAATGCTAAAAGTCTTCTGAGACTCAAAATTGTTGATGAACTCACTACAGCTCCCAATAAGCTGAATATGTCTGAATTGAATAAGAGGGTTCCTGTAGATGACTTTCCTTTATTCTTTGCTGAAGAACCCAGACATATAGTGCTTATGTATATTGAAGAATGCAAGAAGGAAGGAATACCTATTCTTGCTAATGTGTTTCAGCTAGTTAAACAACCACTACCAGATGCAGGAGAAGAAGAAGCACCACTCCAGAGGAAAAGGACTCAGCCTGTAGAAGAATCTGAACCTGTTCAGAAGAAGGTCAAGATTGCTGAGAAGCCCAAGAAGCTCTTGAAGAGAAAAGATTCTGAAGAAGCTGCCTCTGTACCTGCCAAGAGGATTAAAGTAAAAGGTACTAAGTCTTCTGTAACTTCTGCAAATCTTGTTATTAATGATTCAAATGTTAAGTGTGTTCCAAAACCACCTGCTACACAAACCACTTCTGTTACTGCTCCCAGTTCTGTTTCACCACAAAAACAAACACCTGTTCCTACTCAAATTCCAACACAAACAACAAAACCAACAGTTTCTATAACAAAACCTTCTCAACCTAAAATTCATATCAAACATTTTGTTCCACGTCCACAACCATCAGAACCACAACCATCAGAACCACAACCATCAGAAAAACAACCATCTGAAAACCAAAAATCTGTTCAACAACAATCCTCTGAACATCCAGAGAACCAACCAACAGAAGTTCAACCAGAAAAAGCCTCTGACAATCCACCATCAAATAATCCATCTTCTGAACCTATTGCACCTGTTACTTCTGAACCTACAAAAGTAACCTCTGCTCCTGTTTCATCAGAACCACCATCCAAACAATTTGATATTCCTTCAGAACCTACTCACATCCCTGAGACAGAAGTTCTTGATGTCACTCCACTAAAAACAGTGTTTCAAGTATCTTCTACCTCGTGTACACCTACAACATCCTCCAACTCATCAGAATCAGAAATCCACCCAGATTTTCTAATCTCTCCATCTGAAAAATACTCTGAGATGAACCAACCTGAACCTGAACCTGAATCAACCATACCTTCTAAAACTCCCATTCCAAATCCTATGCCTCCACCTGCACCATCATCTGAGATATTAATCCCCAATTCCAACCCAACATCTTCTATATCCTGTGCTCAAGTTTCTTCTCTTTATCATAATCTATCTTATGGTTTCAAACTGAAAGATTTTTATGATAGAGTTGAACCTTCTGAACCCCTCAACCCTCTGAAACCAAAACTCAGACAGGCTCTTCCATCTATGATTCTATCATATATTCAATCAATGACCAATGTGGGATCTTTAGCAACCATATCTGCAACATCTGGTAAAGCTGTTGTTTCAGCTCTGCAACTTGCATCTGATAACACAGTTGCATCTGCTGAACCACCAAAATCTCCTTTCAAACCATACTCAAATGCACCTTTTGATGTTGTTTACCATCACACAAGACCAAAACCTCATTTGCTTAATGCTTTAAACAGATCCCTACCTCAAAAACCAGAAATTCCTTTCTTTCCATACTATCCTCCTCCTCTGATTTCCATCCAAAAATCACTTTTTCCACCAACTCCCAAACCTAAACCTATCACTCTGGAAACCTTGCTACAACCATTGCCCAGACTTGATATTGATCATTTATTTCAAACATTTTTGCAAGAAATACAGATGTCTTTAGGTACTGTTCAGAAGAAATGCTCAGAAACAATGGATGCCAAAGAATCTGACATCATCTGGAAAGGATTCATAAATAGATTCAACACTGTAGCTTCAAATCTGAAGAACGTCTGTTCTGATGAGGCAAAGCTCAGAGCTGAAAGGACTCTATTCTAGACTGTCAACAAAACTGAACCTCTGCTTCATTTAGATGCTCCTCCACCATCAACAGAATCTACTGCTAATGCATTGACTATGACTCTGGTAGAACCCGGTTCAGGATCTACAGAACCAATGGCAATTGACTCTGTTCAGGCTACAGAACCTCCTAATTCTTCATCTGAGATAAAGACAGAACATCCAGACTTTGAAGACAAGATTGCTGCTCTGGAGGCTGGACAGTCAGAGATAAAATCCTGGATGGCTAAGCAGGATAAGAAGTCTAAGGATATGACAGAATGGATGTCAAAGCAAGATGAGAAGAATGAAACTATGACTAAGTGGATGTCCAAGCAAGAGCAATCCTCCTCTGAGATTACAGATCTATTGAAGATGCTTTTGTCCAAACACTCTTAGATTTTTTTTCATTCTAATTTTTTTTCTTGCATCTGTTGTTTGCATCTGAACTTTATTGCTATGTCTTCTGATGCTTACCTATGTACTCTTGCTCTAATCTTTTGAATGAATCAAGTTTTCTCCATTGAATTATCTTATTTATTGTTCCTTTTATTTGTCTTTTTAAAAGTTTTTACTTTTTGCTTATGACAAAAAAGGGGGAGAAAATATAGATTTGAACTGTTTAATATAACTTCACCAGAATGAATCTTCAGACATATCTATTCTATCTAACATTTAACTTGACTATTTCAGAACATTTGATAAGAACACTCTATAAAAGAAACTCTGAGTCTCTCAGATCATTTGTCTTTTATCAAAATCTGAATCTTATATCTGCAAGACATTCTGACCCTAAATTGTTATAAGAACAAACAAGATCTAACTCTGAAGATTACTCAAGACAAAAGGGAAGTTTCTATTCCTTTTTCATATTTAACTCAGGGGGAGATTCATCATCTCAGGGGGAGTTATAACTCTTTATGTTCAGTTAAATAAAATTTCTGATACTTTTTGTCATCATCAAAAAGGGGGAGATTGTTAGAACACAGATTGGTTCTTAATAATAACTCTTTGTTTTGATGATAACTGTTAGGAAATTTTATATTTAAGAATTATATACTCTAAAATTTGTTTGAGAGTTTTACTGCAGATTGAAATGAAATTAACTCTCTAGAAGCAAATCTGTTGTATACAAGAAGTTATCCTGACTCTGAAGCGCCAGATGCATCTTACAGAAGAATCTGATTGCTCTTTACAGAAGATCCTGAGTGTAGTCTCCAGAAGGATCTGAAGCAAGAAGCTCCAGAACATTCTGAGTCAGAAGCATCTGAAGCTAGTTAGAAGCATCTGAAGCTGAAGCATCTGAAGCAAAGAAGAATATTGTTTGAAGAGTTTCTTAAAGCATAATTCTACAGAAGTTTCTGAAAGTACTAACGCTGCCAAGTACTGAAGTTCTGTGTCAAATATGCTCTGATGATCAACACGCTGAAAGCACACATGCTGCAGAAGACTCTGATACAACAAAGTTCTGAATATCATTAGAAGACTCTGATCCATTCAGACTCTGAAGAACTTGCTGAAAACTGAAGAAGAAATATTCAAGAATATATCCGTTGGAGTAAATCAACGTCTCTTTCCTCATTCGTGCTAGACACAATTACACAGACAAAAAGGATTTTTCTGTGTTATCTACTTCAAGGAAAGGTCACTTGATGTGAAGACAAAAAGGCTCAGACCTTTTTGGGACTCTCTTTTCAAGGCTCAGCATCCTTGGATCAGCTGCCTATAAAAGGAGAACTCCACCACATTCTTCAGTTACACAATTTGCTGAAAAGAAATCATATTATTCTAAGCTCTCATTCTTTCATATTCTTCTTAGAATTTCTTGTACTTAAACTTAAGAGAAAAATCACTGTTGTGATAAAAGCTTTATAGAAGCATTAATACTCTTGTATTTAATTTACATTGATTGTAAAGGTTTTTCCTTAAGAGGATTCAGTTGGAATCAGTAGCTCTTGAGAAGACTAAGTACAGTTGTTCTTAGGTGTTAATATTGTAATCAGTTTGATTTAATAGTGGATTAAGTCCTTGTTGAGAAAGGCAAATCACTCTAGGAAGGGTGGACTGGAGTAGTTGTTTAAACGAACCAAGATAAAAATAATTGTGTGATTATTTTTTAAGTCTTAATCTTTCATACTTATTCAACCCCCCTTCTAAGTATTATCTCACCTTCACTTTGGAGGTACTTGAAGCATACCTAAAATGAGGGAATCCTTGAGGACATTGCTTGGTGTTTTCTTTGTGTTTCTTTGTATTTTGCTTGTAATGCTCATGGTTGAGTGTCTATATGAGTTCCTTGCTGTCCTCATATGATCTCCCATCCTCACTTTGTTTTAGGTTTTGTTTACCCTTCATTTGTGTTTGGTTTTGTGCCTTATTGTTGATGTTGCTTGGTTTAGGCCATTTCATCCCGTTTTAGTGCACTTGTGTTTTTCCTTTGGTGCATTTTCTTATCATTTCTTCTCTTGCATATTTCATATTGTTGTTTGAGGTTGAGATGAGCTTGTGGTGGTCTTTGCCCCACACCAATTTCCTCCCTTATTCCACGTTTGCATTCTTACATTGTTTATGTTGTTCTTGTTTCCTCTGTTGTCTCTTTTCCCTTAGGACCTCTAATCTCTCTTGTTCAAGAGAGGTTATGATAGACATTAGGATCTTAATCATGTATGACAACATTAGGATAGTTTCATTCCCCTTTCATCCTAACTTTAGGAGCATTATGCATGACAACTTTAGGGTCCAGTTTCCCCTTAGTTTGTGTCTTTCTTTTCTCATCTCCTAAACAATCCAAAACATCTTATAAAGGTTAATGAATATTGTACGTTACGAGCCTTAAGCTACTTGGGAAATGTTTGTTGAAGGGTTTCCTTTCAATGGCTTGATTGTTTAGTATAGCACCCTTTGGGTGATATGCGACGCAATCACTCCTAAGTCATAGTCTCTAGTGCGATATGAATTGCAAACCGTTCAAAAACACTTCTTCTCTAAAAAACACAAAAACACTTCAAACCTTTTTCACCCTTTGGGGTTCTTAATCAAGGAAAATAATTTTCATAACAAGAGTGTTGTTAACTTTTAGTTCTACTGCAAACGGTAACGCCTAAGTCTCCCATGCTCGAGCTGCATACATCAACTGCTAGAATTACTTGTTAACCTTACTCGTTTAAAAACAGTTGAACAAACTTGTGTTCCCCGTTAACCCGAACTATGTTTGCTCTGATCTTTCATACCAGATGAAAGTACGTAGGCACAAGACGCGATGTCTTGGCGAGCAACCTTCCCCCCTTTTCACCCGTAGTTAGTCGAACTACGTTAACTATGACTTCTCATTTCAGATGAGATACGTAGGCACACAGCGTCGTCCCTTTGCCGAGTTGCTTTCTTTTTCTTTTGTCCTTAAGCCTGTAGTTAGATAGTTTTAATCACCCTTTTAGATAGACAACAAGCGAGGATCCCATCGAGTACGACGGACGTGAGGGGTGCTAATACCTTCCCCTTGCGTAAGCGACTCCCAACCCGAGATTTGGTTGCGATGACCGATCTTATCCCTTTTTTCATTAGGTTTTCTCTGAGCGTTTCCTTTCCCTCTCTTGGGATAAATAAAGCACAGTGGAGACTCTTCTGTCATTGCCGGCCCTCGATTTTCGCAGTAGCGACAGCTGGCGACTCCGCTGGGGACAGTAATATCCCTTATGCGAATCAATCCTAGTGCTTGTTTGTTTATTTTGGGTGTGTACATATGTGCTTTATCTTCATTCGCTTTCCGCATTTTATTTTCCGCATCATATATCATTATTATTGTGCTGTGGGGAGGGATTGTTCTGTTGAGAGATAAGCCAGACCCAGGCTTGAGTATAGACTTAGCATTAGAAGTGGAAAGTAGTGGTAAGCCTGTATGCCTTGCATGCACCAGCTAGCCATGAAATTCACGCTCAGACGAGATTCTCTTTGACGATTTTCTTTCTGGCCCTTTGGGCTCGAAGGGATTTTGGATATGAGGATTGTCGACTCTGGGAACCGATCACTTATGAGTCAGCTAAGTAAGGCCTCTTCAGGAGATGATGATGCCAAATCAGAAATGGTGAACGTATCATCATTTCTAGAAAGTCAGTGATGCTGATGAACGCATAGGATGCCAAACCTTGTCAGTGGATAGGTCCTTACCTGTGAGAGGGATGGGGGTGAAGGAAACTCTAGCTTTCAGACTACCTGGTTCTTTACAGTTTGGATTTATGTTCTTGATGTCGAGGGGTCCTAATGTCAGTGTGTGGTTATGACTAAAGCGAAGCGCCGGTTGTCTCAAACTACAGCACAGCAATCTTGATCCCCTGTTGCATGTGCATTTTGCATTTTTGTTTGCATATCATTAACATGCATCTATGTTGCAGGTATATTTTCCCTCCCTGATTCTAGTGACCTTGTTCTTGTTTTGAGATGGAGACTTTGAAGAAGACAGTTGCCTACAAGCTCCCTTCTCCTGACATCAGTTCCTTGTTGAGTTTGGTTGCTTTAGCATATCAGAAGGTGAAGGTAGAGTTCAAGGAATCCTATGGGAAGTTACTCAGTTTGGTGTGCAAGCCTTCAGTGTTCGAGTTGAATGGCTTATATGCTTTGTTCCAGTTTTACGACCCTCAGTTGAGATGTTTTATCTTTCCTGACTACATCCTGGCATCGACTTTGGAAGAATATGTTATGTTACTCAGAGTTCCAGTGTTGGATCAGACGCCTTTTTACCATGTTGATATTGAGCCTGATCTAGCTAAGCTTGCTACAATTGTTCATCTTGATGCTTCAGAGTTCTCAGGAAGATTGACCAAGTTAAATGGGACATATGGGTTTCCTCTACCTTTTCTGGTTGACAAGGCTTTACAGCTCGCCAAAGACGGTTGTTGGATTGCGTTCAATGTCATTCTCGCTCTGTCCATATATGGTATCATTTTGTTTCCCAACTTGCCAGACTTTGTGGATACAGATGCTTTCTATATCCTTGCTTCAGGGAATCCAGTGCCAACGTTGTTAGGAGATGTTTACCATTCCATCCATTACAAGAATGAGAAACGAAGGGGTAAAAATGTGTCTTGTTGTGTACCCTTGGTGTATAGGTGGTTCTTCATTCATCTTCCGAAGAAAGGTCCGTTTGTTGCTACTATTAGCACCTCAGATTGGTCTGCTAGGTTGATGGGTTTATCTGCAGAAAACATCGTATGGTTTGATCATGACATACTTGGCACCAAAATCATATATAGTTGCAGCGGTTTTCTGAACGTCCCGTTGGTCGGAAGGAAGGGCTGTATTAACTACAATCCCTCTCTGTTGATCAGACAAATTGGATACGCTTTGAAGAATCCTCCTAAGGAAGAGGAGATACAGGAATCTTTGTATCTCACAGGACTGCTAGAAGCCGATACTTTGGTTAGAATGGAGTATGCGTGGAGTAACATTCACAGACGAGGTAAGGCAATGTTAGGAAAGAGCAACAATCGAGCTTACGACCCCCTACATGGTTTGGATCAAGGATAGAGCTGCCAAGTCTCTAATGCCATTTCCCTCAGTTGCACTCTTGTACCCCGTCATGCCTGAAGAGCCTACTACCATGGATATTCCGAAGTACAACCAACTGATGCGTGAAAAAGAAGAGCTGAAGAGAGCAAACGAAGAATTAGAGAAAGAAGTCATCCAAATCCGAAGTGAGAAGATTGATGTCGTTCATGCCTTCAAAAGACAGACTAAACTTGTTAACAAGCTAGGTACGAACCTGACAAAGGAGACTGGCGACAGAGAACGCCCAGTCCAAGATTTACATGATGTATATAGTGTGCTTGCCACTAAGAAGGAAGAGTTGAAAAAGGCTTACTCAAGGATCTCCAAGTTTGAATCAGTATAGAACGCCACGCTCACTAACAACAAGGAGCGAGAGGATAATCTGAAGCAACAGGTCACCAAGTTGAAGAGTCAACTCAGAGCAAAAGACGAGAAGATCTAAGCGGAAGAAGCTCTCAGATATCATAGCGAGCATAAATTGAACCAAGCTATCGCAGACCTGAAGGAGTGTAGGTTGAGGGAAGATACCAAGAGAAGCAGACTTGAGGCATGCTTTGGAAAAGAAGGCTGGGACGACCACGTTGATAGTCTACAGCACACCATCAGCCAGCGAGAGCAACTCATACAGGGTCTACTCGCAAGACCTGATCATCCCGAGACAATAAAGCTGCTTGTAGATTTTCGGACTCGCCGTCCAGCTTGACTGTAATTATCTTTCTTATCTTGTTGTCCTTCTTACATATTGACCATCATCAGGCTTGTTGATTGAGGTCATCTCTATTTTGTACTCAACTGATGTACGTGCACTATGGATTGGCTTGTTATTATACGAGGAGTTGTTATTCTGTTCACTTGTCTGTGGGATTTTTCACGGTTGCTTCTTCTTTAAGGAACTAGAATCGAGGGGGAAAATCTCCCTGTTGCATATATACATGTCTGCATTTTGCATCTTTCGCATCATTTATCATTTTGCATAGCAGGTGTTCTTGGGACCGGTAATCTTATCTCTATGTATTTTTAGGTTCACAGGATAGCAGACCCGACATTCCACAGATACTCTACGAGGGGGAATCAATAAAGGATTATGGAGCAAGTTCAGCTCGAGCTTCAGGAGTTTCGCGAGAGGATGGTATTGCATCCCAAAATTTGACCAACCACTTATCGCAATTTGGCTCATGTTTCGACTCATTTCATTTTGCATTTGCATACTGTGGACATTGCATTTTTTCAGTCAAATTGACCTTATCAGGATTACAGCCCTCTGATCACGTTTCAGGCAGTTTCATACCATTTCGAATACGAGGATTTATTTTGAGAATTGGTGCTCGTCCCGGTGTTTTCAGCTCTCGCTGTTATTTTTGAGGACATCTCGGTATCCGGTTTTTACCGTTTATTTCGCTATAGTCGCGTATCTGTTTTCTAATCGATTTAATCGGCTTCCTCGCATTTTTTAGATTTTTCCCTTTATTTTCAAGAATTTTTTGGATTTAATTGATTTTTCTAGATATTAAATAGTTTTTTTACTAGATATTAAATAGTTTTTTCTAGAATTTTAAATAGATATAAAATAGATTTTTAATGAAGTTTTAATAGTTTTAATAGGATATTTCTTTTTCTCGAAATTTTTAAATAGATTTAATTTGGTTTGATAGATTTTTTTTCTATTGTTAATTGATCTAGAATTTTAAATAGATATTAATTGGTTTAATAGAGTTTAATATTTCTTTCTAGATTTTATTTTAGTTAGGATTAATTGTTTAGTTTTAATTAGTATTAATTGGGTAGTGTTAATTAGGTTTAATAGCATTAGTAGTAGCCTTATTGTTTTTCGTTTTGCATTAATTAGTTAATGGTAATCAGATTTTAATTGAGTTAAGTGAATCATTAATTCAGAGTTTATCAGAATTCATGGGCCACGTGTCTGATTTTCTGGAGGCCCAAGTCCAAATCGCTGCCACTTGTCCTATATAGAGAGTCCCACGCGTGCATTCTCTCTCTCCGCCAACTCACTCCACAAACCCCACACTTCCCTGCCACATGTCCGCACACGTGGCTTCACCTCATCCCCTCTCTCCCATGCGTGTTGACACGCATCCTCCCCCTTCCTCCCTTCACCGGTCAGCCATGCAACCGCCGCCGGAGCCACCCTAACTGTCGCTGGAAACTGCGTTTTCCATCGGTAACCGTCACTAGAACTCATCAATTTTCCAGATTTCCTCCATCAATCTTCATCGTGTTCTTGATGATCTTCATCAAATGCCACCGTCTTCACCAGAAAACTCGCCGAAATGTTCATTGTGTTCATACATTCATCCATTCTCCAGATCGAAACACAAATCTTCATCAAGATTTTTCCAGCGACTTCAACCAAATTTAGATCTAAAATTTTGCAATCTCTAACAAACTTCATCAACACCGTAACTCGAACTTCATCACAATGTTCATCAGAATTCATCCAGGTTCTTTAATCTTCATCATGAACATCCAACTATGTTCTTCGTGTTCATCCGTTCTTCCAGCTACTCCATGAATGTTCATCGCGTTCTTCATCAGGTTTATAAGTTTTTCCAGATTTCTTCATCCATATCCGGATGTGTTCATGCGAATCTTTATCAACCTTCAAGAAGCTTTCCGGAAATCTTCAAACCTTCAAGTTTTTCTTCAGAAACTCAACAGATCATCACGATCTTCATTCGTATTCCAACCGTTCGTGGTGTTCATCATCACCTTCAAAGCTTTTCTCCAGATTTTCTTAAAGATCCTCAAGAATCTCTTCGAACCGACCTTCGACCTGAAGAGCATTCACAGATCTGCACATGCAACATCCAGATCTTCAACAACACAAGTTTTCAAACGAACTTCGTAACGATCTTTATCAAGCTCCTTCCATAATCCAGATTTCGCTCATACAAACAACTATGAAACATCTACAACGAACTCACAATCATCAGCTTCATCTTGTTTAGTGTTGAGGTGGAAGATTTTGGTCGTTTACTTAGGTTTGTAATCTTGCAGTTTGAGATGGTGAATGGTTTTGGTGAGAGGAGGAGTTTGAGAACGGCGGCGCGGCGGTGAGGTTAGGGAGAAGAGGTTAGGGTTTTAGACCAAGGTTTGAGGGAAGAGAGGAGAGGTCATGTGTTGGGACGTTGGGCCTCAGGCCCCACGAGTTTTTTTCTTTGGATCACACCCCACGTTTCGCTCGTTACACCCCCTGCCATTTCTTTTTTTTTTTCTTGTGTGGCTGATGAAGGTTTCTTTGGACGGGATGGGCCCAACATCACATTTTCAGAACGTACACCTCATGGTTTCTGCCTGCACCTAATTTCCAACGCACACCCCCCTGGCCCTTAGTTTTTTTGTGTGTTATTTTAAATGTATTGTGGGCTGGGCCCATAGTGGTTTTACTGCATTTACCCCAGTTTGCAGATTGTACCCCCCTCCCCTTTGCAATTTAATTTTCTTGTATTGGAGGTGTGATTGTAATATTGTAGATTTTATTTTTCCTCAGGGATTATAGTTCATAGTCTTAGAATATTATAGCATATTATAGAATATAGATTTAATATAGATTTTTTATTCTAGTTTTCTTTATAGAATATTATAGATTTTAATTCTATTTTCTTATAGGGTATTATAAAAACTTTAGTATAGTTTTTTCATTCTATTTTCTTTATAGCAAATTATAGAATATTTTAGATAGAATTTTGTATGCTATTTTTCATATGCATTTTCTTTTAATTTCTTTAGAATATTTTCTAGTAGAATTTAATTGTCGTATTTTAGGAGTAGCATATTATTTTCATTTGTGATTGGTTTTCTCTCCTATTTTCGTTTCCTATCCGAGTTTATCTTCGATTTTATTTTTGGCTGGCCGTGTGACATGATTCAATTGGAGAATGATTTTCGATATCATTTCTATATCTTGTCTTTGACACGGATATCAATACGCTGCCTCTTAGAGTTCGATTTCTCGTATAAGTCGAACCATGATGGTTTAAGCATTACATTGTCCTGATTTAAGCGTCCTCATTAAGGATCCAGAGAGGAGAAGATTGGAATGGAGCTTGCGCGCATGTCAGGAGCCAACGGAGTCGCTTCGTTCATTATCATCATCTTATTCGAGTCTTCAGGCAACCGTCGAGTGTTGTGAGCTGTAGCGTTAGATACGTAGGAAATGACAATTGAGCGGTCTCCCCTTGATCGTTTAGGATGTTTAGTATATGTCCCTTGGGTAACATACGACGCACTCGCTCCTACGTATTAGGTTCGTGCGTGTGTGTCCCGAGTTCCTTCCCGTTTAGGCGTAAGCCTGCTTCCTCTTTGTTCTCGACCCGTGCGATCGAAACCCCTTTCTTTCGCGTTCAGGCGATTGAAACCCCTTCTCTTGCCCCTGTGCACTCGAGACTTGTTTTCCCGTCGAACTACATTCGCTCTGATCTCTCGTACCAGACGAGAGTACGTAGGCATAGGATGCGATATCCTAGCGAGCTCCCTATTTCCTTTTTCCCCGTTGCTGTAGTTAGCTGAACTACAGCTGCTCTGATTTCTTGTTCTACACGAGAATATGTAGGCATAGGATGCGATATCCTAGCGAGCACACTAACAACTAATTTCTCTGTTCTCTCGCTTCCGTGTGATCGAGACTTTCCCGCTAATGACTGATGTTCCCTTTCTCTTGCCCGAGCGCAATCGAGACCAGACCGTAGTTCTAAGTCCCGTAGGTCCCCGTACCTTTAAACCTGACATACTACGTCTGTTCTACCACAAACAGGTAACGCCTAAGTCTCCGTCGAGCGAGCAGCAAACACCTAACTGCTAGAATGTGTACGCTAGTATCGTCAATCCTTTCTCTCACCCCCGTGTGATCGAGAACACCCTGTCTAGCCGTAGTTAGCCCGAACTACGCAAGCTCTGATCTTTCACGCTGTGTGAAAGTACGTAGGCACAATACTGACGTATTGGCGAGCCACCTTCCCTGTTTCCCTGTAGTTTCCCGAACTACGATGACTCTGATTTCTCATTCTCTGATGAGAATACGTAGGCATAGAGTGCGACGCTCTATCGAGTCAGTTTCTTTCCGTTTAGACTTAGAAGCCATAGATAGATTGTTTTTCACCCGTAGACAAACCAGAAAGCGTGGATCCCATCTAGGACGATGGACGTGAGGGGTGCTAGTACCTTCCCCTTGCGAAACCGACTCCCGAACCCAGACAATGGTTGCGATGACCTTGTCTTATACCTTTTAGTCAGGTTTTTCCGATCGTTTCCTTTCCCGTCCTGAGGGACAAATAACGAAAGGTGGCGACTCTTCTGTTTTGTCGGCACCTTATTTTCGCGGAAGCGACAGCTGTCGACTCTGCTGGGGACGGAGGTTCTCTAAGCGAGTCTTGTCTTGGATTCTCTTCCTAGCTGTCTGGGTCATCCCCAGCAGCTGGCGACTCTGCTGGGGACACTGGTTCTCTAAGCGAGTCTTGTCTTAGATTCTCTTCCTAGCTTCCTGGGTCATCCCCAGTAGCTGGCGACTCTGCTGGGGACGGAGGTTCTCTATGCGAGTCTTGTCTTGGATTCTCTTCCTAGCTGTCTGGGTCATCCCCAGCAGCTGGCGACTCTGCTGGGGACGGAGGTTCTCTAAGTGAGTCTTGTCTTGGATTCTCTTCCTAGCTGTCTGGGTCATCCCCAGCAACTGGCGACTCTGCTAGGGACACTGGTTCTCTAAGCGAGTCTTGTCTTGGATTCTCATCCTAGCTGCCTGGGTCATCCCCAGCAGCTCGGGACTCTGCTGGGGACTCCAACGGTTCCTATGCGAGTCAATATGGGGATCTAACGTCCTTGTGCGAGAGTCAATCCTAGCGCTTGTTTGCTTGTCTGTGGGTGTTTATTTTTGTGCGTTGTATGTTGTATATTACTGCTGTATTTACATTTCCCGCACTATATTATTATCTATTGCTATTGTGCTGTTATAGGAGGGGAGCTCTGATGAGTGATAAGCCAGACCTAGGCTTGAGAGCATATACATAGCATTAGAGTGGATTAGTGGTGGACGTGCTTGCTTTGCTTGCATCAATTCCCATGTAATCCACACTCAGACGAGGTTCTCTTTGATGACTTCCTATCGGTCCTTCGGACTCGAGGGGCGGTCGGATCTGAGGATTGTCGACTCTGGGAATCGATCATTTGGGATTCAGCTAAGTGAGGCCGCTTTAAGAGATGATGATGCCATACCTTCTGGGTATCGTATCTTCGTTTCTTGAAAGTCTGTGATGCTGATGACCGCATAGGATGCCGAACCTGTGTCAGTTTAGGTCCATACCCGTGAGTGGGAGGGCTTTTGCAGGAAACTTGACTTCCAGCCTACCCGGTATTTTTTGTTTTCTCTCGTTAGAGCGGACTTATCCCGTCAGTAGCGCAGCAGTAATCGGAGCTTTGTGGGGGTTGTGATCTCGTGTTTGTTGCATCTTGCATTGCATTTGCATAATCATCTTTGCATCATATTGCATATCATTCTCCAGCTAGTCAGAGCTCTTATCCAGCCTTTGTTTTGCTTCAGAGGGTGATTCTCCGGTGTTTGGTCTGAGCACGTGTTGATTGTTAGAAGACGACCAATGGGTTGAAGCAGATTGAGCAGAATCAAGCAGTGAAGTCAGTTGAAAGTTGTTGGTAGTTATGTCAGAGAGCAACTTCCAGTTTGTTGATACCTTGTCAGGTTTCACTGTGACGTCCAATCCTTTGTATGGTTCTATGCCTGATGAAGACTTTCCGCAAGTGAACAACCTTACTGCAGCTCGACTTGTACAACCTTCTGTTGAAGACCGAGATCTACATGAGCAGTTTGTTATCCGAAGTGAACGCTCTCCTTCTATTGATACCTCAGAATATCAGGGTGTTGTTTTCCCTGTGCCAAATTCCCGAAGAGAGGTCCTGATAGCAAAGACTGAAGACCCATTAGCTCTCGTGTATGCTAAAAGGTTTCGTGCGTTGGATGAAAGATTCAAAGCCTTGGAAGTTAAAGATGCTGTTAACCTCAATGCTGCAGACATGTGTCTGGTTTCTGGCCTAGTGTTACCTCCGAAGTTCAGAGCGTCGAGGTTTGAAAAGTACAAAGGAGATAGTTGCCCGAAGCAACATTTGGTGATGTTCTACCGAAGAATGACTTCGTTTGTGCACGACGACAGGTTGATGATTCACTGCTTTCAGGACAGTCTGATTGGGGCATCTCTGAGTTGGTATATGTAGTTGGAGAGTAATCAGATTCGATCATGGGTGGATTTAGCCAATTCTTTTCTGAAGTAGTATGACTACAATCTTGATGTAGCTCCTAGTCGCATGCAGCTGCAAGAATTGTCTCAAGAGAACAATGAACCTTTCAGGAAGTATGTTCAGAGATGGAGAGAATTTGCTGCTAGAGTGCAACCACCGCTTCTAGACCGAGAGTTAAAAGGCATGTTCGTAAACTCCTTGCAGAGTCCGTACTTCGAAAGAATGCTTGGAGTTGCACCAAATTTCTCTGAATTGGTAAGGGCAGGAGAGCGCATCGAGTATGGTGTAAAGACTGGAAGAATTCAGAATGTTTCGAGCAGTCAGGCTGGAGAAACCGAATCTCTTTGTAGCTTTCAAGCTGAAGATGAAACTGTGGTCAATGCAATCATGACTGACGATGGGTATTCTCAAGACGAATCGGTGAAATCTATTGGTTCTTCGTCTTCTCAGCGGTCGGTATCCTTTGTGTCTCGTTATTCTGGATGGACGATTGTGCCTAGGGCACCACACCGGGAACATTATGTCGCTCCTCTTGCAAATCCACGAGCCCGTGCCCGAGGTTATCAGAATCAGCGTCAGAATCAGAACCGACCTCGTAACAACTTGGAACGAAAGAATGCTCCTTCTCATCCAGTGCTTGTGCCGTATAGCCAGATTCTGCCACTTTTGATTCAGAATTCTTTGGTGGAACCTAAAGCTCTTAAGCTCGTGCCAGAGCCTTACCCTCCTGGGTACAATCCCCATGCTCAGTGTGGACACCATGGTGGATCCCCGGGGCATTCAACTGAAGATTGCAAAGCTTTTAGGGCAAAAGTGCAACAGTTGATCGACAAAGGGTGCATTTCATTTCCAGAAGGAGTTTTGGTTGTGCACGACAACCTCTCAGCTGTATGAGCTGGCAGATTCAGAGGGTTAGTTCCAGAGGCCAGTGGTCCAGACAGGCAGACGTCCTCAGCGTTGGCAGTCCTCAAACTTTTTATCATTTGCATTTGTAGTTTCCTTTCTGTTAGTTACTACTTGCTGTTAAACATTGTTTGTTTCGAATGGTAATATTGATAAAGTAACTATGCATTTTTCTGAATTAATCATGTCGTTGTCACTCATTTATTGCATTGCACTGACACTTGCATTTTATTCACTCCTTTTTATCACTATGATTAGCAAAGATTGGAGGGAGGATGACGAAACTGAATACTCATAACTGAGGATCGTATGCTTTCGGATAAAAACCTGCCTATGATGTATAGGCATTGTTTCAAATCCCCTAAACACTGGAGATATAAGGAGTTAGTCCCTCGTGAGCCACTTCGAGCCGAGAAGTAGGAGTTTCTTTCGGACTTTTAAACCCTCTCATCTTAACCCGGGGCAGGATAGTCGTCAGTTAGCTTGATCGAGCGTTCAAGTCTTATAGAAGAGTGTTTCCTTTCAAGGACCAATCACAGTTTATTCCTCTCAAGAGGTCGTACCTCGTCAACCGCAGTGGTTAAACCTTACCAATCAGGAGTGAGACGGTTATAACCCTTTCGGAGCAAGCAAGACAACCAGTGTCACACGACTTGTTCTAAGCAAAAAAAAAAAGAAAAAGAAAAAAGAGAGAGCCCGCTAAGTAAAAAGAAAAGAAAAGCTGGAAAGCAAATACTTAGGCAAAAACCAGGGCATCCCGCTGGACTTCAAAAGAAATCGAAAAGAACTCGAAAGAGTCCGTCCAAGCAAAAATTAGGGAATCAAAAGAATAAAATGAAAGGATCTCAATAGAAAAATCCTCAAACAAGGACAAAGTGGTGTGGATACAGACGCCGAAAACGAAAGAGGAGTAACTGTCACTCCGAAAACCTTGTGAGTTCCTTAACCATTGTTCCTAACATTCCTCGAAGAGGCGATCGCTCGTGCTAGGTTAACTGAACATTAGGATCAGAGATCATCACGTAGAAGGGGTGGGTACGAATCATGACTTGAGCCCAATATCCTTTGTTTCACGAACCGTGAACCCGACCACGATACAACCCTTAGAAGACCTAATTGAGGCAGGGTTTATTCTGAAAGCGCATTACGATAAGGTTGAGTAACCTGACTCCTACATGAGTTGCTAATCATATCCTTGTTGTATTTTTCACTGATCAAATTAGCACTATGTTTGAACTATTTGGTTCATTCGTCACTCACTATCATGACACGTAAATGAGTAACAACACTTTTTTTCAAAATCTGCATGAACACTGCATTAAAATTACCATTCGTGAATAGACAATTTTAATTGCAGGTCAGTAGTTGATATGAAGGAATTCCAACAGGGAATGGTCAATCACGACTGAATCTTCAGTAGTCTGGATCAGAACGGTATGCTGCGAAGCCCTGTGAATTTGGGGCATTGACTTCTAGTGAGTTTGGAATCAGACAGTTGATTACGGGACAGTTTGTTCGAGAAGCAGTTGATCAAAAGTGAATCTTCTCGAGACCTAATCAGGGGCAATCCCCCAGAGTTTCTGTAAGTTGAGGACAGATCCCTCCAGTGTTCAATCAGGGCAGGTTAAGTCGCTCAACGCTCGTTCAGGGGCAAGCTACTTCAGAAGTATATTGAAACCAGCCATGCTGAGAGTTGGTTAGTTGAGGATGAATCCTTCTGTTGCACAGATACCGGGTCAAGCCATCTCGAGGTCGCCTCGTGGCAAGCTGCTTTCTGTTCAGAATGAATTTTCCCAAGAGTCGGATTGGAGCAAGTTGAATTGCACTGGGGCAAGTTGTTCAAGCGAGTTTGTTCACCCCAGCAAGAGTTGAGTGTCGGGGAATCGTGTTATTACCCTACCAAAAAAAACCTGAACACTCTGAAAAGGTCTTGCTGCCATTGGATTGTTATCCTACAGCCTAAACCTGTTACTTACCGTGTAACCAAAGTCATCTCCAAAGCCCAGTTCTCGCCTGGCAAACCTCCAAAGCCCAGTCCTTGTCTGGAAAACCGGTAACCAGTTCTCGCCTGGTCCACCTTTCTCAGAATACCAGTTCTCATCTGGTGCGTGTCAGCTTTTAAACCAGGTCCCGTCTTATCACCTTTTCCTCGACCCACTGTTTAACCAGTTCTTGTCTAGCCAACGCAGTTTTAAAGTCCAGTTCTCGTCTGACAAACCAGAAATCAGTTCCCGTCTGATATCCAAATCCTAGAATTCAGTTCTCGTCTGACAACTTAAACCCTTTTCCCACCAGTTCTCGTCTGGTAGTCTACCCTCGAATGCTAGTTCTCGTCTAGTATGTCCCTTTCAAATCCACTTTTGTTGGTAACCAGAAATAAATCCCTATCACCATAAACCTATCCCTAAACTAGAAAAAGCCTAATTGTACCTGGCCCCATATTCCCGGTGACATGTGCTATCAAGTTCCCTGACACGAGGCTCGAATGATCTCGGTTCTCCATGATTGGTGTTCTGTATTCCCTTAGGGGGTGAGGTTGTTAAATCAGGAAATTTTCTTCAACAGAGATGTACAGTTAAGATTGACTCTCCTCAACTGTTTGAGGTTGCAGCAAGTTGAGATTGCACTTTTTCTTTATCAGAGTAGGGTCAAGATTATCCTCAGCAGGGCGAGATTGATATCCCCGACAGAGTGTAGCCATCCCCGGCAGATTGATTGTGCATTCCCAACGGCTTAGGATCGAAGTTTTCCCTGACAAGCGGATTTGGGTTTATTTCCCCAACACTGGGTCAGTGTGCAGTTTCTCGTAGGAGACTATTCACAAGTGTTCAGCCCTCGATAGCACAAACTGAAGTCTCCAGCGGAATTGAAAGTCCCCACAGAGTGGTATTTTCCCCGGCAGGTAGGATTTATTCCAGCGTCTGGTTGCCAATCCTCAGCTAAGGTTGCAGTTCCCCAAGAGAGCTGAGTCCTTGGAAGCCGTTGAAGCCATGATTGGTGCTCCCCAGTAGAGTGTTGGATAGCTGATGCTGTATTTCCCCACCAGAGTCGTTATCTCCGGGAAAGTTTTAGTCGCGAAGGCCGTGCAGTTTATTTATGCGATTGACATCGTTTTCCTCAGCAGTTATGGTTCGTATACTCAGTTGAGCGAGTTCAAGTGCTCGTAGAACTTTGTTCCCCTGCAGCAGTCGTTTGGAGTTCGTTTCCCCAGGTTTAGTCTAATTGAGTTTGATGTGATTTCTTCTCCTCGGCAGGATGATTCCTTCCTCCACCAGAGTGGTTCTTTCTCCTTGACAGGAGGATTCTCCCTTCAGCATTTATTTCGATGATGGGGTCATAGCATTTTGCATGATTGCATAGCATTTACCCTAAAAACGCGTAGCATTTCCATCGTGTGGAGCATTACGCCATTGTCAAAGCATATGCATATGAAACATGAGCTAGGTCGTTACCGTTCTTGTTTTGCAGGTGTCCTCCGCAGAATGGTTTGCTCAAGATGACTCTTGAATTCCATAGCGAATTTGATGGCTTAAGATGATTCTTAAAATCCCCAGTGAAGTCGCCGGAGTTGGTTGCTCAAGTTGATGCTTAGAGTCCCCGGCAGAGTGTTTGCTCAAGATGATTCTTGAAATCTCCAGCAGAGTTATTGGTTCAGAGTGATTCTTGAAGTCCCCGACGGAGTTATTTGTCCAAGATGATTCTTGAAGTCCTCAGCAGAGTTGATTCACCCAGAATGATATCTGGATACCCAAAGCAGAGTTACTTGATATTTCTCCTGAATCCTCAGCGGATATGTGTCATCCCCAGTAGGTTTAAACTGAAAAGTTGAAATTTCCCTTATTGACTTACTGATGAAATCCGACGAATATGTTGTCGACGTGCCTAGCGACATGATGAGTCCATAGGCTACGATAAGGAATCCAGCTATCCTTCACAAGTTACTGTGTAACTAGTGACCCATTGATGAATTGAGGACGAAAATCTACAGTGAAATCAGATGATCATCCTGACGAAGATTTGAGATTAGACTTCACCAATTACCGTGTGACCAATTCCCCAGCGAGTTGTCGTGCAACTGTCATGCTCAGTTTTTGAAGATGTTCCTAACAATCAGAGTATCGTTTACCTGTGCGTGGTTGGCAAATCACCCGTTACCGTGTAACCAGTGATCCCTCGATGATTTGAGAACACAATGATATCAGATGAATCAGAAAATCATCCTGACGGAGGTTCAGATCAGTATTTCTCCAGCTAGTTGCCGTGCAGCTATGATTTCAGTTTCTGAAAGATTTGTTCCCATCAGAGTACCGTGTACTTGTGCAGTTGGCAAATTTCTGGGTTTTTTTTATTCAACCGTCTTCTACCTTTGAATGTTTGAAAGTCGTTCGCTTCTCAACCCTTCAGGTCCAAGCCGTTTGAATAGGGGCAGCTGTTGCACCCCAAAATTTGACCAACCACTTATCGCAATTTGGCTCATGTTTCGACTCATTTCAATTTGCATTTGCATACCGCGGACATTGCATTTTTTCAGTCAGATTGACCTTATCGGGATTACAGCCCTCTGATCACGTTTCAGGCAGTTTCATACCATTTCGAATATGAGGATTTATTTTGAGAATTGGTGCTCGTCCCGGTGTTTTCAGCTCTCGCTGTTATTTTTGAGGACATCTCGGTGTCCGGTTTTTACCGTTTATTTCGCTATAGTCGCGTAGCTGTTTTCTAATCGATTTAATCGGCTTCCTCGCATTTTTTAGATTTTTCCCTTTATTTTCTAGAATTTTTTGGATTTAATTGATTTTTCTAGATATTAAATAGTTTTTTTACTAGATATTAAATAGTTTTTTCTAGAATTTTAAATAGATATTAAATAGATTTTTAATGAAGTTTTAATAGTTTTAATAGGATATTTCTTTTTCTAGAAATTTTTAAATAGATTTAATTTGGTTTGATAGATTTTTTTTCTATTGTTAATTGATCTAGAATTTTAAATAGATATTAATTGGTTTAATAGAGTTTAATATTTTTTTCTAGATTTTATTTTAGTTAGGATTAATTGTTTAGTTTTCATTAGTATTAATTGGGTAGTGTTAATTAGGTTTAATAGCATTAATATTAGCCTTATTGTTTTTCGTTTTGCATTAATTAGTTAATGGTAATCAGATTTTAATTGAGTTAAGTGAATCATTAATTCAGAGTTTATCAGAATTCGTTGGCCAGGTGTCTGATTTTCTGGAGGCCCAAGTCCAAATCGCTGTGACTTGTCCTATATAGAGAGTCCCACGCGTGCATTCTCTCTCTCCGCCAACTCACTCCACAGACCCCACACTTCCCTGCCACCCGTCTGCACACGTGGCTTCACCTCACCCCCTCTCTCCCATGCGTGTTGACACGCGTCCTCCCCCTTCCTCCCTTCACCGTCCGGCCATGCAACCGCCGCCGGAGCCACCCTAACCGTCGCCGGAAACTGCGTTTTCCACCGGTAACCGTCACCATAACTCATCAATTATCCAGATTTCATCCATCAATCTTCATCGTGTTTTTGATGATCTTCATCAAATGCCACCGTCTTCACCAGAAAACTCGCCGAAATGTTCATTGTGCTCATACATTCATCCATTCTCCAGATCGAAACACAAATCTTCATCAAGATTTTTCCAGCGACTTCAACCAAATCTAGATCTAAAATTTTGCAATCTCTAACAAACTTCATCAACACCGTAACTCGAACTTCATCACAACGTTCATCAGAATTCATCCAGGTTCTTTAATCTTCATCATGAACATCCAACTATGTTCTTCGTGTTCATCCGTTCTTCCAGCTACTCCATGAATGTTCATCGTGTTCTTCATCAGGTTTATAAGTTTTTCCAGATTTCTTCATCCATATCCGGATGTGTTCATGCGAATCTTTATCAACCTTCAAGAAGCTTTCCGGAAATCTTCAAACCTTCAAGTTTTTCTTCAGAAACTCAACAGATCATCACGATCTTCATTCGTATTCCAACCGTTCGTGGTGTTCATCATCACCTTCAAAGCTTTTCTCCAGATTTTCTTCAAGATCCTCAAGAATCTCTTCGAACTGACCTTCGACCTTCGACCATTCACAGATCTGCACATGCAACATCCAGATCTTCAACAACACAAGTTTTCAAACGATCTTCGTAACGATCTTTATCAAGCTCCTTCCATAATCCAAATTTCGCTCATACAAACAACTATGAAACATCTACAACAAACTCACAATCATCAGCTTCATCTTGTTTAGTGTTGAGGTGGAAGATTTTGTTCGTTTACTTAGGTTTGTAATCTTTCAGTTTGAGATGGTGAATGGTTTTGGTGAGAGGAGGAGTTTGAGAACGGCGGCGCAGCGGTGAGGTTAGGGAGAAGAGGTTAGGGTTTCAGACCAAGGTTTGAGGGAAGAGAGGAGAGGTCGTGTGTTGGGACGTTGAGCCTCAGGCCCAACGAGTTTTTTCTTTGGATCACACCCCACGTTTCGCTCGTTACACCCCCCGCCATTTAATTTTTTTTGTGGCTGATGAAGGTTTCTTTGGACGGGCTGGGCCCAATAGAACATTTTCTGAACGTACACCTCATGGTTTCTGCCTGCACCTAATTTCCAGCGCACACCCCCCTGGCCCTTAGTTTTTTTTTGTGTGTTATTTTAAATGTATTATGGGCTAGGCCCAGAGTGGTTTTACTGCATTTACCCCAGTTTGCAGATTGTACCCCCCTCCCCTTTGCAATTTAATTTTCTTGTATTGGAGGTGTGATTGTAATATTGTAGATTTTATTTTTCCTTAGGGATTATAGTTCATAGTCTTAGAATATTATAGCATATTATAGAATATAGATTTAATATAGATTTTTTATTCTAGTTTTCTTTATAGAATATTATAGATTTTAATTCTATTTTCTTATAGGGTATTATAAAAACTTTAGTATAGTTTTTTCATTCTATTTTCTTTATAGCAAATTATAGAATATTTTAGATAGAATTTTGTATGCTATTTTTCATATGCATTTTCTTTTAATTTCTTTAGAATATTTTCTAGTAGAATTTAATTGCCGTATTTTAGGAGTAGCATATTATTTTTATTTGTGATTGGTTTTCTCTCCTATTTTCGTTTCCTATCCGAGTTTATCTTCAATTTTATTTTTGGCTGGTCGTGTGACATGATTCAATTGGAGAATGATTTTCGATATCATTTCTCTATCTTGTCTTTGACACGGATATCAATACACTACCTCTTAGAGTTCGATTTCTCATATAAGTCGAACCATGACGGTCTAAGCGTTACATTGTCCTGATTCGAGCGTCCTCATCAAGGATCTAGAGAGGAGAAGATTGGAATGGAGCTTGCGCGCATATCAGGAGCCAATGGAGTCGTTTCGTTCATTATCATCATCTTATTCGAGTCTTCAGGAAACCGTCGAGTGTTGTGAGCTGTAGCGTTAGATACGTAGGAAATGACAATCGAGCGGTCTCCCCTCGATCGTTTAGGGTGTTTAGTATATGTCCCTTGGGTAATATACGACGCACTCGCTCCTACGTATTAGGTTCGTGCGTGTGTGTCCCGAGTTCCTTCCCGTTTAGGCGTAAGCCTGCTTCCTCTTTGTTCTCGCACCGTGCGATCGAAACCCCTTTCTTTCGCGTTCAGGCGATTGAGACCCCTTCTCTTGCCCCTGTGCACTCGAGACTCGTTTTCCCGTCGAACTACGTTCGCTCTGATCTCTCGTACCAGACGAGAGTATGTAGGCATAGGATGCGATATCCTAGCGAGCTCCCTATTTCCTTTTTCCCCGTTGCTGTAGTTAGCTGAACTACAGCTGCTCTGATTTCTTGTTCTATATGAGAATATGTAGGCATAGGATGCGATATCCTAGCAAGCACACTAACAACTAATTTCTCTGTTCTCTCGCTGCCGTGTGTTGCACCCCAAAATTTGACCAACCGGTTCCCATATTTGGTTTATGTTTCGACGCATTTTGCATTCGCATTCGCATACTGCATGCATTGCATTTTCTCAGTCAGATTAATTTTATCGGGATTACAGCCCCCTGGCGTTTCAGGCAGTTCAGGCCGGTTTGAATAAGTGTATTTTGAGAATTGGTGCTCGTTCCCTGTGTTTTCAGGCTATCTCGGTGCCCGGTTTTCGCTATGGTTGCGCAATTGTTCTCTAATCGATTTAATCGGCTTCCTGGTTTTTTTAGAATTTTATCTTTTATTTTCTAGATTTTTAATGCATTTTAATAGATTTTTAATAGATTTACTTGAGTTTGTAGATATTAAATAGGTTAATTTTTTTTTAATAGAATTTAATAGATTTTTTTTTATAGATTTTTTCTTATAGAATTAAATAGATTTTTTTAGATTTTTTAAATAGATATTCTCTTTTTTAAATAGTTTTAATAGAGTTTTAGCATATTAGATATTAGTTCTTTTATTATTAAATAGAATAGTTTTTTAATATAGATTTTAAATAGTCTTTTTAGATTTTTTTAAATAGTTTTTTTGATATCGTTTTAAAAAAAGAGTATAATAATGTTAGATTTTAGTTTTAATAAATAGTGATAAAGAATTTTGATATAGAATTTTAATAGGTTTATTATTTTTCTAGGTTTTAAATAGAATTTTAAATAGTTCTTTAATAGATATTAATAGATTAATAGAATTTAGACATATTTTATTTTTAGGTTTTACATAGATATTAATTAGATAGACATTAATTAGATTAGGGTTTAGTTTTAATTAGGATTTATCATTAGCTTATTAGTCAGCTTTTATTAATTAGGTTAGTTAATAGTTTTAATTAGGCTTCATTAATCTTTTTTGTTTATAATTAGCATTTAATCAATTGCAATCAGAGTTTAGTATAAAGGGGTCAGCTGTCCAATTTTCGTGGGCCCAATCAAGTCCAGAGTGTGCCACTTGTCATATAAAAGGGGTCTCACGCGTCCATTTCTCTCTCTTCCACCTCACAATTTTCTGACACCTCATTTTCCACTCAGTTCCCACTTCCTTTCTCTCTCCCACGTGTCTCTCTCTCTGATTCCACCCTCTTACGCGTGTCTCCCCCTCTCCTCCAACACCAAGCCACATGTCCCACTCATTCCCTCCCATCACTGCATGATTGCCACGCGTACCACCGGACCATCCCTCCCGCCGGCCATGCAACCACCCTCCAGAGAGTCGTAACTGCTCACCGGACCACTGCAACAGTCGCCGGAATCCTCAAACTCACCGGAAAACTTCATTTCGTCCAGAAACCACCGCAGATCTTTCATGCTGTATGAAAGTATGTAGGCATAGGATGTCGTATCCTAGCGAGTAACCTTCCCCTCCTTTCCCGTAGTTAGGCGAACTACGTTGACTCTGATTTCTCGTTCCAGACGGGAATACGTAGGCATAAAGTGCGATACTTTGCCGAGTCATTTTCTTTTCTTTTAACCCCAGACCTTTAGAGTAGATAGAATAACAATCCGTACTAGAAAACAAGTGTGGATCCCGTCGAGTACGACGGACGTGAGGGTTGCTAATACCTTCCCCTTGCGTAACCGACTCCCGAATCCAGGATTTGGTTGCGATGACCATTCCTTTCCCGTCTTTGCGGTAGGTTTACTTCGAGCGTTTCCTTTCTCTCCGTTGGGATAAATAACGCACGGTGGCGACTCTTCTGTTTAGCCGGCGCCGATTTTCGTAGTAGCGACAGCTGGCGACTCTGCTGGGGACAAGAATATCCCCTATGCGAGTCAATCCTAGCGCTTGTTTTCCCGTCATGGGTGTTGTATAGATTTACTTTTCTGTCTTTACTTTCCGCACTTTATTATCAGCTTTATATTGTTATTGTTGTCGTGGGAAGGGGGTAATCTGTTGAGAGATAAGCCGGACCTGGGCTTGAGGTTACACATAGACTTAGAAGTAGAGAGTAGTGGTTAGCCTGCTTGCTTAGCTCGCACCAGCTAGCCGCGAAATTTACGCTCGGACGAGATTCTCTTTGATGCTTCTTGCCTGGCCCTTAGGGCTCGACAAGTTGTCTGACCCGAGGATTGTCGACTCTGGGGACCTATCAATTGGGATTCAACTAAGTGAGGCCGCTTAAAGGGATGATGATGCCACACCTTCTGGGTATCGTATCATCGCTCTTGAAAGTTTGTGATGTTGAACCCGCATAGGATGTCGTACCTCGTCTGCGAGATAAGTTCACACCTGTGAGGGGTAGGTGGGGCTGTTTGCAGGAAACCTTTGACCGCAGAATACCTGTCAGTGAGATATGGCTGCAGGGTTCATTTGAGTGGGCGGTTTGGTTTGAGATGAAGATTTGATGGTTCTCAGGCTTCAGTACAGAGCAACATAGTTCACCAGCATTGCACTTGATCCCTTGTTTGCATATGCATGTGCATTTTCATGACTGCATTCCATTAACATGTATTTATGTTGCAGGTGATCATTCCCCTCTGATTCTAGAAGATCCTCTAGCCAGACATGGAGTCCCTGAAGAGGACAGTTGCTTACCGGTTGCATTCGCCAGATATCAGTTCCTTGTTGGGTTTAGTTGCTCTAGCAGATGAGAGAGTGAGGGCTGAGTTCAGAGTATCCTATGGGAGATTGCTTAGTTTGTTATACAGACCTTCAGCATTTGAGACGACTGGGGTGTATACTTTGATGCAGTTTTATGAGCCGCAGCTGAGATGTTTCTCATTTCCCGACTATATTCTGGCACCCACTTTGGAGGAGTATTCTATGATGTTGGGAGTTCCTGTGTTAGACCAGATGCCCTTCATACATGTTGATGCTGAGCCTGAGTTGGCTACGCTTGCTGAGATTGTCAGTTTAGGCGCTTCTGAGTTCCCTGGAGGTTTGGTCAAGCTGAACGGAGCTTATGGTTTTCACCTGTCTGTCCTGGTTGAGAAGGCTATACAGTGCGCGAAGAGTGGATGTTGGGTTGCCTTCAGTGCCATTCTAGTTGTCTGCATCTACGGGATCGTCTTGTTTCCTAATGTGCCGAATTTTGTCGACTCAGATGCCTTCCTGATCCTTGCCTCGAAGAATCCAGTTCCTACTCTCTTGGGCGATGTTTATCATTCTATTCACTATAAGAATGAGAAACGTCGTGGCAAGAATGTTTCCTGCTGTCTTCCTCTTTTGTACAGGTGGTTCCAGGGGCATCTTTCGAAGACAGGGCCTTTCGTTGATGTTGTTGATACTTTGGATTGGTCTTCCCGGTTGATGGGGCTGTCTGCTGAAAATATCATTTGGTTTGATCAGAGTATGCTTGGCACGGATATTATATATAGTTGCAGTGGCTTTCCGAACGTCCCTTTGATTGGACGGAAAGGCTGTATTAACTATAACCCTTCACTGCTAGTAAGACAGTTCGGTTATGCTTTGAGGGACGCTCCTATTGAGAAGGAGATACCGGAGTCTCTGTATCTCACGGGCTTATTAGACACGGCTGTTTTGATCAGATTGAGACATGCATGGGCTAACGTCCATAGAAGAGGGAAAGCTTTGCTCGGTAAGAGCAACAGCAAGGCTTATGATCCTTATTTCGCTTGGATTCGCGAGAGAGCTAGTACTTCCTTGATGCCTTATCCTGCTACGAAACCCCTGTATCTTCCCATGATTGAGGTACCTACTTCAGAAGAGAGTGAGAAATATAACAAATTGTTGGCTGAAAACAAAGAATTGAAGAAAGCCAATGATGAGTTAGAGAAAGAGATCTTCCAGTTACGTCATGAGAAGAATGAAGCTACCTTCACTGTGAAGAAACAGACTGAATTGATCAACAGGTTGGGTTCAGAGCTGACGGAAGAGACCAACAAGAAAGAGAAAGTGGGAATAGCCTTGAACGGTGTTAGCAAGGTGCTTACTTCCAAGAAGGAACTTCTAAGCAAAGCTTATTCCCGTCTCAGCAAGTGGGAAGCTTTGTGGAATGCCACGCTTACCAAGCGGAAGGAGCGTGAAGACGAACTGAAGATGCAGATTGCCACGCTAGAGGCACAGATTAGAGCCCAAGACGCAAAGATTGCCGAAGAGACATCACTTAGGAGCGCTGTTGAGCTTAGAGTAAGTGACCTTGACGAGAAGCCGAGAGGTTATGAAGTGAAGGCCAGTTCCAAGAGGTACAGACTTGACGAGAGTTCGAGCAAAGGAACCTGCCAGGACGACGCCAAAAAGCTGAGATCCACTACCGAGCGGCATGCCTTACTGATACAGGAGCTGATCTCCCGACTAGGGCACTCAGAGACGTTGAAGATATTGGAAGATGTCAAAGTACGTCATTTGGCCTGATTTATCTTTGCCTTGCCTTTATTATCTGTACTTTGACCATCGCCAGGCTTGTTGGCCGAGGTCTCTTCAGTTGTATTCAGTTGTACTCTTGTACTCAGCCTCTTGGCATGTGTTTATATATGAGGGTTTTTCTGATTCCTTGCTTGCTTGATGGGGACTCCATTGTCGTAATGGCCTTCTCTCCGAAACTAGAATCGGGGGGAATATAACCTGTAGCATATTTACACATTTGCATATGCATTCATATTGCACGACCGATATTCTTGAATCTGTATTTTATTTCCTGCATCTTCAGGTTTTTCAGGATTGACGAACAAAGAGTCCACCGCTACTCAACCCGAAACAACTGCAAGAGAATCATGGATCAAGTCCAAGTGGAGATGCAGGAAATCCGCGAGAAGCTGAACCTGTTCATGCAAGCAATGGAGAACATTGCTAAGGGCCAGGAGAGCCTCCAGACTTTGGTACAGCCGCTGCTGACGCAGGCTAATGGGAATGGCAACAATGACCACAACTCTGCGCACGTTGAAACTATTCCGGAGGATGGGCCCCCTACGCCTGTGATCCCACCTGTAATGACCCCTCCTGTTGTGGTTGTAAACGAGGGTGCTGGCGCTGGCAATGGTAACGCAAGGAATGGCAATGAGACTGTTGTTAACATTGTTGGATTTGGGGACGCCAACCAAGGCGGTGGTAACAACAATGGCGGTAATGGTTTGGGCAACAATGGTTTCGGCTACAACGATCAGGGATTTGATTACGTCAGTCAGGATGGGAAATTCGGCTTCAACGCTCAGGGTTTCAGGTATGACGGTTTTGGCAACGCTAACCAGGGGTATGGTGGATTTGGTAATATGAATGGTGTTGGGGTGATTCCTGTTAACACTGGGTTTGGACCTGTTAGGGTCAACCAGGGTTTCGGTAACGGGGGACGAGGTCCCATGATCAATCAGCAAGGGTTTGGTTGCAACACTGGTTATGACGGGTATGGAAATGGAAATGTGAATTGGGGCAAAGACTGCCAGGAGGACGCCTTTTCTGGAAGAGGTGTGGGATTGGAAGGACCTGTGGATCCTGTGCAGAGGATCAAGATGCTTGAAGAACAGATGAAAGGGGTAGTGAATCAGAACTCCACCGGGTTGGATATGACTACAATGGGCTTGGTACCAGGGCTAAGGGTGTCTTTGAAGTTCAAAGCTCCCACTTTTGACAAGTACAAGGGGGACACCTGACCTAAAGTCCATGTCCGCTCTTACTACAGAAGGATGTCCGTGTATTCAGATGACGAAAGGATGCTCATGCATTTCTTTCAGGACAGCTTATCAGGGCCGTCGCTTGAATGGTATATGAGGCTGGAGCCCACGCAGATCAAAACCTGGAAGCAATTGGCTGATGCTTTCGTGACACATTACAAATACAATAGCGATCTGGCGCCAAACCGGGTCCAATTGCAGGGTTTGTCACAGAAGAATGGTGAAAGCTTTAAAGAGTACACGCAAAGGTGGCGCGATATGGCAGCAAAGGTGCATCCTCCGTTAATTGAAAGGGAGATGAATGATATGTTCATTGGTACATTTACAGGGGTGTTCTACGAAAAATTGTTTAGTGTGTCATTGAGCAGTTTCTCATATTTGATTCTTATGGGGGAGATGATCGAAAACGGGATTAAGGTTGGAAGGTTCCAAGCAGGTGAGTCTACTTCAGCAGGAGGTGCCAGAAAAGCCTTTGGTGGTAGACGACAGGGTGATACTAGTGCCGTGTTTGGTGGCAGGGGCAGGGGCAGAGGAAGACATCAGTATGTTCAGCCGCAACAGATAGCTAGTGTCACTATCCCGCTTCCTCAACAGAGACAGCCACAACAACAACAATCGCAGCAACAACAAGGACAGAATCCTGGCCAGAGAAGGGTACAGAATGCGAGAGCGAAAAGAGTGTTCGACGCACCTCCTTCCACGTATGCAGAACTCCTTCAGACCCTGCTAGGGTTGAACTTGGTTGAAAAAAGGACTTTGGCACCGCCTACAGGGGCAGTACTTCCTTACGGATATGACGCCAACAAGCATTGTGAATTTCATTCCGGGGCACCCGGGCATGATATAGAAGCTTGTCAGGCATTTAAACACAAAGTTCAGGATTTATTGGATAGCAAGGCTATTAACTTTGGACAGGTGGGTCCAAACATCGTACAACAGCCTATGCCCAATCACGGGGCAAACGCCATCTTGACAGAAGAGAATCTGAATCTAGTGATGGATGTCAATGAGCTGAAGACACCGTTGGGTGAGATTAAAAGCACGCTGTTAAAAGGGGGTGTATTCCCGGGTTGTGATGAATTTTGCTTGGATTGTTCGACCCAGCCAGAGGGTTGTAATGAGTTGAAGCAGGGCATTCAGGCTATGATGGATGAAGGTACCTTGCAATTTGATCGAACCGCGGTTGAAAAGCCTGTAGAGGCGTTGTGTGATGAGCATAACAATGTTGCGACGGTGACGATTCCGAGGAAAACAATAACGATAACGGCGCCCGCCAGGCGGCCGACGATCACGATTACTAAAGCAGGACCAGTCCCTTTTGAGAGTACTAAAGCAGTGCCGTGGACTTACGAGTTGGAGGTATATTGCGATGGTGAGAAAATTGAAGTCAATAGACAACCAGCTGGGGTTGTAGATAATGTTGTCGAAGCAGAGGGCATGACTAGAAGCGGAAGAATCTTCACGTCACCCGAGGTAGAGGCGGAAAGGTTAGCCAAGGGTAAAGCCAATGTAGTTGAGGGTGGTCCTTCGCAGTCAAATGAAAAGGAAACGTCGCTTAAGGATGTGGAGGAGTTTATGAGGCTCATTCGTAAAAGTGATTACAAAATCGTGGAGCACCTCCAGCAAACGCCGTCAAAAATTTCCATCCTTTCATTGCTGTTATGTACCGAGGCCCATTGGAACGCTTTGCTGAAGATTCTAGACACGTCATTTGTTCCTCAAGAGGTTTCTGTTAATCAGTTAGAAGAGGTGATGGCGCATGTCAATGCGGGGCACAGTTTGGGCTTCACAGACTTTGATTTAACTCCGAGAGGGCGAGAGCACAATATGGCATTGCATGTGTCAGTAGAATGTCGGGGCACGGTCATGTCCCATGTTTTAGTAGACACTGGATCTTCCCTGAATGTGCTACCGAAGAAAGCCATGATGAAGTTGGATATCAGGGGGATTATCTGCACGCCCAGTGACTTAGTGGTGAGAGCGTTCGATGGAACGAGGAGGTCGGTTTTCGGATCAATAACATTACCGTTGCAGGTGGGGCCTGAAATATTTGAAACGGAATTCTATATAATGGACATCCAGCCAACGTATAGTTGCCTTCTGGGGCGCCCATGGATTCATGCGGTCGGGGCAGTCACATCCACGTTACACCAAAAGTTGAAGTGTATGGTTGGGGATAGTGTCGTCACTGTTCGTGGAGAAGAAGATATTCTGGTTAGCCATTTGTCTTCGTTCAAATATATGGAGGTCGATGGCGAAATACACGAAACACCTTGTCAAGCCTTCGAGGGGTTGCGAATTAAAGACAAGGCTCAGGATTCCAGCAAAATATCAAATGTGGCAGTGTCATCTTACAAAGAGGCTCAAGCTCTAGTGCAGCCAGGCAAAACCAAGGGCTGGGGTCAAGTGTTGGAGATTCCCGTGAAGAAGGACAGGTTCGGGCTTGGATATCATCCTTCGTTGTCAACATCCTCTTCAGGAATGCCCAAGTTCAGAGGGCCGATAACCATTACACCAAATGGGGTGAGCTTCGAGACTATCAATGCTGTTTCCGATGCTGAAGACGGAGATAGCGACTGTGATATGGACGCATGGATCAAGCCAAGCGTGCCAGGACAAAGTCTCTGCAATTGGTCTATCCGGGAAACTGTTCCTGTGACAACTAAACAGTAATGATTTGTTTTCTTAATTGTTGAATAATCCTGTGTCCTACCCGGGGCATAGTGATTGTGCTTAGGGCCATTTGGTTATGTACATTACATTGTTTAATCATGAAATAAAGGCGTTTTTCATATACAAATATTGTGATCCCTGTTTTTCCTGTTTTTATCTTTTACAATAAAATGGCAATGTGGTTATTTGCTTTGTCTGTGTTTTGAAGCATTTAACCATTTCCTTTGCAGGATTACTATTTCAGATGACATCTATGAACCGCCTATGACTCACTTCGACTTCGAGCACCCAGTATTTCAGGCTGAGGAGGAGATTGTTGAAGATGGCGACGTACCAGAAGAGTTGACCTGGTTATTGAAACAAGAAGAAAGAATCATTCTGCCTCATGAGGAAGTCATTGAGATTATCAATTTGGGGTCGGAAGAGGTTGTGAGAAACATCCGTATAGGGGCTGCGCTGCAGAGCGACATCAAGCAAAGATTGGTTGAGATGCTCAAAGAGTACAGTGATATTTTTGCTTGGTCGTACGAGGATATGTCTGGGTTGGATACGGATATGGTTGTTCACCGTCTGCCACTGCGAGAGGAATGTCCGCCTATTAAGCAGAAACTCCGAAGAACTAGACCGGACATGGCTGTGAAGATCAAGGAGGAAGTTCAAAAACAGTGGGATGCTGGTTTCCTAGCTGTTACAAAATATCCCTCATGGGTCGCTAATATTGTGCCACTATCGAAGAAAGACGGTAAAGTGCGAATATGTGTAGACTACCGTGATTTGAATAGGGCGAGCCCGAAAGATGATTTTCCACTTCCTCACATCGATGTGCTGGTTGATAACACTGCTCAGTTCTCCATATTCTCCTTCATGGATGGCTTCTCGGGCTATAATCAGATTAAAATGGCGCCTGAAGACATGGAGAAGACCACCTTTATTACTCCCTAGGGAACATTTTGCTACAAAGTGATGCCCTTCGGATTGAAGAACGCTGGGGCAACATATCAACGTGCTATGACGACTCTCTTTCATGATATGATGCATAAAGAGATCGAGGTTTATATTGATGATATGATTGCCAAATCCCAGACGGAGGAGGAGCATTTGGTTAATCTACTGAAACTGTTCAAGAGGCTTAGGAAGTTCAGGTTGAGACTGAACCCTAATAAGTGCACCTTCGGGGTGAGATCAGGTAAACTGCTGGGGTTTATCGTGAGCAAAAAAGGAATAGAGGTTGATCCTGCGAAAATAAAAGCAATACAAGAAATGCCGACGCCTAAAACAGAAAAAGAAGTATGTGGATTCTTAGGGAGGTTGAACTATATCGCCCGGTTCATATCTCACTTGACTGCAACGTGCGAGCCGTTATTCAAGTTGTTGAAAAAGGACCAGGTTGTGACCTGGAATGAAAATTGTCAAAAGGCGTTCGACAAGATAAAAGAATACTTGCAGGAACCTCCTGTTTTGATACCCCCAGTGGCCGGGAGACCGTTGATTATGTATTTGACAATTCTTGAGGAAAGTATGGGTTGTGTTCTCGGTCAACACGACGAGACGGGACATAAAGAGCATGCGATTTACTACTTGAGTAAAAAGTTCACAGACTGTGAGTCCCATTACTCAATGCTCGAAAAAACGTGTTGTGCGCTAGCCTGGTGTCACACCCTCATTTTCACCTTTATCCTTCATACCTTACATTTGTCATATCATACATTGTTCTTTTGCATTTTTGAGCATGTGGGTTCACAAGGTAAGGATTGGGCCGGTTCATGTGTTATTCATTCCAAATGAGATCATTTGTCTATCTTGGGCTACATGGAAGAAAAGGTTCATCATCTAAAGTGTGCAAGATAAATATTGGAATATGCAAGATAAATATTCCTAATGAACATGAAACTCAAGGCCTAAATTCAAGATTGCTTCATCTAATTTTGTTTTAAATTCTTGATCAAGTGGAGTTCAATTTTGCAAAGCATGAGTCAAGATTACAAGTCCATAATTCAAGACTTCATCCATTTCAAGCTTAATGGTTCTAAGGAAATTCATCATGAATTCAAGATTAAAGGCAAGAGTATTACTAAGAGAAACTTTATGACATTACAAGAATGTCATTTGTTACAATATATCTAGCTCTAAGTAATGTTTAGAATTTATTTCTAATCTTCATTCAAGTCTCTAGTCAAATTCATGTTATGGCAATGCCACGCCAAGTCCACATTATGCTTACAAACATCTAAGAAATATGTAGGGATTAAATCAACATTGGGATGTTTTAAGACCAAGATTATGCATGCTAATTATGAGCAAAACAATCCCATGCAAGAGGTGACAATTTTCATTTTATCATAAGACCATCACATGTCACAAGACCAAAGGAATAACATGTGACAATGCTACTACAAACCAGAATTTTCAAAGTGCTGTCAAAGATTGGTTAGCATTGACCAAAAAGCTGTCAAAAACACAAGCCAACAAAGTGGAACAAGGATTGAGGGCATGGTAGAGTAGTGCAGAAAAATGCAGCATGTGACCTTGCATGGAAATGAAAAGAAAGAGAGTGACATGAGAAAAGGTGGTAATAGACAATGCCCCATAAAATCTGCTATGTGGGGAGAAGTGTAAACCTAGGGGCTGAGATAAGAAGAGAAGTTGGTAAGCAAAGGAGAGGATTCAGAATTCATTCACAACACTACACATCACACACATTGCAAAAAACCAGAAAAATAGAGAGCTTTGGAAACAAAAAAAAAGAGAGTGAGATAGAACCAAGAGAACCACAAAAGAGTAGAACCTTTACAACATAGAGTGAAGAGGAGTGAAGGACATTCAACCAAGACCAAGGAGGACTTGCAAGAAGAAGAAACTCTTGAGTATCCATTTCCTCAAACTTTTCTCTCCTTATTTCTTTGCTATTATATTCATTTTGCGTACTCTTTTTATGAGTTGTTGAACTGTATATATCATGTAAGGTCCCATAAAGGACCAAGAAACCATTCTTAAGAGCCGTAAAAACGAAACGAGAACACAAAAAAATTAGGGTTTTGGTTCTGGAAACACAACACGGGCCGTGTCACACGACACGGCCGCCCGTGTCACACTTTTGGATGGCCTTTTCAATGAAAAATACCCAGGTCTCACAACACGGGCCGTTTTACACGACACGGCCACCCGTGTTACACCTCTGTTTGAGGTTTTCCATGTGAAAAATCCCCAGGCTTCACAACACGGGCCGTGTCACACGACACGGCCACCCGTGTTGCACCTCTGTTTGCCCTAAAAAACCGTTTTTATCCCAGGCCTTGTGACACGGGCCGTGTCACACAACACGGCCACCCGTGTCACACCACTGTTTTACCGTTTGTTTCGTTATTTTTGCCTCCAAAAAAAAATTTTCTCAAAGAGTTCGCACGCGAACTCTTTGAAGGCACTTCGTGCCGTTTTTATTGGCATGCCTCGATTTTTTTTATGCAACTAACTTCATTTGTTTGTATGTTTTTAATGGAATGTTGTTATGGTCCTTGTTGACGTTTGATTCTTAAAACCTTTTTAAAAGCAAACTCTCGATTTTATCGAGCCATTTTCAACCTTGTAAGCCGATTGCCTTGTGCATCGCCATCAACCTTGTCCGTATCACCTCAAATACATTTTACAAACAATAAACCTTGATCCAACATCAAGTGAACCTTTTCTCATAAAAAAATCCAAAACACAATAAGTATACGATTAGGACTATACACCATGGATTTTAAAGTGGTGGAGAAGGAATGAGAATGGAACTCTCCTACACTCGTTCCGAATGTTTTGAATACAAGGCGCTCGACTTGGTTATTCGAGACATTCACTTCTATCCAAAGTCTTTGTGTATAATCTTAATCAAGAACCATTTTTATTAAAAAAAAACATAAAAATAACATCAACTCATCAAACTTATTTTCGCCTTAGGGCATCAATCCAAAACCCTTTTTCAAGGTATAAAATCAACCAACAAACAACAATTTCATAAGCTTCCGAACTACGGAGCTCTGATTCTTCACTTCTTTTGAGTGATGATACGTAGGCACAAGGGCCACAATCCTTGGCGAGCACTATAATAAAACCTCAACCCCTCTTTTTCCTAAAACAAGCAAACGAATAGATAAACACCCACTCAAGCAAAACAACCTAGGAGGTTCCCATCGAGTACGATGGATGCGAGGGGGTGCTAATACCTTCCCCTCGCATAACCGACTCCCGAACCCTAAGACTTGGTTGCGACGACCACGCTCCTTCCTTATAAAAGGTTTTATCGCTTATTTCCCTTTCCCTCCTTTGGGATAAATAAAATCCGGTGGCGACTCTGTGTCATTTTTCGCGTAGCGACACCTGGGCCGCCAAACGTTTGAGGCAATACATGCTGAACCATACAACCCTGCTAATTTCAAAGATGGATCCAATCAAATACGTGTTTGAGAAGCAAGCACTCTCCGGAAGAATTGCCCGATGGCAGATGGTGTTAACCGAATATGATATTCAGTATGTCTCGCAAAAGGCTATTAAAGGTAGCGTTCTGTCTGAGTACCTTGCGGAGCAGCCTGTTGAGGACTACCAATCGATGAGGTTTGATTTTCCTGACGAGGATATCATGTACCTGAAAATGAAAGATTGTGAAGAACCGTTGCCAGATGAAGGACCAGAGTTGGGTTCCAAGTGGCAGTTAATATTTGACGGAGCTGTAAATTCCTATGGTAGCGGAATAGGGGCAATTATCACTACTCCTAAGGGGTCGCACATCCCCTTTACTGCCCGATTGACCTTTCCTGTTACCAATAATGAGGTTGAATATGAGGCTTGCATTATGGGTCTGGAAGAAGCCATTGATTTGCGAATCAAACATCTGGATGTATACGGAGACTCAGCTCTGGTAGTGAATCAGATTAAAGGAGAATGGGAGACACGGCAGCCCAATTTGATACCATATATGAATTATGCGAGGAGATTGTTGCCTTTCTTTGACAAGGTGGAATTGCATCACGTGCCACGAGCAGAAAATCAAATGGCTGACGCCCTGGCGACATTGTCCTCAACGTATAAAGTTAACTTCTGGAACGAGGCTCCCCGGATTGTTATCTCTCGGCTTGATAGGCCTGCATTCATATTTGCCATTGACGAGGCTCCTGATGGTAAACCCTTGTACTTTGACATCCAGAATTTCCTGAAGAACAAGGAGTATTCGGCTGGGGCATCCAGTCGAGATCAGAAGACTCTCAGGAGATTGGCTGGAAATTTCTATTTGAATCCTGACGGTGTCCTATACAAAAGAAACCACGACTTGGTGTTGCTACGCTGTGTAGACGAGAAAGAGGCGAAGTTGCTCATGGAAGAGATACATGAGGGCACATTTGGTACACATGCTGGTGGGCATGCTATGACGAGAAAACTGTTGTGGGCAGGTTATTACTGGCTAACTATGGAAACAGACTGTTTCATGTTTGCAAAGAGGTGTCATAAATACCAAATTTATGTGGACAAGGTCCATGTACCCCAAAGTCCTCTGAATGTGATGTCATCGCCATGGCCGTTCTCGATGTGGGGAATTAATATGATTGGAAAGATCGAGCCTAATGCATCCAATGGACACCGGTTCATCTTGGTGGCAATTGATTACTTCACCAAATGGGTGGAAGCAGCATCATATGCCAATGTCACCAAACAAGTGGTTGCCAGATTTATCAAACGAGATATTATCTGCAGATATGAAATCCCTGAGCGGATTATCACCGACAACGGTTCGAATTTGAATAACAAGATGATGAAAGAGCTGTGCCAGAATTTTAAGATTGAGCATCATAACTCTTCTCCTTACCGACCCAAGATGAATGGCGCTGTTGAAGTAGCCAATAAGAACATAAAGAAGATTGTTCAGAAGATGGTTGTGACGTATAAGGACTGGCACGAGATGCTACCTTTCGCTTTGCACGGTTATCGTACGACGGTACACACATCAAACGGGGCAACCCCTTTCTCATTGGTATACGGAATGGAGGAAGTGTTACCATTGGAGGTTGAGATTCCTTCCTTGAGGGTTTTACGAGATGTCCAACTTGACGAGGCAAAATGGGTTAAGGATAGACTGAATCAGCTCAGCTTAATGGATGAGAAGAGGCTAGCTTCTCTTGCATACGGTCGGCTATATCAGAGCCGGATGAAGAAAGCATACGATAAGAAGATATGTCCACGAAGCTTTCAGACGGGCGACCTTGTGCTGAAGAGGATTCTCCCGCCACAAACGGATCACAGGGGCAAGTGGGCCCCTAACTACGAAGGGCCCTACGTTGTTAGAAAAGTCTTCTTTGGAGGAGCCTTGCTACTATCTACCATGGACGGTGAAGACTTTTCGTCTCCTGTGAATTCGGACGCAGTTAAAAAATACTTTGCTTGAAAGTGACCCGCTGGACGGTAAAAAGAGAGTCCAGGCAAAAACGGGGCATCCTGGCGAACCGTAAAAAATGAATAAAAAAGGTTCGGGAAAAAGTTAGGGATAAAATTGAAAAGATGTACACCCACGAAGTCGAAAACCTGCATTGGGCGACTTCGGCAAAAAAGGGTATCCCGGTGAATTGAAAACCCGCAAAGGGCGATTCACGCAAAAGTTAGGGATTGAAAAAGAAAATGACTGCGGTCCGGATCTGATACTACATTGCCTAGTGGTTTGGGAGTACCTGAGGGTTCTTTATCCAACACAATCTCTTCCGAAATTTGAATACCAGGAAAGCGCCAGAGTCAGGCGAGTCATAGGAGGATCAGCTCATGGTGTTTGTCTGCACCACGTTGCCGACATGTATACAAATATTGTTTTGTATTTTTTATGCATATATGTATGGGTGTGTGCGTAACTTCCTCTTTTCAGGAGTTGCATCCGATGTACAAAACTTTGCCTATTCAGAGGCCTGTTGTTAATAAAACATGTTATTCAGTATTTGATGTTTGTGCTTTACTGTTTTGTATGTGGAAAATGCCAATGTTCCGATGAACTTGCATGTGCATAACTTTGCTGGCCCTTGCCAATAATTGCTAAAACTTCGAATTGACTGAAGTAATGTCACAGACACTAACCCGAATAGATTTGGTTGTATAGAGTTGTGTTGTCTCGTTTGTGTTTTGCAGGGTTCTCACCTTTGAAGCGAACGATCAGAAAATGGTGGCCCCAGCCGGAGGCTCGTGGTGAAAGACTTGACTTTGTGTGACGCTAATCCCCATGCAGGTCGCGCCTCACCCCAGAAATTGAGATGATGATTATCCCTTACCAAAGGAGGGATTATTTTCCCCAGAAGAGTATCCTCATGGAAGGTGTCCACAGGGTATCCCCAGCAAGACAGAATCAGTGTCCCATGCAGAGTTCATACTCCCCAGAGAGTCGAAAATGTGCGCATTCAATCCCCAGCTGGGAGGATTTCCATGGAGCATAACCAAGATGGTAAGTTCAGAAGGATTAGCCCCACCGAGGATGGTTTTATTTCCCCCGCAGGTCGTCGTGCTTTCGTCAAGATGGTTATCCCCAACGGAGTGGTAGTTCCGAGTTTGTAAACGGTTCCCAGATAGTTGTATCCTAGAATGGTCGCTTCTCCCCCAGCTGAGTTAATCTTCCCAGCTGGTGTTATTCTTTCCTCTAGTGGAAATCGATGCGTAATCTCTCCCCGGCAGAGTTGGTTGTATTTCCGACATTTATTTTGGCCAGAATACTTTGTGATACCCGTTCATCCCCAACAGGGTGGTATTTATCCACAACAGCCGTGTTGAAGCAAGCTTATCAGAGCTTCCCCATCAGCCTGAACCTGCATTTGCATTTGCATACATTATCATGATTGCATATACCCGAAAACGCGTAGCATTTCCATGCCGTATGGAGCATTACGCCATTGCCAAACATATGCATTTTTGAAACATAAATCAGGTTGGTTAACCTTTTGCTTTCAGGTGTGTTTCTCAGCAGGAGTATGAAGTTATAGTTCAGATCTATTACCAGACGATCGAGGTCTCGCCGTGAGACATGTGATGATGCAGTTCTTGTCATTATTCCCCATAGAGTTACTGGCTGAAGTTTCTCTTATCCGACCAGCGGAGTGTTTTTCTTCAGGTTTGCTGTCGCGACAGCATTTCAGGGTTTCATAAATCAAGATTTCAGAAGAGGTCACTTGTTGTCGAAACGGGTGTCGGGCAGTTATTTTTCAGAATATCCCCAGTGGAGTAAGCTACTACCGCGAACAGGCTAGGAAGCTATATCCGAGTTATGTTTTCCCGTATGAAACAGGCGGAAGAACTTTCCTGTATGAATCAGGCAGATGTGTTATGTTTTCCTGTAAGAATCAGGCGAAAGAACTTTCCTGTAAGTATCAGGCAGATGTGTTATGATTTTCCCGTAAGAATCAGGCGGATGAACTTTCCTGTAAGTATCAGGCAGATGTGTTATGATTTTCCCGTAAGAATCGGGCGGATGAACTTTCCTGTAAGTATCAGGCAGATGTGTTATGATTTTCCCGTAAGAATCAGGCGGATGAACTTTCCTGTATGTATCAGGCAGATGTGTTATGATTTTCCCATAAGAATCAGGCAAATGAACTTTCCTGTAAGTATCAGGCAGATGTGTTATGATTTTCCCGTAAGAATCAGGCGGAAGAACTTTCCTGTATGTATCAGGCAGATGTGTTATGTTTTCCCGTAAGAATCAGGCGGATGAACTTTCCTGTAAGTATCAGGCAGATGTGTTATGTTTTCCCGTAAGAATCAGGCGGATGAACTTTCCTGTAAGTATCAGGCAGATGTGTTATGATTTTCCCGTAAGAATCAGGCGGATGAACTTTCCTGTAAGTATCAGGCAGATGTGTTATGATTTTCCCGTAAGAATCAGGCGGAAGAACTTTCCTGTATGTATCAGGCAGATGTGTTATGTTTTCCCGTAAGAATCAGGCGGATGAACTTTTCTGTAAGTATCAGGCAGATGTGTTATGATTTTCCCGTAAGAATCAGGCGGAAGAACTTTCCTGTATGTATTAGGCAGATGTGTTATGTTTTCCCGTAAGAATCAGGCGAATGAACTTTCCTGTAAGTATCAGGCAGATGTGTTATGA
This sequence comes from Lathyrus sativus, assembly GCA_963859935.3. NCBI lineage: Eukaryota > Viridiplantae > Streptophyta > Magnoliopsida > Fabales > Fabaceae > Lathyrus > Lathyrus sativus. The sequence goes on along the minus strand of OZ012740.1, from coordinate 279,126,484 downwards.
TTTTCCCATAAGAATCTGGCGGAAGAACTTTCATGTATGTATCAGGCAGATGTGTTATGTTTTCCCGTAAGAATCAGGCGGATGAACTTTCCTGTAAGTATCAGGCAGATGTGTTATGATTTTCCCGTAAGAATCAGGCGGATGAACTTTCCTGTAAGTATCAGGCAGATGTGTTATGATTTTCCCGTAAGAATCAGGCGGAAGAACTTTCCTGTAAGTATCAGGCAGATGTGTTATGATTTTCCCGTAAGAATCAGGCGGATGAACTTTCCTGTATGTATCAGGCAGATGTGTTATGTATTCCCGTAAGAATCAGGCGGATGAACTTTCTTGTAAGTATCAGGCAGATGTGTTATGTTTTCCCGTAAGAATCCGGCGGATGAACTTTCCTGTAGGTATCAGGCAGATGTGTTATGTTTTCCCGTAAGAATCAGGCAGATGAACCCTTTTCCCGTATGAAGCAGGCGGATGGAGTTTCCTGTATGAAGCAGGCGGATGAATCTTTCCGGTATCCAGATAGATATTTCTCCCATGGTAGACAGAGTATGTGAGTTGTGTTCCGATATTCGACAATAGTATTTTCCCCAAGGAAGTCGTCGTGATTTCCTCGTGTTACTATCCCCAGTAGAGTCCTCCTCAGAGTCGTTTTTGGGTTGGGACCAACAGAGTTGGCTACTGCAGAGGTAGGCAGAGAAACGGTACTCAGATAATTTTCCCGTATGAAGCAGGCAGATGGATTTTCCTGTAATCAGGCAGATGACTTTTCCCGTATGAAGTAGACGGATGGGGTTTCCTATGGTTAGACAGATGATGTGCCTGTAGGGATAGGCAGATGAGTTCCCTGTGATTAAACAGAAATGTCTCCCCAGCGAAAGCGCCGGGAGTTTCCGTAATGTGAAGTCCTGACGTGGACAAGATTGATTACTCTTCAGGGACCATTTATCCCCAGCAGATATCTTCATTCGTATTGGCGAAGTGGGGGTCCTAACATGGACAAGGTTACTCCTGTGACGACAGAATCTCTACTCGTGTTGACGAATTGATTTCTCTTCTGGTGTTGATGAGGTTAGCCCAATGGCGTACGGAGGTGTTTTTGGGAAGATAGTCTAACACATGTGGCGTCACGCAGGTGGTTGAGGTTGAAATCAAAATTGTATCAGATAATTGACCAGTTGTTGCCGTAACAACCAGATTCAGTTCATTGGACGTTGCTTCTCAAGCAGTTTTGCAGTTTATCTCCACGGTTGGCAAATTTCAGGGTTTCTTTGGTATTCAACCGTCTCGTACCTCGAATGTTTGAAGGCCGTTCGCTCTTCACCCAGTCGGGTCCAAGCCGTTTGAATAAGGGCAGCTGTTGCACCCCAAAATTTGACCAACCGATTCCCATATCTGGTTTATGTTTCGACGCATTTTGCATTCGCATTCGCATACTGCATGCATTGCATTTTCTCAGTCAGATTAATTTTATCGGGATTACAACCCCCTGGCGTTTCAGGCAGTTCAGGCCGGTTTGAATAAGTGTATTTTGAGAATTGGTGCTCGTTCCCTGTGTTTTCAGGCCATCTCGGTGCCCGGTTTTCGCTATGGTTGCGCAATTGTTCTCTAATCGATTTAATCGGCTTCCTAGTTTTTTTAGAATTTTCTGTTTTATTTTCTAGATTTTTAATGCATTTTAGTAGATTTTTAATAGATTTACTTGAGTTTGTAGATATTAAATAGGTTAATATTTTTTTTAATAGAATTTAATAGATTTTTTTTATAGATATTTTCTTATAGAATTAAATAGATTTTTTTAGATTTTTTAAATAGATATTCTCTTTTTTAAATAGTTTTAATAGAGTTTTAGCATATTAGATATTAGTTCTTTTATTATTAAATAGAATAGTTTTTTAATATAGATTTTAAATAGTCTTTTTAGATTTTTTTAAATAGTTTTTTTGATATGGTTTTAAAAAAAGAGTATAATAATGTTATATTTTAGTTTTAATAAATAGTGATAAAGATTTTTGATATAGAATTTTAATAGGTTTATTATTTTTCTAGGTTTTAAATAGAATTTTAAATAGTTCTTTAATAGATATTAATAGATTAATAGAATTTAGACAGATTTTATTTTTAGGTTTTACATAGATATTAATTAGATAGACATTAATTAGATTAGGGTTTAGTTTTAATTAGGATTTATCATTAGCTTATTAGTCAGCTTTTATTAATTAGGTTAGTTAATAGTTTTAATTAGGCTTCATTAATCTTTTTTGTTTATAATTAGCATTTAATTAATTGCAATCAGAGTTTAGTATAAAGGGGCCAGCTGTCCAATTTTCGTGGGCCCAATCAAGTCCAGAGTGTGCCACTTGTCATATAAAAGGGATCCCACGCGTCCATTTCTCTCTCTTCCACCTCACAATTTTCTGACACCTCATTTTCCACTCAGTTCCCACTTCCTTTCTCTCTCCCACGTGTCTCTCTCTCTGATTCCACCCTCTCACGCGTGTCTCCCCCTCTCCTCCACCACCAAGCCACGTGTCCCACTCATTCCCTCCCATCGCTGCATGATTGCCACGCGTACCACCGGACCATCCCTCCCGCCGGCCATGCAACCACCCTCCAGAGAGTCGTAACTGCTCACCGAACCACTGCAACAGTCGCCGGAATCCTCAAACTCACCGGAAAACTTCATTTCGTCCAGAAACCACCGCAGATCTTCAGCAACTCTCACCGTGTGTTCATCAATACCCATACGAAATTCATCAGCAAGTTATTGATCTTCATCCAGTTCATCGTTTTTTTCCAGAAACGCCAAGAACATCCATCAGCAAGTTGTTGATCTTCATCCAGTTCATCGTTTTTTTTTCAGAAACACCAAGAACTTCATCAATCTTCAAAAGTCTTCGCCCAGAAATTCCTCAAGATTACTCCAAACTTCAGCTCTTGTTGAGATCTTCGCAGACCTTCGAATCTTCAACGGAGATCTTCAGCGACGTTCATCAAATCGCCAGATCCTCATCGTCCAGCTTCAAAGAGTTCTTCATATCTTTAAGCAACCTTCAACGATCTCGACGACGATCGTTCAACTCATCAAGTCGTAGATCTTCCTCGTCCAGCTCCAACATTTGCAGATCTTCACGCATCTTGAATCTCGCCATCTTCATCAGTTGCTTCCAGAACTCATCCTCTTCATCGCTTCTCCAGGTTTTGCCTTGAACAACTTTAACTCGTTAATTTTTTGTTGTTTAGTTGAAGAACCAAGTGTTAAGAGTTTGAACGGTAGAATTTTGAGAACAAGATTAGGTTACGGAGGTTCGTGAGCTGAGAGATTTGAAACGGGTTTAGTGTGAGGCGATTGTTGATGAACAAGGTTGGTGAAGGGTCTAAGAGAATCAGAGAGAGGTTTGGGAGGAGAACGGCGCTAGGGTTCAGAGTGAACAGTAGAGGAGGGGAAAGTGAGATAGAGTTAGGGTTTTGCTACTGAAGGTTGGATTGATGTTAGATTCGGGCCTTAGGCCCATTGTGTTTGTGCTGATCATCTCTCTGTTTACCCATTGAACCTTCCCCTCAGTGTGAATTTCGTTTGGGCCTAGACAAGATTGCTAATTACACCCCCGTCTGGGGCCCAATCAGATTAACACGTGAACTGCTTGCTATTCAACACACACCTTTATCAATTTCCATCCATTTTCCAAGTATTTTCTGAAGTGGTTTGGGCCTAGCATCGCGCTTGATAATTGCACCCCCCTCCTGAGCCCAATTCTATTTTGAACTAGATGTAATTGCTATCCACCACGCCAGTTTTATTTTTTTTGTTGATTTTCCTTTATTTTTCATGTTTGCATATAGTTTAGTAAATAATTCACAATAAATTGAAAAATAAACATTTTTGGATGGGAATTTTTTCCCTAGTTCCCTTAGGACCTCTAGAAAATTGTGAAATAATAAAAAAATTAATTCATGCATTTTTCATTGTTTGGTATATTTTACAATTTTATTGATTTTATTTTGCATTTGTTTGATACCTTATTTTTCTGAATTTTGTATGAGAGGTTGGTGCATGATTTTTGTTTGATTCTTGTGAGGCTGATTAGATTAGAGGTACACGCTCCCTTAGAGATTTTTCTCATATTTTTATGATGAAATTTAGGTTAGTTTTGAATAATGAACTTTAGGGTGTTAGGATTAGGGTTTTACAACACTTAGGTATAGTTTAGGGCATTGCTTTTGAAGACTTAGGAGATAGGAGATATAGAGAGAGCTTTAGATTAGACTGGTTTCTTCTTCCAAACATAGAGATCTTCTTGTGCCTCTATTCTATCCCATGACACAAGGCCCCCCAAAGAAGTTCCATCTCTCCTTAGGAGGGATGTAGAGCAGGCTTTGGTTGGGTAGAACCTTGAGGATACCTTTCACCTGCTATGTTAGGATCTTAGTGATTTCCTTGGGTTATCATTAAGTCTCTTAACATTTCAACTTCATCTATTAGTTGATTCTCTCATGTGAGTGCTTGCCTTGAAGATATGGACCTATTGAAGGTAAGAAGGGTATTGAAGATTGGGGAGGATGAAGCTTGTGCCTGTCAAAGCTGGGTATTTGTTAAAGGCTAGGGTTTTGCTGCTGATTGAAGCTGTCTACTGGTTGGGGTTCATTGCTTGCCAGAGTTTGGATATTCTTGAAGGCAAGAGCTTATCTAAAGCTTGAAGATCCTGGAAGAGTGAAGATGGGATCTTGCTTGAAGTTGGTGCTGTCAACCCTTTGCTGTTAATCAACTGTAGCTGTCAGAGCTAGTGCTGCTTGAGCTGCTTACTGTAGGAGCTGGTGTTGCTGTCAGAGCTGGTGTTGGGGTTTATTTCTTTTTCTGTATTGTCTATTGGCTTGTTCAGCTTGCCCCTTGGGTTTGAAGTGAAGCTGTTTCACTTTGCCTATTGTTTTCCCAGGTTCGAGGTTGAGTGGGACTCCCTTGCCTCGCTTGTACTGCTGCATTGCATGCATTTTACTGTTTACTGTATATATGCTGTTTCTTTTCCGTTTATCCCCTAGGATCTCTGTTTTTCTCTGTGCAAGAGAGAAATATGACAGACATTAGGTGTTAACCCATGCATGACAACATTAGGGTAGTTTTGATTCCCATTTTCAACCATAGGATTTTAGAGCGTCGTTTCTCTTCTTATCTCAAAACAACTCAAAAAACACAATAATAAGATTAATCGATGTCGTACGCTACGAGCCTTAAGCTTTTTGAGAAAGGGTTGCTGGAGAGTTTCTTTCCAGTAGTCTGGCTGCTTAGTGTGGTACCCTTTGGGTGACGCGCGACGCAGTCACTCTCAAGTCATAGTCTCTAGTGCGTCAAAGATTGCAAACATCATAAAAAACAGTTCTTGCGTAAAAGACTGAAAACAAATCTGTTTCTTCCGTGACCCGAACTACGTTTGCTCTGATCTTTCATGCTGTATGAAAGTACGTAGGCATAGGATGCCGTATCCTAGCGAGCAACCTTCCCCTCCTTTCCCGTAGTTAGGCGAACTACGTTGACTCTGATTTCTCGTTCCATACGGGAATACGTAGGCATAAAGTGCGATACTTTGCCGAGTCATTTTCTTTTCTTTTAACCTCAGACCTTTAGACTAGATAGAATAAAACTCCGTACTAGAAAACAAGCGTGGATCCCGTCGAGTACGACGGACGTGAGGGGTGCTAATACCTTCCCCTTGCGTAACCGACTCCCGAATCCAAGATTTGGGTGCAATGACCATTCCTTTCCCGTCTTTGCGGTAGGTTTACTTCGAGCATTTCCTTTCCCTCTGTTGGGATAAATAACGCACGGTGGCGACTCTTCTGTTTAGCCGGCGCCGATTTTCGTAGTAGCGACACCGTGCGATCGAGACTTTCCCGCTAACGACTGATGTTCCCTTTCTCTTGCCCGAGCGCAATCGAGACCAAACCGTAGTTCTAAGTCCTGTAGGTCCCCGTACCTTTAAACCCGACATACTACGTCCGTTCTACCGCAAGCAGGTAACACCTAAGTCTCCGTCGGGCGAGCAGCAAACACCTAACTACTAGAATGCGTACGCTAGTATCGTCAATCCTTTCTCTCACCCCCGTGTGATCGAGAACACCCTGTCTAGCCGTAGTTAGCCCGAACTATGCAAGCTCTGATCTTTTGCGGCGTGTGAAAGTACGTAGGCACAATACTGACGTATTGGCGAGCCACCTTCCCTGTTTCCATGTAGTTTCCCGAACTACGATGACTCTGATTTCTCATTCTCTGATGAGAATACGTAGGCATAGAGTACGACGCTCTATCGAGTCAGTTTCTTTCCGTTTAGACTTAGAAGCCGTAGATAGATTGTTTTTCACCCGTAGGCAAACCAGCAAGCGTGGATCCCATCGAGTACGATGGACGTGAGGGGTGCTAATACCTTCCCCTTGCGTAACCGACTCTCGAACCCAGACAATGGATGCGATGACCTTGTCTTATACCTTTTCGTCAGGTTTTTCTGATCGTTTCCTTTCCCGTTCTGAGGGATAAATAACGAAAGGTAGCGACTCTTCTATTTTGCCGGCACCTTATTTTCGCGGAAGCGACAGATGGGGCAGTTTATGGACATGATGCAGGGCGTAGCCAACGGCCAAGAACAGTTGAGGACATTGGTACAACCTCTAGGGTCAAGGGTTGATGGAAGTGGAGTCTTACATGATGGAACCCCTGCTGTACCTCCTCCAGAAAACAATACGCTACGAACAGACGGTATCCCAACGGTTTTCCCTCCGGGCGGAGGAAACCCGACTAGAATTCCCATCCCAGTTCCAATGGGCCCTGTACAAGGTAACAACGGTCCTCAGTGGGATCAAGATGATCAAGAAGATATTTTCTCTCTGGGAGATGATGGGGTAGGATTGCAACCTGACGCTGATAGAAGATTCAAGGCGATTGAGGAGAAGATGAGAAGCCTTGAAAGCCAAAATACCATGGGTCTGGATATGTCGAACTTAGGATTGATTCCTGGACTCAGGATTCCTCCAAAGTTCAAAGTGCCAGATTTTGATAAATACAAAGGAACAACGTGTCCAAGGGTGCATATTCGCTCCTATTTCCGAAAGATGTCTGTATACTCCGATGATCAAAAGTTGTTGATGCATTTATTTCAAGATAGTCTGTCTGGACCATCCCTCGAATGGTATATGGGTTTAGAGCCAGTTAATGTCAGAAGTTGGAGGGATCTGGGAGAAGCTTTCGTTAAGCACTACCAATACAACAGTGACTTAGCGCCAAACTGAGTGCAACTTCAGAATTTATCGCAGAGAAGTAACGAATGCTTTAAGGAATACGCACAAAGATGGAGAGAGCTTGCTGCCAGGGTTCAACCTCCCGTGGTGGAGAGAGAATTAATTGATCTGTTTATGGCCACATTACCAGGAATTTACTATGATAAGCTAGTGAGCAGCATGTCTGGAAGCTTTTTGGACTTGATTATTACCGGTGAGAGGGTTGAAAATGGTATTAAAATTGGAAAGATACAAGCAGGAGAGGGGACCTCATCTGGAGGTGGAAGGAAGATTTTTGGTGCAAAGAAGAGAGATAACGAGACAAATGCAGTGTCCGGCTTTAACAATCGAAATAGATATCTGAATCAGCGTCAACAGCGACCGTATTATCAGCAACCTCCACAGATAGCTAGTATTGCCATCCCGGCGGTACAACCTCAACAACAACAACCACATCAACAATAGCAACAACAACAACCTCAACAATAGAATTATGCACCGAGACAGTTCCAAGATCGGAGAAGGATGATGGATAGGCATTTTGACACACCACCGATGCCCTACGCTAAGTTATTACAACACTTAATTCAGCTGCAGTTGGTCCAGAAAAGGACAATGGCACCTCTAACTGGACAACCACCTCCCGGATATGACGCCAACGCTAGGTGTGAATTCCACTCTGGCGCCCCCGGCCACAACATTGATAGTTGTAAAGCTTTCAAACACAAGGTACAAGACCTTGTTGATAGTAAGGCTATCAATTTCAATCAAGATGCGCCAAACGTGGATCAAAACCCCATGCCTAACCATGGTAGGGGTGGTGGTGTGAATGCCATTGTCAGTGAAGAAGGCCTGAACTTGGTTTCCAATGTGGAGAATCTGAAGACACCGTTAGGTTTTGTGAAGAACAAGTTGCTAGAGAGAGGGGTGTTCCCGGGCTGTAGAGAGGATTGTGAAGACTGTATGATTTGTCCCAAAGGATGTCAAAATCTGAAGAACCATATAAAATGCATGATGGATGATAGTCTATTGCAATTTGATAGAATCTGTGAGAAGAATGTTAAAGAGGTAGAAGATGAGGACGAGGTGGCCACCATCTCCATCCCGTACAAAACAATTACAATTTCTGCGCCTCCAACAAGGCCAACTATTATATTCACAAAGGTATGGCCTGTACCCTATGAGAGAATTGGAGTAATCCCTTGGAACTATGGGGCCGAGGTCTATTGCAATGGTCAGAAGCAGGAATTAAAGAATTCGCCCTTGGACTCGATTGATAATTTGGTGGGAACTGGAGGAATGACTCAAAGTGGAAGAGTGTTTGCACCTCCTGAGGCAAATGCAGACAGAACCGACAGAGGAAAAGGGAAAGTAGTGGTTGAAGAAAGTTCTCAGACTAGAGAAAAGGAATCCTTGCTAAAGGATACCGAGAAATTCAGACGTTTGATAAGGAAGAGTGACTACAAAATTGTGGATCACTTGCAATAGACTCCTTCAAAGATTTCCATCTTGTCGTTGCTATTGTGTTCTGAAGCTCACAGGAATGCTTTGCTCAGGGTTTTGAATAATGCTTATGTACCTCAAGAGATATCCGTGAATCAGTTGGAAGGAGTGGTGGCCCATGTCAATGCAGGTAACGGGTTGGGATTCACTGATCGTGATTTGACACCGAAAGGAAGAAACCACAACTTGGCTCTGCATATTTCACTTGAGTGCCGAGGAACAGTGATATCACACGTCCTTATCGATACAGGGTCGTCCTTGAATGTGTTGCCAAAGAAGGCATTGATGAAGATAGATCATTAGGGTCTTTATTATACGCCTAGCGATTTGATCGTGCGAGCCTTTGATGGGACCCGAAGATCTGTTTTTGGGGAGATAACTTTGCCTATCCAAGTAGGCCCAGAAGTGTTTGAAGTAGTTTTTTACATCATGGACATTCAGCCTGCCTATAGCTGCCTTCTAGGTCGGCCTTGGATACACTCAGTAGGAGATGTAACATTGACGTTGCACCAGAAGTTGAAGTACATGGTGGATGGGAATATTGTGACTGTTTGTGGAGAAGAAGACATCATGGTGAGCCATCTGTCCTTATTCAAGTATGTGGAGGTAGATGGTGAGATTCATGAAACATTGTGTCAGGCCTTTGAAACTGTTCAAATCAAGGAAAAGGCGTCGATCGAGGTCAAAACTCTAGAAGTTGCCATGTCATCATACAAGGAAGCCCAAGCTGTAGTAGAATCTGGGGTAGCACAAGGATGGGTGAAGGTGGTAAGCGTCTCCAACAAACAAGATAAGTTTGGATTAGGGTACAACCCGTATGCATCTTCTTCACAAGACGCTCCACGTTACAAAGGACCTCTTCAGTTCACTAGTGGTGGGGTGATATTTGAAAAAATCAATGCTGTATCTGACGAGGAAGAAGACAGCGACTGCGACATGGATGCGTGGATCAAGCTATGTGTCCCTGGCCAGGGTTTGAAGAACTGGACTGTGGAGGAAGTCATCTTTGTGACCTATGAAGAGTAATTGCTTTGTTTTGATTAATGTATCGCCCTATGATCTAGCCAGAGCATAGTGTTCTTTGTTTTGTAGGGGCCTTATCTGTTATGTGCACAAACAATTTTTTATCATTATCAATCAAAAAGGCGTCTTTTTCATTCAAAATTTTGCGATCCTTGTTTTTCTTGTTTTTATTTTCTAACAATAAAATGGCAATGTCATCTGTGTCTGTTTGTTTGCATATCATTTAAGCATAAAATCATCATCATTGCAGGTTACATATTTTAGATACCATCGACTCAGACTCGTCTATGACTCGGTGTGACTTTGACAATCCGATCTTTCAAGCAGAAGAAGAGATTGATGAAGACAAAGACTTGCCCGAAGAACTTGCCAGATTGTTAAGACAAGAGGAGAAGGTCATCCTACCTCATCAGGAGGAAGTTGAAGTCATCAACCTGGGAATTGAGGAAGATAAGAAGGAAATCAGAATAGGGGCCGCGTTGCAAAGTGATGTCAAGCGAAGACTGGTTGAGTTACTCTGAGAGTACAAGGATGTTTTTGCTTGGTCATATGAAGATATGCCTGGACTCGACACAGATATTGTAGTTCATCGCCTGCCTCTTCGAGAAGAGTGTCATCCTGTGAAGCAGAAATTGAGAAGAACCAGGCCAGATATGGCAGTGAAGATCAAAGAAGAAGTCCAGAAGCAGTTAGACGCTGGATTTCTTGCTGTGACAAACTATCCTCTGTGGGTTGCAAACATCGTGCCTGTGCCTAAGAAGGACGGCAAAGTCAGGATGTGTGTTGATTATAGGGACCTGAATAGAGCGGTCCCAAAGGACGATTTTCCACTCCCTCATATTGACGTGCTTGTTGATAACACCGCACAATTCTCAGTGTTTTCTTTCATGGATGGTTTTTGGGGTTACAATCAGATTAAGATGGCGCCAGAGGATATGGAGAAAACGACTTTCATCACGCCATGGGGGACGTTCTACTATAAAGTAATGCCTTTTGGTTTGAAGAACGCAAGGGCAACTTATCAACGAGCTATGGTGACTCTCTTTCATGATATGATTCATCATGATATTTAAGTATATGTCGACGATATGATTGCAAAGTCCCAAACGGAGGAGGGGCATCTGGTGAATCTTCTAAAGCTGTTTGAGAGATTGAGGAAATTCAAGTTGAGGCTGAATCCAAACAAGTGTACTTTCGGCGTACGGTGAAGAAAATTATTGGGGTTCATCGTCAATGAGAAAGGTATAGAGGTTGATCCTGCAAAGATCAAAGCAATTCAAGAAATGCCAGCACCGAAGACCGAGAAACAAGTTCGTGGTTTCTTAGGTAGATTGAACTACATCGCTCGGTTCATATCTCACCTCACAACCACTTGTGAGCCATTATTTAAGTTATTAAAGAAAGATCAAGCGGTCATTTGGAATGAGAATTGTCAGAAAGCGTTTGAGAAAATAAAAGAGTATTTGCAGGAGCCTCCAATACTAATGCCCCTGGTGGCTGGAAAACCGTTGATAATGTACTTAACAATTCTTGAGAATTCCATGGGTTGTGTTCTCGGTCAGCATGACGAGACTGGAAGAAAAGAGCATGCAATTTGTTACTTGAGTAAAAAGTTCACAGATTGTGAGTCCAGATACTCAATGTTGGAGAAAACTTGTTGTGCACTCGCTTGGGCCGCCAAACGCCTAAGGCAGTATATGCTAAACCATACAACCATGTTAATTTCAAAGATGGATCTGATTAAGAATGTATTTGAAAAGCAAGCACTGTCAGGAAGGATTGCTAGATGACAGATGGTTCTGACAGAATACGACATTCAGTATGTGTCTCAGAAAGCTATTAAAGGAAGTGTCATGTCAGAGTATCTCGCAGAACAACCAATTGACGACTACCAGCTAATGAAGTTTGATTTTCCCGACGAAGACATTATGTACTTAAAGATCAAAGATTGTGATGAGCCACTACCAAATGAAGGTCCTGAGTTGGGTTCCCAGTGGAAATTGATCTTTGACGGTGCTGTTAACTCCTACGACAATGGAATTGGGGCAATCATTGCAACCCCCCATGGGACGCATATACCCTTCACTGCCAGGTTGACATTTCCCTGTACAAACAACGAGGCCGAATACGAAGCATGTATCATGGGTATCGAGGAAGCAATCGATTTGAGAATCAAGAATCTTGATGTCTATGGTGATTCAGCTTTAGTGGTCAACCATATCAAAGGAGAATGGGAGACGCGCCAACCAAATATGATCCCTTATATGAACTATGCAAGAAGATTGTTGCCTTTCTTCGAGCATGTGGAGTTTCACCACGTGCTGAGAGCATAAAATCAGATGGCAGATGCCTTGGCTACTTTATCCTCAATGTACAAAGTGAATTTCGGGAACGATGCACCAGGAATTGTTATCTCGCGCCTCGATAGACCAGCATTTGTTTTTGCAATAGAAGAAGCTTCTGATGGTAAGCCATGGTATTACGACATCCAGAACTTTCTCAAGAATCAAGAGTATCCGACCGGGGCATCCAGTCGAGATAAGAAGACCTTGAGGAGATGCTGGTAACTTCTATTTGAATCTAGACGATGTACTATATCGAAGGAACTTTGACTTGGTGCTGCTAAGATGTGTGGACGAAAAAGAAACGAATTTGCTTATGGAAGAGGTCCACGAGGGAGCCTTTGGAACGCATGCATGTGGACATGCCTTGTCTCGAAATTTGTTGAGAGCAGGGGATTATTGGTTAACTACGGAGTCTGATTGCTTCAAGTACGCCAAGAAATGCCACAAGTTTCAGATTTATGCCGACAAGATTCATGTGCCGCCGTGTCCTTTGAATGTCATGTCATCTCCATAGCCTTTCTCCATGTGGGGCATCGATATGATTGGCAAGATCGAGCCAACTGCGTCCAATGGGCATCGTTTCATCTTAGTGGGCGATTGACTATTTCACCAAATGGGTCAAAGCAGCTTCCTATGCTAATATCACAAAGCAAGTTATAGCCCGGTTCATAAAAAAGGACATCATCTGCCGCAATGGGATACCTGAAAGGATCATTACTGATAACGGTTCCAATCTGAATAACAAGATGATGAAGGAGTTGTGCCAGAACTTTAAAATTGAGCATCACAACTCGTCTCCTTATCAACGGAAGATGAATGGAACCGTGGAAGCAGCCAACAAAAACATAAATAAGATAGTGCAGAAGATTGTTGTAACTTACAAAGATTGGCACGAGATTGTTGTAACTCCTTTCTCGTTGGTGTATGGTATGGAAGCTGTCCTACCATTAGAGGTCGAGATACCTTCCTTGAGACTTCTGGCTGGCGTCAAACTAGATGAAGCGGAATGGGTGAAGAATAGGTTGAATTAGCTCAGTCTGATGGATGAGAAAAAGGTTGGCGTCCATCGCATATGGTCGTCTATAGCAAAGCAGGATGAAGAAAGCCTTCGATAAAAAGATACGTCCTCGAAGCTTTCAGGCAGGTGATTTGGTGTTAAAACGGATTCTCCCACCACAAAATGATCACAGGGGCAAATGGACTCCCAATTATGAAGGTCCGTATGTTGTGAGCAAAGTCTTCTCTGGAGGAGCCTTGCTACTTTCAACCATGGATGGTGAAGATTTTACGTCCCCCGTGAATGCGGACGCAGTTAAAAAATACTTTGCATAAATAGACCCGCTGGAAAGAAAAAGAAAATCCAGGCAAGAATGGGGCATCCCGGCGAACCATAAAAAGATAGGTTCAGGCAAAAATTAGGGATAAAAAGAAAAGATGTAAACCCGCAAAGTCGAAAACCTGAAAAGGAGGCTTTGGAAAAAATGGGTATCCCGGTGAATCGAAAACCTACAAGGGCGATTCAGGAAAAAGTTAGGGACTTGAAAAGCAAACGACTGCGGTTCGCGCATAGATCTTCAAAGCATAGTGGATTATGGGATGACTCGAGAATCATCTGTCCAAAACAATCTCTTCAGAAGACGAAGCATCGGAAAGGCGTCGAAGTCACGCGAGTCATAGTTGATTTGTTCTATGATGGTTGTCTGTGCCACATTGCCGACATTTTTGTATATTCTTGTGCATTTCTGTATTTTTCTTACGCAGCTTTCTCATTTCAGGAGTTGTGTCCCCTTTGTAAATCTGCCTATTTACAGGCTATCTGCCAATAAAACATACTATTCAAAAAAACCTTCGTCTTTGATTCAGCTTTTACTATTTTGTTTGTGAAAGACGCCTGATGTTTTTGATAAAACCTTGCATGCATAACTTTGTGGGCTCTGCCAACCATAATCAAAACATTGTTTTTGCTTGAATAATGTCACAGGTGATAAGTAAGGTGACGTTTGCTACACAAAACATATTTTCTTGTTTGTCACTTGCAGGACACTCATCCTCAAAACTTTTTCAGAGGTCTCTCATCTAAAGGAAACGTGCAAGCTAAACGTGTTCACTTCCCCCAACGGTTTGAAACTTCATATGTTTAAGGTTATCCTCAGCAGGTTGAGATGGATGTCTCCAGCAGAGTAGGATCATTTCCGACAGGTAGATGTGGATGTATCCCCAGCAGTGGAATGGATGCAGAATTTTGTCTTCCCCACAAAGCCTGAATAATTAGCTCCTGTCCCCTCAGATTCCAGGACGTTGTTTCATTTCCCTAAGCAGAGGTCGATGTTGTTGAGTGTTGTTCTCATTTTCCCTAAGCAGAGGTCGATGGCGATTCCCTCCTTACCTAATCCCCAGCCAAGTCAGTGGGTTGGTTTTCTCCCCCGAGATTGTTTATTCTCCATCCTCAGCAGAGTTTGATTTTGATCCCCAACGGAGTGGATTTCTGCTTAACAGAGCAGTTTTACCCAGAAGCTTTCTCAAAAGCCATTCAAGGCTTGTCTTCTCCAGCATGATTTTGTTTGCACTAGACGTGCCTAGTTTTCCCTCCAGCGGAGTTGTTTTCCTCTCTTCAACATTTATTTGGTTGATGTGGTTCCTTTGCATTTGCATCGTGCATAACATCCTCCCAAACGCGTAGCATTTCCATTTCGTATGGAGCATTACGCCATCTTCAAACATATGCATGTGAAACATAAGCCATGTCATTATCTCTTTGTTTCAGGTGAATCTCGTAGATGATTAGTATCTTTACCCGTGTGTTGGCTAGACTCCGGCTCATGCTTTTTTTCCCCAACGGAGTTCTTTTGTGATTATCACCAGTGGATGATCCTAATTTCGTTTGGATCCTGATGCCCGCTTTAATTTGGCGAAAGTTGGCGGCGATGTCAAGTAATTCGGTTTTTCAACGGCGATGTTAGATATTTGTTTTGACGGAAAAGTTAGACTGTTGAAGAGTTGACGGCGAAGTCAAATGGTATTGAGAAGTTGACGGCGAAGTCAGATTATGTTGAGAAATGATGGCGAAGTCAAGTGTTTTTAAGAATGGACGGCGAAGTCAAGTTGTTTTAAGAGTTGACGGCAAAGTCAGGTTATTTTAGAAGTTGACGGCGAAGTCAAATTATTTTGAGAAATGACGGCGAAGTCAAGACTATTTTAAGAATGGACAGCGAAGTCAAATTATTTTGAGAAAGGACGGCGAAGTCAGATTATTTTGAGGATTGACGGCGAAGTCTAGTTGTTTTAAGAATGGACAACAAAGTCAGGTTATTTTGGAAGTTGACGGCAAAGTCGGATGGTTTTGAGGATTGACGGCGAGGTCAGGTGTTTTACCAATTTTGTGCAGAAAAGGACGGCGAAGTCAAGTGTTTTACAGATTTAATATGGAATCCTGACAGCGAAGTCAAATTGTTTTGATGAATGACGGCAAGGTCATATGTTTACTGGGATGGTGACTGATGGCGAAGTCAGATATTCTACTTGATACAGGCTCCTAACGGTGATGTTGGAGGTTTCTTTCTGCGGTCGGCAAATTTACGGGTTCCTTGGTATTCAACTGTGTTTTACCTTGATGGTGTGAAATTCGTTCGCTTTCCATTCATTCAGGTGTAAGTCGTTTGAACAGGGGCAGCTGTTGTACCCTAAAATTTGCCCAACCTTTCCTTTACTTGGTTTATGTTTCATTTGTTTTAGCATATTGCATTGCATAGCATTTTTCATTTTTACAGGGGATCAAGATATGTGTGAGCAACAAGAGATATGTGCCAAAGGTTCTAAACCTAATCAAGAGGTTGTATTCAAGTCAACAAGAAGGTTATCATCATCAGAGACAAGGCCAAGCCCTTTGGATAAGCATATAAGTGTATGTGGTTCACCTCATGTCTAGGAGGCCATTTAAAGGTCACCTGAGGATCCCAAGCTCATGGTCATGAGGGGAGATTTTCATTTAAGCTCATTGGAGGCCTTGAGAGTCATTGTGGAGTTCATTCAAGTGTTTATGACAAGTGTGAAGAGCTACAGTTGAAGTTGGTGCAATTAGGGTTTTCATCTAGTCAACCCTAAGTCAATTGTGAGATTAAAGGAGATTAAGACTCAATTCCAAGTATTTATGATAAAGGAATGTTATGTTAAGGCACATGGGATATCATTTCAAGATCAATTTATCAAGAAGCAAGAGTATGAGGAGTGACTGAATTAGGGTTCTCAGGGTAAAATCCCCTGTTTAGTGCCTAACTTCAAGACCACCTATCTCAAGATACAAGTCTCATCTCAACTTTTGGCCAACATGAAAGTTGTAGAACATGTTCTTAGCTTTCCAAAAAGTACTATAAGTCTTTCGTCTGATTTGTAGAACTCAAGTTATGAGGCTTGCAAGACAGGGGTATTTTGGGAAAGTAAGATTACAGGTCATTTTCATTATAAGTCCATTTCACCACTTTGCACACTTCAAATGAAAATATTTCCAACATCAAACTTGCTCCAAATGGGGTCATTTGAATTGTCTAACCTCAAGGTATCAAAGATTGGGCTTGGATTGAAGAATCCCCAATGCAATTTCCATAAAAAAAGGCTTTAAAAAGGGAAATTCATAATTAATTCATGTGAAGACATTTTGGATCAACTTTATGCATTTTTTGAGTACAAATGACATTCCAAATACAATGTCAATCTTGGATGTGGAGTTTGAACTCAAATTAATGGCCATTTTCACACTTACTTCAAGAATAAGTAACATATCAAAAACACACCATAAGGCCAAACCAAGGGGCAATCCTCAGCCCTTGGATCAGCATTGACATTATGCAAGTCAGCCATGCCTTCTTGACAGCTTGGAAAGGACAAATTCGTGTACTTGGAAAGTGGGAAAAGTTTGAAAAAGTGAAAATTGGTTTGGGCTTAAGGAGCTGTCATTGGGCCTCCTCTTGATCTGAATCCAACATACTTAAGCTTAGGAACATTTCCAAGTCCTCAGAAGTGAATTTGGTGAGAGAAAGAGCAAGAACAGTTTGACAAAAGTGACGGTGAGAGTGAAAATCATTTTTTACATTTCATTGAGTTTCAACCATTTTTAAACATCCAAAAACATTCCTTAAGTTGATTAGAACGTTTGTGGGCATTTTATTGCAAGCTTTGATAACACACTGAGCTGTGTAGAAGCTCTTTTATTTGGTTAGTTACTTCTTTTTTTCTCTCTATTCAAGAAACTATTTCGTGCCATTTTTGCATATTATTGAACCTCTTGATATGTGGATGGATTCTAGTATGTTTTGGTTTCCATTTGTGAACATTTTTGTTTGAGCTCGTTTTTCATTTCTCTTCGTTTTTCTTTATTCAAGCTTTATTTTTGAAAACCAATGGCAGACTCTTACTCCCTGTGACGCGTAGATGAGTTTTGATATAATTTTTTTTTTATTTTGGTTAACATTTGGGTGACCTGCTTTCTTGGTGGTGGCCGGACGAGAGGTAGGGGATGACCGGAGGTCATTCCGGCCGGCATCTGTTTTCCCTCTCTTTGTAGAGGTTAAAGACGACTACGTGGCTCGTCCGTGGGCGTTGGATCTCATTTATTTGGTTTTTGTTGGTCCAGATTAAGAAACATCATGTACCACTCTTGTTCACACACACACAATCCGTTTTAAAAACTCATTAATTGACTTGGCATGATGAGGTCTGTTGGATTGGCATACCATTTGATCAAATGGTTCTTGATGATTTCCACCATACGCCTCCTTTGACCAGCCACATACAAGTCACCAGATTTTTTTTATTTTTTTTTATTTTCTGGTCTGGGATTAAGAAAACGCTTGCTACCAACACCCCCTGCTGGGTCCATTATGCATTTTGAACTGTTTTTTTCTTACTATCTGCACCCACCCCCTTTGTTTATTTATTTTTATTTTCTTTTTATTTTATTTTATTTTTGCATCTGTTTAGAAATTAAGTCATTAAAAATACTTCCAATGACCACAAAATTCCACAAAAATACATTTCGGATTTGTTGAGATGTCCTCTTATTTTTAGAAATTTTTATTTTATTTTATGATTTATTTTTCATTTTAAAAAGGGATTTACCATTGGAAGTGTCTTTCTTGACTTGATTTTTAACATGTTTTGTTCTTGAATTTATTTCTCTCATGTACCTTTGATCCAATGAATAAGATTCAATCCTCATATCAATGATGAGTTGAGGAATTTTTGAGTACCATTTTTCCCCTGACTTGTTGACTTTTGAGTTGACTTTTGTTGCCTTACATTTGACCCTATGCAATCCTCCTTCACAATGGAGCACCCTTGTGAATCAATTTCTATGGTGATGTTGTGAAGGGAATTTGATTGAGTTCTTTTGGCCTCTGATTTCTAATACATTTATGGTCTTCTTGCATTTTATTTGATAATTTTTGGATCATTTTCCTATTTTTAGAGTATCTTGCAAGTCAAGCTATTCAAAGGAAGGTCCATACAAACATGTTGACCTAGTTTGCTTTGGATATGACATTTTTGGATCCTTTGAGCCTTCAATGCCTTTTTACTCATGTTGATAACATGTTAAGGATGATGCTTGTTAATTTTTAGGTCATTATATTGTGTTTAGCTTGTTCTTTTGGTTGCTTACTTTTGAGATTTCAATTAGGGTTTTTTTGTGGAACATGTGTGCTTCCCTTTGGGAATTGACTTGCACTCCTTTGTGCTTTGTTTTGCTTTGGCCTTTGAGAGCTTTTAGTTTATTTCCCTTGCTGTCCAATGACCTAGGAGTATCATTTAAGGTGGTTTGGTCTCTCCTTTGGAGGTACTTGAAGCATACCTAAAATGAGGGAATCCTTGAGGACATTGCTTGGTGTTTTCTTTGTGTTTCTTTGTATTTTGATTGTGATGCTCATGGTTGAGTGTCTATATGAGTTCCTTGCTGTCCTCATATGATCTCCCATCCTCACTTTGTTTTAGGTTTTGTTTACCCTTCATTTGTGTTTGGTTTTGTCCTTATGGTTGATGTTGCTTGGTTTAGGCCATTTCATCCCGTTTTAGTGCACCTGTGTTTTTCTTTTGGTGCATTTTCTTGTCATTTCTTCTCTTGCATATTTCATATTTTTGTTTGAGGTTGAGATGAGCTTGTGGTGGTCTTTTCCCCACACAAATTTCCTCCCTTATTCCACGTTTGCATTCTTACATTGTTTATGTTGTTCTTGTTTCCTCTGTTGTCTCTTTTCCCTTAGGACCTCTAATCTCTCTTGTTCAAGAGAGGTTATGATAGACATTAGGATCATAACCATGTATGACAACATTAGGATAATTTCATTTCCCTTTCATCCCAACTTTAGGAGCATTATGCATGACAACTTTAGGGTCCAGTTTCCCCTTAGTTTGTGTCTTTCTTTTCTCATCTCCTAAACAATCCAAAACATCTAATAAAGGTTAATGAATATTGTACGTTACGAGCCTCAAGTTACTTGGGAAATGGGTGTTGAAGGGTTTCCTTTCAATGGCTTGATTGTTTAGTATAGCACCCTTTGGGTGATATGCGACGCTAAGTCATAGTCTCTAGTGCGATATGAATTGCAAACCGTTCAAAAACACTTCTTCTCTAAAAAACACAAAAACACTTCAAACCTTTTTCACCCTTTGGGGTTCTTAATCAAGTAAAATCATTTTCATAACAAGAGTGTTGTTAACTTTTACTTCTACCGCAAAAGATAACACCTAAGTCTCCCATGCTCGAGCTGCATACACCAACTGCTAGAATTACTTGTTAACCCTACTCGTTTAAAAATAGATGAACAAACCGGTGCTCCCCGTTAATCCGAACTATGTGTGCTCTGATCTTTCATACCAGATGAAAGTACATAGGCACAAGACACGATGTCTTGGCGAGCAACCTTCCCCCCTTTTCACCTGTAGTTAGTCGAACTATGTTGACTCCGACTTCTCATTTCAGATGAGATACGTAGGCACAAGGATGGAGTTAATCAATAATATCATCTACGCATGTAAGTAAAATAACTTTTCTATGCTAATTTATATGATTTCTTCTTTAGAAAGTAATCATATTTGAGTCTTGTTGAATGTCTTTCTCGAGGAAGAAAGATCCTAGTGTAATAACATGTGATTGTGTGAATGTCAGGTTCGATTGTCGATGAGGAAAAGGAAGAAAGATACAACCAAAGTTATAATACTTCATCACACACACAGACTTCAAACAAATATCCATTGAACTATGGAACATGCATGACCTTCTTATCTTTGTTGAATGGTTGTTTTAAAGTAACAAGTATGTCAAATTTTTTTGATTTATTACTCTCCTTTTTTACATTCGAGCAAAGCAAGTGATGAATGAACTGATTCAGCACGCTTCTTTGTATAAGTATGATTTTACAGGACCAAGTCCTCATATTGAAGAGTATGGTGACGATGATGATGACGAAACAGGTAAAATAAAGAGCAAAGCAGAAAAAGAAGCTGTTGAGAAAAGAAGAGTGATGTCACCTATTTTAATTGCAGCAAAAATGTGAGTAACAGAAATGATTGAGAAGATTCTAGATATGTATCCTGTGGCTATTCATGATGTGGATTTTCAGAACAAGAATGTTGTTTTGTTGGCCATAGAGAATAGGTAACCTCATGTGTATAGTATGTTAAATAAGAGAAGTGTAATCAAATAAACTGCGTTTCGTCAAGTCGATAGCAATGGTAAAAGTGCATTGCACCTTGCTGCTACTTATAGGAGGTTTCGACCTTGGCGTGTACCTGGTGCTGCAATGCAAATGCAGTGGGAATACAAATGGTATAAGGTAAATAATATTAAGTTCTTCATAGTTATTCTAATGATTTAGAGATCTTCAGAAACTAGCAATTGATCATGTCAAGTTACTAATGATGTTTTTGTTTTTCAGGTTGTTAAGGACTCCATGCCACCTAATTTCTATGAACGTTATAATAAGGATGGGAAAACAGCTAAACAAGTTTTTATTGATACTCATGGACAGCTTGCAAAATAAGGTAGTAAATGGCTCACAAAAACCTCAGAATCATGTTCAGTGGTAGCAGCACTTGTTGCATCAGTTGCATTCACAGCCTCAACAGCTATCCCAAGTGGTCCTGATCAAGAATCTGGTATACTGTCGCTTTCGCGAAAATAAGGTGCCGGAAAAACAGAAGAGTCGCCACCTTTCGTTATTTATCCCTCGGAACGGGAAAGGAAACGATCGGAAAAACCTGACGAAAAGGTATAAGACAAGGTCATCGCAACCGTTATCTGGGTTCGGGAGTCGGTTACGCAAGGGGAAGGTATTAGCACCCCTCACGTCCATCTTACTCGATGGGATCCACGCTTGTTGTGTTTACTGGATGAGTTGTTTTATCTATCTACCTATCAAGGCTGGCTTAAACAGAAAAGAAAAATGACTCGGCAAAGCGTCGCGCTTTATGCCTACGTATTCTCATCAGAGAATGAGAAATCAGAGTAAACGTAGTTCGGCCTACTACGGGTTACGGGAAAGGTGGCTCGCCAATACATCAGTATTGTGCCTACGCACTCTCAACAGGAATGAGAGATCAGAGCATACGTAGTTCGGGATACTACAGATTATGGGAATTCAGATTCATCTATTTTATCGAGTAGGGTTAAATAGCAGTTCCAGCAGTTAGGGACAAAGCCTGTTTGCGGTAGAACTAGGAGTTAACAACACTCTTTTCTTCAGAAAAGCCTTCCTTTGAATTATGGGCCCACGGGGCAAAAAGATTTGAAGTTTGTTTTCTGTCTTTTACGAAAGAACTATTTTTTATTGTGTTTGCAATTTCAATCGCACTAAAGACTATGACCTGAGAGTGAAGGCGTCGCATGTCACCCAAGGGGTGCCATACTAAACATCCAGACTGTTGAAAAGAAGCTCTCCAACAATCCTTTCTCAGATAGCTTAAGGCTCGTAACGTACGAAAGAAATCATTCATGATTACTGTATCTTAAACTGTTTTGAGATGAGAAGAGAACAGGCTCAACTACGGGGAGACTATCAAGTCCTAATGTTGTCATGCCAAGGATTCATCCTATGGTTGAAGTTTGAAACAGGGAACTCCTAGAAGTTATCATGCATAGGTTTCAACCTAAAGTTCTATCATCACTTCCTTATCAAAGGAAATGAGAGTCCTAAGGGATCATGTCAATGATAAACAGAAATAGATAAAGCATCAGCTTAAACAGTAAACAGATATACAGTAGACGACTGTAAAATGCATGCAATCCAAGTGAGGGAGGAAATGTGTGTGGGGCCGCAGCCTCCACAAGCTCATCTCAACCTCAAGCCAGATATGAATAACTGCAATCATACAGAAGAAATAACATGCTGTCAAGCAAAATAGAATAAACTGAAATCCTACAGTAAAAATAACATGCTATCAAGCAAACTAACCACATGGGCAAGGGAGCAGGGCTCCACCGAATACCCGCAAGCAAAGCCATATAGTAACAATACAAGCAGAGGGAGCAACTCAACCTCTAGTGCAATCGTGCCCCTAGCTTAAAGTCAGTCTAATCATGGACTTATTCTAATGCATCAAGTAAGTCAAACAAGGCACATCAGCACAGAAAAGAAAACAGACAGGAAAGAAAGCAGATCAACCCCTCTTCTTTCTCAATTCCAAGCTTCAGCTCTTCTGACATCAATCCAGTCTTCAGACTTCAGCCACCCTTCAAGGCTACCATCTCTCATGACAAATATCAATTTTCTTCTCCAGGTTTCAACCCTTCAACATAAGTTTCAACTTATCTTCACTTCTCCAAGCTTCAGCTCTCCAGTCAATTCCACCTTCAGGCTTCACTCTTAACTACAAGTATCAACTTGATTCCTTCAGGCTCTCAATGCATCAATGTAAGCATCAACTCATCTTTTATTCCTCAAGCCTCAGCTCTACACTCAATCTTAATTGAATCTCCTTCACAAGTATCAACTCAGTCTTCAAGCTTCAGCTCTCCTTGCTTTACCAGTATCAACTTGGTCTTCTCCTCTTACAAGCTTCAGCTTCTCAGAGTAGTCTTCAATCATCTGGAAGTGTCAACTTCATCCTTCAATTCTCTCCAAGCAAGGAACTCCTCACTCTTCATTCCATCTCCATTGGATCTTCAAGTATCAACCTGTTCTTCTTGCTCTTCAAGCTTCAGCTGCAATGGCACTGCTCAAGAAATCATCCTCTTCCACACTCTTCAGTGAAGTCCTCATCTTCAAACTCAAGTCTAACATCTTTCAAGATACACAAACCAGAAGACAATTGATTTAACAGGATGAGTGGCAATGATAAACAGCTTACTGACAACCAAAGGAAGCCTGTAAGGGTTCACCATTATGAGAGACTGGTTCCCTCAAAGTTCTACTTCCCAGATAAAGCCACTCATCCCTCCAAAGGAGGGATGTGAATATCTGAGAAGGACTGTTAGTCATTGGGAGGAATGGAAGCACAAGATGCTTTCCATGTTTGTGAAAAAAATCATTCTAACTACAAGGCTCTCCCTATGTTCCCAATCTCCTAAACCTTCATCAGACACCATCAGGCACAGACAAATCCAAAGCTCCAAGCAACTTCAAGCAACTTCAAGCATCCTCACCTTGTCTTCAACTTGTCTTCAATCTCAACCAAAGGCAAACCAAGCACAAACCCTAATCTAAGGGGACTAAGGAAGTTAAACTAGTTGAATTAGTAAGTTAGGATCACCTAAAACCTAGCACTAAAGTTAGTCCTAACTAAAATACTAAAATCAATTGTAAAATCCTACAAAAATTACTATGGGAACCTAGGTCAATCATGACTCTACCACATTAATTTCAGAGATCAAACCATCAAATTAGACCTAGAAATAAATTATACATTACAAGGTATCAAACCTAAACCCTAAAAGGAAGCATCTAAATATCAATCTAGAAAGCACACCTATTTTCATCACAAAAATGTGAGAAAAATTCTATGCGATCATACATGTCTAACCTAATCACACATAAAAAATTAGGCTCAAAATTATCACCATGAGATCACACAAAAATCCACAAAAATATGCATCAAACATAATCATTTTAATATCAATTAAAATATAAAATTCCCATTAAATCATAAATTACATGAGTAGAATGCAAAAAAGAATGGGTTTAATTGGATTAATTGGATTAATTTTCATTAAATCAGAAATTCCCATTAAATCAGAAATTCCCATTAAATCAGAAATTCCCATTAAATCAGAAATTCCCATTAAAATATAATAGACACAATCATGAGTAGAATGCAAAAAGAATGGGTTTAATTGGATTAATTTTCAATTTTATATGAATTTTACAAGAACCATGAACAAAATGAAAATTAAAAGAAAATCAAACAAAAATAATAACACGCGCGGTGCAAATAGTAATCAGAATTAGTTAAAATCATGGGTTGGGCCATCAGGGGGGTGTGGATATCACTTAGTTCACTAAGCCCAAAACCAGCTAGTAAGTGAAACGCAGCGTTTCACTTACTCAGATCCTTCACAATTGAACTTTAAAATGTGGCCCTTGGATCAGCCTCAAAGTCCAAGTCAAACCCTCATCCAATGGTGCAAACATCATCTTCAACCTTTCAAACATCTGAGCTTTGCGCCCAGCTCCGGCCACCACCGGTGGAGCTCCGGTCATCACCTTCAACCCTAGTTCTCTCTAGGAGCCTCTATTGCAAATGGTCAAAACATGAAACTCATCCCAAATCTTGCCACGAATTCAACCATACCCTTAGATTCCTCTGAAACCTCAAGATTCACCATATCCCAATCTCAACCGAAAATGGCAATTCACCTAATTTGTCTCTAATTCTCCAATTAACTATCTGGAATCCATCCTACACCATTCTACAATAAATCTAACACCTTAATTCAACCTAATTCTACCTAAATCATGCTATAGGAAGAAAGGTACCAACCTGAGAATCTTGGTTGAACAGATGCCTTAAACCTCCAATTCAAGCTTTACAATCTTGCAGACACGATCAATGAACCTCCTCCTTGCTTTTGTATGTAAAAGAACCAGTTGAAAGTGCTTGAATCTTGAAACCCGATGGTGAGTTGCAGGTGGAGAAATTCACTTGCTCAGACACGATTTAGCAACCAATTCTTCTTGAAAATGATCTGGAATCACTCCTTGACATCCATGGAAGAAGTATCAATCAAGAAAATGGATGGAGAATGAGGAATTTGGTGAAACCGGTTTCAATTGCAATCCAAGAAAACTCAATCTCAAGCTATGCTCTCTCCTTCAATGATTACCAACCTCTGCAATGGATCAACTCTATTCCTTATATAGATGAAGTTTGGATGATCTAGAACCCTCTAGATCCTTCTAATGAGAATTTCCACTTCTCATGTCATGAGATTTTCAACCATGTGCCATGCTATGTGTAATTCTGTTTGCAGCTTGAAACCAATCCCTTTATCTTCCAATTTCTCCCCTAGTGACATTTTGAGAGTGTTTAGCTTGCCAAGGGCCTTGCTCATGCCTTGGTTTTAGGTTATGCACATGTTACTTAATATGCAAGCAACTGCTTTTCAAAGCAAGTCCACAATTTAGACCCCAAATCAAAAATGTGGCTAAACCAATGTTCTTAAAATGTTTTCTAGAGTCAAAATGATATATTACATGCCATGGTTTGGATGTGTAGGTTGAAAGTATCAATTTCCAACTTTGGTTTATTTAACTTATGCCCTCATTTTAGGTCATTTTTGCAACTTTGAGCTACAAGCCTTTCCAACATCTCATGACCTCCTTAATAGCCTTAAAACATCATTTTGAACAAGTTTGATGTTAAAGATTTTTCCATTTGAAGCATGGAAATAGGAGTTATGGTCTTATACTTGAAATGACCTGTAATCTCCAAATGACCAAAATGCCCTTGACTTGTCAAAGCCATAACTTGAGTTCTACAAATCCACTCAAGGACTTCTAGTACTCTCTAGAAAGCTAAGAAGATAAGGAACAACATTCATGTTGACCAAAAGTTCATAGGAATCATCCTTCTTGGGAAAACGTTTGATGCAAGTTGGGTAACTTTCAAGGCCCCAGATTCACATACCTCAGATGACCTGTAACTTGTCAAATTCATAACTTGAGTTTTATAAATCCTATCAAGGACTTCTAGTACTCAAATTAAAGCTAAGAATAAGCTCTACAACATTCATGTTGGGGGCAAGATGATATGACAATCACATATTGGGCTAAACTGCCTTGAAGATAGGGGTCAAACTAGGAGATTTTACACTGTCAAGCCTTAGAAACCCTAGCTTGAAACTTCTCAAACTCTTCAATCATGATGATTTAACCTTGGAATCATCCTTATAGAATCTCAATGCATCAATCCATGATCACATGGCTCTTGAATTAGGTCTCAACCCTCTCCAAATCATCAGTTGACCTAGGGTTGACCCAGTCAAACCCTACTTATACCATTCATGGCTGGGTCTTCTTAGTCTTGCACAATGTCCTGTATAGGCTTCATGATGGCTTTCAAGACATCTCATAAGCTCTCTCAAGGCTTCAAGTCCACATTCTTGGCTTCAGAATCATCTGAGGAGCTTCCCACAACTCTCAAGTTAGGAGGCACACAACCTTGGTTTCAACCACTCTCTCTGAGGATCTTCTAACTTCTCTGACAAAGATATCTACCCTTGAACACTTGAATAACCTTCTTGTCTAGCTTCATAGTCTTGTATAGCTCTTGATCGGTAATCATACCTCTTGATCTCCTGCTCACATGTCAATGAAATGCAAATGATAATGCTAATGTGAATGAAATGCAACATAAGCTAGGTAAAGAAATGTTGGTCAAATTTTGGAGTGCAACATATACCACTACTGCTAAAAAAGCCTTCATTCAAACTCTATGTTGTAGCATCAATTTTTGCGCTTTGCTCCTCTGTTACTGCCCTTATTCTGTTTCTTTCGATACTGACGTCTTGGTTTCAAGAAAAGGATTTTGTTGACTTTTACAATTTGACTTTAGCCTCGGTTAGGCCAAAGCTAAATATTTTGTTGACTTAAAGTTTGAA
This sequence comes from Lathyrus sativus, assembly GCA_963859935.3. Classification (NCBI taxonomy): domain Eukaryota; kingdom Viridiplantae; phylum Streptophyta; class Magnoliopsida; order Fabales; family Fabaceae; genus Lathyrus; species Lathyrus sativus. The sequence goes on along the minus strand of OZ012740.1, from coordinate 279,099,274 downwards.
CTTAGCCTCGAAAAAGTCGAGGCAAAATGTTCCTTTAGCCTCGACCAGGACCAAGGCTAAATATTATGTGAGCTAATGGAGTTTGACTTTAGCCTCGGTCAGGCCCAGGCTATTTTTTGTTTTTTGACACGGCTTCGCCGAGGCTAAAGTAGACACGGCTAAACCGAGGCTAAATTAGACACGGCTGGACCAAGGCTACTGTAGACACGGCTCTTCTTGGCCGAGGATAAATGCTAGCTTCGATCGTTTTAGCCTATCCCCGACACCGACGCTACACCGAGGCTAATTGGCTAGTAGCGGCGGTTTTTTGCCTTATAGTGTCGGAAAATGGCCGAGGCTAAATACAACATTTCTAGTAGTGAGGGAACAACACCAACCCATATATCAATAGAGAGAAAATTGCTTCAAATGCGTTCATACTGCCCTCGTTGGCAAGGTAAGTGTAGCGGGGAAATTCGTGAGTCTAAGCTACTAATTAAATTAACTCAAAAATACAAGAGTCGCCACCGCACTTTTATTTTATCCAAAAAAGGAAAGGAAAAAGAGCGAACAAAACCAAAGAGTTCTAAAACAAGAATAAAAAAATAGAGATCTGGGTAAGGGCATTGGTTACGCAATAGGAAGGTGTAAGCACCCAAAACGTATATAGTACTCTATAGGAGCCCTTTGAAATATCTACGCTTTTTGGTTTGAAAAAAATGTTTGTTTGAAAAGAGATTAGGGAGATGAGAAAATAATTATTTTAAAGATTTTTGTGTTTGGAGAGACTTATCGCCTCATGCCTACGTACCCACAAAGTTCAATATAGGATTAAAACCTCGTAGTTCATGGTACAAGTAACAAAATTGTTTTGGTTTTGATTGATTTTAAATGTAAAGACAAGTCGTCACTTTAAGGAGAAAACTATGACTAGTCACCCACAAGTATAAGTCAAAATTTGCATAACCTAAAGATGAAGGACTTTTCTTGTATTATAAAGAAGTCTATCACTCAACATCTAAGTGGAAAATGTCAACATCTTAATACTACGGATAATAGGAGAATTATATCTCTACTATGGAAATCACTCATGTCTAAACTTTAAGAAAAGTTTTAAAATGAAAAGTGCGCAAAGGCACAAAGAGTTTGAATGAGGTAAAGTGTTTTTTATATCTTTTGAAATTGGTTAAAATATGATTAACATTGATTGAAATTTATTAAGAAAAACAAAGTTTGAAAATCACTTGACAAAAGTCAAGATTTTATTGTGAAAGCAGTTTTAAGTTTGAAAGCAAGAAAGTTTTTGAAAAAGGGAGGAGATTTTGAAATTTTAAGAAGGGGAGAAGATGAAGTGACTACCCTGGAAAGCAAAATAAAAGTTAGAGATAAGATGGATCTAACCAATTTGTAGCACACTCCATAGCAAGCCAAATAAGAATTTCATCCATCTTGAAGCATAGCAAAATAAAAACAATCAACACCAATAGAACACAACTTGCAAGATCTAAAGATCAAGCAACAAGAATCAATAATGGATCACATTGTGGAAGATGAATCAAGAACAACAATGTTGGATCAAGAAATTACCACTCCAAATCTAGAAATTCTTAAAATTATCTCCATAAACCATACTTCAAAGCTTTGATCTACTAGAATTGATGATGAAAAAGTGAATGGATGAAGGTTTAGCTCAAAGATCTGTAAGTTCTAATGATGAACTTACTAACATTCAGAGCAATAAAAAGCTTTGGTGAATTTGGTAATTGGAGAAAATTGAGAGTCAAGAAAGAGTTTTACAAGGTGATTTTGGCTATCAAAAGCTTATCAAATGAGAGAAACTAGGCCTCTATTTATAGGATTTAGGCTTGGAAAACTTGGTGGATTGGGATTTAGTTTGGAATCAAAATTAGGCTTGGAATTTGAATTTGGAGGGAAATTAATGATCAAGTGGTGATTAGTGAAGGTGTATGGAAGAAATTAATTATGATGAGGTAGGGGATTTAAAATGAAGTGATCTAGAATATTCTCATGTTGCAACATTTGAATTTGGTGCCAAAAATGCTGCAGAATTTAAATTTGCCCAACTTTCACAAAATTCACACTATGTAACCGGGTTACCCAAAATTGGTAATCGGTTACCACAGGAAAAAATCGTGAAAATTTTCCTTTTTGATGTGATATCTTGGCTCTGACTCGATTCTTTTTCTTGCCAAAGAAGGAATGGAAATAAACACATGAACCTTGGAGTCTCTGGAATAAAAGTCAATCAAATCTTAGAATACTCTTGATCATATGATTTGAATTGTTTGCGGATCAACTTTGACTTTTTTCAGATGAAATTCATTCGAGCTGAGGGACTGATATTTGATATTTTTGCTCCAAAATCTTCCTGAAGAAGTTAGTAAAGGAAACACATACATTTTTTTGGATTTTAATCAATGGTTAGTAAACATAAACATAAATAAATATCGAGTAAACAAGAAAATGAAGGTGCCCGATGATCTCTTAAGAACAAACCTGCAGAGGAAGGCAAGAGAACCAAAGCTTGCAATCTTTTCTGTGGGATGAGATGCAAATGACATATGGGATCTTTGGGGTAAAAATCAGGGTATTACAGCTGCCCCTATTTAAGTTTCTTCTATCCGGAGATATGAAAATTGACATTTTTGTCTCGACCAGATAGAAGAGACTTAAATATGACAAATAAACCCAATTTTTGGCCCTAAGAGGCCACAAAATGACATGATTATGCTAATGATATGTAGACACAAGACCTCTGTGGAGAGAAAAATGCCACAAGAGACAAACAAACGTTAGGGAGCAAAGAAGAAAAGAGACTCCACAGGGGAAAACAAAAGAGCGAGATCTTATTCCGATAAAGGAAAGGAAACGATTCAACGGGGGAAGAGATACCAACTGCCGGTTACTAGGCGAAGATACTTGAACCAAAGAGAACAGGTAAAATACTTTCTACTGGTTACTAAGTAGAAAATAAGTGCAATAAACACAAGATAATTGTTATCTACCGGTTACTAGGTAGAAAACAAAGAGATGGATTACTTATTACTAGTTACTAGGTAAAAAGTAATTCACTCGTTGAGAGATAATCAACTACCTGTCACTGGGTAGGAAAAGAAACAATGTTAACTACTATTTACTGAGTAGTTTAGTGAGGGTAATAAACCTGAAGCAAAAGGTTACCGACTATCGATTACTGGATAGGGTAATTAAAATATCAACTACCTGTTACTGGGTAGGAAAAGGAGAATCACCACAAGGAAAGATTACCGACTATCGGTTACTGGGTAGAAAAATATGACGGTAACTGACTAAAAGAGAGACAAATGTTACCCGCTACCTGTTACTAGGTAGAAAAATAAAGGCAACAAAGCTTTGGAGGAAGGATTACCTTTTACTGGTGTTGCACCCCAAAATTTGCCCAAACTTTTTTCTTTAACTGGTTTATGTTTCATTGCATTATCATTTGCATCGCTATATCATTTGCATATCATAACATTATTCATCCAACAGGGGATCAAGTGTGTTTTTGTCAAGAGAAGCCTAGAAAGAGGTCTTAGCTAAGCTTGAGAAGTCATCCAAGTCATCAGGAGGTGGTTTGAGGCCTTAAGAGGTTTGAATGCCTCCATATGGAGTTTCTCCTAACTTGAGGATCAATTGAAGACCATCAGTGAGATGTGAAGCATGGATTGTGAATAAAAGATGTGTATAGAGCTCATGGAGTGCCTAGAGGGCCATGTTGGAGCTCAATCAAGTCATTGATTCAAGTGCAAGAGCCACAACTGAGGTGCAAGAAATTAGGGTTTCATCTGGGTCAACCCTAGGTCAACTGGACAATTAAAGAGTATCAAGGCCTACTTTTAGGTCATGGAGTTCATGAAATGATGTGATAAGACATTTTTGGTGTTGTGCCAAGATCAAATCAAGAAGAATCAAGAGTGTGGGAAGTTGCTAAGTTAGGGTTTCAGTGTAAAATCCCCTGTTTAGTGCGTAACTTAAAGACCACATAAGTCAAGATAAAAGTTTCAAATGGATCTTTGGATAACATGGAACTTGTAGAGCATCTCAATACCTTTAATTTGAGTACTAGAAGTCCTCCAGTGTATTTATAGAACTCAAGTTATGGTTCAGACAAGTTACAGGTCACCAGATGAATGTGAAATTTATCTGTGAAAGTCACTTGACTTCCAAGCAACTTTTGACCTAGAAATAGGTTTCACATGAACTTTTGGCCAACATGAAAGTTGTTCCTCATGATCTTAGCTTTCTAAATTGTACTAGAAGTCTTCCATCTGACTTGTAAAACACAAGTTATGAGGTTTACAAGTCAGGGGTATTTTGGGAAAGTGAGATTATAGGTCATTTCAATCATAGGCCAAAATCTCCAACTTGCACTTGTCAAATGCAATTTTGTTCAACATGAAAGTTGCTTAAAATGGGATTTTAAGTACAACCAAGTGGTCATTTGGAATTGGTTTGGCTTGTAGCAAAAAGTCACTTAAAATGGCCTAAAAAAGGGAATTTTTTCAAATGGATTACGGAGGGAAAATTGACTTTTTGAGTTAGAGGACCAAAATATGTCATGTGAGTACATTTTTTGAATGGAAATCACATTCTAAGAACATTGACATTGGCAGAATTTTGAGCATAGGCCAAGTTTTGGGAGTTGTCATTTAGATTACTTCACCATGAAGTTACATAATCAAAAATAGCCATTGGATCAAATACAAGGAGCAAATCTCAGCCATTCACACTCCACATGCTATTATTAGTTGAATTGAATCATCTTGGAGCCAAAACAATGCCATTTTCGTGTAGAGCAAAAAAGTGGTGAAATTTTGAAAATTCATTTTGGGCATAGGGGCAAGGATTGAGCTTTCTCTTGATCCATATCCATTGTATATAAGATTTCTAACCTTCACAAATCATTAGTTCTGGAAATTGGAGCAGAACTGATCAAGAACAAGCTTGAAAAAGTGAAGAAAATTCCAAAAGTGAATTCCAAGATCTAGTTCGTTTCAAGCCAAATTGTAAATTGAGAAAGCTTTATTGAAGACCATCGAACGATTCTGGAGAGTTTCGCGAAGCTTCATCAAGGATTAAAGGATCAGTGGAAGTTCTCCACTAGGTACTTGAATTTCACCATATTTCTCTTAATACTTGATGATTCTTTGCCATTTTCGTTTCTTTGCACTCCTTGAAGTATGTAGATCGTTTCTGGATTATAATTGTTGATGTTTATGACGTTCGAAATTTGGAGCTCCAAACTTGTGAGATTTTATATGGACTGTTTTGGCATGATTCGACTTAGTTTTTGCTTGATCTTTAACCTCCATGACATAAGGATGAGTTTAGAATTAATTTGGAGAAGTTTTAATGAACTTGAGGTTTTCGTGTCAAACTTTGTTTGATTCGTTTTTCTTTAAGCTTGAATTATTATTGATTTTTGATGAGATATTTGGAATCCTTGCGAAAAATCCTTCGATTTCGGTCCAAAAAACATGCAAAACGGATAAGAATTGAGAGAGTTATGGTTGTTCGAAGTTGCTGGAAATCATCACATCCATGGCTGCGGGTTACTATTCATCATGCTGAAAAATTCCATTGGAGAAGATGAACATGCGCGCGCCACGTGTCATCACGCCAAAACGGCGTCGTTTTGGCCTAGCAATGGGACCAGGCGCGCGCGGGTTCGATCCCTGCCCAGTGCGTTTTCATTTTTCTGCTTTGCAATTTCACTAATTCATCATTTCTAGTTTCCATTTAATTTTTTTATTTTTCTGTTTTGATAGCTATTTGCTTTAATTACGTTAAAAATAGTAAAAATCATCAAAAAATTATGAATTTTTTTTTGTAGTTCCTAAATGTCTTAAGAAATTTTAGGCGTTGATTTTACATTTTTAGGATTTTATTCGAATTAGTTATGATTTTTCTTTTGTACTAACGTCCATTATGTTGCATATTTGACCATTTGTTTTGTTGAATTTTGTTCTATCAATTGGTGATGAATTTGACTTTGATTTTTAGTATGTTTTAGGGTAGATATTCATGTTACCTCAGGATTTTATTAGAATTTTAAAACATCTTTAGGTTCTGTTTTAGGTGTTGAGATTAGAGCCTTCCCAAACTTGTGGATTACCTTGATACCTTTCAATCTAGAAATTATTTAGGTGACTTAGAAGTTGAATTAGGTTTTAATATTTCAACCCTAGGCTGTTCAAACATGTATGTTCCCCCAGGAATTTAATTAGAATTTTACAACTTCATTTTCTATTTTAGTTGTATTATGCAAGTGGCTTGTATTTGTGGTTTCCTCTCTTGAGTGCTTTGGATTGTTTGGTTTGGTTGGCTGCTTTGGAGTGGGTTTAGGCTTGAGTTCTTTTTGTTGGAGCTTCTGGATTCATTTATGATGCTTGGAATTGAAGATTGGAGCTTGGAGTTGATGGCTTTTCCTCTTGTGGAGTTTTTTTTTTTTGGAGCTTAGGAAATTAGGGTTTTAGGAAGTGCCTTAGACCTAGTTTTGATTCTTTCTTCAAACATGGAGTGCATTGTTTGCCTCTATTCTATCCAATGACATAAAGTCCTCCTTGGGAAGCTCCATCTCTCCTTAGGAGGGATGAGTGGTATGTCCAAGTGAGTAGAACTTTGAGGATACTTTTCATTTGCAATATTGAGTTCTTAGTGATTTCCTTTGGTTGTCATTAAGTTTCTTAACATTATAACTTGATCTTGACGATTAATCCTCCTCTTGGAGTGTGCTTGTTGGAGCTTGAAGATTGATGAAGCTTGAAGATAGAAGCTTGCTTGAAGATGAAGCCTTTGCTGTCAACTTTGTTGTCTTTTCAATTGTGTTGTTTAGAGCTTGAAGTTGTTGTCTGTAGAAGTTGTTGCTGCTTGGGCTGCCTCCTCTGTATCTTTTGTTTTTCTCTGTATTGTCTGATTACCTCTAGGTTTGAGGTGGAGCTTGTCTCCTCTTGCCTATTGTCTTCTCCCTTGCCTCTCTTATATTGCTGCATTGCATGCATTTTACTGTTTACTGTAATTGCCTGCTGTCTTTTGCTGTTTATCCCCTAGGATCTCTGATTTCCTCTGTGCAAGAGGAAATTATGACAGACATTAGGTTTTGACCCATGCATGATAACATTAGGCTAGTTTCCCTTTCAACCATAGGCTTTTTAGAGCGTCTTTCTCTTCTCATCTCAAAACAATTCAAAAACACAGTAATAAGGATAACGCGTGCTGTACGTTACGAGCCTTAAGCTATTTGAGGAAAGGTTGCTAGAGGGCCACTCTTTAGTAATCTGGCTGCTTAGTATGGTACCCTTAGGGTGACATGCGACGTAGTCACTCTTAGATCACAAGTCTTTAGTGAAGTACAAGTTACAAATAGACTAAAAAACATTTCTTTCGTAAAAAACTCAAACAAACATTCAAACTCTGTTTTTGTCCTCTTGGACCTTTAATCAGGAAAACCCTTTTCAGAAGGAGATAAAAACTGTCAGACAAGCTTGTGTCCTCCGTAGCGCGAACTACGTTTGCTCTGATCTTTCATGCCGTATGAAAGTACGTAGGCATAGGATGTGATATCCTAGCGAGTAACCTTCCCCTCCTTTCCCGTAGGTAGGCGAACTACGTTGACTCTGATTTCTCGTTCCAGACGGGAATACGTAGGCATAAAGTGCGATACTTTGCCGATTCATTTTCTTTTCTTTTTAACCCAGACCTATAGAGTAGATAGAATAACATACCCTTAGACAGAAAACAAGCGTGGATCCCGTCGAGTACGACGGACGTGAGCGGTGCTAATACCTTCCCCTTGCCTAACCGACTCCCGAATCCAGGATTTGGTTGCAATGACCATTCCTTTCTCTCTTTGCGTTAGGTTTTCTCTGAGCGTTTCCTTTCCTTCTTTTGGGATAAATAACGCATGGTGGAGACTCTTCTGTCATAGCCGGCGCCGATTTTCGCAGTAGCGACAGTTGGGGACTCCAACGGTTCCCTATGCGAGTCCGTCCTAGCGCTTGTTTTCCCGTCTGGGGTTTTGTATGTATTTACCTTTCTGCCTTTACTTTCAATACTATATTATTGTTGTTGTGCTGGGTGTTGCACCCCAAAATTTGCTCAACCTTTTTTTTCCTGATTTATGTTTCATTGCATGTCATTTGCATAGTTACATCATGTACATAGTTCAATCATTTTCATATCATAGCATAGCATGCCTCTAACAAGGGATCAAGGGTGTCTATCAAGAGAAGAGCCTAGCAAGAGGTGTTATTCAAGTATGAGAAGTCATCCAGGCCATCAAGAAGTGATTTTAAGTCTTGAGAAGTTTGAGTGCCTACATATGGGTTTTGCTCCTATCTTGAGGAATATTGAGAATCATCAGTGGGATGTGAAACATGGAATGTGAACTTGAGGTGTGTATGGATCTCATGGAAATCCTAGAGGGCCATATTGAAGCTGAGACAAGTCATTGATTCAAGTACAAGAGCCACAGTTGAAGTGCAGTCAACTAGGGTTTCATCTGGGTCAATCCTAGGTCAATTGTGCAAATTGGAGAGCATCAAAGCCTACTTTGAGGTCATGGGGTTCATGGATTGGTATGTTGATACATGTGTGGTGTTGTGCCAAGATCAAGCAAAGAAGGATCAAGGATGTGGGAAGTTGCTAAATTAGGGTTCTAGTGTAAAATCCCCTGATTAGTGCCTAACTTCAAAGCCACATAAATCAAAATAAAAGTTTCAAATGGATCTTTGGCCAACATGAAACTTGTAGAGCATCTCAATACCTTTAATTTTAGTACTAGAAGTCATCAAGGGGATTTATACAACTCAAGTTATGGTCCTTGCAAGTTACAGGTCATCAGATGACTATGAAATTTACCTATGAAAGTCACTTGACTTCCAAGCCACTTTTTCCCTAGAAGGATGATTCCTATGAACTTTTGGTCAACATGAATGTTGTTCCTTATCCTCTTATCTTTCCATAGATTACTAGAAGTCCTTGATAGGATTTGTAGAACTCAAGTTATGATCTTTGCAAACCAGGGGTATTTTGGGTATTGGTGATTATAGGTCATTTGTGATCATAGGTCCATAACTCCAACTTGCAAGCTTCAAATGGAAAATTGTTCAACATGGAACTTGTTCAAAATGATGTTTTGAGTGCAACCAAGTGGTCATGAGAGTTTGGTTTGGCTTGGAACACAAAGTTGCTTGAAATGGCTTAAAAAGGAAGAAATTAAAGTCATTAAAAGGCCAAAAAAATGTGATTTCTTGATTTATGGCCAAACAAGCTCATGTTATATGTCAAATTGATTAGAAAACACATTTTAAGAGTGATGACATTGTTACCTTTTGGATTTGAGGTCATTTTCAAGCACTTCCCTTTTGTAACTTAAGGTGGAAGTAACACTTCAATTGCACACCATAAGATCAAAAGCAAGGCAATTACCATCCCCATTCAATTCTAAATGGCATGAGATGAGAAATTCAAGTGAAATTGAGAGCTAGAACAGAGAAAAACCCAACTGTGGCATATGAGATTTTCAAGGAGAATGAGAAATTCAAAATCTTATTCAGTTAGTTACAGGAAGTTCTAGAGAGTTCTAATCAACTCTATATAACCATTGCAATGAGTTCAGATGGTTTTTTGGGCAAGAAGTGAAGAGAATCAAGACAGAGCAATTGAAATTTTCCCAACTGCATCAAGAATCGAATTCTGGGATAGAGGTGATTTCAAGGCAAATCAATTGTTTCAGAAGCTTCAGAAGGTGTTATTGATTGAATCTGGAGAAGATTGGAAGAAGAATCGAGCAAAACCACCTTCTGTTCATCCCTCAAAACCAGGTTTTCATTTTTCAACTTATGTCTTAGATTGTAGTGAATTGATTAGAAATGAGCATGAGAATAGATTAGTGATGATGCTAGGATGGATTTCAGTACAAGAATTGAGTGATTAGAGACACTTTAGGTGTGAGGTAAATTTCTGTTGAAGCATGTAACTCTCGATTCTTGAGGTTTCAATGGCATTTGGATAGCAAGTTTTGATCAGTGAAAGGTGTAGATTAGTTTAGAATCCTTAATTGCAAGAATCATGACAATCAAGATTGGGGTGAATTTCTGAACATTTGATCGGTTTTGGATTTATAGGAAGAATCAATGATTTTGGAGTGCATATTTGAACTTAGGGGATGATTTTGAGTGGGATTGGGTATTAAGTTGTTGTGTTTGGTGAGATTTTGTAACCCCCTCGCCGGAGACGACGGTGGCGCTGTAGCTCAGGCCACCATCTGAGTTTCCCTCTCGTTTTCAAAACATTTGGGGAAAATGACTCCCATTCCGTTAGATGTGAGTTGACCTTTGACTGAAGTAAGGAACCAATGGCCACGATCTCGTTTCACATTCTGAAGAGAGTGAGTTGATGAAACTCACCATTTCATTAATTCAATTGGATGGGCTGAATGAGATTCTTGCTATACACACCCCAGGTTTGGCCCATGTTGGATAATGAACTGAAAAGGATTGCTATTCATCACGCGCTTTTCTCAATTTTGATTGATTTTCTTTTATTGTGTTGGGCTTAGTAACAGGTTCTCTACCCACACCCCACCTTTGGCCCAAGCCTGGGCTACAACATGATTTTATTGCTATTCAGCACAAGCATTTATCATTTTTGTATTGTTTTTTCTTTTATTTTGTCATTTTCATATAGGTTAGAAATAAAATCATAATAAATAGGAAAATTAGTCTTTTTAGGTTAGATTTTTTCCCCTGACTCCTTAAAGAGTCTAGGATATAATAGGATTGAGAAATTATTAATTCATGCATTTTAAAATTTAATTGCATTTTTTAAAGTTTAATTGCTTTTATTTTGAATTTGGTTGATATGTCATCTTTCTGATTTTAGTATGAGTAATTGGTGTGGATTTTTGAGTTGATTCTTTTTAGTATAGTTAGCTTAGATATGCATATACCCTTAGTAATTTTTTCATAATTTTGTGAGATAATTTTAGGTTGTTTTGAACATTAAAATTTAAGTGGTGTAGAATTAGGGTTTTAAGATAGTACCCTTAGGTTTAGGGCATGGTTTTAGGATTCAATGATTGGTTAACCCCCTGGTTTTTGTATAGAGATATTCTTAAGAGGCTTAGGAACCCTTAGAATTTTTTATAGGATTTTACAATCATTTTTGGTATTTTAATTAGAATTAGTTTTAGGACTAACATTTAGGTGTTTCTAACATGCTAACTTGACTAGTTCAATTCAATAGTTCCCCATAGATTAGGGTGGTGGTGCTCTTGTGCTTGGATGAAGATGAAGACCAATTGAAGATGCTTTGGAGTGCTTGAAGGAGCTTGAATGTGAAGAATTTCTCATCTTGTGGGTGCTTGTCAGGAGCTTAGGGAAACTAGGGTTTTAGGAAGAGCATTAGACTAGTTTTGTTCCTTTCTTCAAACATGGAGCATATTGTTCATCTCCATTCAATCCAATGACATAAAGTCCTCTTAAAGAAGTCACATATCTCCTTTGGAGGGATGAAGGGCATGCTTTAAGAAGTAGAACTTTGAGGATGCCATTCTCTTATAATGTTAAGTTCTTAGTGGCTTCCTTTGGTTGTCATTAGGTTACTTAACATTTCAACCTGATCTTGTTAATTGATTCTCCCTTGGTGGTTTCCTGTTGAAGCTTGTTGAGAATGAAGTGTTTGCTTGTTGAAGCTAGAAGCTTGTTGAAGCTAGGAGTGTTGTGCTTGTTGAAGCTGGTTGCTTGTTGAAGCTAGGGTTTTGCTGCTTGTTGAAGATGAAGTTAGGAGCTTGTTGAAACTGTTTATTGGTTGAAGTTTGCTGGTTTAAGCTGGTTGCTTGTTGAAGCTTGGTGCTTGTTGAGGATTGAAGGTTTAGTGGAGCTTGAAGATAGGGGCTATTCATGATGATGAAAGTTGTTGCTGTCAACTTTTTGCTGAGTAATCAATGGTTGCTGTTAGAGTTGCTGCTTGTGCTGTCAACTGTAGGAGTTTGGTGCTACTGCTTGGGCTGCCTTCTCTGTTTTGTCTTGGTTTTTCTGTATTGTTTGTTGGCTTGTGCAGCTTGCTCCTTTAGGTTTGAAGTAAATATTGATTCACTTTGCCTGTTGTTTTCCCAAGTTCGAGGTTGAGCGGGACTCCCTTGCCTCGCTTGTATTGCTGCATTGCATGCATTTTACTGTATTTGCTTGCTTTCTTTTCTATTTATCCCCTAGGATCTTTGATTTCCTCTGTGCAGGAGGGAATTATGACAGACATTAGGATTCTTATCCATGCATGACAACATTAGGTTAGTTTTTATTCCCTTTTCAACCCTAGGCTTTTTAGAGCTTATTTCTCTTCTTATCTCAAAACAACTCAAAAACACAGTAATAAGGTAAATCGATGTCGTACGTTACGAGCCTTAAGCTATTTGAGAAATGGTTGCTGGAGAGCTTCTTTCCAGTAGTCTGGCTGCTTAGTGTGGCACCCTTTGAGTGACACGCGACGTAGTCACTCTCAAATCATAGTCTCTAGTGCGCCAGAGATTGCAAACAAACTAAAAAACACTTCTTTCATAAAAGATTCAAAACAAACATCAAAGTGTCATTTTTGTCCGCTTGGACTCTTAATCAAGAAAAACCCTTTCATAAGGTAATAAAAAACAGTCAGACAAGCTTGTGTCTTCTGTAGCCCGAACTACGTTTGCTCTGATCTTTCATGCTGTATGAAAGTACGTAGGCATAGGATGCTGTATCCTAGAGAGAAACCTTCCCACCTTCATCCGTAGTTAGCCGAACTACGTAGACTCTGACTTTCCCATTGCACAAGGGAATACGTAGGCATAGAGCGGCGAAGCCCTATCGAGTCTCTTTTCTCTTTTCTTTCCTTTTGTCCCTTGACCTGTAGAGTAGATAGAATAACCATCCGTACTAGAAAACAAACGTGGATCCCGTCGAGTACGGCGAACGTGAGGGGTGCTAATACCTTCCCCTTGCGTAATCGACTCCCGAATCCAGGAATTTGGTTGCGACGACCATTCCTTTCCCGTTTTGCGTTAGGTTTACTCTGAGCATTTGCTTTCCCTCCGTTGGGATAAATAACACTCGGTGGCGACTCTTCTGTCATAGCCGGCGCCAATTTTCGCAGTAGCGACAGCTGAAAACTCTGCTGGGGACTCCAACGGTTCCCCACGCGAGTCAATCCTAGCGCTTGATTTCCCGTCGTGGGTTTTGTATGGATTTACTTTTCTGTATTTACTCTCAGCATTATATCATTGTTGTTATGCTGGGTAGGGGGTCAGATTGAGAGATAAGCCGGACCTGGGCTTGAGTGCACCTAGAATTAGTTGTGGAAAGTAGTGGGCGCGTGCATGCTTTGCATGTACTAGTGTCCCGTGAAATCCACGCTCAGACGAGGTTCTTCTTGTTGACTTCTTTTTCAACCCTTTGGGTTGAGGGGTTGTTGGTTAGTTGGATTGTCGACTCTGGGGACCGATCAATTGGAAGTTGGCTAAGTGAGGCCTCTTCAGGACATGATGGTGCCACACCTTCTGGGTATCGTATCATCAGTCTTGAAAGTCTGTGACACCGACGATCGCATAGGATGTCGTACCTTGTGCCAGTTGATAGGACACCTACCTGTGAGAGGGATTGGGACATGCAGGAAACTTGACCTCCAGACTACCCGGTTTTCTTAATATTGGATCAGTATGTGTGGTTACTTGGGGTTCTTCATCAGAACAGTGTGTTGCACCCCAAAATTTGACCAACATTTCTTTACCTAGCTTGTGTTTCATTTCATTCACATTAGCATTATCATTTGCATTTCATTGACATGTATGCAGGAGATCAAGAGGTATGATTATCAATCAAGAGCTATACAAGACTATGAAGCTAGCCAAGAAGGTTATTCAAGTGTTCAAGGGTTGATATCCTTGTCAGAGAAGTAAAAAGATCCTCAGAGAGAGTGGTTGAAACCAAGAGTGTGTGCCTCCTAACTTGAGAGTTGTGGGAAGCTCATCAGATGATTCTGAAGCCATGAAGTTAGACTTGAAGCCTTGAGAGCGCTTGTGAGATGTCTTGGAAGCCATCATGAAGCCTAGATAGGTCATTGTGTAAGTTTAAGAAGACTTAGCCATGAGTGGTGTAATTAGGGTTTGACTGGGTCAACCCTAGGTCAACTGATGATATGAGCAAGGTTGAGACCTAATCCAAGGGCCATGTGATCATGGATTGATGCATTGAGATGTTATAAGGATGATTCCAAGGTTAAATCATCATGATTGAAGAGTTTGAGAAGTTTCAAGCTAGGGTTTCTAAGGCTTGACAGTGTAAAATCCCCTAGTTTGACCCTTATCTTCAAGGCAGTTTAGCTCAAGATGTGATGGTTATCTCATCTTTCCCCCAACGTGAATGTTGTAGAGCTTGATCTTAGCTTTAATTTGAGGGCTAGAAGTCCTTGATAGGATTTGTAGAACTCAAGTTATGACTTTGACAAGTTACAGGTCAGCTGAGGTATGTGAATCTGGGGCTTTGAAAGTTACCCAACTTGCATCAAACTTTTTCCCAAGAAGGATGATTCCTATGAACTTTTGGTCAACATGAATGTTGTTCCTTATCCTCTTAGCTTTCTATAGAGTACTAGAAGTCCTTGATAGGATTTGTAGAACTCAAGTTATGGCTTTGACAAGTCAAGGGCATTTTGGTCATTTGGAGATTACAGGTCATTTCAAGTATAAAGCCATAACTCCTATTTCCAAGCTTCAAATGGAAAAACCTTCAACATCAAACTTTTTCAAAATGATGTTTTAAGGCTAGTAATAAGGTCATGAGATGTTAGAAAGGCTTGTAGCTCAAAGTTGCAAAAATGACCTAAAATAAGGGTATAAGTTAAATAAACCAAAGTTGGAAATTGATATTTTCAACCTACACATCCAAACCATGGCATGTAATATATCATTTTGACTCTAGAAAACATTTTAAGAACATTGGTTTAGCCATATTTTTGAGTTGAGAGTCAATTTATGGCCTTGCTTTGAAAAGCACTTACTTGCATATTAAGCAACATTTGCAAAACTCAAAATCAAGGCATGAGCAAGGCTTTTTGCAAGCTAAACACCTCTAATATCTCACTTGGGGAGATTTTGGGATGAGAACAAGTTTCTGCACCAAGGGAAGCAGAATTGTGCATGTCATGATACATGATTGAAAATCTCATGACATGAGAAATGGAAAATCTCATTGGAAGGATCTAGAGGGTTCTAGATCATCCAAACATCATCTATATATTGAGTAGAGATGATCCATTGAAGAGGTTGGTGATCATTGAAGGAGATAGCATAGGTTGAGATTGAAATTTCATAGCTTGCAAGTGCAATCGGTTTCATCAAATTCTTCATTCTCCATCCATTTTCTTGATTGATACTTCTTCCATGGATGTCAAGGAGTGATTCCAGATCATTTTCAAGAAGAATTCGTGGCTGAATAGTGTATGAGCAAGTGAACTTCTCCACCTGTAACTCACCATCGGGTTTCAAGATTCAAGCACTTTCAACTGGTTCTTTTGCATACAGAAGCAAGAAGAAGGTTCATTGATCGTGTCCAGAAGATTAGAGAGCTTGATTTGGAGGTTTAGGGAATCTGTTCAACCAAGATTTTCAGGTTGGTAACTTTCTTCCTATAGCATGATTTAGGTAGAATTAGGTTGAATTAAGGTGTTAGATTGATTGTAGAATGGTGTAGGATGGATTTCAGATAGCTAATTTGAGAATTAGTGACAAAATAGGAGAATTACCATTTTCGGTTGAGATTGGGATATGATGAATCTTGAGGTTTCAGAAGAAACTAAGGGTATGGTTGAACTCGTGGCAAGATTTGGGATGAGTTTCATGTTTTGGCCATTTGCAATGGAGGCCTGTAGAGAGAACAAGGGTTGGGGAAGGTGACCGGAGCTCCACCGGTGGTGGCCGGATCTGGGCGCGAAGTTCAGATGTTTGAAAGGTTGAAGATGATGAGGATACCATTGGATCTTGTTTTGACTTGGACTTTGAGGCTCATCCAACGACCACGTTTTAAAGTTCATTTGTGAAGGATCTGAAGGCATGAAATGCACCGTTTCATTTATTCAAGCGTTTTGGGCTTAATGATTTAAGTGATATCCACACCCCCCTGATGGCCCAACCCATAGTTTGAACTGATTCTGATTTCTATTTGCACCATGCGCTTGTCTATTTTAATTTGATTTTCTTTTAATTTTCATTTTGTTTATGGTTCTTGAAAAATTCATAATAAATTGAAAATTAATCCAATTAAACCCATTCTTTTTGTATTCTACTCATGATTGAGTCTATTATTTTTTAAAGAAAAAATATTTTAATTCCATGTAATTTCTGATTTTATTGGAATTTTATATTTTGATTGATATTAAAATGGTTATGTTTGATGCATATTTTTGTGGAATTTTGTATGATCTCATGGTGATGATTTTGAGCCTAATTTTTTGTGTGTGATTAGGTTAGACATGTATGACACCATAGAATTTTTCTCACATTTTTGTGATGAAAATAGGTGTGCTTTCTAGATTGATATTTAGGTGCTTCCTTTTAGGGTTTAGGTTTGATACCTTGTAATGTAGAATTTAGTTCTAGGTCTAATTTGATGGTTTGATCTCTGAAATTAATATGGTAGAGTCATGATTGACCTAGGTTCCCATAGTAATTTTTGTAGGATTTTACAATTGGTTTTAGTATTTTAGTTAGGACTAACTTTAGTACTAGGTTTTAGGTGATCCTAATCTACTAATTCAACTAGTTTAACTTCTCTAGTCCCCTTAGATTAGGGTTTGTGCTTGGTTTGCCTTTGGTTGAGATTGAAGACAAGTTGAAGACAAGATGAGGATGCTTGAAGTTGCTTGAAGTTGCTTGGAGCTTTGGATTTGTTGGTGCCTGAAGGTGTCTGATGAAGATTAGGAGATAGGACATAGGGAGAGCCTTGTAGTTAGAATGATTTCTTTCACAAACATGGAAAGCATCTTGTGCTTCCATTCCTCCTAATGACTAAAAGTCCTTCTCAGATATTCACATCCCTCCTTTGGAAGGATGAGTGGCTTTATCTGGGAAGTAGAACTTTGAGGGAACCAGTCTCTCATAATGATGAACCCTTACAGGCTTCCTTTGGTTGTCAGTAAGTTGTTTATCATTTCCTCTCATTCTGTTAAATCAATTGTCTTCTGGTTTGAGTATCTTGAAAGATGTTGGACTTGAGTTTGAAGATGAGGACTTCATTGTAGAGAGTGGAAGAGGATGATTCCTTGAGCAGTGCCATTGCAGCTGAAGCTTGAAGAGCAAGAAGAGCAGGTTGATACTTGAAGATCCAATGGAGATTGAATGAAGAGTGAGGAGTTCCTTGCTTGGAGAGAATTGAAGGATGAAGTTGACACTTCCAGATGATTGAAGACTACTCTGAGAAGCTGAAGCTTGTAAGAGGAGAAGACCAAGTTGATACTGGTAAAGCAAAGAGAGCTGAAGCTTGAAGACTGAGTTGATACTTGTGAAGGAGATTCAATTGAGATTGAGTGTAGAGCTGAGGCTTGAGGAATAAAAGATGAGTTGATACTTACACTGATGCATTGAGAGCCTGAAGGAATCAAGTTGATACTTGTAGTTAAGAGTGAAGCCTGAAGGTGGAATTGACTAGAGAGCTGAAGCTTGGAGAAGTGAAGATAAGTTGAAACTTATGTTGAAGGGTTGAAACCTGGAGAAGCAAATTGATATTTGTCATGAGAGATGGTAGCCTTGAAGGGTGGTTGAAGTCTGAAGGCTGGATTGCTGTCAGAAGAGCTGAAGCTTAATTAAAAGGGAGTTGTTGATCTGCTTTCTTGTCTGTTTTCTTTTCTGTATTGATGTGCCTTGTTTGACTTGCTTGATGCATTAGAATAAGTCCATGATTAGACTAACTTTAAATTAGGAGCATGATTGCACTAGAGGTTGAGTTGTTCCCTCTGCTTGTATTGTTACTGTATGGCTTTGCTTGCGGGTATTCGATAGAGCCCAGCTCCCTTGCCCATGTGGTTTATTTTGCTTGACAACATTTCATTTTTTTCTGTATGATTACAATCACTTATATTCTGCTTGATAGCATTTTATTCTTTCTGTATGATTGCAGTTATTCATATCTGGCTTGAGGTTGAGATGAGCTTGTGGAGGCTGCTGCCCCACACACATTTCCTCCCTCACTTGCATTGCATGCATTTTACAGTCGTTTATTGTATATCTGTTTCTGTTTATCATTGACATGATCCCTTAGGAATCTCATTTCCTTTGATAAGGAAGTGATGATAGAACTTTAGGTCGAAACCTATGCATGATAACTTCTAGGATTTCCTTGTTTCAAACTTCAACTATAGGATGAATCCTTGGCATGACAACAGTAGGACTTGATAATCTCCCTTTAGTTGAGTCTGTTCTCTTCTCATCTCAAAACAGCTTAAGATACAGTAATCATGAATGATTTCTTTCGTACGTTACGAGCCTTAAGCTATTTCAGAAAGGATTGTTGGAGAGCTTCTTTTCAATAGTCTGGATGTTTAGTATGGCACCCTTTGGGTGACATGCGACGCATTCACTCTCAGGTCATAGTCTTTAGTGCGATTGAAATTGCAAACACAATAAAAAACACTTCTTTCTTAAAAGGTAGAAAATAAACTTCAAACCTTTTTGCCCCGTGGGCCCGTAATTCAAAGGAAGCTTTTCTGAAGAAAAGAGTGTCGTTAAACTTCAGCGCCAACGCAAACAGGCTTTGTCCCTAACTGCTGGAACTGCTGTTTAACCCTACTCGATAAAACAGATGAATCTGAATTCCCGTAATCCGTATTATCCCGAACTACGTAAGCTCTGATCTCTCATACCTGTTGAGAGTACGTAGGCACAATACTGATGTATTGGTGAGCCACCTTCCCCGTAACCCTGTATTTGGCCAAACTACGTTGACTCTGATTTCTCATTCTCTGATGAGAATACGTAGGCATAAAGCGCGACGCTTTGCCGATTCATTTTTGTTTTCTTTTTAAGCCAGCCTTGATAGGTAGATAGATAAACCAACTCGTCCAGTAAACACAACAAACGTGGATCCTGTCGAGTACGACGAACGTGAGGGGTGCTAATACCTTTCCCTTGCGTAACCGACTCTCGAACCCAGACAACGGTTGCGACGACCTTGTCTTATACCCTTTTCGTCAGGTTTTTCCGATCGTTTCCTTTCCCGTTCCGAGGTATAAATAACGAAAGGTGGCGACTCTTCTGTTTTTCCGGCACCTTATTTTCGTGGAAGCGACAGCTGGCGACTCTGCTGGGGACTTGATAGTTTCCTGGGATCCAACGTCCCGTATGCGAGTCAGTTTGG
Organism: Lathyrus sativus; assembly: GCA_963859935.3. Classification (NCBI taxonomy): domain Eukaryota; kingdom Viridiplantae; phylum Streptophyta; class Magnoliopsida; order Fabales; family Fabaceae; genus Lathyrus; species Lathyrus sativus. The sequence goes on along the minus strand of OZ012740.1, from coordinate 279,079,874 downwards.
GGATCCGACGTCCCCTGCGAGAGTCAATCCTAGCGCTTGTATGATTACTTGTTAGGTTGTGTTTATTTATCGCATTTTATCTTCAGTATGATATGATTATCTGTGCTGTTGTGGGAGGGGCATTCTGATGAGTGAGAAGCCAGACCCAGGCTTGAGTGAACATAGCATTAGTTGTGGAAATTAGTGGGCGTGTGCTTGCTTGGCAGGCACTAGTGTCTCATGAAATCCACGCTCAGACGAGGTTCTCCTGGTTGGCTTCTTTTTCAACCCTTTGGGTTGAGGGGGTTGTTGGTTTGGAGGATTGTCGACTCTGGGGACCGATCATTTGTGATTCAGCCGAGTGAGGCCGCTTCATGAGCTGGTGATGCCACACCTTCTGGGTATCGTATCACCCCTCTTGAATGTCTGTGACGCTGATGACCGCATAGGATGCCGAACTTGAGTCAGTTTAGGTCCATACGTGTGAGCAGGGTTGGGTTTATTGCAGGAAACTTTGACCTTCAGACTACCTGATTTTCTTGATAGTGGATCAGTTTTGTTGATACCGAAGGTTCTTATCATCAGACATATGATTGTTCTTGACAGAGCAGAGCTTTGGTCCTGTACCAGAGGGCTTTGTATTCAGAGATATGTATTTGTTCTTGATAGAGCAGGTTTTGATCAGAGGGTCTTATTATCAGATGTTTGTTCTTGACAGAGCAGAGCTTTGGTCCTATATCAGAGGACCTTATATTCAGAGATATATACGTGTGTTCTTGACAGAGCAGATTTATGATTGGGGTCTGAGGGTCCCATCAGCAGATGTATGGTTATTCTTGACAGAGCAGAGTTTTGGTCATCAGATGGGTGTTCTTGACAGAGCAGATTTTTTAGTTTTGATCAGAGGTCCTTATTATCAGATGTTTGTTCTTGACAGAGCAGATTCATGGTCCTAGGGGTGTGTGTTCTTGACAGAGCAGATTTGTGGTCCGATACCAGGATTTCCTTCTTATCAGAGATAGTGGTTGTTCTTGACAGAGTAGCATCATGGTTTTGTTGATACAGAATCTCCACAGCACAGTTGCCTTGGTCTCCTGCTGCATGATTGCATTTTACATTGCTTTGCATACTCATTTGCATTTCATTAACGCGTGTCTGTGTTGCAGGTACCGTTTCCCCCGATCCAGGATTTCTTGCCTCCTATTGTATTGTTATGGGTTCTCTGAGGAAGACCGTGGCTTACAAGCTCCCTGCCCCTGATGTGGTTCAGCTGACTGGTTTTATTGCTTTAGCAGATGATTCTGTGAGAGATGAGTTTAGAAAGTCTTACGGCAAATTGCTCAGTTTGGTTCGTAAACCTTCTGCGTTCGAGTTGAATGGGTTGCACGCTCTGCTGCAGTTCTACGATCCTCCGTTGAGATGCTTTACTTTCCAGGATTTTGTTCTCGCGCCCACGCTGGAGGAATATGCTGATTTATTAGGTGTGCCTATCAAGAGGCAGATGCCCTTTGTTCATATGGATGCTGAGCCTGATCTGGCTAGTCTAGCTCCTTCACTTCATCTGGATGCCTCCGAGTTGGTATTGTCTAGTTGGAACAAGGTTCCCAGTTTCTCCTTGCAGTTCTTAGTGAGTAAGGCTCAGCAATGCGCCAAAGACGGATGTTGGGTCGTGTTCAACGCCATTCTCGCTCTGTGTATATATGGCATCATTCTGTTCCCCAATATGCCCGACTTTGTAGACTTCGACGCCTTTCACATCTTTGCGTCAGGCAATCCAGTCCCTACCTTGATAGGAGATGTCTACCATTCCATCCACTACAAAAACGAGAACAGAAGGGGAAATAATGTCTCGTGCTGTGTGCCCCTGCTTTATAGATGGCTTGATAGTCATCTACCCAAGAGGGGTCCCTTTGTTTCGTCTGCAGCCACATCTGAGTGGTTCGAGCGTTTGATGAGTCTATCAGCGGAGGATATTGACTGGTTTGACAGAGATAGGTTGGATACTGAGATTATCTTCAGCTGCAGCGGGTTTCCGAACGTGCCTTTGATAGGCAGGATGGGCTGTATAAACTATAATCCGTCTTTGCTGGTCCGAGAGTTTGCGTATGCTTTGAGAGCTCCGCCGAAGGATGAAGAGGTACAGGAATCTCTGTACCTCACTGGTCTTCTAGAAGGGGATATGTTATCTAAGCTTCAGCGCGCTTGGAATGGCATCAGTAAGAAGGGAAAACCATTGCTGGGGAGAAGCAATAATCAAGCCTACCCTCCGTATGTGACTTGGATCAGAGCCAGGGCAGATGCTATAGGGATGCCGTTTCTTCCTGCCAAGCCAGAAAGCCCTCCAGTGATTGAAGAGCCTACTACCGTGCCCATTCAGCAGCATAATCAGGTGTTAGCTGAGAGAGATGAATTGAAGAGGGAAAATGAAGAACTGGAGAAAGAATTGGCTCAGCTTAGAAGCGAGAGAAACGAAGCCGTTCATTCCTTCAAAAGGCAGACAGAGCTGGTGAGTCAGCTGGGGACAAACTTGACTAAGCAGATAGATGAGCGTGAGCGCATGGGTCGAGACTTCAAAGCTGTCAACGATGTACTGGCCACGAAAAAGCAGCACTTGGACGAAGCGCATCGGAGGATATCCAAGTTCAACCAACACTGGAAGGCCTCCCTAGCCAACAGGAAAGAGCGGGAGGACAAGCTGATGCAACAGATTTCCAAGCTGAAGGCCCAGGTGAAGGCTAGTGAGAAGAGGTTTGATGAAGAAACCGCTCGCCGATATGCCGCTGAAGGCCTGCTCAACAAGGCTCTTGCTAACCTGAAGGAGTGCAAACTGACGTTTGAATCCAAGAAGCGGAAGCTAGAAGATTGTTTCGGCGAAGGAGCATGGGAAGATTCGGTCGAAGGTCTTCAATACACCATTATGCAGAGGGAGTTACTCGTCGAAGGGTTGCTCACTCGGCCTGATCATCCAGAAACGAAGGGGTTGTTAGAAGAGTTTTGCGCCCGTGGCCGTGCTTGACTATTTGTATTCCTTTTGTTTGATCATCGTTGTATGCTGACCATCGCCAGGCTTGTTGGTCGAGGTCATGCTATTGATTCTGTTTGTACTCACTGATGTCGTGTACTGCCTTGATGGGCTTTCTTTATATATGAGATTGTTATTTCCATGACTGGACTCTGACTTCTTATTATCAGCACTGGCACTCAGGCACTAGGATCAGGGGAGATCTCCCTAACGCACAGACACACGTTTGCATTTGCATGAAGCATTTGCATAACGAGCACTTTGTTGTTTTTTCCTAACCCTTTTGTGTTTTCAGGTTGTTTCAGGTTGTTCCAGGATTGATCAGAGACCTATCCACCGCTATCCGACCAGAGCAAATCAAACCAGAATCATGGAGCAAGTGCAAACTGATGTTCAAGAACTCCGCGAAAGAATGGACCGTTTCAGTGATCTCATGCAAGCGGTCACCAATGGCCAGGATCAGCTCAGAACCTTGGTTCAGCCTCTGATTTCAAGGGTCAATAGAAATGGCGTACTCCATGGTGGGACTGTGCCTACCCCTCCACCAGTTGAAACTCCTCAGAATGGCATCCCCGTGACCGAGGGGAACGGCAGTGCCAACGGCAATGTGATAGCTAACATGGGACTCAATGGTAATACGACGGGCGTCGGTAATGGGAGTCTGGAAGCTAATGTCAATGTTGGGCTGGGCAACGGCAATGCAGGTATTGGGAATCTGTATGGGCCTCAACCGTGGTTAGAAGACCGCCAAGACGATGTATTCTCTCAGAGAGATGCTGAAGGGGAGCTGACTGCTGAAGCACGTCTAAGGTTCAAGGCACTCGAGGATAAGATGAGAAATATCGAGAACCAGAATACCCTGGGTGTTGATATGTCCAAGTTGGGACTGATTGCTGATTTCAAGGTGCCTCCCAAGTTCAAGGTACCGGACTTTGAAAATTACAAGGGCACCACTTGCCCTCGCGTCCACCTGAGATCGTATTACAGAAAAATGTCAGCTCATTCTGAGGATGAGAAGTTGCTGATGCACTTCTTTCAGGACAGTCTGTCCGGGCCATCCCTCGAATGGTACATGAGTCTGGAGCCTACCAGTGTGCGCACGTGGAAGGACCTTGCTGAAGCATTTGTGCACCACTACCAATACAATAGCGACTTGGCTCCGAACCGAGTCCAACTGCAGAATCTGTCGCAAAGGAACAACGAAGGGTTTAAGGAATACGCCCAGCGGTGGCGTGAATTGGCAGCCAAGGTTCAGCCGCCGATGGTTGAACGTGAGCTTGTGCAGATGTTCGTAGCCACCCTCCCAGGGGTTTACTATGAGAAATTGGTCAGCGGTATGTATGGAACCTTCTCAGATCTCATTATCATGGGTGAGCACATTGAAAATGGGATCAAACTCGGGAAAATTCAAGGTGAGTTATCCTCAGCTGGAGGAGGCGGAAAGAAACCCTATGGTGGTAAGAGACGGGAAGGAGAAACGAGCACCGTGACCAACGCTCGAAGGAAGGGTAAAGGTCCTCACCAGCAGGTGGCCAGCATAACAATCCCGGCAGTCCAACAGCAACAGCAGCAGCAGCAGCAGCCGAATCAACAAGGGTATAGAAAGTATCAGAACAGGGCACCTCTGTCGAGCCGTCAGCTCGAGACACCGCCCATGTCGTACGCACAACTGTTACAGACTTTGCTTCAGCTACAGTTGATCCAGAAGAGAACTTTGGCTCCCTTGACAGGGGCACCTCCGCCAGGTTATGACGCGAATGCAACTTGTGAGTTTCACTCAGGGGCACCGGGCCACACAGTAGAAAACTGCAAAGCCTTCAAGCACAAGCTGCAGGACATGGTGGACGCTAAGATCATCAACTTCTTAGATAATGTGCCAAACGTCACGAAGAATCCTATGCCGAATCATAGGGGAGGTGGAATAAACGCCATTATTGAAGACGAGAGTTTCGATTTGTTGACTGACGTCAGAGATCTGAAGACGCCGCTTAGCTTCGTTAAAGCTAAGTTGATGAAAAGAGGTTTCTTTCCAGGTTGCGGAGAGTTGTGTATGGGCTGTGCGACAAGTCCTGATTGAATTGACCAGTTGATAGAGGGAATTCAAAGTCTGATGACTGAAGGGATTTTACAGTTTAGCCGGAGGGCCGAATGTGGATCGGGAGAGGTAATGCTGAAGCAAGATGATGAGGTCGCCACCATCACCATCCCTCGCCAGACGATAACTATTTCTGCACCTAGGCCGCCTACGATTACCATCACCAAAGTTGGGCCAATACCGTTCGAAAGCACTAATGCGGTCCCGTGGCATTATGGGGCTGAAGTCTACTGCAACGGACAGAAGTTAGAACTGGAACCGTTTAGGTTGTCTGTGGAGAACCTAGCGGGAATCAGCGGAATCACTCGCAGCGGGAGAGTGTTTGCACCACCAGAGGTCGTGGCAGACAAAGCGGACAGAGCTGATGCAACTGATAAAGGTAAGAGTAAAGTCGTTGAAGAGATCCCTCGTGGGGTAGAAAAGGACTTACTTGTTAAAGACGCCGAGGAATTTATGAGGTTGATTAAAAAGAGTGACTACAAGATTGTGGATCATCTCCATCAGACACCCTCGAAGATTTCCATCCTGAATCTGTTGCTGTGTTCTGAGGCACACCGCAACGCGCTGCTGAAGGTGTTGAACGTCGCGTATGTACCGCAGGAAATATCGGTAAACCAGCTAGAAGAGGTCGTAGCCCACGTGAATGCTGGAAATGGGTTAGGGTTCACTGACCTAGAGCTGACGCCGAAGGGGAGGAACCACAATAGCGCCCTGCACATCTCGATAGAGTGTAGGGGAACGATTATGTCGCACGTGTTGGTGGACACAGGGTCGTCATTCAATGTTCTTCCGAAGAAGGCATTAATGAAGTTAGATACTCGTGGAGTGTTCTGCACACCCAGTGATCTGGTTGTGAAGGCGTTCGATGGAACCAAATGCCATGTTTTCGGGGAGGTGACGTTGCCAATCCAAGTCAGGCCGGAGACATTCGATGCGGTCTTTTACATTATGGACATCATGCCTGCCTACAGCTGTCTCTTGGGTCGGCCGTGGATCCACTCGGCGGGTGCCGTGACCTCTACGTTGCACCAGAAGCTCAAGTACACCGTCGGAGGTAGCATCGTGACTGTTTGTGGCGAGGAAGACATAATGGTGAGCCATTTGTCGTCCTTCAAGTATGTCGAGTTGGATGGGGAAATCCACGAAACCCTATGCCAAGCGTTCGAAGCTGTTAAAGTCAAGGACGTAGCTCCTGTAGTCACTGAGAAGCCAGAGATGACTCTCTCTTCCTTCAAGGAAGCCTGGGTTGTTGTTCAAGCCGGATCTACCCCCGGCTGGGGGCGAATTTTGGAGATACCTAACAAGCAAGACAAGTTTGGGTTGGGATATTCTCCTGCGGCTGAAGCCTCCTCTTCTAGCAATGCGTCGCGAGGTAAAGGGCCGATCCAGTTTACCAGTGGCGGGGTGATATTTGAAAGCATCAACGCGGCGTCTGAAGACAGCAGAGATAGCGACTGTGACTTAGACTCTTGGATCCAGCCAAGCAAGCCAGGCGAGGGCCTTACCAACTGGTCTGTCAAGGATATCATCCAGATGACAAGCAAAGAGTAATGATTTACTTTTTCCAATCATTGTACAACCCTATGTCCTACCCGGGGCATAGTGGTTTTATTGTCAGGGCCTTGTTTGATTATGTACATGCATTTTATCAATAAATCAAAAGGCGTTTTTTTTCGTAAATATTGTGATCTCTGTTATTCCTGTTTTATATTTGTTTTGAAAAATAATAAAATGGCAATGGGGTTTATGCTAACCTGCACATCCTTTTTTTAAACTTAACCCTTGTTATTACAGGATCCACATAGCAGATGACATCTACTCTGGACCTTCTACGACTCACTTCGACTTCGATTGCCCGATCTATCAAGCCGAAGAAGAGATTGATGAAGACAAAGACCTTCCTGAAGAGTTGGCCCGCTTGTTGAGACAAGAAGAGAAAGTTATTCTGCCTCATGAAGAGGAGACTGAGATCGTGAATCTGGGTTCTGAAGAACTCGTCAGAAACGTTAGGATAGGGGCTGCATTGCAGAGCGATGTCAAGCAGAGATTGGTCGAGATGCTAAGGCAGTATAGTGACGTCTTTGCTTGGTCATACGAAGATATGCCCGGACTTAACACTGACATCGTGGCCACCATTTGCCGCTGCGAGAAGATTGTCCTCCCATTAAGCAGAAGCTTAGGAGGACGCGACCAGATATGGCCGTTAAGATCAAAGAAGAAGTGCAGAAACAGCTTGATGCTGGCTTCTTAGCGGTCATTACTTACCCTCCGTGGGTCGCCAACATAGTGCCTGTACCGAAGAAGGACGGTAAGGTACGAATGTGCGTCGATTATCGGGATTTGAATAGGGCGAGCCCTAAAGATGATTTCCCGCTACCTCATATTGATGTGTTGGTCGACAATACATCTCAGTTCTCCGTGTTTTCGTTCATGGATGGCTTCTCCGGCTACAATCAGATCAAGATGGCGCCGGAGGACATGGAGAAAACTACGTTTTTTACACCTTGGGGAACATTTTGCAACAAGGTAATGCCTTTCGGTCTGAAGAACGCAGGGGCCACTTACCAGCGAGCAATGGTTACTTTGTTTCATGATATGATTCATCATGAGATTGAAGTCTATGTTGATGATATGATTGCGAAGTCCCAAACGGAGGAGGGGCATCTGGTCAATTTGCTGAAGCTTTTTGAGAGGCTTAGGAAGTTCAGGTTGAGGCTGAATCCTAACAAGTGTACTTTCAGAGTACGGTCTGGAAAACTACTGGGGTTTATCGTGAGCGAAAGAGGCATCGAGGTTGATCCTGCGAAGATTAAAGCGATACAAGAAATGCCAGCGCCAAAAACAGAAAAAGAAGTTCGTGGTTTCTTGGGCAGAATAAACTACATTGCAAGGTTTATCTCTCAGCTCACTGCCACGTGTGAACCGATGTTCAAACTGCTGAAAAAAGATCAGGCGATTATCTGGAACGAGGATTGCCAGAAGGCATTCGACAAGATAAAACAGTATCTGCAGGAACCTCCAATCTTGATACCCCCAGTGGCCGGACGACCTCTAATCATGTACTTGACAGTTCTTGAGAATAGTATGGGGTGTGTTCTCGGTCAGCACGACGAGACGGGCAGAAAGGAGCATGCCATTTACTATTTGAGTAAAAAGTTCACAGACTTTGAATCTCGTCACTCGATGCTGGAGAAAACGTGTTGTGCACTAGCCTGGGCTGCCAAACGTTTACGACAGTACATGCTCAATCACACCACCATGCTAATTTCGAAGATGGATCCGATCAAGTACGTCTTCGAGAAGCAAGCGGTTTCGAGCAGGATTTCCAGATGGCAAATGGTGTTGACGGAATACGACATTCAGTACGTTTCCCAGAAGGCCATCAAGGGAAGCGTATTGTCTGAATACCTCGCCGAGCAGCCGATTGAGGATTACCAGCCGATGAAATTTGAATTCCCTGATGAGGATATCATGTTTCTCAAAGCGAAGGATTGCGATGAGTCGTTGCCCGACGAGGGGCCAGATAGGAAGTCCCAGTGGAAATTGATATTCGACGGGGCGGTTAATTCTTACGGAAGTGGCATCGGGGCCATCATCACGACTCCCCACGGATCCCATATCCCGTTCACTACGAGACTGACGTTTCCAGTCACCAATAATGAAGCGGAGTACGAAGCATGCATCATGGGTCTAGAAGAGGCGATTGATTTGAGAATCAAGAACCTAGACGTATATGGTGACTCGGCGCTTGTGATCAACCAGATTAAAGGGGAGTGGGAGACTCATCAATCGAATTTGGTGTCGTACATGAATTATGCCAAAAGGCTACTCCCGTTCTTTGATCGAGTGGAACTCCATCATGTGCCCAGGGCCGAGAATTAGATGGCTGATGCCTTAGCCACGTTGGCTTCGATGTATAAAGTCAATTTTTGGAATGAAGCTCCAAGAATTGTCCTTTCTCGTCTTGATAGACCTGCATTCGTCTTTGCGATCGAGGAAGCCGCCGACGGCAAGCCATGGTTCCATGACATCCATACCTTCCTTATGACTAAGGAGTATCCTGCGGGTGCGTCAACCCAGGATAAGAAGACTCTGAGGAGGCTGTCTGGAAATTTTTATCTCAATCCTGATGGAGTTTTGTATAAAAGAAACTACGATCTCGTGCTACTCAGATGTATAGATGAGAAAGAGGGGAGTATGCTCATGGAAGAAGTCCATGAAGGCACATTTGGTACGCACGCCGGCGGGCATGCTATGACGAGAAAGATCCTGAGAGCAGGATACTACTGGCTGACGATGGAATCAGATTGCTTTAAATTCGCGAAGAGATGTCATAAATGCCAGATTTATGCTGATAAAGTTCATGTGCCGCCGTGCCCGTTGAATGTCATGTCCTCCCCGTGGCCGTTCTCCATGTGGGGCATCGACATGATAGGCAAGATCGAGCCCACTGCATCTAACGGTCATCGCTTCATTCTAGTAGCTATCGACTACTTCACCAAGTGGGTGGAGGCGGCCTCATATGCTAATGTGACCAAGCAGGTGGTGGCTAAATTCATAAAGAGGGATATCATTTGTCGTTACGGAATTCCCGAGCGGATCATTACTGATAATGGTTCGAATCTGAATAACAAGATGATGAAGGAGCTGTGCTAGAGTTTCAAGATTGAACACCACAACTCATCTCCTTACCGGCCGAAGATGAATGGCGTTGTTGAAGCGGCCAATAAGAGCATCAAGAAGATTGTTCAGAAGATGGTAGTGACCTACAAGGACTGGCACGAGATGTTGCCATTTGCACTGCATGGTTATCGTACCACGGTACGTACATAAACCGGGGCAACTCCTTTCTCCTTGGTATACGGTATGGAGGCTCTCCTACGTTAGAAGTGGAGATCCCTTCTTTGCGAGTTTTGGTTGACGTAAAACTCGATGAGGCAGAAGGGATTAAGAACCGACTAAACCAACTCAGCCTGATGGACGAGAAGAGGTTAGCATCGATTGCGTTTGGTCGTCTGTACCAAAGTCGAATGAAGAAAGCTTATGATAAGAAGGTGCGTCCTAGAAGCTTTTAGACGGGTGATCTCGTCCTGAAGAAGATTCTTCCTCCACACTCCGATCACCGGGGCAAGTGGACTCCCAATTACGAAGGTCCATACGTCGTCAGCAAGGTCTTCTCGGGAGGAGCCTTGTTGTTATCCATGATGGATGGCGAAGATTTTGCATCCCTGGTGAACGCGGACGCAGTTAAAAAATACTTTGCTTAAAAATGACCTGCTGGAAAGAAAAAGAATATCCAGGCAAAAATGGGGCATCCCGGCGAACCATAAAAAAGGAAAAAGGTTCGGGAAAAAATTAGGGATATAAATTGAAAAGAATGTACACCCGCAAAGTCGAAAACCCGGATGGGCGACTTTGGCAAAAAAGGGTATCTCGGTGAATCGAAAACCCGGAAGGGCGATTCAGGCAAAAGTTAGGGATTTGAAAAAGCAAATGACTGCATTCTGCGTATGGACTTTCATTGTTTAGTGGTTTGGAAGACCTGAGGGCCGTTTATCTGAATCAATCTCTTCTGAAGCTGAAGCGTCGGAGAAGTATCGAAGTCGAGTGGGTCATAGAGGGATCAACTCCTGGTGTTCGTCTACGCCTCGTTGCCGGCATTTGTGTATATACTGATGTATATTTATGTTTTATTTTTGCGTGGCTTCCTCATTCCAGGAGCTTGCCTCTGTTGTAAAACATTTTTACCCATTCAGGGGTTTGTTATCAATAAAATGTATACTATTCAGCAATTTTGTGTGTTTGTTTAGCATTTACCTATTTTGTTTGCGAAAAAGAACGCTGATGTTTTTGATAAAATGCGCATACATAAACTTACTGGCCTAGGCCACTGATTGTTGAAACAATGAATTACTTGAACATTGTCACAAGATGATAACCTTGATAGGTCCCTTTGAGGAGGGCATCTTGTCTGTTTATTTGTGTTGATGCAGGTGTAGCATATACCAGACAGTACGCCGTATGCGCCCCTAAGCAGGATGATTCCTTCTTCTCCAGCGAAGTTCAGCAGCCTCTCCCCGCAGAGTCCGAACTGGAGATCGTAAAGCATTGATGTGTTTCCCCAGGCAGAGAAGATTCTCTCCCCAATCAGATGTATCCTGAAGGAATGTCATCTCCCCAGCGGAGTCAGGCGCCGAAGCGTGTGTTCATCCCCTAGCCCCACAGAGTCGTACTCTCCCCCGAAGCAGGATGATTTCTTCTTCCCCAGCCGAGTTTGCAAATCCCCAAGAGAGACGAGTCCTTGGAAAGCGTTCAGACCATGATTGGTTTTCCCCAGTAGAGTGTTGAATAGCTGATGCTGTATTTCCCCGTCGGAGTCGTTACCTCCAGGAAAGCTCTGGCTACGAATGCCGTGCAGTTTGTTTCTGCGGTTGACATCGCTTTCTTCAGCAGGTCTGGGTTCTCGTAGAGCTTCGTTCCCCTGCAGCAGTCAACTGAAGTTTGCTTCCCCATGCGGAGTCCGATTGAGATTGGCGTGATCGTTTCTCCGTGGCAGGATGATTCCTTCCCCCACCAGAGTGGTTCTTTCTCCTTGACGGGAGGATTCTCCCTTCAACATTTATTTTGCTGACGGGATCGCAACATTTTGCATTATTGCACAGCATTTATCATAAACGCGTAGCATTTCCACCGTGTGGAGCATCGCACCGTTGTCAAAGCATATGCATATGAAACATGAGATAGGTCGTTACCGTTCTTGTTTTGCAGGTGTTCCTTTGCAGAGTCGCTTGCTCAAGATGATTCTTGAATTCCCCAGCAAAGTCGTTTGCCCAAGATGATTCTTGAATTCTCCATCGAAGGCGTTCGTTTAAGATGATTCTTGAATTCTCCAGCGAAGGCGTTCGTTTAAGATGATTCATGAATTCTCCAGCGAAGGCGTTCGTTTAAGATGATTCTTAAAATCCCCAGTGAAGTCGCCAGAGTTGGTTGCTCAAGTTGATGCTTAGAGTCCCCGACAGAGTGTTTGCTCAGGATGATTCCTGAAATCTCCAGCAGAGCTATCGGTTCAGGACGATTCTTGAAGACCCCACGAAATTACTTGTCCAAGATGATTCTTGGTTTCCTCAGCAGAGATGATTCACCCAGAATGATTCCTGGACCCCGAAGCAGAGTGACTTGATAGTTCTCCAGAATCCCCAGCGGAGATGCGTCATCCCCAGCAGGTTTCCGAACAGCGAAGATGAAAATTCCCTTGAAGACTTGATGATTGAAGTCCAACCGTATTAACGAAGCAGTTCTCTCAACTGATGCGGACTGCCTGATGGCAGAAGTTTGGATATCCCCAATTGGTTCATGATTGACTGAGAATTCTATTCCCGACTTAGTGATGAAGTTCGGCTGACGCCCAAGAATTTCTTTGAATGCCTGATGGCATGATTAACCTGATTGTGGATCTGACGAGTCTCGAGGAATTCTGACGCTTGACGGCATGGTCGACCATGTACCATCGGTTACCGTGTGACCAATCCCCCAGCTAGTTGTCGTGCAGCTAATATTTCAGTTTTCGAAGATTTGTTCCCATCAGAGTACCGTGTACTCGTGCAGTTGGCAAATTTTTGTGTTTGTCGGTATTCAACCGTCTCGCACCTTGATTGGTTGAGAGTCGTTCGCTTCTCACCCAGTCAGGTCCCAGCCGTTTGAATAGGGGCAGCTGTTGCACCCCAAAATTTGCCCAACATTTCTTTACCTAGCTTATGTTTCATTTCATTCACATTAGCACTATCATTTGCATTTCATTGACATGTGTGCAGGAGATCAAGAGGTATGACTACCAATAAAGGGCTACACAAGAATGTGAAGATAACTAAGAAGCTCATTCAGTATTCAAGGGTTGATATCCTTGTCATAAAAGTTAAAAGATCCCCAGAGAGAGTGGTTGAAACCAAGAGCGTGTGCCCCCTAACTTGAGAGTTGTGGGAGCTCCTCAGATGATTCTGAAGCCAGGAATGTGGAATTGAAGCCTTGAGAGAGCTTATGAGATGCCTTGAAAGCCATCATGAAGCCTAGACAGGTCATTGTGCAAGGTTAAGAAGCCTCATCTATGAGCGGTGCAGTTAGGGTTTGACTGGGTCAACCCTAGGTCAACTGATGATTTGAAGAAGGTTGAGACCTAATCCAAGAGCCATGTGATCATGGAATGATGCATTGAGATGATATAAGGATGATTTCAAGGTCAACTCATCATTATTGAAGAGTTTGAGAAGTTTCAAGCTAGGGTTTCTAAGGCTTGACAGTGTAAAATCCCCTAGTTTGACCCCTGTCTTCAAGGCAATTTAGCTCAAGAGGTGATTGTCATATCATCTCACCCCCAACATGAATGTTGTAGAGCTTGCTCTTATCTTTAATTTGAGTGCTAGAAGTCCTTGATAGGATTTATATAACTCAAGTTATGACTTTGACAAGTTACAGGTCATCTGAGGTATGTGAATCTGGGGGCTTGAAAGTTACCCAACTTGCATCAAACTTTTGCTCAAGAAGGATGATTCCTATGGACTTTTGGTAAACATGAATGTTGTTCCTTATCTTCTTAGATTTCTAGAGAGTACTATAAGTCCTTGATAGGATTTGTAGAACTCAAGTTATGGCTTTGACAAGTCAAGGGCATTTTGGTCATTTGGAGATTACAGGTCATTTCAACCATAAGGCCATAACTCCCATTTACAAGCTTCAAATGGGAAAATGTTCAACATAAAACTTGTTAAAAATGATGTTTTAAGGCTAGTAAAGAGGTAATGAGATGTTGGAAATGCTTGTAGCTCAAAGTTGCAAAAATGACCTAAAATAAGGGTATAAGTTAAATGAATCAAAGTTGGAAATTGATATTTTCAATCTACACATCCAAACCATGGCATGTAATATATCATTTTGACTCTAGAAAACATTTTAAGAACATTGGTTTAGCCACATTTTTTATTTGAGGTCTAATTTGTGGACTTGCTTTAAAAAGTAGTTACTTGCATATTAAGTAATATTTGCAAAACATAGAATCAAGGCATGAGCAAGATCCCTTGCAAGCCAAACACCTTCAAAATGTCACTAGGGGAGAAATTGGAAGTGAATGAGGTTGGTTTCAAGCTATTTGCAGAATTATGCATATCATGGCATATGGTTGAAAATCTCATGACATGAGAGATTGAAACTCTCATTAGAAGGATCTAGAGGGTTCTAGATCATCCATACATCATCTATATATTGAGTAGAGGTGATCCAATGCAGAGGTTGGTGATGATTGAAGGAGAGAGCATAGATTGAGATTGAGATTTCTTGGCTTGCAACTGAATTCGGTTTCACCAATTTCTTCACTTTCCATCCATTTTCTTGATTGCAACTTCTTCCATGGATGCTAGGGATTGAATCCAGATCATAATCCAAGAGAATTCGTGGCTGAATCGTGTATGAGCAATTGAATTTTTCCACCTGCAACTCACCATCGGGTTTCAAGATTCAGGAGCTTTCAACCAGTTCTATTGCATACAGAAGCAAGGAAAGGATCCATTGATCGTGTCTGGAAGGTTGTAGAGTTTGGTTTGCAGGTTTAGTGCATCTATTCATCCAAGATTTTCAGGTTAGTAACTTTCTTCCTCTAGCATGAATTAGGTAGAATCAAGATGAATTAGGGTGTTATATGCATTGTAGAACGGTGTAGGAAGGTTTTCAGATAGTTAATTTGAGAATTAGTGACCAATTTAGGATGTTTCCATTTTCGATTGAAGATTGGTTATGGTGAATCTTGAGGTTTCTGAGAGAATTAAAGGCATGAATGAATTCGTGAGGGAATTTGGGACATGTTTCATTAAAGGATCGTGGCCTATGGTGGACTCTATGATGAACTAGGGTTGTGGAATGGTGACCGGAGCACTACCAGTGGTGGCTGGAGCTGTGCGCGAAGTTCAGACATTCAAAAGGTTGAAGATGACTCTAGAGCCATTGGATGGGGGTTGGACTTTGACTGAATGAGTGATCCAACGGCCACGTATTGATTTCAATTTGTGAAGGAGTTCTGATTATGAAACACAACGTTTCATTAATCAGCTGGTTTTGGGCTTAGTCGAAACTTTGTTATCCACACCCCCCTCATGGCCCAATCCATAGTTTGAACTGATTGTCATTGCTATTTGCACCGCGCGTGTGTTTATTTTAATTGGATTTTCATTATTTTTTCATTATGTTCATGGTTCTTGGAAAAATCATATAAAATTGAAAATTAATCCAATTAATCCCATTCTTTTTGCATTATACTCATGATTGAGTCTAGTATTTTTTAGATAAAAAATATTTTCATTTAATGCATTTTCTGATTTTTATGGGAATTTTATATTTTAATTGATATTAAAATGGTTATGTTTGATACCTAATTTTGTGGAATTTTGTGTGATCATGTGGTGATGATTTTGATCCTGATTTTTTGTGTGTGATTAGTTTAGACATGTATGCTCCCATATAATTTTTATCACATTTTTGTGATGAAAATAGGTGTGCTTTCTAGATTGATATTTAGGTGCTTCCTTTTAGGGTTTAGGTTTAGTACCATATAGTGTAGAATTTATTTCTAGGTCTTATTTGATGATTTGATCTCTGGAATTAATGTGGTAGAGTCATTATTGACCTAAGTTCCCATAGTTATTTTTGTAGGATTTTACAATTGGTTTTAGTATTTTAGTTAGGACTAACTTTAGTACTAGGTTTTAGGTGATCCTAACTTACTAATTCAACTAGATTAACTTCTTTAGTCCCCTTAGATTAGGGTTTTTGCTTTGTTTGCCTTTGGTTGAGATTGAAGACAAGTTGAAGACAAGTTGAAGACAAGGTGAGGATGCTTGAAGTTGCTTGAAGTTGCTTGGAGCTAGGAGTTGCTTGTGCCTGAAGGTGTCTGATGAAGATTTAGGAGGTAGGAGACATAGGGAGAGCCTTAGAATTAGAATGATTTATTTCACAAATATGGAAAGCATCTTGTGCTTCCATTCCTCCCAATGACTAAAAGTCCTTCTAAGATATTCACATCCCTCCTTTGGAGGGATGAGTGGCTTTATCTGGGAAGTAGAACTTTGAGGGAACCAGTCTCTCATAATGATGAACCCTTACAGGCTTCCTTTAGTTGTCAATAAGCTGTTTATCATTTCCACTCATTCTGTTAAATCAATTGTCTTCTGGTTTGAGTATCTTGAAAGATGTTGGACTTGAGTTTGAAGATGAGGACTTCATTGAAGAGTGTGGAAGAGGATGATTCCTTGAGCATTGCCATTACTGCTGAAGCTTGAAGAGCAAGAAGAACAAGTTGATACTTGAAGATCCAATGTAGATTGAGTGAAGAGCTGAGGCTTGAAGAAGATTGAAGGATGAAGTTGACACTTCCATGTGATTGAAGATTACTCTGAGAGGCTGAAGCTTGTAGATGAAGAAGACCAAGTTGATACTGGTGAAGCAAAGAGAGCTGAAGCAAGAAGACTAAGTTGATACTTATGAAGAGGAATCAATTGAGATTGAGTGAAGAGTTGAGGCTTGAAGAATAAAGGGTAAGTTGACACCTACGTTGATGCATGGAGAGCCTGAAGGAATCAAGTTGATACTTGTAGCTTGGAGTGAAGCCTGAAGGTGGAATTGACTGAGGAGCTGAAGCTTGAAGAAAGAGAATAAGTGGATACTTATGTTTGATAGGTTGAAACCTTGGAGAAGCAAGATGATACTTGTCATGGAGGGTGATAGCCTTGAAGGGTGGTTGAAGTCTGAAGATTGGGTTGCTGTCAGAAGAGCTGAAGCTTGGAGTTGAGAGAGGGGTTGATCTGCTTTCTTTCTTGTCTGTTTTCTTTTCTGTGCTGATGTGTCTTGTTTGTCTTGCTTGATGCATTAGAATAAGTTCATATCTAGACTGACTGTAAAATAGGGGCATGATTGCACTAGAGGTTGAGTCGCTCCCTCTGCTTGTATTTTTACTGTATGGCTTTGCTAGCGGATATTCGGTAGAGCCCAGCTCCCTTGCGCATGTGGGTTGTGTTTGCTTGATAGCATATTATTTTCCTCTGTATGATTGCAGTGGTGTTTGCTTGATAGCATGTTATTTTCCTCTGTATGATTACTGTTATTCATTCTGGCTTGAGGTTGAGATGAGCTTGTGGAGGCTGCTGCCCCACACACATTTCCTCCCTCACTTGCATTGCATGCATTTTACTGTATATCTGTTTACTGTTTAAGCTGATGCTTTATCTGTTTCTGTTTATCATTGACATGATCCCTTAGGAATCTCACTTCTTTTGATAAGGAAGTGATGATAGAACTTTAGGTTGAAACCTATGCATGATAACTTCTAGGAGTTCCCTGTTTCAAACTTCAACCATAGGATGAATCCTTGGCATGACAACAGTAGGACTTGATAGTCTCCCTTAGTTGAGCCTGTTCTCTTCTCATCTCAAAATAGCTTAAAATACAGTAATCAGGAATGATTTCTTTCGTACTTTACGAGCCTTAAGCTATCTGAGAAAGGATTGTTGGAGAGCTTCTTTTCAACAATCTGGATGTTTAGTATGGCACCCTTTGGGTGACATGCGACGCATTCACTCTCAGGTCATAGTCTTTAGTGCGATTGAAATTGCAAACACAATAAAAAACAGTTCTTTCATAAAAGACAGAAAACAAACTTCAAACCTTTTTGCCCCGTGGGCCCATAATTCAAAGGAAGATTTTCTGAAGAAAAGAGTGTCGTTAAACTTCAGCGCCACCGCAAACAGGCTTTGTCCCTAACTGCTGGAACTACTGGAACTGCTGTTTAACCCTACTCGATAAAACAGATGAATCTGAATTCCCGTAATCCGTATTATCTCGAACTACGTAAGCTCTGATCTCTCATACCTGTTGAGAGTACGTAGGCACAATACTGACGTATTGGCGAGCCACCCTCCCCGTAACCCGTAGTTAGCCGAACTTCGTTGACTCTGATTTCTCATTCTCTGATGAGAATACGTAGGCATAAAGTGCGACGCTTTGCCGAGTCAATTTCTTTTCTGTTTAAGCCGGCCTTGATAGGTAGATAGATAAACCAACTCGTCCAGTAAACACAACAAGCATGGATCCCGTCGAGTACGACGGACGTGAGGGGTGCTAATACCTTCCCCTTGCGTAACCGACTCCCGAACCCAGACAACGGTTGCGATGACCTTGTCTTATACCCTTTTCGTCAGGTTTTTCCGATCGTTTCCTTTCCCGTTCTGAGGGATAAATAACGAAAGGTGGCGACTTTTCTGTTTTGCCGGCACCTTATTTTCGCGGTAGCGACACCCTGGCGACATTGTTTTCAATGTATAAAGTTAACTTCTGGAACGAGGCTCCCCAGATTGTTATCTCTTGGCTCGATAGGCCTGCATTCATATTTGCCATTGACGAGGCTCCCTATGGTAAACCCTGGTACTTTGACATCCAGAATTTCCTGAAGAATAAGGAGTATCCGGCTGAAGCATCCAGTCGATATCAGAAGACTCTCAGGAGATTGGCTGGCAATTTCTATCTGAATCCAGACAGTGTCCTGTACAAAAGAAACCACGATTTGGTGTTGCTACGCTGTGTAGATGAGAAAGAGGCGAAGTTGCTCATGGAAGAGGTACATGAGGGTACATTTGGTACACATGCTGGTGGGCATGCTATGACGAGAAAACTGCTGCGGGCAGGTTATTATTGGCTGACTATGGAAACAGACTGTTTCAAGTTTGCAAAGAGGTGTCATAAATGCTAGATTTATGCAGACAAAATCCATGTGCCTCTGAGCCCTCTGAATGTGATGTCATCACCGTGGCCTTTCTCGATGTGGGGAATTGACATGATTGGTAAGATTGAGCCTACGGCATCAAACGGACACCGGTTCATTTTAGTGGCAATCGATTACTTCACCAAATGGGTGGAAGCAGCATCATATGCCAATGTGACCAAACAAGTGGTAGCCAGATTTATCAAACGAGATATTATCTGCAGATATGGAATCCCTAAGCGGATTATCACCGACAACGGTTCAAATTTGAATAATAAAATGATGAAAGAGCTGTGTCAGAATTTTAAGAGTGAGCATCACAACTCTTCTCCTTACCGGCCCAAGATGAATGGCGCTGTCGAAGCGGCCAATAAGAACATAAAGAAGATTGTTCAGAAGATGGTTGTGACGTATAAGGACTGGCACGAGATGTTACCTTTCGCTTTGTACGGTTATTGTACGACGGTACGCACATCAACCGGGGCAACCCCTTTCTCATTGGTATAAGGGATGGAGGCGGTGTTACCGTTGGAGGTCGAGATTCCTTCCCTGAGGGTTTTACGTGATGTCTAACTCGACGAGGCGTAATGGATTAAAGATAGACTGAATCAGCTCAGCTTAATGGATGAGAAGAGACTGGCTTCTCTAGCATACGGTCGGTTGTATCAGAGCCGGATGAAGAAAGCTTACGACAAGAAGGTGTGCCCTCGAAGCTTTCAGACGGGCGATCTTGTTTTGAAAAAGATTATCCCACCACAATCAGATCACAGGGGCAAGTGGACTCCCAATTACGAAGGTCCCTACGTTGTCAGAAAAGTCTTCTCTGGAGGAGCCTTGTTACTATCCACCATGGATGGTGAGGACTTTACGTCTCCTGTGAATTCGGACGCAGTTAAAAAATACTTTGCTTGAAGTGACCCGCTGGACAGTAAAAAGAGAGTCCAGGCAAAAATGGGGCATCCCGGCGAACCATAAAAAATGAATAAAAGGTTCGGGAAAAAGTTAGGGATAAAATCGAAAAGATGTACACCCGCGAAGTCGAAAACCTGAAAAGGGCGACTTCGGCAAAAAAGGGTATCCCGGTGAATTGAAAACCCGCAAAGGGCGGTTCACGCAAAAGTTAGGGATTGAAAAAGCAAATGACTGAGGTCCGGATTTGATACGGCATTGCTTAGTGGTTTGGGAGTACCTGGGGGCCGTCTATCCAAAAACAATCTCTTCCGAAGATCGAGTACCGGGAAAGCGCAGAGTCAGGCGAGTCATAGGAGGATCAGCTCATGGTGTTTGTCTGTGCCACGTTGCCGACATGTATACAAATATTGTTTTGTATTTTCTTTATGCTTCTTGTGCATATATTTTTGTGTGTTTATGCGTAACTTCCTCTTTTCAGGAGTTGCATCCAGTGTACAAAACTTTGCCTATTCAGAGGCCCGTTATCAATAAAACATGTTATTCAGTACTTGATGTTTGTTCTTTACTGTTTTGTTTGTGAAAGACGCCGATGTTTTTGATAAACTTGCACTTACATAATCTTGCTGGCCCTTGCCAATAATTGCTAAAACTTTGAATTGACTGAAGTAATGTCACAGATGCTAACCCGAATAGATTCTGTTTGTATAGGCCTGTTTTGTCTCGTTTTTGTTTTGCAGGGTTCTTACCTTTGGAGCAAACGGTCAGGAATTGTATTCCCCAGCCAAGGTCGCTTGACGTAAGACCTGACTCCAGTTCATGTCATTCCTCAGCTAGTCGCAGCTTATCCCCAGAGAGTTGAAATGACATTTATCCCTTCCCGAAGGAGGGAATTACTTTCCCCATGAGAGTGTCCTCATGGAAAGCCGTCCATAGGATTAACCCCAGTAAGTCAAAATCACTGTCCCCTGCAGAGGTTGCACTCCTCAGCGAATCGAAGATGTGCACGTTCAATCTCCAGCATGAGAGATTCCTGCAATAGTTAACCAGGTTGTTGGTTCGAAAGGTTTATGTCCGCGAATGATGGTTTTCTTGCGCCCCACAGGTCATCTTGCCTCCGTCGGGATGATTGTCCCCAGCGGAGTGGTAACTCTGAATGTGTAAACTGTGCCCAGACAGTGTGCTTTGCCCAGAAGTGTTGCTTCTTCCCCAACTAAGTTTGTTCACCAGCATGGTGTTTGTTCTTTCCTCCCAGTGGAAATTGATGTTTAATCTCTCCCCGGCAGAGTTGACTGTGTTTCCGGCATTTATTTTACCGGAATACCTTATGATACTTGTTCTCCCCAGCGGAGTTGGCTTTATCCTCAGCATTCATGTTGTTGAGACATCATTATCGGAGTGGCCCCGGCAGCTTGAGCCTGCATTTGCATTTGCATATATCGTCATATTTGCATCTACTCAAACGCGTAGCATTTCCGTGCCGTACGAAGCATTACGCCATTTTCAAACATACACATTTTGAAACATAAATCAGGTTGGTTAACCTTTTGCTTTCAGGTGTGTTTTCTCAGCATGAGTATGGAGTTCTAGCTCAGATCTATTACCAGGTATTCGAGGTCTCGCCGTGAGACGTGTGATGATACAGTTCATCTTACTATTTTCCCCACAGAGTTGCTTGTTGAAGTTTCTCTTATCCGGCCAGCGGATTATTTTCCTCAAATTTGCTGTTACGTCAGCGTCAAAGGGTTTCGTGAATCAAAATTTCAGAAGCTGCCGCCGGTTATCGAAACAAGCGTCCGGCAGTTTGGTTTCCAAATATCCCCGTAGGGTCCTCCTCAAAGTCGCTGTCACGTCAGTGCTAAAAAGTTTGTGGGTTGGGACCAATGGAGTTAGCTACTGCAGAGATAAGCAGAGAAACTGTATTCAGAGTATCTTCCCGTATGGATAAACAGATGTTTTCCTACTGGTTGACAGAAGTATTTCCCCGGGAATCGCCAAAATTTTATTGCCTATGTTGATAGGAGTTCCTCGTGTTGACGAGATATGAGTCCTGACGTGGACAATTTATTCCTGTATTGACGGGATTTCTTCGTGTTGGCGAAGTGTGAGTCCTGACGAGGACAGATTTATTTCCTCGTGTTGACGAGATGTGCTAGTCCTAACGTGGGCAGATTTGATTTCTCCGTGTTGACGGAATGTGAAGTCTTGACGTGGACAAATTGATTACTCTTCGTGTCGACGAAATGGTGTCCTGACGTGGACCATTTATCCCCAACAGATATCTTTCTTCGTATTGGCGAAATGTGCGTCCTGACGTGGACAAGTTTATAGTTCCTCGTGTGGATGAGATGCGAGTCCTGACGTGGACAAGTTTACCGTTCTTCGTGTTGACAAGATAGAATCCTGACGTGGACAAATCTATTTCTCTTCATGGTGACGGGTTTATTTCCTCGTGTTGACGAGATGTGAGTCCTGACGTGGACAATTTATTCCTATGTTGATAGGATCTCCTCGTGTTGACGAGATGCGGACAAATCATCCCCAGCGAAGTCGCCGGGATTTCTCCGTGTTGACGGAATGTGGAGTCCTGACGAGGACAAGTTTTATTCCTATGACGATAGGATTTCTTCGGGTTGACGAAATTTGAGTCCTAACGTGGACAAGTTTGTGAGGGGATTTCTTCGTGTTGACGAAACAAGCGTCCTAACATGGACAAAGTTCTATTCCTGTGTTGTTGAGATCTCTTCGGGTTGAAGAAATGTGAGTCCTGACGTGGACAGATTTGTATTTATTCGTGATTTGACGAAATTTGGGTCCAGATGTGGACAAGGTTACTCCTGTGACGACATAATCTCTATTCGTGTTGACGAATTTGTTTCTCTTCTTGTGTTGACAAGGTTGGTCCAGTTGTGGATGGAGGTGTTATTGCAAAAATTGTTCAGTACCTGTGGCGTTACATAGATGGTTGAAGTTGAAATCAGAATTATTATCAGACGTTGGATCAGTTGTTGCCATAACAACAGGATTCAGATAGGGGATGTTGCTCCCCAAGAAGTGCGGTTTATTTCTGCGGTTGGAAAATTTCCGGGTTTCCTGGTATTCAACCGTCTCGTACCTCGATTGTTTGAAGGCCGTTCGCTCTTCACCCAGTCGGGTCCAAGCCGTTTGAATAGGGGCAGCTGTTGCACCCCAAAATTTGCTCAACCTTTTCTTGCCTGATTTATGTTTCATTGCATGTCATTTGCATAGTTACATCATGTACATAGTTCAATCATTTGCATATCATAGCATAGCATGCCTCCAACAAGGGATCAAGGGTGTCTATCAAGAGAAGATCCTAGCAAGAGGTGTTATTCATGTATGAGAAGTCATCTAGGCCATCAAGAAGTGATTTGAAGTCTTGAGAAGTTTGAGTGCCTACATGTGGGTTTTGCTCCTATCATGAGGAATATTGAGAATCATCAGTGGGATGTGAAACATGGAATGTAAATTTGAGGTGTGTATGGATCTCATGGAAATCCTAGAGGGCCATATTGAAGCTGAGACAAGTCATTGATTCAAGTACAAGAGCCACAGTTGAAGTGCAGTCAACTAGGGTTTCATTTGGGTCAATACTAGGTCAATTGGGCAAATTGGAGAGCATCAAAGCCTACTTTGAGGTCATGGGGTTCATGGATTGGTATGTTGATACATGTGTGGTGTTGTGCCAAGATCAAGCAAAGAAGGATCAAAGATTTGGGAAGTTGCTAAATTAGGGTTTCAGTGTAAAATCCCCTATTTAGTGCCTAACTTCAAAGCCACATAAATCAAAATACAAGTTTCAAATGGATATTTGGCCAACATGAAACTTGTAGAGCATCTCAATACCTTTAATTTTAGTACTAGAAGTCCTCAAGGGGATTTATAGAACTCAAGTTATGGTCCTTGCAAGTTACAGGTCATCAGATGACTATGAAATTTACCTGTGAAAGTCACTTGACTTCCAAGCAACGTTTGCCATAGAAGGATGATTCCTATGAAATTTTGGTCAACATGAATGTTGTTCCTTCTCCTCTTAGCTTTCCATAGAGTACTAGAAGCCCTTGATAGGATTTGTAGAACTCAAGTTATGATCTTTGCAAGCCAGGGGTATTTTGGGTATTGGTGATTATAGGTCATTTGTGATCATAGGTCCATAACTCCAACTTGCAAGCTTCAAATGGAAAATTGTTCAACATGGAACTTGTTCAAAATGATGTTTTTAGTGCAACCAAGTGGTCATGAGAGTTTGGTTTGGCTTGGAACACAAAGTTTCTTGAAATGGCTTAAAAAGGAAGAAATTAAAGTCATTAAAAGGCCAAAAAATGTGATTTCTTGATTTATGGCCAAACAAGCTCATGTTATATGTCAAATTGATCAGAGAACACATTTTAAGAGTGATGACATTGTTACATTTTGGATTTGAGGTCATTTTCAAGCACTTCCCTTTTGTAACTTAAGGTGGAAGTAACACTTCAATTGCACACCATAAGATCAAAAGCAAGGCAATTACCATCCCCATTCAATTCTAAATGGCATGAGATGAGAAATTCAAGTGAAATTGAGAGCTAGAACAAAGCAAAACCCAACTGTGGCATATGAGATTTTCAAGGAGAATGAGAAATTCAAAATCTCATTCACTTAGTTACAGGAAGTTCTAGAGAGTTCTAATCAACTCTATATAACCATTGCAATGAGTTCAGATGGTTTTTTGGGCAAGAAGTGAAGAGAATCAAGAGAGAGCAATTGAAATTTTCCCAACTGCATCAAGAATCGAATTCTGGGATAGAGGTGATTTCAAGGCAAATCAATTGTTTCAGAAGCTTCAGAAGGTGTTATTGATTGAATCTGGAGAAGATTGGAAGAAGAATCGAGCAAAACCACCTTCTATTCATCCCTCAAAACCAGGTTTGCATTTTTCAACTTATGGCTTAGATTGTAGTGAATTGATTAGAAATGAGCATGAGAATAGATTAGTGATGATGCTAGGATGGATTTCAGTACAAGAATTGAGTGATTAGAGACACTTTAGGTGTGAGGTAGATTTCTGTTGAAGCATGTAACTCTCGATACTTGAGGTTTCAATGGCATTTGGATAGCAAGTTTTGATGAGTGAAAGGTGTAGATGAGTTTAGGATCCTTAATTGCAAGAATCATGACAATCAAGATTGGGGTGAACTTCTGAACATTTGATCGGTTTTGGATTTAGAGGAAGAATCAATGATTTTAGAATGCATATTTGAACTCAGGGGATGATTTTGAGTGGGATTGGGTATTAAGTTGTTGTGTTTGGTGAGATTTTATAACCCCCTTCGCCAGAGACGACGGTGGCGCTATAGCTCAGGCCACCGTCTGAGTTTCCCTCTCGTTTTCAAAACATTTGGGGACGATGACTCCCATTCCGTTAGATGTGAGTTGACCTTTGACTGAAGTAAGGAACCAATGGCCACGATCTCGTTTCACATTCTGAAGAGAGTGAGTTGATGAAACTCACCGTTTCATTAATTCAATTGGATGGGATGAATGAGATTCTTGCTATACACACCCCAGGTTTGGCCCAAGTTGGATAATGAACTGAAAAGGATTGCTATTCATCACGCGCTTTTCTCAATTTTGATTGATTTTCTTTTATTGTGTTGGGCTTAGTAACAAGTTCGCTACCCACACCCCACCTTTGGCCCAAGCCTGGTCTACAACATGATTTTATTGCTATTCAACACACGCATTTATCATTTTTGTATTGTTTTTTCTTTTATTTTGTCATTTTCATATAGGTTAGAAATAAAATCATAATAAATAGGAAAATTAGTCTTTTTAGGTTAGATTTTTTTCCCCTGACTCCTTAAAGAGTCTAGAATTTAATAGGATTGAGAAATTATTAATTCATGCATTTTAGAATTAATTGCATTTTTTGAAGTTTAATTGATTTTATTTTGAATTTGGTTGATATGTCATCTTTCTAATTTTAGTATGAGTAATTGGTGTGGATTTTTGAGTTGATTATTTTTGGTATAGTTAGCTTAGATATGCATGTACCCTTAGTAATTTTCTCATAATTTTGTGAGATAATTTTAGGTTGTTTTGAACATTGAACTTTAAGTGGTGTAGAATTAGGGTTTTAAGATAGTACCCTTAGGTTTAGGGCATGGTTTTAGGATTTAATGATTGGTTAACCCCCTGGTTTTTGTATAGAGATATTCTTAAGAGGTTTAGGAACCCTTAGAATTTTTTATAGGATTTTACAATCATTTTTGGTATTTTAATTAGAATTAGTTTTAGGACTAACATTTAGGTGTTTCTAACATGCTAACTTGACTAGTTCAATTCAATAGTTCCCCTTATATTAGGGTGGTGGTGCTCTTGTGCTTGGATGAAGATGAATACCAATTGAAGATGCTTTGGAGTGCTTGAAGGAGCTTGAATGTGAAGAATTTCTCATCTTGTGGGTGCTTGTCAGGAGCTTAGGGAAACTAGGGTTTTAGGAAGAGCATTAGACTAGTTTTGTTCCTTTCTTCAAACATGGAGCATATTGTTCATCTCCATTCAATCCAATGACATAAAATACTCTTAAAGAATTCACATCTCTCCTTTGGAGGGATGAAGGGAATGCTTTAAGAAGTAGAACTTTGAGGATGCCATTCTCTTATAATGTTAAGTTCTTAGTGGCTTCCTTTGGTTGTCATTAGGTTACTTAACATTTCAACCTGATCTTGTTAATTGATTCTCCCTTGGAGGTTGCCTGTTGAAGCTTGTTGAGAATGAAGTGTTTGCTTGTTGAAGCTAGAAGCTTGTTGAAGCTAGGAGTGTTGTGCTTGTTGAAGCTGGTTGCTTATTGAAGCTAGGGTTTTGCTGCTTGTTGAAGATGAAGTTAGGAGTTTGTTGAAGCTGTTTATTGGTTGAAGTTTGTTGGTTTAAGTTGGTTGCTTGTTGAAGCTTGGTGATTGTTGAATATTGAAGGTTTAGTGGAGCTTGAAGATATGGGCTATTCATGATGATGAAAGTTGTTGCTGTCAACTTTTTGTTGTGTAATCAATTGTTGCTGTCAGAGCTGCTGTTTGTGCTGTCAACTGTAGGAGTTTGGTGCTACTGCTTGGGCTGCCTTCTCTGTTTTGTCTTGGTTTTTCTGTATTGTTTGTTGGCTTGTGCAGGTTGCCCCTTTAGGTTTGAAGTGAATATTGATTCACTTTGCCTGTTGTTTTCCCAGGTTCGAGGTTGAGCGGGACTCCCTTGCCTCGCTTGTATTGCTGCATTGCATGCATTTTACTGTATTTGCTTGCTTTCTTTTCTGTTTATCCCCTAGGATCTCTCATTTCCTCTGTGCAGGAGGGAATTATGACAGACATTAGGATTCTTATCCATGCATGACAACATTAGGTTAGTTTTTATTCCCTTTTCAACCCTAGGCTTTTTAGAGCGTCTTTCTCTTCTTATCTCAAAACAACTCAAAAACACAGTAATAAGGTAAATCGATGTCGTACGTTACGAGCCTTAAGCTATTTGAGAAAGGGTTGCTGGAGAGCTTCTTTCTAGTAGTCTGGCTGCTTAGTGTGGCACCCTTTGGGTGACACGCGACGTAGTCACTCTCAAATCATAGTCTCTAGTGCGTCAGAGATTGCAAACAAACTAAAAAACACTTCTTTCGTAAAAGATTCAAAACAAACATCAAAGTGTCATTTTTGTCCGCTTGGACTCTTAATCAAGAAAAATCCTTTCATAAGGTAATAAAAAACAGTCAGACAAGCTTGTGTCTTCCGCAGCCCGAACTACGTTTGCTCTGATCTTTCATGCTATATGAAAGTACGTAGGCATAGGATGTCGTATCCTAGCGAGCAACCTTCCCACCTTTATCCGTAGTTAGCCGAACTACGTAGACTCTGACTTTCCCATTGCACGAGGGAATACGTAGGCATAGAGCGGTGAAGCCCTATCGAGTCTCTTTTCTCTTTTCTTTCCTTTTGTCCCTTGACCTGTAGAGTAGATAGAATAACCATCCGTACTAGAAAACAAGCGTGGATTCCATCGAGTATGGTGGACGTGAGGGGTGCTAATACCTTCCCCTTGCGTAATCGACTCCCGAATCCAGGAATTTGGTTGCGACGACCATTCCTTTCCCATTTTGCGTTAGGTTTACTTTGAGCGTTCCTTTCCATCCGTTGGGATAAATAACGCCCGGTGGCGACTCTTCTGTCATAGCCGGCGCCGATTTTCGTAGTAGCGACACTGGGTAGAGGGTTAGATTGAGAGATAAGTCGTACCTGGGCTTGAGTTTGCACGAAGACTTAGAAGTAGAGAGTAGTGGTTAGCCTGCTTGCTTAGCTCGCACCAGCTAGTCGCGAAATCTGCGCTCGGACGAGATTCTCTTTGATGCTTCTTGCTTGGCCCTTAGGGCTCGACAAGTTGTCTGACCCGAGGATTGTCGACTCTGGGGACCTATCAATTGGGATTTAACTAAGTGAGGCCGTTTCAAGGGATGATGATGCCACACCTTCTGGGTATCGTATCATCTCTCTTGAAAGTCTGTGATGCTGATGCCCGCATAGGATGTCGTACCTCATCTGCGAGTTAAGTACATACCTGTGAGGGGTAGGTGGGTCTTTTTGTAGGAAAACTCTGGCCTCAGAACACCTGGTTTGTCTCTGTCAGTGAGAATTGGTTACAAGGGTCCTTTTGAGTGGTTGGTTTGGTTTGAGGCGAAGCTCTGGTCATTCTCGAGCTAAAGTACAACAAACTTCTCAAGCTACAGCAGCGAACTTGATCCCTTGTGTGTGCATTTTGCACTTTGCATTTCTGTTTGCATTTGCATTTCATTTTGCATATTCATTCTCATCCGTAACAGGGAGCTTACCCGTCTTTTGTCCGCTTCGTCAGTTGATTTCCCGACATTCGCATTGGACTTGAGTTAGCTTTTGGGAAAGGATCATGGCTTCAGAAGAGCAGAACTTGGTTGTTACTCGGGCGGAGTTTGAATTGCTGAAGAACCAATTGAGTCAGTTCGTGAAAGCCATAACAGCTGTGAATAGAGGAGGAAACAATGTTCAAAGAACTCCGATGAACAATGTCGCTCAGATTGTGCAAACCCCTGTCAGAGACCCATTTTCTCTCAATGACACAGAGTATCAGAGTTTCACTTTCTCTACGCCAGTTTCTCCAAGGATTGTTCCACCTCCAAGAGTTGTTCCGCAGGTTAATATTCATGACCCAAGGACTGTTGAGTATATGAGAAGACTTTAGATGTTGGAAGATCAGATTGCTGCCCTGATGAATAAGAATACTCTTGATTTGAATGCTTCGAGCATGTGTTTGGTGCCAGGCCTTGTGTTGCCTCCGAAGTTCAAGATGCCCAATTTTGAGAAATACAAAGGGGATAGTTGTCCGAAGCTACATTTGGTTATGTTCTGTAGAAGGATGACTTCACATGTCACCAATGACAAGCTCATGATTCACTGTTTCCAAGATAGTTTGATCAGAGCACCTTTGGATTGGTACATGCAGTTGAAGAGTGATAGTATCAAGTCATGGTCGGATTTAGCCAATGCCTTCGTGAAGCAGTACGACTACAACCTGGATATGGCTCCTAGTCGTATGCATTTGCAAGAGTTATCTCGGGCGGATAATGAATCCTTTAGAGGGTATGTGCAGAGATGGAGAGAATTGGCTGTCAGTGTTCAACCACCGCTTCTTGAGAGAGAAATGGTTGACCTCTTCTTGGGTACTCTGAAAGGCCGTTATTATGACATAATGTTCAGTTGTACAAGCTTTGCAGGCTTGATAAGAATAGGAGAGCTTGTTGAGAGAGGACTCAAGAATGGAAAGATTTGAGATCCTCCTTATACTCCACTTGATAAGAATGAATCAGTTGTCATACCTCAAGAGGAGTGGGAAGGAGGAAGTGATGTTGTCTCAGAATCCCTAGCATCTCCAGCTCAGTTTTCAGACGCTTCAAGTGTTCAAAGTCAACGGTCATATTATCGTCAGCCGCGTCAGCACGCCCGACAAAGACCAAGGAAGCCTGAAAGGCAGTTTACTCAGCTACCAGTGTCGTACAACCAGTTGTTGCCGGATTTGGTTGAAAGTGGATTGAAAGTGCCGAAAGAGACTAATCCAATGATCTTGCCTTATCCTCCAGGTTCTGATGCCAGCGCCCGCTGTGAGTACCATGTTGGGGCGCAGGGGCATTCGACAGATGATTGTAAGGTGCTTAGGAGTCAAGTTCAGAATCTGTTAGACTCTAACAAGATCTTCATCACACCTCAGGGTTTTGTTCAGATTATTGATTCTCCTTCATCCAGTTGTGTGGGTTCGTCAGTTAATGTCATGGAAGACTCCACCGAAAGTGTGTGTTTGGAAGAATGTCAAACTGAGAGCTCAGTTGAATATGGAGGAAGTTGTTAGAGGTTTCTGTGCCGGGTGTCGCATCTGTTTTCTCTGCTGACCTATTTAGCTTTCGTGCATTGTTGTTTGCTGACCATCACCAGGCTTGTTGGCTGAGGTCATTGTATTCGTACTCATGTGTGCTTATATGTTGATTTTGATGGTTTTGCATATTTGTGTGAGGTGTTTATCTCCGTGCTTATAGCTTGGGTTTCTCCTTATCTTGTTGTGAATATGTGTTTGCTTTCCGCATTGCATTCTCACATAACAGGTACCTCAGAACCGTGGGTCTTATTTCCTGTTCTTCACTAGTTTGTTGCAGGAATTCTCTCAAAGTTATGGAACAGAATCAGGCTGAATTGATTGAAGTCCGAAGCCAGCTAGGGCAGATGATGAAGGACATGCAAGGGTTGCGTCTAGACCAGAAGACGCTCAAAGAAGAAAACAATCAGCTGAAGACCCAAGTGGGCTTGATTATGGAAGTGTTAAAGAGTGTGCTTAGGAAGGAGGGTGATCAGCTACCTGAAGCCGCAGTGAAGAAGCTTGTTCCACTTGTGCCTGTGGAACCTGTACCTGTGGAGCCTGTGCCAAAGGTTGATAAATCTCAGATGTCTCGTGGATGACGAGGACCTTCGTATTTTTCTCTCCAGTGCATTGCTGATCGGGAAAATTAGGTGCCTAAGAGGGGCAGAGTTTATGACCAGATTCATATGACATACGCTCAGGCGTTGCAAGTTTTACTTCAATTTCAATTGGTCAAACTTCGGACTTTGGATCCACCTAAGGGTAGCCTACCAGCATGTTTTGACGTGAACGCTCATTGCGACTTCCACTCTGGAGCACCGGGGCATAGCCTTGAGAATTGTCATGCTTTTAAGCACAAGGTTCAAGACCTGATTGACTCAAAAGCTATTGAATTTACACCAAGCGGCGTAACGGTACCTAATGGTCCTATTCCAGCTGCTGCCATGATGATGGATATTCCCAAAGCTGCAGTAGATCAGAAGTATATTCTGCAATCATTGGTGTCAGAACCCCCTTGTCCCCAGTTGTTGCCGGTACCTAGACCAAGCCTGAGGATGAAAGCGTCTGAACAAAAGGAGTCCCTGTTAATTCAGGCTCAACCGCCAAGTGGTTCAACTATTCAAGGTCAACAGTCGGTCCAGTCTTTGCAACAGACATCAGCTCCTCTCCAGGATCAGCAGCCTTCTCGTTATCGATCAAACCTGCGTGCTAGGCAAAACCCAATGAAGTCAGAGAGACTGTTCACCCGGTTGCCGTTGTAAGCAAAGTGGTTTCAATAAGCAACTTTGAAGATGGCTAGTTCAGCAGCAAATCAGATGTGAAAGCCGGGTTCTCGGAAGCTGGCATTTTCCTTTGTTTTATCTTGTCATTGTTTGTAGTTTCTTTCCTGTTTAAATTGCAATCTTGTTTGTAAAACTTGTTGTTTCCATTCAATTGATGATAATGAAATGAGTATGCATGTTTTGATTAAATCCATTCGTGTTCACTAATTGATTTTTACAGATATCCAACGCTTGGTTAAGCGGAATCCGGGGAGGATGACGAAAATGAACGACATGCAAGCTTCCGATATTGTATGCTTTTGAAAGAAAACATGCTCATGATGTACGTGCATTGTTTCAAATCCCTAAACACCGGAGATATAAGGAAGATAATCCCTTGTCAACCCCTTTGAGCCTAGTAGTAGGAGTTCTTTCTGAAAACGAAAAACCCTCAATCTTAACCTGGGGCAGGGTAGGTGTTAGCTAATTTGACCGAACGTCCAAATTACAAAAAGAAGTGTCTGTTTGAGGATCAATCACACCTCTAGAGGTCGTGCCTAAAAAACCACAAGGGTTAAATTTCAAAAGTGAAACAGTCACATTATTCCCCAAAGAGTCAGACAACCAGTGTCACACGACTTGTTCGAAAAAAGAGAAAGCAAAAAGAATCAAAAGCCCGCTAAGTCAAAACTTGAAAACAAACGACTTAGGAAAAAATAAGGGCATCCCGCTGGACTTAATAATCAAAAGAAGCTCAAAAGAGTCAGTCCAGGCAAAAGTTAGGGAAAGAAAAAGAAAAATGAAAAGGATTACAAAAGAAAAATCCTCGAACAAAATACGAGTCGTGTGACCCCAAGTGTCAAAGACGAAGAGTGAGTGGCTGTCACTCCAAAAACTCATGGTTTCTTGAACTATCACTCCTATCCTTCAACTTCTGAGAATTGAGCGCCATGGTCGAATTAGCTAAACTTAGGATTGGAGAACATCAAGGTGAACGGGTGGGTGAAAATAAATTTTGAGCCTTTATCCTTTCTTTCAAAACCGTGAACCTGACCACATTACAACCTTCAAAAGTCCTAATTGAAGCAGGGTTGTTTCGAAGGCATACATCGGTAAAGATCGCGTCGAAGCCGACTCCTAAAAGGGTTCTTCTTACGATGTTGGTACTGATGTTGATATTTTGATAGATGATTTGTGCATTATATGCCATAAACTGTTTTTCCTTTTCCGGTGAACAGATTGGATGTTAAAACTGTCATATGCATTGCATTAATATATCTTTTGTGCAGAACAATTGGTTTTACTTGCGAGTAAGCGCTTGACAGCAGGAATGTTTCCTACAGTGGAAAGTACGATCATGATATAATGCAGAACGCCCGAATACTCCGTGAACTGGGGCAAGCTATAATCCCTAGTGATGTCAGCCACCCGAAGTCAGTTATTCTGAAGCAGTCAGGTCGAGATTTGATGAATCTCTCGAGGACAACCAGTGTATCTCCTCGCAGATCAGCCTATCAGGGGCAAAGTCGTCGCAGACAGGGGCAGGCCACTCTAAGAAAAGCACATAAGTTGTTTCTTGTCTGAAGGGTATTTGATCCGAAGCATGTCTCTGAGGTTCAGAGTGCTGAAGCAATTCATATCAGACCATCAGGGTACAGATTTTCAAATTTCCTTTTGAGGAGTATCCCCTAGAGATCCCACAGGCTGGGGCAATATCAGAAGCGAAGGAATTGTTCTTTTCCGTGTCATCAGATTTACTCAGAGCTACTTGAGCAGATTCAGCCGATCTTCAAGTTTGAGACGAATGTCGGGAAGTCGTGTTACCGTCCCTTGACTCTTCAACCAGAAACCGTGAATTTAGACAGGAGGTTGTCCAGTGTCAGTTATATATGACCCCTCACGGATAGCCTAAAACCCAATCCTCATTAGCAAGTCATTCCTAAAGCCCAATCCATATTGGCAATCACTGTGATGCCCATCCGTGTTGGCGCATCAGTTTCAAAATCCAATCTTCATTGGTATGTAGGAAGACTCTGTCTGTTTTCCCCAACAAAAGTCCAACGGTCATTGGCATGTGTAAGCTATTCCCAGGGAAGTCCGATCATGCTTAGTACATTTGGTTATCCCCAGCGGAGTCGGCTTCACCTTTCCAGCATTTATT
Source organism: Lathyrus sativus (assembly GCA_963859935.3). Classification (NCBI taxonomy): domain Eukaryota; kingdom Viridiplantae; phylum Streptophyta; class Magnoliopsida; order Fabales; family Fabaceae; genus Lathyrus; species Lathyrus sativus. Next base: position 279,046,241 of record OZ012740.1, on the reverse strand, counting down.
TTGCTGGAAGGGTTCTTCTGTGTACCGCTTCTCTCCAGCAGCCTGAGCCTGCATTTGCATCTTGCATATATCATCATATTTGCATCATATCTGCATTTCATCCTCAAATGCGTAGCATTTCCATCCTATATGGAGCATTTACGCCATAGAAAAATTCAAACATACGCATATGCATACGAAGCATAAGCCAATTTCTATCAGCCTTTCGTGGCAACATGAAGTACTCTATAATCAGTTCAGGGGTAGTTATTCAGCAGCTTTGATCAGACATCTCTTTGGTATTTGATTCTCAGATCACCCAACGGTTATGCTTTGTCTATTGATCATCTGATGAAGACAGACTGTTCTTCCCGTCAATTCCTATTGATGATGTATTTCCCCAGCAGGAATTTACTCTGTCTATCTTGAGACGTCGTGAGTTTGGATATGGTTTTCTTCGTCTATCTTTAGACGTCATGAGTTCGATTATGATTTTTCTCCGTCTATCATTAGATGTCATGAGTTTAGATATGGTTTTCTTCGTCTATCTTTAGACGTCATGAGTTCGATTATGATTTTTCTCCGTCTATCATTACACGTCATGAGTTTTGGGTATGGTTTTCTCCGTCTATCTTTAGACGTTGAGAGGTTTCAAGGTGATCTTTCAGATATTGGCTTTCTTTCTGTTTATTGGATGAGATGACATTTCAAGAGGGTTTTTCTGACCGTCGGTCCTTATTGACGTCGAGGCTCTTTGAAGAATGTTTGGTTTTCCTAGTTGTTGATCCTTATCAACGACTTGGCTCTTTGAAGGTGGTTTTTCTTCCTGTCGGATCTTACTGATGATGTGGCCCCTTTGAAGATATTGTTCTTTCCATCAATTCCTGTAGACGAAAGGATTCTGAAATTTTATGGGTGGTGTTGAAGTTCATATATGGGTTTCCTTCCGCTTGTTCTCACTGTCGATGTGGTTTTTGGACAAGTGTTTCTCCCTGTCTATCTTTAGACAACATGATAAGATCAAGTGCATGTTGATCTGGCCTTCGGGATGATTTTCTCCGTCTATCTTTAGACGCCGTGAGTATTGGATTTTGTTTCCTTCGGGATGGTGTCTTTTCGTCTATCATTGGACGATGTGATTGTATTTCTCTTTACGTCTATCATTGGACGATGTGATTGTATTTCTCTTTCCGTCTATCATTGGATGATGTGATTGTATTTCTCTTCCCGTCTATCACTGGACGATGTAATTGTATTTCTATTCCTGTCTATCATTAGACGATGTGAGAGGATCAAGTGCATGTTGATCCAACCTTCGAGTTTGTTATCTGTGGCGTCACGCAGGTAACTGGGGATAAAGTCGAGTTCGTTATCAGATATTTGATCAGTTTGTTGTCGTAACAACTGGATTCGGTTTTCTGGATATTTCCCCCAAGCAGTTTTCGCAGTTTATTTCTGCGGTTGGCAAATTTCTGGGTTTCTTTTGTATTCAACCGTCTTTTACCTTGATTTTCTGAAGGTCGTTCGCTCTTCACCCAGTCAGGTCCAAGCCGCTTGAATAGGGGCAGCTGTTGCACCCCAAAATTTGCCCAAACTTTTTTCTTTAACTGGTTTATGTTTCATTGCATTATCATTTGCATAGCTATATCATTTGTATATCATAACATCATTCATCCAACAGGGGATCAAGTGTGTTTTTGTCAAGAGAAGCCTAGCAATAGGTCTTAGCCAAGCTTGAGAAGTCATCCAAGTCATCAGGAGGTGGTTTGAGGCCTTAAGAGGTTTGAATGCCTCCATATGGAGTTTCTCCTAACTTGAGGATCAATTGAAGACCATCAGTGAGATGTGAAGCATGGATTGTGAATAGAATATGTGCATAGATCTCATGGAGTTCCTAGAGGGCCATGTTGGAGCTCAATCAAGTCATTGATTCAAGTGCAAGAGCCACAACTGAGGTGCAAGCAATTAGGGTTTCATCTGGGTCAACCCTAGGTCAACTGGACAATTGAAGAGTATCAAGGCCTACTTTTAGGTCATGGAGTTCATGAAATGATGTGATAAGACATTTGTGGTGTTGTGCCAATATCAAATCAAGAAGAATCAAGAGTGTGGGAAGTTGCTAAGTTAGGGTTTCAGTGTAAAATCCCATGTTTAGTGCGTAACTTCAAGACCACATAAGTCAAGATACAAGTTTCAAATGGATCTTTGGACAACATGGAACTTGTAAAGCATCTAAATACCTTTAATTTGATTACTAGAAGTCCTCCATTGGATTTATAGAACTCAAGTTATGGTTCAGACAAGTTACAGGTCACCAAATGAATGTGAAATTTATCTGTGAAAGTCACTTGACTTCCAAGCAACTTTTGACTTAGAAAGAGGTTTCACATGAACTTTTGGCCAACATGAAAGTTGTTCCTCATGAACTTATCTTTCTAAATTGTACTAGAAGTCTTCCATCTGATTTGTAGAACTCTAGTTATGAAGTTTACAAGTCAGGGGTATTTTGGGAAAGTGAGATTATAGGTCATTTTCAATCATAGGCCAAAATCTCCAACTTGCACTTGTCAAATGCAATTTTGTTCAACATGAAAGTTGCTTAAAATGGGATTTTAAGTGCAACAAATGGTCATTTGGAATTGGTTTGGCTTGTAGCAAAAAGTCACTTAAAATGGCCTAAAAAAGGGAATTTTTTCAAATGGATTAAGGAGGGAAAATTGACTTTTTGAGTTAGAGGACCAAAATATGTCATGTGAGTAAATTTTTTGAATGGAAATCACATTCTAAGAACATTGGCATTGGCAGAATTTTGAGCATAGGCCAAGTTTTGGGAGTTGTCATTTAGATTACTTCACCATGAAGTTACATAATCAAAAATAGCCATTGGATCAAATACAAGGAGCAAATCTCAGCCATTCACACTTCACATGTTGTTATTAGTTGAATTGAATCATCTTGGAGCCAAAACAATGCCATTTTCGTGTACCTTCAAGAGCAAAAAAGTGGTGAAATTTTGAAAATTCATTTTGGGCCTAGGGGCAAGGATTGGGCTTTCTATTGATCCATATCCATTGTATATAAGATTTCTAACCTTCACAAATCATTAGTTCTGGAAATTGGAGCATAATTGATCAAGAACAAGCTTGAAAAAGTGAAGAAAATTCCAAAAGTGAATTCCAAGATCTAGTTCGTTTCAAGCCAAATTGTGAATTGAGAAAGCTTTATTGAAGATCATTGAACGATTCTGGAGAGTTTCGCGAAGCTTCATCAAGGATTAAAGGCTCAGTGGAAGTTCTCCACTAGGTACTTGAATTTTACCATATCTCTCTTAATACTTGATGATTCTTTGCCATTTTCGTTTATTTGCACTCCTTGAAGTATGTAGATCGTTTCTGGATTATAATTGTTGATGTTTATGACGTTCGAAATTTGGAGCTCCAAACTTGTGAGATTTTATATGGACTGTTTTGGCATGATTCGGCTTAGTTTTTGCTTGATCTTTAACCTCCATGACATAAGGATGGGTTTAGAATTAATTTGGAGAAGTTTTAATGAACTTGAGGTTTTGGTGTCAAACTTTGTTTGATTCGTTTTTCTTTGAGCTTGCATTATTATTGATTTTTGATGAGATATTTGGAATCCTTGTGAAAAGTCCTTCGATTTCGGTCCTAAAAACGTGCAAAACGGATAAGAATTGAGAGAGTTATGGCTGTTCGAAGTTGTCGGAAATCATCACATCCATGGTTGCGGGTTACTATTCATCATGCTGAAAAATTCCATTGGAGAAGATGAACATGCGTGCGCCACGTGTCATCACGCTAAAACGGCGTCGTTTTGGCCTAGCAAGGGGACCAGGCGCGCGCGGGTTCGATCCCTGCCCAGCGCGTTTTCATTTTTCTGCTTTGCATTTTCACTAATTCATCATTTCTAGTTTCCATTTAATTTTTTTATTTTTCTGTTTTGATAGCTGTTTCCTTTAATTACGTTAAAAATAGTAAAAATCATCAAAAAGTTATGAAATTTTTTTTTCTGTAGTTCCTGAATGTCTTAAGAAAGTTTAGGCATTGAGTTTACATTTTTAGGATTTTATTCGAATTAGTTATGATTTTTCTTTTGTGCTAACGTCCATTATGTTGCATATTTGACCATCTGTTTTGTTGAATTTTGTTCTTCCAATTGGTGATGAATTTGACTTTTACTTTTTAGTATGTTTTAGGGTAGATATTCATGTTACCTCAGGATTTTTATTAGAATTTTAAAACATCTTTAGGTTCTGTTTTAGGTGTTGAGATTAGAGCCTTCCCAAACTTGTTGATTACCTTGATACCTTTCAATCTAGAAATTATTTAGGTGACTTAGAAGTTGAATTATGCTTTAATATTTCAACCCTAGGCTGTTCAAACATGTATGTTCCCCCAGGAATTTAATTAGAATTTTACAACTTCATTTTCTATTTTAGTTGTATTATGCAAGTGGCTTGTATTTGTGGTTTCCTCTCTTGAGTGCTTTGGATTGTTTGGTTTGGTTGGCTGCTTTGGAGTGGGTTTAGGCTTGAGTTCTTTTTGTTTGAGCTTCTGGATTCATTGAAGATGCTTGGGATTGAAGATTGGAGTTTGGAGTAGAAGGCTTTTCCTCTTGTGGAGTTTTTTTTTGGAGCTTAGGAAATTTGGGTTTTAGGAAGTGCCTTAGACCTAGTTTTGATTCTTTCTTTAAACATGGAGTGCATTGTTTGCCTCTATTCTATCCAATGACATAAATTCCTCCTTGGGAAGCTCCATCTCTCCTTAGGAGGAATGAGTGGTATGTCCAAGTGAGTAGAACTTTGAGGATACTTTTCATTTGCAATGTTGAGTTCTTAGTGATTTCCTTTGGTTGTCATTAAGTTTCTTAACATTATAACTTGATCTTGATGATTAATCCTTCTCTTGGAGTGTGCTTGTTGGAGCTTGAAGATTGATTAAGCTTGAAGATAGAAGCTTGCTTGAAGATGAAGCCTTTGCTGTCAACTTTGTTGTCTTTTCAACTGTGTTGTTTAGAGCTTGAAGTTGCTGTCTGTAGAAGTTGCTGCTGCTTGGGCTGCCTCCTCTGTATCTTTTGTTTTTCTCTGTATTGTCTGATTACCTCTAGGTTTGAGGTGGAGCTTGTCTCCTCTTGCCTATTGTCTTCTCCCTTGCCTCTCTTATATTGCTGCATTGCATGCATTTTACTGTTTACTGTAATTGTCTACTGTCTTTTGCTGTTTATCCCCTAGGATCTCTGATTTCCACTGTGCAAGAGGAAATTATGACATACATTAGGTTTTGACCCATGCATGATAACATTAGGCTAGTTTCCCTTTCAACCATATGCTTTTTAGAGCGTCTTTCTCTTCTCATCTCAAAACAATTCAAAAACACAGTAATAAGGATAACGCGTGTTGTACGTTACGAGCCTTAAGCTATTTGAGGAAAGGTTGCTGGAGGGTCACTCTTCAGTAATCTGGCTGCTTAGTATGGTACCCTTAGGGTGACATGCGACGTAGTCACTCTCAGATCACAAGTCTTTAGTGCAGTACAAGTTACAAACAGACTAAAAAACATTTCTTTCGTAAAAAACTCAAACAAACATTCAAACTTTGCTTTTGTCCTCTTGGACCTTTAATCAGGAAAACCCTTTTTAGAAGGAGATAAAAACTATCAAACAAGCTTGTGTCCTCTGTAGCCCGAACTACGTTTGCTCTGATCTTTCATGCCGTATGAAAGTACGTAGGCATAGGATGTGATATCCTAGCGAGCAACCTTCCCCTCCTTTCCCGTAGGTAGGCGAACTACGTTGACTTTGATTTCTCGTTCCAGACGGGAATACGTAGGCATAAAGTGCGATACTTTGCCGAGTCATTTTCTTTTCTTTTTAACCCAGACCTATAGAGTAGATAGAATAACATACCCTTAGATAAAAAACAAGCGTGGATCCCGTCGAGTACGACGGACGTGATGGGTGCTAATACCTTCCCCTTGCATAACCGACTCCCGAATCCAGGATTTGGTTGCGATGACCATTCCTTTCCCTCTTTGCGTTAGGTTTTCTCTGAGCGTTTCCTTTCCCTCTTTTGGGATAAATAACGCACGGTGGCGACTCTTCTGTCATAGCCGGCGCCGATTTTCGCAGTAGCGACAACTGGTCATTGGGTAAAAACAAAGATAACCAACCAAAGGGTGTGAGAAATAATACCTGCTACCCGTCACTAGGTAAAGCAGAGGCAATATACTCAAAAGATGAAGAAATATTACCAGCTAGCTGTCACTAGGTAGAAAAATAAAGGTTATGAACTTACAAGAAATACCTGCTATCAGTCACTGGGTAAGGTATTACAAATGTCAACTACCTGTCATTGGGTAGGACAAACATACTCGACTACCTGTCACTGGGTAGGAGAAGGAAATAAAGGTCGACTACTTATCACTGGGTAGGACAAACGCACTCGACTACCTATCACTGGGTAGGAGAAAGAGGTACATTATCAGCTACTTGTCACTAGGCAGCTCAAATCACATAACAAACTTCTCAAACAAAGAGACAACTATTTGTTGGGGATGAAATATCAATAACTCTGTCGGGAATCTTCAAAAGACATACAGGAAGATTAAAATCATACAACAGACTTCTCAAATAAAGAGACAACCCTCTGTTGGGGATTTCACAAAAAACTTCTCATCGGCACCTCTTCCACTGAGATGCCAATTGATGGAAAAGCTGGTCGGACAAGGATCTATCATTTCACAATAAACTTCTCTACTGAGGATGAACTAGAGAATTGCCATTTATTGCAAAGATAAAAATAAATTCCTGAAGGTTACACAAACTCCTCAATTAAAGAGGCTTCCATTTGTTACTAGGTGAGGTTTATCTTGCAGGGGACATACAAGTTGCTCAAATCAAGAGGCTGCCACATGAAGTCACACAAGCAATTACCAAGAGAGTGTTATCAAAACACCACTGGGGAAATTCAAATCTTCATCTTCTGATGGGGATTAATAAAGTGATTCTTGTTGAGGATAATAAATCCTTAAAAAAATAGAGAAATAAATACCTTCTCATCATCCAGGTTTCACAGCCCAAGGAAATCCAAAATAATTGTTGCAAGAGACCAAAGTTCAATCCAGGAACAAACTGAAGAGAAACGGTCAAACAAGACTCGACCCCATGAGGAAATAACTCAACTAGAGAAAAATTCCATCCAGATAAAACCTAGGGAGGAAAGCTAAAACAAGCATCTTTCACGAGGCATAAACTCAGTGGGGAATTAGAAAGGATAGGCATTTTCTGCTTAGGGGTCAACACTCTAATGGAGAGAGGACACACACACTCTGCAGGAATAATAGCACCGAAGAGCAAAGAAACACCAACAAAAATGCAGGATGCACAGTGCAACAAAAACATGCTAAGATCAACAAAAATGAATGCGCATGCAATGCATATGCGTATGAATATGCTGACAAAACAAACAAAAGGATAAACAGAGGATGAACAAAACATCACAACACCACTAAATACTCGGCTAATCTCAGCAAGTTGGAGACATCACTGAAGATCGTGCTGGGGATTTAATAAAAGAAATCCTGCAAGAGATAAATAAAAGCCATCAAAGGAAAATAAATCCTACTACAAGGCTCAAATCTCGCTGTGATGAGAAAGATACTGCTTGGAGAAAATCCAAAGATTAATCTTCAATAATCAGTAACCCGAAAAGGGGATAACAAAATCAACTCTGCTTCTATGGAAAGATCTGTTGGAGAAAACATAGCAACACAAATCTTCCAACTTTGCCTGGGGATAAGAAAAATCCATTAGAAATCTGCTTCAAAGGGATGAAGAGATCTGCTGCGAAATATAATGAATTCGCTGGAGGATAGTAATCATGTAAACAAGCTACACAACTCCACTAGGGAATAACACAACTCTTTTGGGGATATCAGAAAAAGTTCTCCGAGGAAGATGCAACTCCGAGAGAAACATCATGGACTTTCCAGGGAAAATAAGAAGTTAACATCATAGAAAAAAGTCTAGTTGTGGGGGATTTTAAATCAATACCAAACACATGGTGAAAGAAAACTCGACAGGTGACTGCTATATCAACACTTCTTAGAAGAAAGAAAAATTTCTCTTTGCTTTGGAAATGTCCAAAGTAAATATTCATAACCTCCAATGGGAACCAACAAAGACAAATCTCTGCATGGGAATTAACATCAAGGAGAGGTGGTCCTCAAACTGCTCAACTGTTTGATCATAACCTGGCTGGATGAAGGAAACATACTCCGCTGGAAAAGATTTGAATCAAGACTTAGCTGGGAAAACTGAACAACACTCGTCTGGTTATCCTTAGGAACAAAAACTTTGCTAAGGGAATATCAGCAAACTCTATTGGAGAAAATAAAAATGAACAAAATCTGCTAAGGAAAACACTAAACTTTACGCTTCGAGATTTTACCATTCTTGGGATTACTGTCGACATTCCTCTTTATATTCATAAATCAAAGACAAATGTTTTTATAATTTTCAAAATTTTAAATCAATTATTCACATTTGTTTCAAAAATCATCATAAAAAATAAAATGAAATTCAATAAACAGAAACAAAATGAGTATTGAAAACAAAGGCACAAAGGCCCAAATTTTATTGACAGAGTGGTAGTCCGCAAAAAGGCGTAACTCCACGAATCATTACATAGTTTGGAAAATGGTAAATACAATGGAAAGGGCTACATTGAAATACAATGACCACTATTCTCCCTAACAACTTTGAATTATAACTGTGCCTGAGACTTTAGCTGAGGATAATTGAAGTAAAATCCTTGATAGGAAATGCTGCTTCAAGCGATCAAGACTGGCCAGATGCAATTACTTACCATAATCCCTAACTTTTTCCTAGATTTCCCTCTCGGGTTTTCAATATATCGGGATGATTGTTTTTGTTTTAGTCTCTAATTTTTGCGTGAACCACCCTTTCAGGTTTTCAATCCACCGAGACGCTCATTTTTGCCTAAGCTGCCCTTTCGGGTTTTCAACTTAGCAAGTTGTTCTTTTATTTTTAGGCGAAGTATTTCTTGACTGCATCGACATTCATAGGACGAGTGAACTCTTCACCATCCATAGTTGTAAGAATTAATGCACCACCCGAGAAGGCTCTTTTAACAGCACATGAGCCTTTATAATTAGGAGTCCACTTGCCCCTAGAATCATTGGTAAAATTCGAGATCTTTTTGAGCACGAGGTTGCCTTCTCTAAACACACGAGGTCGAACCTTCTTATCAAATGCTTTCTTCATTTTCTATTTATACAATTGGCCATGACACAAAGCCTTCATTCTTTTCTCTTCAATCAAATTCAACTGGTTATATCTACTCTAACACCATTCAGCTTCAGATAATTCAGCTTCCATCAAAACTCTCATAGAAGGGATTTCAACCTCTATCGGGAGCACTGCTTCCATACCATAAACAAGAGAGAAAGGGGTTACCCCTGTTGAAGTGCAAACGGATGTACGATACCCATGTATATCAAAATGGAGCATATCATGCCAATCCTTGTATGTAACAACAATCTTCTGAATGATCTTCTTAATGTTCTTATTAGCAGCTTCAACAACCCCATTCATCTTAGGTATGTAAGGAGATGAATTATGATGCTCAATCTTAAACTCATCGCATAATTCCTTCATCATCTTGTTATTCAGATTCGACCCATATAAATGATAATCTTGCTCGAAATACCATACTGACAGATGATTTGGTTCTTGATAAACCGGACCACTACTTACTTGGCCACATTAGCATATGACGCCGCTTCAACCCATTTGGTAAAATAATCAATAGCCACCAATATTAAACGTGTCCATTCGACGCTTTAGGCTCAATTATTCCAATCATATCAATGCCCCACATGGAGAAAGGCCATGGAGAAGAGATAACATTGAGAGGAGTTGGAGGCACATGAATTTTGTCAGCATAAATTTTATATTTATCGCACTTCTTCACATTCTTACAAAAGTCAGATTCCATCGCCAACCAATACTAACCTGCCCTAAACATCTTCTTAGTCTATGCATGTCCATTGGTATGGGTACCAAAGGATCCTTCATGAATTTCTTTCATCAACATGTCTGCTTCGTGTCTATCCACGTATCTGAGCAAGATCATGTCATAATTTCTCTTATACATCACATCATCATTCAAGAAGAAACTACCAACCAATCTTCTCAAAGTTTTCTTATCCTTCATGGATGCCCCAAGTGGGTACTCTTGATTCTGAAGAAAACATTTAATATCATAATACCAAGGTTTATCGTCAACAACCTCTTCAACTGCGAACACATGAGTTGGTCTATCAAGACGCGTCACATCAATCTTTGGCACATCATTCCAATGATTTACCACAATCATGGAGGATAAAGTCGCTAAAGCATTCGCCATTCGATTCTCGACTCTTGGTATATGGAAAAACTCAACTTTATTGAAGAAAGTTGACAACCTTCTTGCATAATCACGATAAGGAATGAAATCAGGTTGACGTGTCTCCCATTCCCCTTTAATCTGATTAGTCACCAGAGCTGAATCTCTATATACATCAAGGATCTTGATTCTTAAATTAATAGCTTCTTCCAAGCCCATAATACACGCTATACACTCAACCGTATTATTTGTGCAAGTGAAAACCAACCTTGCAGTGAAAGGAATATGAGAACCATGAGAGGTAACAATAATTGCTCCAATACCTTTGCCATATTCATTAACAGCTCCATCAAAAATCAAACCCCGTCAGGATCCAGGCTCAGGTCCTTCTTCAGGTAATGGTTCCTCACGATCTTTAACCTTTAGATACATCACATCCTCATCAGGAAAGTCAATCTGGATAGGATGATAATCACCAATTGGTTGGTGTGCCAAATGATCAACCAAAACATTTGTTTTTATCGCTTTTTAAGTTCGGTACTCGATATCATATTCTGACAACAACATTTGCCAATAAGCAATTTTCCCAGTTAAAGCAGACTTTTCAAAGATATACTTTATTGGATCCATATTAGATATCAACCAAGTTGTACAATTCAACATATACTAGCGGAGGTGCTTGGCAGCCCAAGCTAAAGCACAACATGTATTTTTAAGCATTGAGTACCGAGACTCACATCAATGAACTTTTTGCTCAAATAATAAATGGAAAATTATTTTCTTCCAGATTCATCTTGTCGACCCAGAACACAACCCATAAATTCTTCTGGCACGGTCAGATACATGATCAAAGGTCTTCCTTCCACGGGAGGAGACAAAATAGGAGGTTCAAGCAGATACTCTTTGATTCTTTCAAAAGCTTGCTGACAATCTTCTATCCATACACAACCTTGATCCTTGTGGAGAAGCTTGAAGATCGGCTCACATGTGGTAGTCGTATTGAATATAAATCTGGAGATATAGTTCAAACGTCCCAAGAATCCTCTTACTCGTTTTTATGTTTTGGGTGCAGGCATTTCCTGAATAGCTTTAACTTTACCAGGGTCAACTTCAATTCCTTTCTAACTGACAATAGAGCCCAACAACTTTAGAACGGACACTAAAAGTGCATTTATTAGGATTCAGACGGAGCTTAAACTTTCTCAAATGTTGAAACAGCTTCATTAAGTATTCAATATGATTTCTTCAGTCTTCGAATTACTAATCATATCATCCACATAGACCTCAATTTCTTTATGCATCATATCATGGAACATAGTGGTCATAGCTCTCTGGTACGTTGCACAAGAATTTTTCAAACCGAAGGGCATCACTCTATAACAGATGTTCCCTAGGGTGTAATGAATGTTTTTTTCTCCATATCCTCAGGTGCCATCTTTATTTGATTTTAACCAGAAAACCCATCCATAAATAAGAAGATATTGAACTTAGTAGTATTATCTACTAGCAAATCAATGTGTGGTAGTGGAAAATCATCTTTCGGACTTGCTTTATTCAAATCTCTATAGTCAACGCACATTTAAACTTTTTCGTCTTTCTTTGGAACATGCACAATATTGGCTACCCATTGAGGATACTCAGCAATCACAAGAAAACCAACATCAATCTGCTTCTGAACCTCCTCTTTAATCTTCACAGCCATGTTAAGATGAGTTCTTCTCAATTTCTGCTTCACAGGTGAACATTCAGGCTTCAGCAGCAAATGGTGCTCCACAATATTAGTATCAAGACTAGGCATGTCTTGATACGACCAAGCAAATACATCAACATATTCTATAAGAAGCTCTACCATCCTCTTCTTAACATCTGATTGAAGTAGTGCCCCAATCTTGACTTCTTTCTTATCATCTTCAAAACCCAAATTAACCAATTCCACCGGCTCTTCATGAGGCTACATGCTTGGGCTCAAGCAATCGGGAAATTTCATCAGGAATTTCTTCAACATCCTCCTCTTCCGCTTCAAACACAGGGAACTCAATGTTGGGAGAGGGCACAAGGTCATTATTTTCAATGTGTTTAACAATCAATTTGCACAATGATTTATGTTTTAATTATTATCATTTGGTTCTTTATGTTACCATTTTTCAGAAATAAAGCAAAAGTAAAAAAAATATATAATATGGATAAACAGAATAACATTTTATTGATGATGATAAAAGTTGAAACAAAGCCCTCACAAATTCACTTTCACCTTGGGTAGAGTGAAAGGGTTTTTGAAAGAAACAAAAACAAATTACTTTTAAAGATAAACAACAATAGGAATGTCAACAGCGATCCAATTCTGGCATATCAACCCACGTGTCACAAAGTTGGGCGTTTCTTCCTCTTGATCATCCTCAATGATAGAATTGACTTCATATCAGGTCTCTTAAGTCTCAGTTGATGAGAGTAGAAGGGTATATATGCATCTTCTGTCTTAGAATCATATCCTGTATCTTCCAAATAAGGCTCTCAGTCTTTAGCAGGAATGGAATCATTTTCAGAACGATATGAGATGTAACCTTAAGAGTCATTTTCAACAATTGCATATGTAGAATGATATTTGGTATGGGTGAACCCAGCACTTTGGAAAACATCATGAATACTCTTCAGCTCTTTGCGGGTTGAACCAGATGTAAAACCCAAACCAGCTCTATCTCTTTTCTCAACAACTTCAATAACTCAGCCACATCTATCAGCTTGGCCACTCTCCAAGACATGTTGTGCATCTTTTAGAGAAGACATGGACACCCCATTCTTCTTAATAGCATTATCAACCACAAAAAGAGCCTGGAACGGAGTTCCAATATCTTTTCCAGCATCAATATAAGAAAAAGACGACAAACTGCTTACCAACAGAGCCTGTTCCCCACCTACAACAACAAGTTTTCCATTCTGGACAAATTTCAACTTTTGGTGGAGTGTCGAAGTGACAGCTCCGACTTCATTAATCCACGGGCGTCCTAGAAGACAAATGTAAGCAGGATGAATATCCATGACTTGAAAAGTAATTTGAAATAAACACAGACCTATCTTTATAGGGAGATCAACCTTTCCAATCATAGTTTTCTTTGAGCGATCAAAGGCTTTCACAATGACACCACTGAATCTCATAGGAGTACCCTGATAAGACAATCTGGATGAAGTAGATTTTGGCATCACATTAAATGATGACCTGGTATTAACCAGCACATTAGATAGAGCGTCCTCCTGACAATTCATGGAAATATGGAGAGCCAAATTATGATTTCTTCCATGCTCGGTCAACTCTTCATCACAAAAGCTCAAATTATTACAGAGAGTGATATTGGCAACAATGCTATCAAAATGATTAACAGTCACATCATGATCTACATAAGCTTGTTTCAATATTTTCTGCAACGATTCACGATGAGCCTCAGAGCTCATTAACAGAGATAAAAGAAATATTTTTGATGGTGTATGCAACAGTTGATCTATCACATTATATTCACTCTTCTTAATCAATTTCAACACTTCATCATTATTTGATTTTTGGTTCACGTTTCTTGATTGACCGAATTCAACAGAAGTCTTCAACTGAGTTTGCTTATCCATAACATCGTCACTTGTCTTCGAGGGTACACTAGCAAATACTCAATCACTTTTGGTCACATGTCCTACAGCAGCAATAGTCACAACTGAGGGAAGAGAAGGAATGGGAACCTCATTTCCATCGTTTAACATAGTAGCATTGTACTTGTAGGGAATAGCTTTATCTGATTCATATGGTATCGGGTTAGACAAACGGATAACCAAAGGTGTCACACTAGATTTCTGACTATCGTAAGAAATTATAACTCATTCCAGGATATTGAAACGCAGAACTATGACATTCACTTCATTATCAACTTCGTTTCTGTTTTCATTAACTTGAATCAAATTCTGATCAATCATCTTTTGTAAGTCCCTCTTTACAATTACACACCCACAAGGGTTCACCAAACAAATACAACAAGCAACATAATCATGCTCATTATCATGGAATTCACTCAAAGTAGCATGCATCTCAACAAGCGACCTCTCAATCCAGAGAATATCAAAAATGCGGTATGTACCAGGACACCCATATACCATATTGATAGTTGTGTTACCATGATTAGGCAATGGATTTTATTGCACGTTAGGGTTGGTATCTTCAAAAGACAGAATACCACTTTTTACGAGCTTTGCAACTTTATATTTCAGAGGATAGAAAATTTCAATATCATGCCCAGGGGCACCTTGATAAAATGCACAATGGGCATCTGGCTTATACCACCATGGAATATCAATAGGAACATCCGAAGGATCACGAGTCTGAACCAAATTTTTCTTTATTAAACCCGAAAATAATTCAGTATACGACATTAGAATGGGATCAAATTGCACTTTCCTCTACACACGACCTTGCTGAGTTGTTTTCTGTTGGAAACGTGGTTGATAACTCGAAGTAGCTTAAGAAGTAGGAGCAGCATTGATGACTAGCGTAACAGACGCTACATGTTGCTGACGACGACTACCATTGTTGTTTACAACCCTGCATCTTTTAGACCTCTCTTGAGAGATGGCATTAGTTTCTCCATCTTTTTTCTTAAAAATACCAGCGCCAAACTTCTTTATAGTTCCAGAACTACCTTCTTTAGTTAAGCGTCCCTCACAGACAACTTCCTCTAATCTCATTCCCATATTAACCATTTCTGTGAAATCACTAGGAGCACTTGTAACCATCCTTTCATAGTAAAATAGACGCAAAGTATTCAAGAAGATCTTGGTCATCTCTTTCTCTTCAAGTGGAGGGCTAATCTGAGCTGCAATCTCGCGCCATCTATGCGCGTACTCTTTAAAAGTTTCTTTCTCTTTTTGAGACATCGAACGGAGTTGATCATGGTCCGGCGCCATATCCAAATTGTATTTATATTGACAGATAGAAGCTTTAGAGAGACCATTGAGTGTATTCATTTGGGAACTATCATGTCCCATATACCACTTCAGTGCAACACCAGTAAGACTATCTTGGAACTAATGAACCAGCAACTGATGGTTGTCAGTATAGGTAGACATCTTTCTAGAATACATGACCAAATGGCTTTGTGGATAAGTATTCCCTTTGTATTTCTCAAAGTCTGGAACCTTGGACTTGGCAGGAATCTTCACATTTGGAACAAGATAAAGCTCGTGAGCTTTCTTCCCAAATAACTCTTTTCCCCTTAAAGCCCTAATTTCTCTCTGCATCTCAGAAAACTGATCTTGAAAATCATCCATACGATCAATAACATCCAACTCTCGTTTGGAGTGGTGTAGAAAATTTTCTCTTCAGCATAAGGCGTTGTGTGAATAACGGGCGGTGGCACAGGTATAGCAGTAGGAACAATTGGAATCTCAAAATTAGGAACAATATTAACCACAGGAGGTGGTACAGTCATAACAACAGGAATTCTTGGACCTTCAGAAGCAGGAGGTTGATATCCCTCTGGCACATAATTGAAAGGCATTCCCCAAAGGAAACCAATAGGCATATGATATTGAGCAGCATTAATCGGGGCCACAAAAATGGGCGTTGATCTGATCTAAGAAATCACAGCTCTCTGCACAGGAGAAGAAATAGGTGGTGGTAAATGATTCTAAGAAGCCACTAGAGCTTCCATCGTAGCAGTGAGTCTTTCCATACTATCCTTCAGAGTTGATACCTCTTCACGGAGCTCACGGTTCTCTTGTTGCAACTGATCCATCTTTTTTCTTAAGATTAGCTCGAGTGTTGTAGTGATGCAACAGCTTGGCTGACGAAGACCAAAAGAAACAAATAAGACACATGGAAAAGGAAAAAACACAATGCACAATGATGCGAATGCAAATACAAAATGAAAATGTTTCAATCAGTTCTCAAGGATCTTTAAGATATAAAGTTATTATAGACATCGTAAAGAAATAACACTTTTTGAAATACTGATAAATATCTCATTTCATTGAATATTGGGAAGAGTTACACTTGGAAGTACAAGTTGATGATCTGAGCTGATACTTTCTTCGGAGTCTCTTATCTCTCTCTCATAGTTGTCCTTCATGGCGGTCTTCTCTAACACGAGTTGATCAACAATACCCATCCAAGCACCAGAAATAGGAGGATGAGCAGATGAGGTAGTAGAACAAAATAGATCCTCTGCATGTCTCTTCACGATGCATTGCTCAAGCAACTCAATCAAGTCATCTTTCTCCTTCATCTACTTTTATAACTCCATCTTCTCTTTGTCAGAAGCTTGAAACTTACCTTCCCATATCTATTTCTCTTGCTTCATCTTGGCCAAAGCATCTTGAATAGTCTTCACATCATCAGAATAAATAGGGAATGGCGTAGAGACCACTGTAGTCATGGGTTTCTCAAAAGGATAAGGCATTTTGAGCTCCATAGCTCTCTTCTTCACCCAAAGTGTGTAAGATTCAAAGGAAATGCAAACTTGTCTTCCAAGCTCTCCTTTAACCACCCTATGAATCTTAGTCCAAGCATGAGCCATTCTTCTCCTCAAACCAATAGAGTCATTCCCTCCTTTAAAAAGCAAACCCTCTAATAGAAAATTTTTAGGCTTATCCTTCAACATATAACTAAGCTGACGGCGAGCTAAACTCGGGTTGTAGTTAATTCCACCTTGTGTTCCAAGAAGAGGAACATTGGAGAACTCCCCACAACTATAAATAATTTAGACATTCTCACAAACAAAATGAGACAAAGTAATGTCAGCATGAGTAAGGGACATGATCCTCTGAGACCACCTTAAACAATTCTTGTTCTCCATAAAAACAGGTGACTGTGGCAAGTGCGAAATGAACCAATTATACAGCATAGGTGTACAACAAACAATGGTACCATTTTCTTTAGAAGTTCTGCTATGCAAGGAGAAATATGTATCATCAAGTGTCATACCCCAAATTTTACCCTTTCATTTTTTATTTAATTTTTTTTAAAATTCTGATTAACTTAATAAATTACCTTTTTTTTTAAATTTTTTTAAACTAATAATAATTTAATTAAACTTTTTATTTTATAAGTTTACTAATGTTTTTTATAAACTTTTTTCTATTTAGTTTATTTATTTAAATTATTTTAATTTCTTATTTACTAACCTTTAAGATTAAAATTTAACTTTTTTTCTTTTCTTCAAAAGTAATTTTAAAAAATAAAATAAAATATAACCTTTTTTAAAATTAATTTCTAACACTTTTTTAAAAATCAAATTCCACCACCTTTTTTTAAAATTAAATCTAAATCTTTTTTTATTAAATTAACATCTTTCTTTTTCAAATTAAAATTCTAATATTTTTTAAAAATTAAATTCGAATGCCTTTTTTTTAAGATCTAACTTCCTTCTAAAATTAAATTCTAACAGTTTTAAAGTAATTCTAACATTTTTTAAAATCAACATTCAAATACTTTTTTTTTAAAATTCTAACTCTGTTGTTAAACTTAAAACTCCAACTTATTTTTATTCTTAAAAAAACTCTAACTTATTTTTATTTTAACTTAAAACTTAAAAATCTAATTTTTCTTAACTTGAAACTCTAACTTTCTTTGCTAACATTTTTAAATTTAATTTCCAACACTCTTTTAATCAAAAATCCCAACACTTTTTTAATCAAATCCAATCACAATAAATCACAGATGGAGTTAAATCAAATCAATCAGATCATATCATCATCATCATAAGAAAATTAGATCCAAATATCAGCATCACCATCATTGAATCAAATCTAAAATCACCACAAAATCCAAAGAAATCAAATCCGAGATTGAAAAAGATTGAGATATTCAAATCAAATCCGAGATTGACAAAGGTTTAAAAATCAAGTATAAAAAGGACCCTCAAGAACAACAAAACAGTAGATCTGCAAGCATCAAAGACTCTTACAGTCTTCATCAAAAAAATTATCATCCGCGGCCAAAACCCCCTAGCCTTGGAGATTCTCATCATTGGCAGAAAACCACTAAAGTCATCAACCGTAAAACCATCAAAAGAAAAATTTGTCCACCATCACCGTCATCACAAAACCGTCGTAAACCCAGGCTCGACCCAATTCCTATTTTTTAATATTTTTAGTTTTAGTTTTATATTTTTGGTTTTTATAATTAAAATTAACATTTTTTAAATTAACAATAATTTTTTCTTAATTAAATCTTCTTTGTAAAATCTAACATTTTTTAAAAAAAAATAGTTAACTTTTTCTTTTTAAAGATGAAATCTAACTTTTTTTTGATTAACATTAACTTTTTATTATTAAGATTCTAATTAATTTCTAACCTAAAATAAAATCTAACTTTTTTTAAATCAAAATCAACCTTTTTTTTATAAATAAAATCTAACTTTTTTAAAATCAAAATCAACCTTTTTTTTATAAATAAAATCTAACTTTTTTTTAAAATTAAAACTAAAATCCTTTTCTAAAATTAAAAACTAACTCATTCTTTAACTTCAAATTTCTAACTTTTTTAATTAAAGTTATAACTTTTTTTAACCAAAATTCCTAACCTTTTCTTATCTTTAAAAATCCTAACACCCCTTTTTATTTAATTATAATTCAAACTTTTTCTCAAATATCTCAAAACGATTATCACCTAACTTCTAATTGTTTTCTAATTTTAATCCTCCATTCCTAGTATCATTCTCGATTGCCCATGAACCTGTTACTAGCTTTTCTTTATATTCTTACTTGTACATAATCTGACATTCTTGTTGCTATTTCACACTCCATTATCACTTGTATATTATGTTAATTTTCATTGTTTAGTAATTTTCACCGTATATTATTATACAGTTTATCCCCTCCGAAGGAAATGTTTAACTGTTTGACCGCCGTGTCAATATTCCTTTATCCTCGCCCATCCTAGCCTTAGGATCCGAGTCGCCGTACTCGTGCTTAGGCGTCCCACCGTGGTCACACCCTTAGCTTTTCCAAACCTTGAGACTTTGAATCGCCGTACTCATGCTTAGGCGTCCTGCCGTGGACAATTTTAGCCTTTACCCTAACCTTAGGATAAGGAGTCGTTGCACTCCATGTAAGTTCCCGTCGTGAAACATTTTACACCTTTTCAACTCAACTTTTCAACGTAGAAATTGGAGTCTCCGCACTCTACCTAAACGCTTCCTTATGAACGTTTACATCCCCTTGGATCCTTGACCACAGTCAAGAAGTTTCTATTCCTCCCTCTGTGAGGGGAACTATGAATACTTTAATTCCATCCCCTACCTCGGATACGTAGGCACAAGATGCGAGTCTTGGAGAGTAAACTTAGGACTAACCCTTAGGTCTTTCTATTTAACTTTTAACCCTTAACATATACCCTTAAGCAGATAACTTTAGCAATAGCACATTTAAAACAAGAGGTTCTTATAGAGTACTACAGAAGTTTAAGGTGCTAATACCTTCCCTAAGCTTAACCAACCCCCCGAACCTTAGATCTCTCCCCGCATTGTGTTTACGATGCAAAATAGGTTTTTCCCTTATTTAACTTTTCCTTCGAATAAATTTAAGACCGGTTGTGAATCAAAGATTTGTGATTCAAATTAATTAATAATTTGATATCCTATTCTCACCGCAACAGAAAATGGCAAATTCACTAGGGAAAGTCCTATCTTTTGAGGGTTATCCCTATCTTGTTTATTGCTTGCTATTTG
The DNA here is from genome assembly GCA_963859935.3 of Lathyrus sativus. Taxonomy (NCBI): domain Eukaryota; kingdom Viridiplantae; phylum Streptophyta; class Magnoliopsida; order Fabales; family Fabaceae; genus Lathyrus; species Lathyrus sativus. The sequence goes on along the minus strand of OZ012740.1, from coordinate 279,026,135 downwards.
CTTTATCATTTGTTTGTATATATATGTTGTACCTTGCTTTGGGTATCTTTTGTTGTGAGATAAGTCCTACACTCGGACTTGAGTGAACTTATTATAGGAAGGTGATATATTCGACGAGGCTTATAGGAAGTGAGCCCCAACCAAGCTGACTTGATAATCACCACTCAGATGAGACTCTCTTGAAAATTAGTACTGTTGAATGAGTAGTCGTGAAAACACTTACTATTTTCGACTAGGAGTCTGTGATACTGGGGACCGTAGTTACCTAAACACCACTTTGGCCTTATTTAGGATGTAGTGCGATGACTTATGAGGGAATAGTCCCAAACTAGTTGCTACGCGATACTACACTCAAAAGAGGTTCTCTTGAGAATATTATTAACCACTGAGTCAGTCGGGAAATTGATAATATCCGAAAGATGGATTGATGACTTTGGGCACCTCTTTAGAACCTTGTTCTACAAGTACAATTAACCCTATAGTACATACCTTTTCGGGATGGGTAGACCTTGGCTCCGCCCACACTTCTCTAAACTAGGACCTTTGTTTGCTTGTGTGTATTTTTGTGTTGCATCCATAAAGCATCATATCATTCCTAGTTTCAAGGAATTTAACAGTCCTTTGCAAATTCAAAAAGTCTTACATTTTAAAGTATAAAACCTCTTCCAGCTTTTCTTGAAAAACGTTTGCAATTGACCGTTGAAATCCTTGAAACCATTGTATCGCATTGCATTGTATTTGCATCTTTGCATGATCCATTGCATATCATATGTCTGTCCGGCAGCTCATGTCCAGTTGTCTTTATCTTCAAGTGTACCTTTGAGTCGTCAAGCTGATTCCTCGACACTGATATCAGACTAGGGCTAATTATAGACGCAAGATGTCAAAGCAAGAGACATATAATGCAAAAATCTAAATGGAGATCGATGAGTTGAAATCAGGCATGACCAAGCTCACCGAGATGCTTTAACTACTGATTGCCAGAGGAGAGCCACCTCAGAGGATCGTCATTCAGGAAGTTTCAAGTGTTGATCCACCTCCTGTTCAATTGCAACCATCTACTCGGCCAGAATTTGGTTTACCTCCTAACTACTCTCCATCTCTTGCATCTACTACTATGATTGGTCAGACTGTTAGACCAGTTTTTCAAGCTCCCGTCCTTGCCGAGTCCGGACTTGTGGTCCACACTATTAACCAGGTTGTCCGAGCTCCCTTTGAGAATCCTCTCTATGAGTACAATGCTGCCAGTGCTCAAGGGGAATACCATGAAGATTTTGTTGAGCCTGAGATTGTCCGTGAACAGTTTCAGAACATATACAAGAGACCCAAGGCCGTCGAGGGTACTGATTTCTTCAACGTTGATGCAAACAATATGTGCCTAGTTTCTGGTCTTGTTCTGCCTGCCAAATTCAAGACTCTTGAGTTTGTGAAGTATAAAGGTCACTCATGTTATAGAGTTCATCTAGTCATGTACTTCCGAAAGATGGCAGCTTACACCAACAATCAGAAGCTGCTCATCCATTGCTTTCAGGATAGTTTGAGTGGTGCTTCTCTCAAATGGTTTATGAACTTAGAGCATAACAGCGTCACTGCTTCCAGGATCTCGCCAACTCTTTTATGAAGCAATACAAATACAATTTAGAAATGGCTCTTGATCGCCGTCAACTTCAAAATATGTCTCAGGGTAAAAGAGAGTCGTTCAAGGAATACACTCAGCGTTGGAGGGAGTTAGCTTCCCAATTTGAAACCCTTATAGCAGAGAAGGAGCTAACAGAAATGTTCATGGATACTTTGTCTCCTTTTTATTGGGAAAAGATGATTGGGAGTGTCTCTTCAAGCTTTATGGATCTGGTGACTATTGGCCAAAGGTTAGAAGAAGGTTTGAAAAATGGTAAGGTATCCAAAGCTGCCGAATCTTATAATGGTGCAAAGAAATCTTATGGGAATTTCCAGAAGAAGAGAGAAGATTAGACTAATGTTGTCATGACTGAAGCAAGAAGGCCTCGCTATGAACCTTAATCTGTTGTTGCTACTGTTGCTACTCCACAACCAGCTCAGACTCCTCAACGTCCAGCTGTTAGACAGAACCAATATCGAAATAGGAATCAATTTGATCCTATTCCCATGACTTACACAGAACTTTATCCTGACCTGGTTCAACAAGGGTTGATCACTACAAAGGCTTTTCCACCTCCTCCTAATCCTCCTCCGGTTGGATTTAGGACTGATCTCCATTGTGTTTTTCATGAGGGTGCCCCATGCCACGACTTGGAGCATTGTTTTGCACTAAAAGCTAGTGTGCCTGAGTTGGTTAGAGCTGGAATCCTTGATTTTACGGATAACCATCCGAATATCCAGAAAAATCCCTTGCCAGTGCATCAAAAGTGAAGCTTCGGCCTGATCCAGCAGATTATTTCCCTAAACGCTAGTGTTTCATACATGGCAGCTCATCTTTGTACTGATTTAGTCAATAGGCCTTTTGTTTCTCGTTGTTTGTACTTTTCTTATTTTGTATTCGCTGTTTTCCTTCAAATTATGTTTGTACTTTTATATTAATGAAATTAGCATTGTGACTTTTGATTCAATTCATTTTGTCTATTATTTACATCTTTATGCTTTATCTTTTAAAATATGCACCTTTTTGTTCAAATTTTTGATATGCAAAGATTGAAGGGAGGATGACGAAAACGTTATACCCATAACTGCTGTCAGTATGATTTCAATCAAAACTTTGTTGACAATGTAAGGCATTGTTTCAATCCCCAAACTCTGGAGAAATAAGGAAGTTATTCCCTTGTCACCCCTTTGAGCCCAGAAGTTGGAGTTCTTTCTTTACAAAAAACCTACAATCTTAACTTGGGGCAGCGTAGTTTCTCAGTTAACTCGGTTGTGCTTTCCTACAATACACGTTTCAAATAAAGGTTGCATTCACAAATTTTCCTTCGCACATAGCAAATAAGCGTCGAAGATGTTTTTCTAGTCAAAAGCAGATGATGGTTCACCGTGATCATTTAATCCAGGTAGTCACTTTCTAAAAATAAAACCAAAGAAAAAAAAATCAAAGAAAAAGCCCGCTAAGTCAAAACCTATGAAGGAGACTTACGCAAAACTGGGGCATCCCGCTGACTGTGTGCTTTAACAGAAACAGTTCAGGCAAAACATAGGGATAATAAAAAAAAGGAAAGTTTTAAACCCTTCACCCTGAAAATCCTCAATGTCAAAACAATCAAATGTTATAGGGAACTAGTGGCTGCCTTTTCATAGGTCCCTTGACTTCTGAACCATCATTGCTACCATCAGTGCAATTCCTAACCTATAGGAACCTGAATGTATAATATGAGTTAACTGAGTGTAGGATTGAAGATTATCACATGGATTGGGTGGGTACAAATAAATTTTGAGCCTTTATCCTTTGTTTCATAAACCGTGAATCAAGCCACGTTACAACCTTCAAAAGAACTAACTGAAGCAAAGTCATTTTGAAAGCATACTACAGCAAGGTTGCGTAAGCTGACTCAAAAATATCTTTGTGAATCATTTATTTTGGCACTACACCTTTGTTTTAAACTTTGAACGTCTTGAACCACCGTGTTCTGACCAACAACTCATTTATTTTTCATCTTTCAAAAATGATTTTGGTTTCAAAAGTTGCATAAACTTTGCATTACCATGTTTGTATGAATATTTTGTTTGCAAACTGGCTTTCTTCAAGGAATTTTCAAACAATCGAGAAACTTAGGCAAGTGATTCTATCAGGGGCAAGTTCCTTTTACATCATGTCTAAGAATCAGTTCAAGATTTGTTCAAAGCAAGTTCTTCTCAGGTTTAGTTTATCCAGAAGATGCTTCAAGACTTATACTGGGGCAGACCTTCCAGGGGCATAGTAGCGCAATCATCTACCAAATCAGACAAGCTGAAGTAATTATCAGTTCATCTATAACAGACAGTTTAATATGGGGCAGTTTACTTGAAGGATCCCCAAGCAACTCTTCATCCTTCCTACAAGGGCCACCAACTTGATACAGTTTAGAAATGTGTTCAGCAAGAACATCTTGGGTCCCGAGCAGAATGGTAGTGATCTCCGTGTTGAGGAATCAATCTTCCAGTCTTGTCATCTTACCAGAAGAGTCGAGTCGTGTCGTCGGCATCTGCATTGACATTTGTTCATATATCATAGCATAATTCTTATACATATGCATATCATGAGTGTTTCATCCTCATTTGCATTTCTCCCGAGGTCGTGGTGTTATTTATGTCTCACCTTGTGGTCAAAGTCCAACTAACTTGGCACCTACCAAACAGTTTTTGTCTTGGCTTATCTAATGTTTTTCCATAATCTATCCGATGTTTTTCTGGATTTATTTCTCTTTTTGATGTTTTTCCAGATTGAGTCTTTGTTCTGATGTTCTTTCAGAACTTATCTGATGTTGTCCTAGATATTCCTTTGCGATTCTGATGTTTTTTCCAGAATATATTCGATGTTTTTTCGGATTTGTTTCTCCTTCTGATGTTTTTCCAGATTGAGTTTTGGTTCTGATGTTCTTCCAGAACCCCTTTGTTTCTTATCTAATGTTCTTCCAGATATGTCTTCGAACTTTTCCCGTACATTTACTGTTTTCCTAAATGTTCGGATCTACCTTCAGAATCTATGTCTTCATCTAATGCTCTTCTAGATTTTTTTCATTTTGTTTCTGGATGTATCCCAGAGGTTACTCGATGTTTTTCCAAGTATCTCTGGTGTGTTTCATAGTTCATTCGATATTCTTCCGGATGTCTCTGATGTTTGTTTCTTTGTCCCTGATATTTCCCAGATTTACCCTCACTTCATTCAATGTTATTCTGAATGTTGTGACTCTTTGCTGCTTCCTCTGTTTTGCTGCCTCCCCCCTACTGAGTGGTTAATCATTGTGTCGTCTTTATTCCCTGTTGGCTTTCGTTTTGTCTGCATTTTGCATTTATCATTCCATCATTTTCATCATACTAGATTTTTTTGCATGTCGGCATTGTATAGTTTTCTTTTGTCCGTAGCATAGCATGTATTTGTATCTAAGGGCAAAATTTTCGGTTATCTGTAATTAAATACCTTTCACCATGATTTCAAGAGAATTTTCATCACTCATATCATTCGATGAAGATATTTAAATAGGGGGCAACTGTCATATCCCAAATTTTACCCTTTCATTTTATTATTTTTTAAATTCTGATTAACGTAATAAATTATCCTTTTTTTTAAAAAAAAATTTAACTAATAATAATTTAATTAAACTTTTTTTTATAACTTTACTAATGTTTTTTATTAACCTTTTTTATTTAGTTTATTTATTTAAATCCTTTTAATTTCTTATTTACTAACTTTTAAGATTAAAATTTAACTTTTTTCCTTTTCTTCAAAAGTAACTTTTTTTTAAAAATTAAAATATAACCTTTTTTAAATTAATTTCTAACACTTTTTTAAAAATCAAATTCCACCACCTTTTTTTAAAATTAAATATAAATATTTTTTATATTAAATTAACACCTTTCTTTTTCAAATTAAAATTCTAATATTTTTTTTAAAATTAAATTCTAATGCCTTTTTTTTTAAGATCTAACTTTCTTCTAAAATTAAATTCTAACAGTTTTAAAATAGTTCTAACATTTTTTTAAAATCAACATTCAAATACTTTTTTTTTAAATTCTAACTCTTTTTTTAAACTTAAAACTCCAACTTCTTTTTATTCTTAAAAATACTCTAACTTGTTTATTATTAATTTTTTTAACTTAAAACTTAAAACTTTAATTTTTTTTTTAACTTGAAACTCGAACTTTCTTTGCTAACATTTTAAAATTTAAGTTCCAACACTCTTTTAATCAAAAATCCCAACACTTTTTTAATCAAATTCAATCATAGTAAATCACATATGGAGCTAAATCAAATCAATCAGATCATATCAACATCATAAGAATATTAGATCCAAATATTAGCATCACCATCATTGAATCAAATCTGAAATCACCACAAAATCCACTGAAATCAAATTCGAGATTGAAAAAGATTGAGATATTCAAATCAAATCAGAGATTGAAAAAGATTTAAAAATCAAGTATAAAAAGGACCCTCAAGAACAATAAAACAGCAGATCTGCAAGCATCAAAGACTCTTACAGTCTTCATCAGAAAAGTCATCATCCACGGCCAAAACCCCCTAGTCTTGGAGATTCTCATCATGGGGCGAAAACCACGAAAGCCATCAACCGTAAAACCATCAAAAGGAAAATCTGTCCACCATCACCATCATCACAAAACTGTCGCAAACTCAGGCTCGACCCAGTTCCTTGTTTTTTAATATTTTTTAGTTTTTGTTTTATATTTTTGGTTTTTATAATTAAAATTAACATTTTTTAAGTTAACAGTAACTTTTTTTAATTAACTTTTTTTTGTAAAATCTAACACTTTTTTAAAAATAAATAGTTAACTTTTTCTTTGTTAAGATAAAATCTAACTTTTTTTAGTTAACATTAACTTTTTATTATTAAGATTCTAATTAATTTCTAACTTAAAATAAAATCTAACCTTTTTAAAATCAAAATCAACCTTTTTTTATAAATAAAATCTAACTTTTTTTAAATTAAAATTAAAAACTAACTCATTCTTTAAATTAAAATTTCTAACTTTTTTTTATTAAAGTTCTAACTTTTTTTAATCAAAATTCCTAACCTTTTCTTATCTTTAAAAATCCTAACACCCCTTTTTCTTTAATTATAATTCAAACTTTTTTCTCAAATTTCTCAAAACGATTATCACGTAACTTCTAATTGTTTTCTAATTTTAATCCTCCATTCCTAGTATCATTCTCGATTGCCCATGAACCTGTTACTAGCTTTTCTTTATATTCTTACTTGTACATAATCTGACATTCTGGTTGCTATTTCACATTCCATTATCGCTTGTATATTATGTTAATTTTCATTGTTTAGTAATTTTCACCGTTTACTATTATACAGTTTATCCCCTCCGAAGGAAAGGTTTAACTGTTTGACCGCCGCGTCAATATTCCTTTACCCTCGCCCATCCTAGCCTTAGGATCCGAGTCGCCGTACTCGTGCTTAGGTGTCCCGCCGTGGACACACCCTTACCTTTTCCAAACCTTGAGACTTTGAGTCACCGTACTCATACTTAGGCGTCCCGCCGTGGACAATTTTACCCTTTACCCTAGCCTTAGGATAAGGAGTCGCTGCACTTCATGTAAGTTCCCATCGTGGAACATTTTACACCTTTTCAATTCAAACTTTCAACGTAGAAATTGGAGTCTCCACACTCTACGTAAACGCTCCCTTGTGAACGTTTACATCCCCTTGGAACCTTGATCACAGTCAAGAAGTTTCTATTCCTCCCTCTATGAGGGGAACTACGATTACTCTGATTCCATCCCCTACCTCAGATACGTAGGCACAAGATGTGAGTCTTGGCGAGTAAACATAGGACTAACCCTTAGGTCTTTCTCTTTAACTTTTAACCCTTAACATATACTCTTAAGTAGATAACTTTAGCAATATCAAATTTAAAACAAGAGGTTCATATAGAGTACTAAAGAAGTTTAGGGAGCTAATACCTTCCCTAAGGTTAACCAACCCCCGAACCTTAGATCTCTCCTCGCTTTGTGTTTACGATGCAAAATAGATTTTTTCCTTTCTTTAACGTTTCCTTCGGATAAATCAAAGACTGGTTGTGAATCAAAGATTTGTGATTCAAATTAATTAATAATTTGATATCCTATTTTCACTGCAACACCAAGTAAAGTCGGAACAGGATTCCCAATCAAGAAAATCCTAATAGCGTTAACATCCACAAAGTTGTCAACGTTAGGGAATAAGACTAGTCCGTAGATAAGCAAAGCAAATATAGCCTCAAATGCCAATGTGCGATTATCGTTAGCAAATAAAATGGCTTTCCCAATCAAGAACTTAGAAGTCAAACCCTTGATGCCTCTTTTAAACATCAGATTAACATCAATATCAGATTTCGTTAAATGGGTAGCTGCAGCAATATCTTGAGGCTTAAGAACTTCCTCCAAACCAGTATAAGGAATTTTATCAGAAAATGGTATACCCAACAAATAAGCATACTCCTTCAAGGTTGACATGAGCTGATAATTGGGAAACGTAAAACATCGATAGACAGGATCATAAAATTTCCCAAGGGAGCTCCGAATTCCGTCTTTCATGTTGGTAGAAAGAATAAATAGAAGCCTCCCATAACGAGATCTGATGCCTAAACGATCAACTACCAAGGATACTATCTTTCTCAATTCTGTGAGATGGTGAGCTGGAAACCGTACTTTAGAGTGTTTCTCCTTCCAATATCCATAATCACAATATCTATGATGTTTGCAAAGGAAAATCTATGAGATCCTTAAAAACTGACTGAAATAAAATGCCCATGAATGCATGAGTGCAAGATGCAACACCAACAAATAAGACACACAAAGCACACAGGTTCAAAGGTTCGGCACGATCATGGAGCCAACGGTAAGAACCAACCCACAATGGTATGTACTAAGGTTATATCATCACCTTTAGAACAAGGTTCTAAAAAGTTTCCATAGTCATAATTCTATCTTTTGGATATTATCAGCTTAAACGACTACTCGTCGGCCAACAATATTCTCAAGAGAAACTCGTCTGAGTGTGGTATCGCGTAACAACTAATTCAAGTCTACACCTGAATAGCCACCGCAACATGTCTTAATAAGGCTAAGATGGGTTAAAGGGTTCTAAGGTCCTCAGCTTCTCAGGCTCCTAGGTCGGAAAAAGTAATGCCAATTACGACTACTCGTAAGACATCAGTAATTCCAAAGGGGCCTCCACTGAGCGGGGGATCTCAAGTCAGCTTAGTAAGGACTACTCCATGTAAGTCAACAAGACTATACCACCGTCCTATCAAAAGTGCACTCAAGTCCGGGTATAGGACTTATCTCACCACGCAGATCAACAGGCACCAAACAAAACAAGCAATAACAAACAAGTAAAAAAAAAGCGATAAATATATCAAAGTAGGCTAAACCCACTAGGAACCAGAGACTATGGGTTCGTTCCCTAGTAAAGTCACCACTTTCCTGTAGCGTGGAAATACGTGAGTGTAAGCTATTGATTAACATAACTCAAAAATGCAAGAGTCACCACCGCACTTTTATTTTATCCAAAAAAGGAAAGGAAAAAGAGCGAACAAAACCAAAGAGTTCTAAAACAAGAACAAAAAAATAGAGATCTGGGTAATGGGGTTGGTTACATAATGGGAAGTTGTTAGCACCCAAAACGTCTATAGTACTGTATAGGAGCCCTTTGAAATATCTACGCTTTTTAGTTTGAAAAAATGTTTGTATGAAAAGAGATTGGGGAGATGAGAAAAGAATTATTTTTAAGATTTTTATGTTTGGAGAGACTTATCGCCTCATGCCTACGTACCTACAAAGTGAAATATAGGATTAAAACCTCGTAGTTTGTGGTACAAATAACAAAAATTTGTTGGTTTTGGTTGATTTTAAATGTAAATATAAGTCGTCATTTTAAGGAGAAAACTACAACTAGTCACCCACAAGTATAAGACAACATTTGCATCACCTAAAAATGGAGGATTTTGCTTGGATTATCAACAAGTCTATCACTCAACATCTAAGTGGAAAATGTCAACATCTTAATACTACGGAGAATAGGAGAATTATATCTCTACTATGCAAATGACTCATATATAAACTTTATGAACAATTTTAAAATGAAAAGTGTGCAAAGGCACAAAAAGTTTGAATAAGGTAAAGTGTTTTTTATATCTTTTGAAATTTGGTCAAAATATGATTAACATTGATTGACATTTATTAAGAAAAACAATGTTTGAAAATCACTTGAAAAAAGTCAAAGTTTTATTGTGAAAGCAGTTTTATGTTTGAAACCAAGAAAGGTTTTGAAAAAGGGAGGAGATTTTGAAAATTTAAGAAGGGGAGAAGATGAAGTGACTACCCTAGAAAGTAAAATAAAAGATGGAGATCAGAAGGACCTAACCAACTTGTAGCACACTTCATAGCAAGCAAAATAAGAATTCCATCCATCTTGAAGCATAGCAAATAAGCAAGCCAAATAAAAGCAAAGATCATTAATACTCCAAGCATAGGGAAAAGGTCCTAATTCTAAGTCCAAGGGTCCAAGAATAGTCCAAGAAGTCCAAGGTCTAAGAATAGTCCAAGAGCATAACCACAAAGTTAGGAGCACCAAGTTTTTTAGAGGTTTAATCATTTGCTAGTGTTTTGAACAAAGTGTTTTCCAAATGGACAAAAGAAAAATGTGAAAACATAAACATGTGTCCAACGGACAAAGGAAAAATAATGGAAGCATAAACAAAAGTATGATATGAGATGATAATAATGAAGCATAAAGATAAGAGAGAGATAGGGAGCAAGAAGGAAACATAAACAAAATTAGCATAATGATATCGTTAGTGAGTTAGTAATTAGTCGTTATAGCAAATGATCAACGATGGTTAACTCATGCACTTAAGCCAAAGATAATGAAGACTCATTAGAGGATTGATAAAATCAAAGCCTCCTAACGACAAGCTTCATAGGTGATGGACTTAAGACAAATAATCAACCATACTTGGACTTTCAAACATAAGTTTGAGACACGAATTATCACTTTCCTATTACGAGACAATTTAGCGCTATGTTAAGCAATCATAATCGGGTTTATATGGAAACTACGACTATCTGAGGTCGGCCAATAACAATGTTTGTGCTAATGCATGCTAGAGAAGTGATATGTAGATCACTCTCCGAAAGCAATACCGCACGAAAAGAAAATAGGTAACGGTCTCATCTTCATCAAGAACTTGAAATAAGTTCAAACGATATCAAAGATTTTCATCAATCAAAAGAAAAATGAGAAGGGGAAAGGGAATGCTAAATTGAATTACAAGTTCAAAATCATTCCACCTTTAAGTTCATCCACTCATCTTGGTGGATTAAAACACTAAACATATCATTAACTCAAAGCATCTAAAATGAATTAAATAATTCACTTTAAAGATAGATTTGAATTAATGAATGTTTATCCAACTTCATCTACACTCTAAGTCCAATGAATTTAAAGAGGAAAAGGACCATTACAAATGCATTCCAAGGCAAAAATCAAAAGGAAATGGAAGAAGAAGAAGAAGAAAGAACCAAAACAGTCCCAAAACAGAGCCAAAAAGGCAAAATCAACATTAGGTAACCGGTTAGCCAATATCAGGTAATCGTTACCTTATGCTAAAACAACAAAAAAATAGCAAAATAACACTGTAACCGGTTACCCAATATCAGGTAACCCGTTACCCTGTAAAAAAAGCAGCAAAAAAACTTTAAAAAGTGCATAAACTTGGTCAATCATTTCATCAAACACCTCATGATCAAGGATGCAATTGAGCCCAAAAATTCAAGTAAAGTAACAAAAATCAACACCAATATAACACAATTTGCAAGATCCAATGATCAAGCAACAAAAATCAATAATGGATCACATTGTGGAAGATGTATCAAGAACAACAATGGTGGATCAAGAAATTACCACTCCAAATCTGGAAAATTTTCAAATTAGCTCTATAAACCACACTTTAAAGCCTTGATCTACTAGAATTGATGATGAAAAAGTGAATGGATGAAGGTTTAGCTCAAAGATTAGTAAGTTCTAATGATGAACTTACTAACTTTCAAAGGAAGAAAGAGCTTTGGTGAATTTGGTAATTGGAGAAAATTGAGAGTCAAGAAAGAGTTTGACAAGGTGATTTTGGCTATCAAAAGCTTATCGAATGAGAGAAATGAGGCCTCTATTTATAGGATTTAGGCTTGGAAAATTTGGTGGATTGGAATTTGGTTTGGAATAAAAATTAGGCTTGGAATTTGAATTTGGAGGGAAATTAATGATCAAGTGGTGATTAGTGAAGGTGTATGGTGGAAATTAATTATGATGAGGTAGGGGATTTAACAGAAGTGATCTAGAATATTATCATGTTGCAATATTTAAATTTGGTGCCAAAACTGCTGCAAATTTTGAATTTGCCCAATTTTCACAAAATTCGCACAGGGTAACTGGTTACCCAATATTGGTAATTGGTTACTCTAGGCAAAAATGGTGAAAATTTGCCTTTTTGATGTGTTGTCTTGGCTCTGGATCGATTCTTTTGCTTTTCAAAGAAGGCATGGAAATAAACACATGAACCTTGGAGTCTCTTGAATAAAAGTCAATCAAATATTGGGAGACTCTTGATCAAATGATTTGAATTGTTTACGGATTAACTTTGACTTTTTTCAGATGAAATTTATTCAAGCCGAGGGATTGATATTTGATATTTTTGCTCCAAAATCTTCCTGAAGAATTTATTTAAGGAAAAAGATTTTTTTTTGGATTTGAATAAATGGTTAGTAAACATAAACATAAATAAATATCAAGCAAATAAGAAATCGAAGGTGCCCAGTGATCTCTCAAGAACAAACCTGCAGAGGAAGGCAAGAGAACCAAAGCTTACAATTTTATTTGTGGGATGAGATGAAAATTACATATGGGATCTTAGGGGTAAATATTAGGGTATTACAGTAAGTATCCTTCTCCAATAAGTAATCAGAATGAAAACCTTTAACCCCATTATTTGAAGCATAATTGGCTTTGATCTTGGATACTTCTAGATAAAGTGTGACATCAATCTCTTTCAGTGAGGATAACTTCTCCAAACCGCTGAATGGATTCTTATCTTTCACAAGGATTCCAATGAAGTAAGAGTACTCTTCCAGTGTCAGCATCAATTGGTAATTCAAGAAGGTGAAGCAGTGGTATAACAGATCATAGAACTAAACCAAAATGTTAAAAACCTCTTCTTCCATTCTAGTCTTCACAATACTCATGAGTTTCCCGTATGTTTTCCTAAAATCTTTGGATACCAACATTCCTAGCTCTCTCAACCTCGTTGTATCACATTTCTCGAAGTTGTATTTCTTAGTGTTTCTTTACACAAAATCCATGATATCTAGGATTTCGCAAAAAGAATGACAACTGATTTTCACAAAACCAGTGCAAAAAGATGAGATGCCATGATGATATAATGACATGATGCATATACAACAGATATAAAAGTATACACAATGCACAAATACATATGTTAACAAGCAAGGGTCCTATGTTCGGGGTTATTAGCATGAAGCCAGGGTATACCCTCCCAAAGGACATGTACTAAGGTATTCATTTTACCCGTAGAACGAGTTCTATCAAGAGTTCCCAGAGTCATAGATAAAGCCTTCAGATATTATCAACCAACATGACTACTCACGTGGGTCAAAAATATTCTCAGGATAAACTCGTCTGAGTGTAGTATCGCGTAAAAACTATTTCAGGACTACTCCCTCATAGTCACCACACTATGTCGTGATGCGTCCGCAAGTGCACGGAAATATCGAAGTAATATAAAAGATTGTCGAACCCACAGAGACCAATGTCAATCTACCGTTATCTATTATTACAGCGTAAATCTAAGGCTAATGGAATTAGGAAAGTTGAATGCGAATGAAATTTAATGCAGAGGAAATAAAGATAATTGGTTTAAAGAAATGCGGTAAAGGGATATCGGTATGCAAGGACTTAGTTATTAGGGATTCGACAGGTCACCGGTGCTTTTTAATCTTTGCAAACACTTTTCAAGAGAAAATACTCATTTAAAGACCTTTGCCTCACGATGGTTATTGACTCGGGTCATAATTCTAAGGCGGAATGTACGCTTTCACAATCCCATTCGGGGTTAAAAATACTCTTTGAAAACAAATAAATTCTAATTTCTTTTAAAGCGCTTTCGCTGTATTTAAAACAAATGCCTAGTTGTTACTATCTGGTCCTAGCCTCAGCTTTCGCGTGTCGGTTCATACCTTAATGAATCTCCCACTTTCGTGGCGAAACTACTGTAAATAATTTCTCGCTGCCGCGATGAAGGTTTATTTAGAAATTACGATTAAAAACTACGGCCAGAAAGGTAATTTGTAAGAAGGTAAGGTGTGTTGCACCCCAAAATTTGCCCAACATTTCTTTACTTAGCTTGTGTTTCATTTCATTCACATTAGCATTATCATTTGCATTTCATTGACATGTGTGCAGGAGATCAAGAGGTATGACTACCAATCAAGAGCTATACAAGACTGTGAAACTATCTAAGAAGGTTATTCAAGTGTTCAAGGGTTGACATCCTTGTCAGAGAAGTTAAAAGATCCTCAGGGAGAGTGATTGAAGCTAAGAGGGTGTGTCTCCTAACTTGAGAGTTGAGGAAAGCCATTAGATGATTCTGAAGCCATGAAGTTAGACTTGAGGTCTAGAGAGAGCTCATGAGAAGTGTTGAAGATCACTTTGAGGCCTAGACAGGTCATTGTGCAAGATTAAGAAGGCTCAGCCATGAGTGGTGTAGCTAGGGTTTGACTGGGTCAACCCTAAGTCAACTGATGATTTGAAGAAGGTTGAGACCTAATCCAAGAGCCATGTGATCATGGATTGATACATTGAGATGTTATAAGAATGATTTTAAGGTTAACTCATCATGATTGAAGAGTTTGAGAAGTTTCAAGCTAGGGTTTCTAAGACTTGACAGTGTAAAATCCCCTAGTTTGACCCCTGTCTTCAAGGAAATTTAACTCAAGATATGATTGTCATCTCATATTGACCCCAACATGATTGTTGTAGAGCATGAGCTTAGCTTTAATTTGAGTACTAGAAGTCCTTGATAGGGTTTATAGAACTCAAGTTATGAGCCAGACAAGTTACAAGTCATCTGAGGTATGTGAATTTGGAGCTTGAAAGTTACCCAACTTGTAGGAAACTTTTGCCTAAGAAGGATGATTCCTATGAACTTTTCGTCAGCATGAATGTTGTTCCTTATTCTCTTAGCTTTCTAGAGAGTACTAGAAGTCCTTGATAGGATTTGTAGAACTCAAGTTATGGCTTTGACAAGTCAAGAGTATTTTGGGAAGTTGTGATTATGGGTCATTCTTGGTTATAGGTCATTTTCACCAACTTAGACACCTCAAATGAACTTTTGTTCAACTTGAAAGTTTCTCAAAATGTGGTTTTAACCTTGACCATGTATCAAGAAGACATTGAAATGGCTCAAGGAAAGACTTGGTCCAAGAAGTGGTGAAAAAGGAAGGATTAAAATGGATTAAATGACCAAAAATTCAAATAAATCATTTTGTGTGATAATGGAGCAAAGTAATATCATTTTTTGAATGGAAAAATCATTTTAGAAACATTGGCAATGATAGAATTTTGATTTGAGTCCAATATCATGACCTTTTTCTTTGTTTCTTCATGATGAAGTAACATGACATACATAAGCCATTGGATGAAAACAAGGAGGGAAACATCAGCATTCATGTTCAAAATCTCATGAGAAGATGAATGCAAGCTTGCTAAAGCCAACACAGAGTTGGAATCATGACTGGTGTAAGTGAGATTTTGGAGAGAATTTGAAAATCCAATTTTTCATTCTGAAGCTTTGAGAGAGTTCTAGATGATTCTAATGAGTGCTATATAAGTTGGTAAGTGTATTCAATTCATTTTTTGGTGAAGATTGAAGCTTGAAGCAGAGAGCGAAGTTGAAATTTCAGGGGTGCAAGTTGAAATCGAGTTCTGAGTTCAAGGCCAATTCAGGGGAAATTGAAGATTGTGTTAGCTTTGGAAGGAGTTTTGGAGTGTATCTGCATCATCTTGGAGGCTGAAGTGATCAAGAACCCCTTCTGTTACACCTCTGAACACAGGTTGCTACATTTCATTTTTGTGCATAATCTAGGAGGAGATAGATAGAAATCTATAGGTGGTTAGGATCTAGATGATGTATAGATGAATTTGAGATGATCAATTTGGGAATTAGAGACAAGTTAGGATGTGGATCATTTTTTGTTGAAGCTGAATTCTTGCAATTCTTGGATTGATAATCAAGATTAGATAGGGGAAATTGATCACCATGAGATAAGGATCATTTCTATGCATTTAATTGAAGTTCTAATGAGATTCAAGAATGAGGTGTATTTTGGAATGGCTATCGGGTTTGAAAATCTATAGGGAATTAGATGATTCTAAGGTTGGATTCATAATCAACATGAAAAATGGAGTGAGATGATGTATCATTTTGTAATTTTTGATGACCTGTATATTGGACCTCACCGGAGAAGACGGTGGCGCCACTGCTCAGGCCACCGTCTGGTTTCCATCCATGCCTGAACGTTTGAATGAAGAAGATGCACCTGGAGCGTTGGATCATCCTTGAGACATGACCAAGTAAACCAAGCGGACGGCCACGATTGAGTTTGAAAGGGCTGACTATTGACTGAAGCCAATACGCACTGTTTCACTTAACTGAAGCAAATGGGCCTAGCGCTTGGATTGATATCCACACCCCCCATCTGGCCCAACCCAGGATTTGAACTGACTTGAATTGCTATTTGCTACGCAACTTTTGTTATTTATTTTGTTTTTCTTTTAATTTCATCATTTCATGTTGGTTTGAAAATAATTCATGAAAAATACAAAATTAGGTCAATTAATTCCAGGTTTTCCCCCCCTGATTCATGATTGAATCTAGAATTTTATTGAATAAAAATATTAGGAAAATCATGCATTTTTAATTTTTGTGCATTTTTTACATTTTATTTGATAATAAAATTGCCATGGTTGACACCTCTGTTTGATGATTTTAGTTTGAGCATTTGGTGATGCGTTTTGGCTTGATTTTTTGTGTGAGATTAGCTTAGACATTTATGCTCCCATAGTATGTTTCTCACATTTTTGTGATGAAATTAGGTGTGGTTTTTAGATTGGAACTTTAGGTGCTCATTTTTAGAGTTTAAGCTTAGTACCTTGTAGTGTAGAATTTATTTCTAGGTCTTATTTGAGGATTTGATCTCTGAAATTAACATGGTAGAGTCACGATTGACATAGGTTCCCATAGTTATTTTTGTAGGATTTTATAATTGATTTTAATATTTTAGGTAGAATTAACTTTAATACTAGGTTTTAGGTGATCCTAACTTGCTAATTCAACTAGAATGATTTCATTAGTCCCCTTAGAATAGGGTTTTGCTTCTCTTGATCTTGGATGATGATGAAGACTTGTGTGGGCTGCTGTGGGATGCATGGTGGAGCTTGGACTTGAGGATTTCTCTCCCTTTGGTGTAGTTTGTTTAGGGTTAAGGATTAGGGTTTTAGGGAGATCTCTTAGAATAAATTCTCTTCCTTCATGAAACATGGAAGATATTGCTCACTTCCATTCCTCCCTATGATGTAAGGTCCCATTGTGAAGGCCCCATACCTCCTTTGGTAGGATGTGTGGCTCCTCAAAAGTTGGTAGAACCTTTGAGGGTTCCCTTCCTTGATGGTGGAGTGCTTAGAGGTGACATTTGGTCTTCACTTTGCTTCTCCCTATCCCCACCTTGCTCTTGTTAGAAGATGTTAGAGGTTGCACTTCCCTTTGTTTGAAGACTGCCATAGGAGCTGAAGCTTGAAGATCAAGAGGAACAAGTTGACACTTGTGTGAAGAAGATTAAATTGAGGATGAAGAAAGAGCTGAAGCTTAAAGGAGAAGAACAAGTTGATACTTGTGCTTGATGCATTGAAAGCTTGAAGAAGCAAGTTGACACTTGCTATTGAAGATGAAAGCCTTGAAGAACAGTTATAGACTGAGGACTGAGCTGCCATCAGAGGATTGCTTTGCTGTGAAGTTGTGGAGGTTGTTGATCTGCTTTCTTTCCTGTCTGTCTTCTTTCTGTGCAACTGTATTGATGTGACTTGTGTGATTTGCTTGATGCATTAGGATAAGTTCATGTTTAGATTGTGTTAAGCTAGGAGCATGATTGCACTAGAGGTTGAGTTACTCCCTCTGCTTGTATTTTTACTGTATGGCTTTGCTTGCTGGTATTTGGTAGAGCTCTGCTCCCTTGCCTATGTGGTTTGTGATCTACTTGATGGCATTTTATTTTTTCTATATGATTGCAGTTATTCATATTTGGCTTGAGGTTGAGATGAGCTTGTGGAGGCTGATGCCCCACACACATTTCCTCCCTCACTTGCATTGCATGCATTTTACAGTTGTTTACTGTTTGCTGTTTAAGCTGATGCTTTATCCGTTTCTGTATCATTGACATGATCCCCTAAGAATCTCACCTCCTTTGATAAGGAAGTGATGATTAGAACTTTAGGTTGAAACCTATGCATGATAACACCTAGGAGATCCCTGTTTCAAACCTCAACTATAGGATGAATCCTTGGCATGACAACATTAGGACTTGATAGTCTCCCCTTAGTTGAGCCTGTTCTCTCTTCTCATCTCAAACAACAGTAAAAAACGTAATAAAGGCAAGTTAGTATAAGCGCGTTACGAGCCTGAAGCTACTTGGGTAATGATAATTGAGCGGCCTCCTCTCAATCATCTAGAATGTTTAGTATACGTCCTTTGGACGATATGCGACGCATTCGTTCCCAGGTCATAGTCTCTAGTGCTGTACAAACTACAGACAAACATAAAAAATAGTTCTTCCGTAAAAGACAGAAAACAAACTTCAAACCTTTTTGCCCCGCGAGCCCGTAATTCAAAGGAAGCTTTTCTGAAGAAAAGAGTGTCGTTAACTCCCAGTTCTACCGCAAACGGTAACGCCTAAGTCTCCAAGGGTCGAGCTGCGTACACCCAACCTGCTGGAACTGTTTGTTAACCCTACTCAATAAAACAGATGAATCTGAATCCCCGTAATCCGTATTAGCCCGAACTACGTAAGCTTTGATCTCTCAAATCTGTTGAGAGTACGTAGGCACAATACTGACGTATTGGCGAGCCACCTCCCCCGTAACCCGTAGTCAGCCGAACTATGTTGACTCTGATTTCTCATTCTCTGATGAGAATACGTAGGCATAAAGCGCGACGCTTTACTGAGTCATTTTTCTTTTCTTTTTCAGACCAGCCTTGATAGGTAGATAGATAAAACCAACCCATCAGATAAACACAACAAGCGTGGATCCCATCGAGTACGATGGACGTGAGGGGTGCTAATACCTTCCCCTTGCGTAACCGACTCCCGAACCCAGACAACGGTTGCGATGACCTTGTCTTATACCTTTTCGTCAGGTTTTTCCGATCGTTTCCTTTCCCGCTCTGAGGGATAAATAATGAAAGGTGGCGACTCTTCTATTTTGCCGGCACCTTATTTTCGCGGTACCGACAGCTGGCGACTCTGCTGGGGACTTGATAGTTTCCTGGGATCCAACGTCCCTTATGCGAGTCAATCTGGGGATCCAACGTCCCCCGCGAGAGTCAATCCTAGCGCTTGTATGATTACTTGTTAGGTTGTGTTTATTTATCGCATTTTATTTCCCGCACTTTATTTTCAGTATGATATGATTATCTGCATTATTATGGGAGGGGCATTCTGATGAGTGAGAAGCCAGACCCAGGCTTGAGAGCTATATAGTATTATAGTGGGTTAGTGGAGGATGTGCTTGCTTTGCTTGCATCTGTTCCCATGTAATCCACACTCGGACGAGGTTCTCTTTGATGGATTCCTATTGGTCCTTTGGAATCGAGGGGTTGTCGGATCTGAGGATTGTCGACTCTGGGAACCGATCATTTAGAATTCAGCTAAGTGAGGCCGCTTCAAGAGATGATGATGCCACACCTTCTGGGTATCGTATCATCGTTTCTTGAAAGTCTGTGACGCTGATGACCGCATAGGATGCCGAACCTTTTCCATGATTAGGTCCATACCTGTGAGCAGGGCCGGGTTTGTTGCAGGAAACCTTAACCTTCAGATTACCTGGTTTTCTTGATAGTGAATCAGTTTTGTTGGTATCAGAGGTTCCCATCATCAGATATGTGGGTGTTCTTGACAGAGCAGATTTATGGTCTGGTATCATAGGTTTCTTCTCATCAGAGATATGGTTATTCTTGACAAAGCAGTGGTGTGGTTTTGTTGATACAGAGCCTTCATCTCCTCAACAACACAGTCATCTTGATCTCCTGCTGCAGGATTGCATTTTGCATTGCTTGCATCCTCATTTGCATGTCATTAACGTGTGTCTGTGTTGCAGGTGCATATTTCTCCCCTGGTTCTAGTGATCTTGATCCTCACGACAGATATGGCATCTCTAAAGAAGACTGTGGCTTACAAGCTACCAACACCTGACATCCGAGAATTGCGAGCTTTGATTTCTTTGGCTGATAAGACAGTGATGGAGAGTTTCAGACAGAATTATGGGAGACTGTCGAGTATTGTGTATAAGCTTCCTACGTACGAGTTGAATGGCCTCTATGCTCTGCTGCAGTTTTACGACCCACAGCTCAGATGCTTTGTGTTTCCCGACTATGTCCTAGCTCTGACCTTGGAAGAGTACTCTGACCTGTTGGGGGTGCCTTTGATGAATCAAATGCCTTACTACAATGTTGAGGGTGAACCCAAACTGAGTAAGATGACTGACGCTCTTCATGTAGATGAGTCTGAGTTGGAAGGAATGGTATCCAGAAAGATTGGAGTTCATGGTTTCCTTTTGCATTTCCTGATGGAAAAAGCCCGAAAGTTTGCCGAGAAGGGTCGCTGGGATGTGTTCAATGCCTTCTTAGCCCTTTGTATCTATGTGATCGTGCTATTCCCGAGTCATCCGGACTTCATAAGTATGGATGCTTTCCATATATTTGCCTCCGGGAATCCAGTGCCCACTCTCCTCGGAGATGTCTACCAATCAGTTCACAGCAAGAATGAGAACAGAAAGGGGAAGAACGTGGCATGTTGTGCTCCTTTACTGTATAAGTGGTTTGCTAGCCGTCTTCCTAAGTCGGGGCCGTTCATTGATTCTGCTGAGTCTTCACCTTGGTTCGTGTGTTTGATGGGTTTGAATGCTAACAATATTATCTGGTTTGATAGAGATCTGCTGGGCAAAGATATTGTGTATAGCTGCTATGGCTTTCCGAACGTCCCCCTGGTCGGAAGGAATGGATGTATCAACTACAATCCATCTCTGCTGGTACGACAATTTGGGTATGCACTACGAGGTCCTCCTTAAGAGGAAAAGATACGGGAATCTCTGTATTTCACAGGGTTGCTTGAAGGCGACAGTTTAATCAAGGTGCAGAATGCTTGGAGCAAAATTCACTGAAAGGGGAAAGTCTTGCTAGGAAAAAGCAACAACAAGGCCTTTGATCCGTACGTGACTTGGGTTCGAGAGAGAGCCGCCAAGTTTCTAATGCCGTTTCCTGCTATAGAACCATTGTGTGCTCCCGTGTACAAAGAGCCTACTACAGTTGATATTCAGAAATTCAACCAGGTACTCCAAGAGAAGGAAGAGCTACGAAAGGCCAACGAAGAGTTGGAGAAAGAGATCGCTCAACTTCGGAAAGAGAAAAGTGAAGTCGTTTATACCTGCAAGAAGCAGACCGAGAAGATCAACCGTCTAGGCTCCAACCTGACCAAAGAAACTGATGCTAGGGAACGTCTGGGGTTGGATCTGAAGTCAGTGCATGGCATGTTGACAACCAAGAAACAGGATCTGGACAGAGTGTACCAGAAGCTAACCCAATACGAAAGGGTCTGAAGGAGCACCATAGCCAAGTACAAAGAGCGGGAAGAAAAACTGAAGCAACGAGTAGCCGAGCTAGAAGCCCAGATTATGGTGAAAGACGAGAAGACAGAGGCTGAAGCCTCGCTGTGACGAGACGTCCAGTATAGATTGGCTGAGGCCGAGGCGAATTTGCAAGATTCTCAACTCCGAGCTGATGCTAAAAGGAGAAGAGTTGAGAACCATTCTGAAGAAGGTGTTTCTAGGAGCGTTGCCGATAATCTCCCAGAGTCCATCAGGCAGAGGGACCTGCTGGCCCATGGTTTGCCTACTCAGTCAGATCATCCCGCTACAAAGAAGTTGATAGAAGATGCCCGTGGCCTCACCTGATCTTTTTGTATTTTCTTTGTACATTTTATGCATTGATATGCTGACCACCGCCAGGTCTGTTGGTTGGGGTCATGCCTTATTGCTTCAGTTGTATGTGATTACAGTTGTACGCTACCCGAGCGGGCTTTTTAGATGAATATATGAGGATTTCTTTTCCATGATTGGATCATAGACTTTATTTGTCTCGGAAGCTAGGATCGGGGGGGGATCTCCCCAAGGCACAAACACACGTTTGCATTTGCATGAAGCATCTGCATGACGAGCACCTTGTCATTTTTTTCTAACCCTTTGTGTATGCAGGTTGTTCCAGGATTGATCGAAGACCGATCCACCGCTATCTGACCATAGCGAATCAAGCTAGAGCAATGGAAAAAGTGCAAACTGACGTCCAGGAACTCCGAGAGAGGATGGACCGCTTCATGGAGCTCATGCAAGTGGTTGCCAACGGCCAAGAGCAGTTCAGAACATTGGTCCAACCTCTGATCTCAAGGGTTGACAGCAACGGTGTATTCCATGGTGGGAGTGTTCCAACCCCTCCTCCTGTTGAAACTCCCCAGGGTGGCATCCCCGTGACCAGGGGGAATGACAGTGGTAACGGCAATGTAGTCACTAACATCGGGCTCAATGGTAATACGACTGGTGTCGATAATGGAAACTTCGAGGCTAATGGCAACGCTGGACTGGGCAATGGCAACACAGGCGCCGAAAATCTGTATGGGCCTCAGCCATGGCTAGAAGATCGTCAAGAAGGTTTGTTCTCACAGAGGAGTGCTGAAGGAGAACTGACTGCTGAAGCACGTCTGAGGTTTAAGGCACTCGAGGACAAAATGAGGAATTTCGAGAACCAGAACACTATGGGGGTCGACATGACTAAATTAGGATTGGTTTCTGATTTCAAGGTGCCTCCTAAATTCAAGGTACCCGACTTTGAGAAATACAAGGGCACCACTTGCCCTCGTGTCCACTTAAGGTCATACTACCGAAAGATGTCCGCTCATTCTGAAGACAAGAAGCTGCTGATGCACTTCTTTCAGGATAGCTTGTCTGGGCCATCCCTAGAGTGGTACATGGGTTTGGAACCCACCAGTGTGCGCACTTGGAAGGAACTGGCTGAGGCCTTTGTACACCATTATCAGTATAACAGTGACTTGGCTCCGAACCGGGTTCAACTGCAGAACTTGTCACAGAGGAACAACGAGGGATTCAAAGAATACGCCCAACGATGGTGTGAATTAGCAGCTAGAGTTCAGCCGCCGATGGTTGAACGAGAGCTTGTTGAAATGTTTGTAACCACTCTCTCGGGGGTCTATTACGAGAAATTGGTCAGTGGTATGTCAGGGAGTTTCTCAGATCTCATCATTACTGGCGAGCACGTTGAAAATGGGATCAAATTAGGGAAAATTCAAGGTGGTGATCTATCCTCAGTTGGAGGAGGAAAGAAACCATATGGTAACAAAAGGCGTGAAGGAGAGACGAGCGCTGTGTCTAACGCTCGAAGGAAAGGTAAGGGCCAGCGCCAACAGGTGGCTAGCATAACCATCCCCGCTGTTCAACAACCCCAGCCACAACAGCAGCCGCAGCAGCAGCAGCCAAATCAGCAAGGATACAGAAGGTATCAAAACAGGGCACCTCTGTCAAGTCGTCACCTCGAGACACCGCCCATGTCTTATGCTCAGCTATTACAAACTCTGCTTCAGTTACAGCTAGTCCAGAAAAAAAACCCGGGCTCCCTTGACAGGGGCGCCTCCGCAGGGTTATGATGCGAATGCAACATGTGATTTTCACTCAGGGGCACCCGGCCACATGATAGAAAACTGCAAAGCCTTCAAGCACAAGGTGTAAGATATGGTGGACACTAAGATCATCAATTTCTCATATAATGTGTCGAATGTCACAAAGAACCCTATGCCGAACCATAGGGGAGGTGGGGTGAATGCCATTATTGAAGAAGAAAACTTAGATTTATTGACTGATGTCAAGGATCTGAAGACACCGCTTAGCTTTGTTAAAGCCAAGCTGATGAAGAGAGGCTTCTTTCCGGGCTATGGAGAACTGTGTATGGGCTGTGCGACCTATCCCAATGGATGTTAACAGTTGGTAGAGGGGATTTAGAGTCTGATGACCGAAGGAATCTTGCAGTTTAGCCGAAGGGCCGAATGTGGATCTGGAGAGGTAATGCTGAAGCAAGATGATGAGGTTGCCACCATCACCATCCCTCGCCAGACGATAACCATTTCTGCACTAGGGCCGCCCACAATTACCATCACCAAAGCTGGGCTGATACCTTTTGAAAGCACCAATGCTGTCCCATGGCACTATGGGGCAGACGTCTTTTGTAACGGACAGAAGTTGGAACTAGAACCATCTGGGCAGTCGGTGGATAACCTAGTGGGAATTGGCGGAATCACGCGAAGCGGAAGAGTATTTGCTCCACCTGAGATTGTGGTGGACAAAGCAGACAAAGCTGAGGAAACTGATAAGGGAAAGAGTAAAGTCGTTGAGGAAATCCCTCGGGGGGTAGAAAAGGACTTACTTGTAAAGGACGCTGAAGAGTTCATGAGGTTGATCAAGAAGAGTGATTACAAGATCATTGACCATCTTCATCAAACACCCTCGAAATTTCCATCCTGAATTTGTTGCTGTGTTCGGAGTCACATTGCAACGCGCTGTTAAAGGTTTTGAATGCCACGTATGTACCGCAGGAAATCTCGGTCAACCAGTTGGAAGGGGTAGTAGCCCACGTAAATGCTGGAAATGGGTTAGGGTTCACTGATCTGGAGCTGACGCCGAAGGGAAGAAACCACAACAACGCCCTGCATATCTCGATAGAGTGTAGGGGAACAGTTATGGCTCATGTGTTGGTGGACACTGGGTCATCGCTTAATGTTATTCCGAAGAAGGCATTGATGAAGTTAGATACTCGAGGATTGATCTGCACACCCAGTGATCTGGTCGTGAAGGCGTTCGATGGAACCAAGCGTCATGTCTTTGGAGAGGTAACTCTGCCAATCCAAGTTGGGCCGGAAACTTTTGACACAGTCTTCTACATCATGGACATCATGCCAGCCTACAGTTGTCTCTTAGGCCGGCCATGGATGCATTCTGCTGGTGCCGTGACCTCCACGTTGCACCAAAAACTCAAGTATGCTATAGGGGGCAGCATTGTAACTGTATGTGGCGAGGAAGACATAATGGTGAGCCATTTGTCGTCCTTCAAATATGTTGAGATGGATGGGGAAATCCACGAAACCCTATGTCAGGCGTTCGAAGCTGTTAAGGTCAAAGACGTGACTCTAGTGATGATTGAGAAACCAGAGATGACTCTCTCTTCCTTCAAGGGAGCTCGGGCCGTCGTTCAAGCCGGATCTACCCCAGGCTGGGGGCAGGTTCTAGAAATACCTAACAAACAGGACAAGTTTGGGTTAGGATACTCTCCTACGGCTGAAGCCTCCTCTTCTCACAGTGCGTCCCGGGGTAAAGGGCCGATCCAATTTACCAGTGGCGGGGTGATATTTGAAAGTGTCAACACAGTGTCTAAAGACGGCGAAGACAGCGACTGCGACCTGGACTCTTGGATCCAGCCAAGCAAACCAGGACAGAGCCTCAACAACTGGTCCATCAGGGATACCATCCATGTGACAGGAAAAGAGTAATGATTTACTTTCTCCAATTATTGTACAACCCTATGTCCTACACGGGGCATAGTGGTTTTATTGTCAGGGCCTTGTTTGATTATGTACATGCATTTTACCAATAAATTAAAAGGCGTTTTTCTTCGCATTCAAATGTTGTGATCTCTGTTATTCCTGTTTTATATTTGTTTTGAAAAACAATAAAATGGAAATAGGGTTTGTGCTCACCTGCATATCCTTGTTTTAAGCTTAACCCTTGATTTTGCAGGATCCACATAGCAGATGACATCGACTTTGGACCTTCTACGACTCACTTCGACTTCGATTGCCCGATCTATCAAGCCGAAGAAGAGATTGATGAAGACGAAGACCTTCCCGAAGAGTTGGCCCGCTTGTTGAAACAAGAAGAGAAAGTCATTCTGCCTCATGAGGAAGAGATTGAGATTGTGAATTTGGGTTCTGAAGAACTAGTCAGGAATGTCAGGATAGGGGCTGCATTGTAGAGTGATGTCAAGCCGAGATTAGTCGAGATGCTTCGATAGTATAGTGACGTCTTTGCTTGGTCATACGAAGATATGCCCGGACTCGACACTGACATCGTGGTCCATCACTTGCCGCTGCGAGAAGATTGTCCTCCCGTTAAGCAGAAGCTTAGGAGGACACGACTAGATATGGCCGTTAAGATCAAAGAAGACGTGCAGAAGCAGCTTGATGCTGGCTTCTTAGCGGTCACTACTTACCCTCCGTGGGTCGCCAACATAGTGCCTGTACCAAAGAAGGACGATAAGGTACGAATGTGCGTCGATTATCGGGATTTGAATAGGGTGAGCCCTAAAGATGATTTCCCGCTCCCTCATATTGATGTGTTGGTCGACAATACAACTCAGTTCTCCCTATTTTCGTTCATGGATGGCTTCTCCGGCTACAATCAGATCAAGATGGCGCCGTAGGACATGGAGAAAACTACGTTTATTACACCTTGGGGAACATTTTGCTACAAGGTAATGCCTTTCGGTCTGAAGAACGCAGAGCCACTTACCAACGAGCAATGGTTACTTTGTTTCATGACATGATTCACCATGAGATTGAAGTCTATGTTGATGACATGATTGCGAAGTCCCAAACGGAGGAGGGACATCTGGTCAATTTACTGAAGCTTTTTGAGAGGCTTAGGAAGTTCAGGTTGAGGCTGAATCCTAACAAGTGTACTTTCAGAGTACGGTCTAGAAAACTACTGGGGTTTATCGTGAGTGAAAAAGGCATTGAGGTTGATCCTGCGAAGATAAAACAGATACAAGAAATGCCAGCGCCAAAAACCGAAAAAGAAGTCCGTGGTTTCCTGGGCAGAATAAACTACATTGCAAGGTTTATCTCTCAGCTCATGGCCACGTGTGAACCGATGTTCAAACTACTAAAGAAAGATCAGGCGATTATCTGGAACGAGGATTGCCAGAAGGCCTTTGATAAGATAAAACAGTATCTACAGGAACCTCCGATCTTGATACCCCAGTGGCCGGAAGACCCTTAATCATGTACTTGACAGTTCTTGAGAATAGTATGGGGTGTGTTCTCGGTCAGCACGACGAGACGGGCAGAAAGGAGCATGCCATTTACTATTTGAGTAAAAATTTCACAGATTGTGAATCTCGTTACTCGATGCGGGAGAAGACGTGTTGTGCACTAGCCTGGACTGCCAAACGTTTACGACAGTACATGCTCAACCATACAACCATGCTAATTTCGAAGATGGATCCGATCAAGTACGTCTTCAAGAAGCAAGCACTTTCGGGCAGGATTGCCAGATGGCAAATGGTGTTGACGGAATATGACATTCAGTACGTTTCCTAGAAGGCCATCAAGGGAAGCATATTGTTTGATTACCTTGCCGAACAGCCGATCGAAGATTATCAGCCGATGAAATTTGAATTCCCTGATGAGGATATCATGTTTCTCAAGGTAAAAGATTGTGATGAACCGTTGCCCGACGAGGGTCCAGATAGGAAATCCCAATGGAAATTGATATTTGATGGGGAGGTTAATTCTTACGGAAGTGGCATTGGGGCAATCATCACGACTCCCCATGGATCCCACATCCCGTTCACCGCTAGACTGACGTTTCCGGTCACCAATAACGAAGCAGAGTATGAAGCATGCATCATGGGTCTAGAAGAAGCAATTGATTTGAGAATCAAGAACCTAGATGTATATGGTGACTCGACACTCGTGATTAACCAGATTAGAAGGGAGTGGGAGACTCGTCAATCGAATTTGGTGCCGTACATGAACTATGCCAGAAGGCTGCTTCCGCTCTTTGATCGAGTGGAACTCCATCATGTGCCCAGGGCCGAAAATCAGATGGTTGATGCCTTAGCCACGTTGGCTTCGATGTATAAAGTCAATTTTTGGAATGAAGCACCAAGAATTGTTCTTTCTCGTCTTGATAGACCTGCATTCGTCTTTGCGATCGAGGAAGCCTCCGATGGCAAGCCATGGTTCCATGATATCCAGACATTCCTTATGACTAAGGAGTATCCCGCGGGAGCGTCAACCTAGGATAAGAAGACTCTGAGGAGGCTGTCTGGAAATTTCTATCTCAATCCTGATGGAGTTTTGTATAAAAGAAACCACGATCTCGTGCTACTCAGATGTGTAGATGAGAAAGAAGCGAGTATGTTCATGGAAGAAGTCCATGAAGGCACATTTGGTACGCACGCCGGCGGGCATGCTATGACGAGAAAGATCCTGAGGGCGGGATATTACTGGCTGACGATGGAATCGGATTGCTTTAAATTCGCGAAAAGATGTCATAATTGCCAGATTTATGCTGATAAGATTCATGTGTCGCCATGCCCGTTGAATGTCATGTCCTCCCTGTGGCCGTTCTCCATGTGGGGCATCGACATGATAGGCAATATCGAGCCCACTGCATCTAACGGTCATCGCTTCATTCTAGTAGCCATCGACTACTTCACCAAGTGGGTGGAGGCAGCCTCGTATGCTAACGTGACCAAGCAGGTGGTGGCTAAATTCATTAAGAGGGACATCATCTGTCGATACGGAATTCCCGAGCAGATCATTACTGATAATGGTTCGAATTTGAATAACAAGATGATGAAGGAGCTGTGCCAGAGTTTCAAGATTGAACACCACAACTCGTCTCCTTACCGGCCGAAGATGAATGGCGTCGTTGAAGCGGCCAATAAAAACATTAAGAAGATTGTGCAGAAGATGGTTGTGACCTATAAGGACTGGCACGAGATGTTTCCATTTGCATTGCACGGTTATCGTACGACGGTACGTACATCAACCGGGGCAACTCCTTTCTCACTAGTGTACGGTATGGAAGTTGTCCTACCGTTAGAAGTTGAGATTCCTTCTTTACGAGTTTTGGTTGACGTAAAACTCGATGAGGCAGAATGGATTAAGAACCGACTAAACCAACTCAGCCTGATGGACGAGAAGAGGTTAGCATCAATTGCATATGGTCGTCTGTACCAAAGTCGAATGAAGAAAGCCTATGAAAAGAAGGTGCGTCCTAGAAGCTTTCAGACGGGTGATCTCGTCCTGAAGAAGATTCTTCCTCCACACTCCGATCATCGGGGCAAGTGGACTCCCAATTATGAAGGTCCGTACATCGTCAGCAAGGTCTTCTCGGGAGGAGCCTTGTTGTTATCCACGATGGACGACGAAGATTTTGCATCCCCAGTGAACGCGGACGCAGTTAAAAAATACTTTGCTTAAAAAATGACCCGCTGGAAAGAAAAAGAATATCCAGGCAAAAATGGGGCATCCCGGCGAACCATAAAAAAGGAAAAAGGTTTGGGCAAAAATTAGGGATATAAATGGAAAAATGTACACCCGCAAAGTCGAAAACTCGGAAGGGAGACTTTGGCAAAAAAGGGTATCCCGGTGAATCGAAAACCCGAAAGGGCGATTCAGGCAAAGGTTAGGGATTTGAAAAAGCAAATGACTGTGTTCTGCGTGTGGGCTTTCATTGTTTAGTGGTTTGGAAGACCTGAGGGCCGTTTATCTGAATCAATCTCTTCTGAAGTTGAAGCATCGGAGAAGTATCGAAGTCGAGTGGGTCATAGAGGGATCAACTCATGGTGTTCGTCTACGCCGCATTGCTGACATTTGTGTATATACTGATGTACATTTATGTTTTTATATTTGCGCAGCTTCCTCATTCCAGGAGCTTGCATCTGTTGTAAAACATTTTTACCCATTCAGGGGTTCGTCATCAATAAAATATATATTATTCAGCAATTCTGTTTGTTTGTTTAGCATCTATCTCTTTTGTTTGCGAAAAAGAACGCCGATGTTTTTGATAAAATGCGCATACATAAACTTACTGGCCTAGGCCACTGATTGTTGAAACGATGAATTACTTGAACATTGTCACAAGATGATAACTTTGATAGGTCCCTTTGAAAAGGGTATCTCGTCTGTTTGTTTGTGTTGTTGCAGGTACAGCATATTCCAAGACAGCACGCCGTATGGTTCCCAAGCAGGATGATTCCTTCTACCCCAGCGAGTGCAGCAGCATCTCCCCATGGAGTCTGAACATGAGATTGTAAGCATTGATATGTCTCCGCAAGCAGAGAAGATTCTCCCCAATCAGAGGTATCCTGAAGGATCGTCATTTCCCCAGCTGAGCCATGCGTTGAGGCGTATGTTCTACCCTAGCACCGAGGCAAAGTGCAAATTCTTATAGAAAACTATCAGCAAGTACGCAGCACTCGATAGTTCAAGACTGAAGTCTCCAGCGGAATTGAGATTCCCCACAGAGTTGTATTCTCCCCAGCAAGCAGGATGATTCCTTCTTCCCCAGCCAAGTTTGCAAATCCCCAAGAGAGCCGAGTCCTTGGAAGCCGTGCGGGCCATGATTGGTTTTCCCCAGTAGAAGGTTGAACAGCTGATGCTGTATTTCCCCATCGGAGTCGTTATCTCCAGGGAAGTTTTTCCGCGAAGGCCTTGCAGTTTATTTCTGCGATTGACATCGTTTTCCTCAGCAGTTGTGGTTTGAATACCTGGTTGAGCGGGTTCAGGTTCTTGTAGAACTTTGTTCCCTACAGCAGTGGTCTGAAGTTCGTTTCCCCAGGCGGAATCCAATTGAGATTGGCGTGACTTCGTCTCCTCGGCAAGATGATTCCTTCCCCCACCAGAGTGGTTCTTTCTTCTTGACAGGGGGATTCTCCCTTCAGCATTTATTTTGCTGATGGGGTCGTAGCATTTTGCATGATTGCATAACATTTACCCTAAAAACGCGTAGCATTTCCACCGTGTGGAGCATTGCGCCATTGTCAAACATATGCATATGAAACATGAGCTAGGTCGTTACCATTCTTGTTTTGCAGGTGTTCCTTCACAGAATGGTTTGCTCAAGGTGATTCTTGAATTCTCCAGTGAAGGTGTTTGCTTAAGAGGATTCTTAAAATCCCCAGTGAAGTCGCCAAAGAGGATTGCTCAAGTTGATGCTTAGAGTCCCCGGCAGAGTGTTTGCTCAGGATGATTCCTGAAATCTTCAGCAGAGTTATTGGTTCAGGGTGATCCCTGGAGTCCCCGGCGGAGTTATTTGTCCAAGATGATTCTTGAAGTCCTCAGCAGAGTTGATTCGCCCAGAATGATTTCCGGTTCCCCGAAGCAGAGTTACTTGATAGTTCTCCAGAATCCCCAGCGAAGATGTGTCATCCCCAACAGGTTTTAAACAGAGAAGTTGAAATTTCCTTGAAGACTTGATGATTGAAGTCCGGCAGCGGTGCCAAAACCCCTGACTTACTGATGAAGTCCAGCTGCGATGCCGAAGCAGTTTGCCTAGCTGATGCAGAGTGCCTGACGGCAAAAGATTGCGTATCCTTAGTGGTTCCTGATTGATTAAGAATTCCCTTTGAAGACTTACTGACGAAGTCCAACTGTGATGTCAACGCAGTTCTCTCAGCTGATGCGAATTTCCTGATGGCGAAAGTTTGGATATCCCTATTTGGTTCATGATTGACCGAGGATTCTATTCTCGACTTGCTGACGAAGTCCGGCTGACGCCCGAAAATTTATTTGAATGCCCGATGGCATGATTAACTTGATTGTTAAAAAGTTCCTAATGACCTGAAGAGTCTCGAGGAATCCTTCTGCCGCAGTGTCGCAGAATTCCTGACAGCAATATCAGCTATGCTTCGCCGGTTACCGAATGACCCGTGATCCGTTGATGACTTGAGGAAGAAGCTGCAGCAAAATCTGATAATCATCCCGACGGAGATTTGAGAGTAGCCCTTTACCAGTTACCGAGTAACCGGTGATCCCTTATTGACTTACTGATGAAGTCCGACGAAGATGTTGTCGACGTTCCTAGCGACACGATGAGTCCATAGGTGACGATAAGAAATTCTTCTGCTATGATGCAGAATGCCTGACGGCATGATCAACCATCCATTACCAGTTACCGTGTAACCGGTGACCGCTTGATGACTTGAGGACAAAGATCTACAGCAAAATCAGATGATCATCCTGACGGAGATTTGAGCTTTGACCATTCACCAATTACCATGTGACCAATTCCCCAGCAGGGTTGCCGTGCAACTGGCATGCTCAGTTTTGAAGATGTTCCTACCAATCAGGGTATCGTTTACCTGCGTGGTTGGCAAATCACCAGTTACCGCGTAATCGGTGATCCCTTGATGATTTGAGGATGAAGATCTACATTGAAATTAGAGAATTATCCTGAAGGAGGTTCAGATCAGTATTTCTCCAGCTAGTTGCCTTGCAGCTATTATTTCAGTTTCCGAAGATTTGTCCCCATCAGAGTACCGTGTACTTGCGCAGTTGGAAAATTTCCGGGTTTGTTGGTATTCAACCGTATCGTACCTTAATTGTTTGAGAGCCGTTCGCTTCTCACCCAGTCAGGTCCAAGCCGTTTGAATAGGGGCAGCTGTTGCACCCCAAAACTTGCCCAACATTTCTTTACCTAGCTTGTGTTTCATTTCATTCACATTAGCATTATCATTTGCATTTCATTGACATGTGTGCAGCAGATCAAGAGGTATGACTACCAATCCAGAGCTATACAAGACTATGAAACTATCTAAGAAGGTTATTCAAGTGTTCAAGGGTTGACATCCTTGTCAGAGAAGTTAAGAGATCCTCAGGGAGAGTGATTGAAGCTAAGAGGGTGTGTCTCCTAACTTGAGAGTTGAGGAAAGCCATTAGATGATTATGAAGCCATGAAGTTAGACTTGAGGTCTTGAGAGAGCTCATGAGAAGTGTTGAAGATCACTTTGAGGCCTAGACAGGTCATTGTGCAAGATTAAGAAGGCTCAGCCATGAGTGGTGCAGCTAGGGTTTGACTGGGTCAACCCTAAGTCAACTGATGATTTGAAGAAGGTTGAGACCTAATCCAAGATCCATGTGATCATGGATTGATACATTGAGATGTTCTAAGAATGGTTTTATGGTTAACTCATCATGATTGAAGAGTTTGAGAAGTTTCAAGCTAGGGTTTCTAAGACTTGACAGTGTAAAATCCCCTAGTTTGACCTCTGTCTTCAAGGCAATTTAACTCAAGATATGATTGTCATCTCATATTGACCCCAACATGATTGTTGTAGAGCATGAGCTTAGCTTTAATTTGAGTACTAGAAGTCCTTGATAGGCTTTATAGAACTCAATTTATGAGCCAGACAAGTTACAAGTCATCTGAGGTATGTGAATTTGGAGCTTGAAAGTTACCCAATTTGCAGGAAACTTTTGCCTAAGAAGGATGATTCCTATGAACTTTTGGTCAACATGAATGTTGTTCCTTATTCTCTGAGCTTTCTAGAGAGTACTAGAAGTCCTTGATAGGATTTGTAGAACTCAAGTTATGGCTTTGACAAGTCAAGGGTATTTTGGGAAGTTGTGATTATGGGTCATTCTTGGTTATAGGTCATTTTCACCTACTTAGACACCTCAAATGAAATTTTGTTCGACTTGAAAGTTGCTCAAAATGGGGTTTTAACCTTGACCATGTATCAAGGAGACATTGAAATTGCTCAAGGAAAGACTTGGTCCAAGAAGTGGTGAAAAAGGAAGGATTAAAATGGATTAAATGACCAAAAATTCAAATAAATCATTTTGTGTGAAAATGGAGCAAAGTAATATCATTTTTTGAATGGAAAAAGCATTTTAGAAACTCTGACAATGATAGAATTTTGATTTGAGTCCAATATCATGCCCTTTTTCTTTGTTTCTTCACGATGAAGTAACATGACATACATAAGCCATTGGATGAAAACAAGGAGGGAAATATCACCATTCATGTTCAAAATCTCATGAGAAGATGAATGCAAGCTTGCTAAAGCCAAAACAGAGTGGGAATCGTGACTGGTGTAAGTGAGATTTTGGAGAGAATTTGAAAATCCAATTTCTCATTCTGAAGCTTTGAGAGAGTTCTAGATGATTCTAATGAGTGCTATATAAGTTGGTAAGTGTATTCAGTTCATTTTTCGGTGAAGATTGAAGCCTGAAGCAGAGAGTCAAGTTGAAATTTCAGAGGTGCAAGTTGAAATCGAGTTCTGAGTTCAAGGCCAATTCAGGGGAAATTGAAGATTGCATTAGCTTTGGAAGGAGTTTTGGAGTGTATATGCATCATCTTGGAGGCTGAAGTGATCAAGAACCCCTTCTGTTACACCTCTGAACACAAGTTGGTACATTTCGTTTTTGTGCGTAATCTAGGAGGAGATAGATAGAAATCTATAGGTGGTTAGGATCTGGATGATGTATAGATGGATTTGAGATGCTCAATTTGGGAATTAGAGACAAGTTAGGATGTGGATCATATTCTGTTGAAGCTGAATTCTTGCAATTCTTGGATTGATAATCAAGATTAGATAGGGGAAATTGATCACCATGAGATAAGGAACATTTCTGTGCATTTAATTGAAGTTCTGATGAGATTCAAGAATGAGGTGTATTTTGGAATGACTATCGGGTTTGAAAATCTATAGGGAATTAGATGATTCTAAGGTTGGATTCATGATCATCATGAAAAATGGAGTGAGATGATGTATCATTTTGTAATTTTTGATGACTTGTATATTGGACCTCACCGGAGAAGACGGTGGCACCACTGCTCAGGCCACCGTCTGGTTTTCCTCCATGCCTGAACGTTTGAATGAAGAAGATGCACCTGGAGCGTTGGATCATCCTTGAGACTTGACCAAGTAAACCAAGGGGACGACCACGATTGAGTTTGTGCTGACTATTGACTGAAGCCAATACGCACCGTTTCACTTAACTGAAGCAAATGGGCCTAGTGCTTGGATTAATATCCACACCCCCCATCTGGCCCAACCCAGGATTTGAACTGACTTGAATTGCTATTTGCTACGCAACTTTTGTTATTTCTTTTGTTTTTCTTTTAATTTCATCATTTCATGTTAGTTTGAAAATAATTCATGAAAAATAGAAAAATAGGTCAATTAATTCCAGGTTTTTCCCCCCTGATTCATGATTGAATCTCAAATTTTATTGAATAAAAATATTAGGAAAATCATGCATTTTTAATTTTTGTGCATTTTTTACATTTTATTTGATAATAGAATTGCCATGGTTGACACCTCTGTTTGATGATTTTAGTTTGAGCATTTGGTGATGAGTTTTGGCTTGATTTTTTGTGTGTGATTAGCATAGACATGTATGCTCCCATTGTGAAGTCCCCATCCCTCCTTTGGTAGGATGTGTGGCTCCTCACAAGTTGGTAGAACCTTTGAGGGTTCCCTTCCTTGATGGTGGAGTGCTTAGGGGTGACCTTTGGTCTTCACTTTGCTTCTCCCTATCCCCACCTTGCTCTTGTTAGATGAATCTTTCTCCCTTACTAGAGGAAGGAGTTCCTTGTTAGAAGATTGAAGATGTTAGAGGTTGCACTTCCCTTTGTTTGAAGACTGCCATTGGAGCTGAAGCTTGAAGATCAAGAGGAACAAGTTGACACTTGTGTGAAGAAGATTAAATTGAGGATGAAGAAAGAGCTGAAGCTTGAAGGAGAAGAACAAGTTGATACTTGTGCTTGATGCATTGAAAGCTTGAAGAAGCAAGTTGACACTTGTTATTGAAGATGAAAGCCTTGAAGAACAGTTACAGACTGAGTACTGAGCTGCTGTCAGAGGATTGCTTTGCTGTGAAGTTGTGGAGGTTGTTGATCTGCTTTCTTTCCTATATGTCTTCTTTCTGTGCAACTGTATTGATGTGACTTGTGTGATTTGCTTGATGCATTAGGATAATTTCATGTTTAGATTGTGTTAAGCTAGGAGCATGATTGCACTAGAGGTTGAGTTGCTCCCTCTGCTTGTATTATTACTATATGGCTTTGCTTGCTGGTATTCGGTAGAGCTCTGCTCCCTTGCCTATGTGGTTTGTGATCTGCTTGATGGCATTTTATTTTTTCTATATGATTGCAGTTATTCATATCTGGCTTGAGGTTGAGATGAGCTTGTGGAGGCTGATGCCCCACACACATTTCCTCCCTCACTTGCATTACATGCATTTTACAGTTGTTTACTGTTTGTTGTTTAAGCTGATACTTTATCCGTTTCTGTATCATTGACATGATCGCCTAGGAATCTCACCTCCTTTGATAAGGAAGTGATGATTAGAACTTTAGGTTGAAACCTATGCATGATAACACCTAGGAGATCCCTGTTTCAAACCTCAACTATAGGATGAATCCTTGGCATGACAACATTAGGACTTGATAGTCTCCCCTTAGTTGATCCTGTTCTCTCTTCTCATCTCAAACAACAGTAAAAAATGTAGTAAAGGCAAGTTAGTATAAGCGCGTTACGAGCCTTAATCTATTTGGGTAATGATAATTGAGCGGCCTCCTCTCAATCGTTTAGAATGTTTAGTATACGTCCTTTGGACGATATGCGACGCATTCGTTCCTAGGTCATAGTCTCTAGTGCTGTACAAACTACAGACAAACATAAAAAACAGTTCTTCCGTAAAAGACAGTAAACTAACTTCAAACCTTTTTGCCCCGTGGGCCCGTAATTCAAAGGAAGCTTTTCTGAAGAAAAGAGTGTCGTTAACTCTCAGTTCTACCGCAAACGGTAACGCCTAAGTCTCCAAGGGTCGAGCTGCGTACACCCAAACTGCTAGAACTGTTTGTTAACCCTACTCGATAAAACAGATGAATCTGAATCCCCGTAATCCGTATTAGCCCGAACTACGTAAGCTCTGATCTCTCATATCTGTTGAGTGTACGTAGCCACCATACTGACGTATTGGCGAACCACCTTCCCCGTAACCCGTAGTCAGCCGAACTACGTTGACTTTGATTTCTCATTCTCTGATGAGAATACGTAGGCATAAAGCGTGACGTTTTGCCGAGTCATTTTTCTTTTCTTTTTCAGACCAGCCTTGATAGGTAGATAGATAAAACCAACCCGTCAGATAAACACAACAAGCGTGGATCCCATCGAGTACGATGGACGTGAGGGGTGCTAATACCTTCCCCTTGCGTAACCGACACTCGAACCCAGACAACGGTTGCGATGACCTTGTCTTATACCTTTTCGTCAGGAGATAATTCATTCTTCAACTTCCAGAGATCATGGGTGAGTTATGAAGGGAGTGGGGGTAACTTCCAGTAGTGGGCAGTGAGTGGAGAAAGTGTAGGAAGAAATCTTAGAGAGAGTGATCGTGGCAAAAACTGATTTGAACGTTAAATGATATTTCGTCTGCGTGACGCTCGTAATGGAACGTGACGGTTGTCATACGCATGACGGTCGTAATGGACCTGTGACGACCGTCATATCAGCAAAATCCATTTTTTCTGTTTTTCTTCTCTCTTTTCCTTCCATTTCTTCTTCTTTTCTTTCTTTAATCCAAATTCTCCCCAATCTGCAAAACGAAGTAAATTAATCATATAATAGAACATAAATCAAGATAAATTAATAATAATCACAAATAAATGCATGTAAATCAAGCCAAATAAACGATATGATTTCGCGTTATCAAACACCCCCACACTTAAACCATTGCTTGTCCTCAAGCAATCAACCAACACGGTAAAATGAAATAAGCAATGTTCGAAACAAAAACATGATGAGACTCTAATCATACGTGGCTGCTAGGCTAATGTTAGATCGATAGGTACTAAATATCAATACCAAGGATACCGTAACGACACAATTTCAAAAACTCCCTACTTATGCAAACCAATCGGAATCATGCCATTATAACTCAACCTATATCTCATGCTCTCTTTCACCCCATTTCATTATAGTGCAATCACATTAAGCCCGTTATCCATACACATTCATGGCAAGTAAACCTGTTAGTGACTATGATCTCGATGCTATTTCATTTTTTTTCTGCAAATATGCTTAAGCATCAATTGAACTTAAAGAGTTTGTACCGTTAGGCTAAGTGCTCGGGTGAGGAGCACCTAACTTAGAAGGAACATGTCTTTTTCTTCATAATTTTTTTTTCTTTCTTAATTTCTCATTTTACACTAGAGATCATACACTTATTTGCATCGGTTACTTACTTAGTATGTTTAAGATGTTGCTGACTGCTTAAATAAACTACTTAGGGATTACTACAAGAACCTGGAGCTTTAAGGTTTCAACATAATGGGTACTCAAATTGATTTTGCATATTTATGGGGTTAAGGGTGTCAGGACGGTATCAATTTTATCAAAACTTTTCCCACGTTTTTCTAACATAGCCTGGAAAACCTATATACTTTCAGAGAACCATGTCATGAATCGAAGCAAAAATTTGTCGGAGGTTAGAATTTTAAAATTTTGAAATTTTGGGGAAATTGAATAACAAGCAAAAACCACGCATAAAGACTCGACAGCACATGCAAAGACTTTGACATAATGTTAAAAATAGATAAAATTCCTAGAAGTATGAAATAAAATGTAAAACAATAGGGTTCCTCCCCCACACTTAAACCAATCATTGTCCTCAATGTTTTAGTAAAAGGTGGAAAAGGAAAGATAGAACCTGTATGAATGCTACTGCTCTTGCTATCCTTGTCTTTGTTGATCACTTCTACTTCGGCGGCGGGCATTTTGAGATACCTTTGTTTGTGTAATTCTCGAACCAGCTCATCATGTTGCTCACGTCAAGAGGAAGTACTCATCATCAGTGTTCCCACCAGCAGCGACACTCGTAGGAATGTCCGTGGGCATAACTCATCTTCTCAGATCGTCGTCTAGAGAGTTTTTGCTTAGATATAGCTAAAGAGTATCAAGCGATACATTTCTTAATTTTCTGCAAATTTAAAAAAAAAAATTAAAATAAAGACCTTGTGGGTTGCCTCCCACACAACGCTTTGTTTAACGTCGATAGCTCGACGGCCAAGGAGTGCAAGTACTCATGGTGGCTCTTTCGAGAATGGTTCATCGCTCGAACTTTGAGTGGTCTTCGGTTTCCATGGCCACTTATCAAGCCATCTCTCATATCCCTCACCTTTTCTTTTCTTTCTTCTATAGGGTGGTTCCTTGTTTTGAATGCGTGGTGGTGGTTCTGGATCTATCCTGCGTATCAGCTTTTCAAATTTGGGCTTAGTTATTTCATCCACCACCTCAAAAATTAATCTTACCCTTTTAACAGTAATGATGACCCTAGTTTCACGGTCCTAGAATTTTCTTTTCCTATGAGGGACCTTAGACAAAGGTGCATTGGTGTGGGTATTTTCTAGTACCTCCACATATGTTTTGGATTGGGAGTTTACCTTAGCTTCCACAACCAATTGTGAGAAAGAATTAGGTGGGGTATAGGGAGGAGGAGCAACAATGGGTGCTTCTTTCTCTATTTCTTCGACAACCTCCCTTTCGGGTGGTGTCGGTGGATTTTTCTCAATAATTATGCTTGTCTCACCAAAACTCTCCTCAGACTCGTCATCACTCTCCCTAGAATCTTCTATTTGTTCTTCATTACTAGTGGTTACAACATTCACATGGCTCTCAAGGAAGGGTCCTAGAGATGTTTGTGTAAGCAAAGAAGTTTGTGTCTCCAAAGCCTTGCTGTGAGTCGCGAGGGAATCGACTATAATGCTCATCTGCTTAAGGTCTTCATCAATTTGGAGATGTTGTTTTCTAAAATCTTCATTTTGGAGAGTTTGTGTCTCCACAAAACGCTCAATCATAGATTCTATCCTAGAGTGAGTAAACGTCTCTTCGAATTCTTCTAGTAATAGTTCAAGGTTGGATGTATCGAAATCTTCAAAACATTGGGAGTCGTCATCATAGAGGGAATTTGGGTGAGAATGCGTCGTATTGAAATCTTCTAATAATATTTCGAGGTCCGATTTAAACGGATCTTGTGGTTCCTCGAAATATTGGGGGTGGTAGTTATAAGGGAAATATGGGTTATACATAATAATTTAGATAAGAGTGCCTTAGTCTATACTATGCAACAACGGAATCACAATATTGATTGTTGGTCCGCGGTAATGGCGCCAAAAACTTGATGTGTCCGCAAGTGCACAGAAATATCGAAGTAATATAAAAGATTGTCGAACCCACAGAGACCAATGTCAATATACCGTTATCTATTATTACGGCGTAAACCTAAGGCTAATGGAATTAGGAAAGTTGAATGCGAATGAAATTTAATGCAGAGGAAATAAAGATAATTGGTTTAAAGAAATGCGGTAAAGGGATATCGGCATGCAAGGACTTAGTTATTAGGGATTCGACAGGTCACCGGTGCTTTTTAATCTTTGCAAACACTTTTTAGGAGAAAATACTCATTTAAATACCTTTGCCTCACGATGGTTGTTGACTCGGGTCATAATTCTAAGGCGGAATGTACGCTTTCACAGTCCCATTCGGGGTTAAAACTACTCTTTGAAAACAAATAAATTCTAATTTCTTTTAAAGCGCTTTCGCTGTATTTAAAACAAATGCCTAGTTGTTAATATCTGGTCCTAGCCTCAGCTTTTGCGTGTCGGTTCATACCTTAATGAATCTCCCACTGTCGTGGCGAAACTACTGTAAATAATTTCTCGCTGTCGCGACGAAGGTTTATTTAGAAATTACGATTAAAAACTATGGCCAGAAAGGTAATTTGTAAGAAGGTAAGGTGCACTGGGTATTATCGAATCCCATCCTACTAATTCGGTTACATACCGATAAAACTAATTTAGCTAGACATGATAATTAATGCAAACATAAATAAACAATAGCAGCAGAATAATATAACACGCATACTGACAGAAATAAAATAATAATTCAATTAATAAAAACCTGTAAATCGTACTGATCTCAAATCCTTGAGTAGTCCTCTACAATGTCGGCAGGATTCTACTTTGGCGAGAATTAAAAGGTACAGGAAGAAAACACAATGTTCTGAACTAAAGGAAAATGGAAAGGAAATAAAAGAAAACAATAAAACTGGGAGAAATAGCTTCGGTAGAAATCTTGGCAGCACTTCGATACCTCGAAGCCTCCCCCCCTAAACTCTGAATCTAAGGCCTATTTATAGGAGATAATTTATTCTTCAACTTCCAGAGATCATGGGTGAGTTATGGAGGGAGTGGGGGTAACTTCCAGTAGTGGGCAGTGAGTGGAGAAAGTGTAGGAAGAAATCTTAGAGAGAGTGATCGTGGTAAAAACTGATTTGAATGTTAAATGATATTTCATCTGCGTGACGCTCGTAATGGAACGTGACGGTCGTCATACGCATGACGGTCGTAATGGACCTGTGACGACCATCATATCAGCAAAATCCATTTTTTCTGTTTTTCTTCTCTTTTCCTTCCATTTCTTCTTCTTTTCTTTCTTTAATCCAAATTCTCCCCAATCTGCAAAACGAAGTAAATTAATCATATAATAGAACATAAATCAAGATAAATTAATAATAGTCATAAATAAATGCATGTAAATCAAGCCAAATAAACGATATGGTTTCGCGTTATCATGTCCTAAAAAGGACAAGTGGGGTAAGTGGGTAACTAAAGGTCCCTAGTTTCACGGACTCTCAGGTTTAAAAAACTAATGAAATGCATGACTACTCATACACCATTAATTATCTCAAGGACGCCTCAACTGAGTCTGGTTACATCATATGTCAAACATGTTAGGATTGCTCCCAACAGTCAACTATTCATCATACCACATCCTATCATATGTGTATGCTCAAGTCCGGGTTAGGACTTATCTCACGACTCAAGATATACCCCAAATGATCCAAGCAAAGACACAGTTATATATTCACAAATATACATGTATAGGAAAACATACAGAGATATAGCAAACAAGCACACACAGTGGTCTAAACCCTCAATCTTTGTCCCTAGTGGAGTCACCATTTCTATTGTGGTGAGAATCGGATGTCAAGTTATTGATTAACTTGAATCTTAATTCATTGAAAGTCAACACTGAGCTTTGATTTATCCAAAGGAAAGGTTAAAGAAATAAAAACCTTTTGCATGATGTAACAACAACGCTAGAGTTTTGGGGTC
Source organism: Lathyrus sativus (assembly GCA_963859935.3). Taxonomy (NCBI): domain Eukaryota; kingdom Viridiplantae; phylum Streptophyta; class Magnoliopsida; order Fabales; family Fabaceae; genus Lathyrus; species Lathyrus sativus. The sequence goes on along the minus strand of OZ012740.1, from coordinate 278,984,100 downwards.
GGGGTTGTTTATGCCTAGGGTAGTTATTTCACATCCTAAACATCAGTAGTACTCTACAGGAACCTTTTGTGTGTATGTATGCTAAGTTATCTAAGTTTTGATCAAGTTTAAGGTAAAGGTAAAGACCTAAGGATAGTTCTAAGTTTGCTCGCAAGGATATTGCATCTTATGCCTATGTATCCTTACTAAGATGGAATCAGAGCAACCGTAGTTCTCCTCACTAAGGGGGAGGAATACTTGACTATGGTCAAGACTCCAAGGGGGAACAAACATAACAATGTTTGTATAGAGTTTGACAAAACTCTCTAGATCTAAATTTAACACTCAAGGGGATTGATTTTGACAAAAGCCAAGAGGGGAGTAAGTAATCATGATAATGATCTTTACATAGAGTTAACAAACTCTATCTTAAAGTTCTAATTGAAAGATACTCCTAACAAGGGGTAGGTCTTTAGAACTAAAGCAAAGTTTACTGGATATAGGTTCTAACTTGGCTAAGTTAAGGGGCCTAATGACTTAACCAAGTCAAGAGGAAGGGTAATGAGCTATCTATGATAATGAAGTCAATAGAGAGACTTTCCTTTGGAACAAGGGATAACAAGGCAACTGGATGAGAGCTAACAAGCTACATCACTTGGGGAAAACTTAACAAAGCCTAAACACACATATTCATTCATTCAAACATGATATAGATATAAAGTCATGGTAACAACCAAGAAATATAAGGGCAAGCCCATGACTACATTATGCAAAGAACAATGTTACAAACAAGTATTCACTAACTAGAATTTTAGAATCAAACCAAATGGTTACAATTAACGATAAACATATATGTAACAACATATAAAAGAGGATGGTGATAAGGTTCATACAAGACCAAACATCACAAGCATACATGAATCATGAATAAGTCAAAACATTACTTATCATGGCAAAGTTCAAAGATCAACATGCACAAATCATGAGAACATTTAAGCATGGATACAAATCAAGTAGAGATAATAACCAAGATAACTTGAACATGTGTGGGACATGTGTGAATAATCATGTGATTTATGGTGAATCACGTTAGACAAGTAGGTAACAACGGGCAAGCATGAAACATGTGTAGCAACAACATTTTCGTCAATGGTATTCAAACAAAACTCATGCAAACAAGTTACAACTTGAATCAAACATGGTATATGAATTAATTAAAGACAAATTTAACACATTTAATCATATTCAAGACATATTGATAACAATCAATCATGGATAGGCAAGAAAAGTAACAATAGTTCAAGCATAGATTCAAACTTCATCAATGGAAAGATAAACAAGATTCATGGTAACTTTCAAAGAAAGAAACAAACCTAAACATGTTATGGTTCTAACAAGACACATAAACAAGTAAAATGGGGGTGAAGGATTGTAACACCCATTTTAATTATTTAGTCTTTTTGGCGTTATTTTATTTTGGTGTGTTCTTATGTGGGGGTGTGTCTGAGCGTGTTGGTGGATGTCCTTAATTTATAGGGATTATTTAATACGCTATAGAGTTTAATATTAATATAATATAATTAATAATGATAATAATTTAATAATTAATAGTAATGTTGTTATTATTATTATTGTTATTATTTGTATTATTATGAGATTAAATAAATAAAATGAGGATTAAGAGTTATAAGAAGGGGTTTTGGGGAAAAGAGAGATAGAACACGATAACTTGTGGAGAGAGAGCAGATTGAGGAGGAAGAACAAGGAAGGAGAGAAGCAAGGCTAGGGCTACCCATTTTTCAGAGTTCTTCAACAATCTGAGCAATTAATCAAGGTAAGGGGGGAGAAACTGATTGGGATTGGTATTTTACATGAATTGGATAGAGAGGATTCCTTAACCCCATAGGGATTTGATGAGCAAGATGAGTATATTGTTATGTTTATGATTGTTGCTGCTATTGATGAATTTGGGCATGTATTGTTGTGATTTTGGTGAGTTTCTGCGTAACGTAGCAGTTGTGATTTTTGTGGAGTTCTGTGTAACTTCTGTGGTTTTGGTAATGACCATGAGTTTTGGTTCTGGAGAGAAAGTTTGAGGAACAATTGATTAGATTAGTGTGTAATAGTTGTAGTAATAATAGGTAGAAGATGGATGAAGAATGATAGGTTTGGAATTAATCAAAGTGACATTTTGGTGGGATGAAATCATTGCTCAGGAGGAGTGTATGCGATCATCCGTACTCCTTTGTAGAGAATGGTGGGGATAGATCATTGCCAAGGAGGGTGTATATGATCTATCTGGGGTTCGATTGAATGAACCAATGAGTCGGTACCGCATGCATGGTGTTGAGTTTCATTTTGCATTATTGTATGTTGTGTTGGACAGTAGGTCGTGGTTGGTGCGTGTTGGGTGATATTTTATATGATTGCTACCTTTATTTCATGTATCTTATTACCGATAATTTTGATCATGTCTTCTCACCCCTTTGTTGTTGTTGTGGTCTGTGCTTCTTCGGAGGTACGGATAATCCAGGTACTTAGCTAGCTTGGATAGTGGTGTGAGAGTCGAGTCTTAGGATGCTCTGATATGTAGCACGGGACTTGGGTGTTTAATTGTTTTATGTTGAACTTTCTTTACTCCTGTGACGTATCATGTTTGGTGAACTTATAATGAATAATTTTATGTAAATTGGGTGGATGGCCGAGAATATTGGATTAATGATTATTTCTGCTGTTTATTTTAAAAACCAACTAATGAAGATTTATGTTGAACTATTTGATGTGATATCCCACTTGTGAGAGGAAACTCTGATATTTATTTGAAATAATTGTATTTTATTGAATTTTGGGGAAGTGGGGTGTTACAAGGATCATGTTCATGAGGTTGCAACATCAAGAAACATATCATGATTCACAAAGAAGTTTCAAGGCATACTTTTCACATTCATGCATACAAAAAGGCAAGTATAATCATGGTAAAGAAAAGAGCCAAGTGTTTTCAAACATATAAACATGTTATACTTTCAGCAATGATTCATACAAGACCAATTTACAAGAAAAATTAAGTACCATGTCAAGAAAGTTCATGAAAACCAAAGAAAACATCAAAAAGGACCATGTCATTCAAGTGGACCAAAGTGTTTCAAAAATAAGAATTCTTGAATTTTTTCTTTGTACATTGAAAATAGACATATTAAGGAGCATAATGCAAAAAGATTGGCATCAAAATGATGAAAATCAAAGAAGTTATGCACATTTGAAAACTAGGCCACAAACTAGGCAAACTAGAGCAAAAACAAGGCAAGGCAAAAACCAAGGCAAGACAGATTTGCAAGAAGGATCATAACTCACACGGAATCCAATGGTGGTGGTGGTTTTCTCAGATCATGAACTATGTGAAAATTTTTATAGCATAATTGAAAATGACATGTTATGTGCAAGAGCAATGTGACACTCCAATGTACATGTTCTAAGCAGCAAGCAATGATTCAAACACAACATATGAGTTATATAGAGAGTACTTATTGTCGCTTCCGCGAAAATAAGGTGCCGGCAGAACAGAAGAGTCGCCACCTTTCATTATTTATCCCTCAGGGCGGGAAAGGAAACAATCGGAAAAACCTGACGAAAAGGTATAAGACAAGGTCATCGCAACCGTTGTCTGGGTTCGGGACTCGGTTACGTGAGGGGAAGGTATTAGCACCCCTCACGTCCATCATACTCGATGGGATCCACGCTTGTTGTGTTTATCGGACGGGTTGGTTTTATCTATCTACCTATCAAGGCTGGCTTAAAGAGAAAAGAAAAATGACTCGGCAAAGCGTCGCGCTTTGTGCCTACGTATTCTCATCAGAGAATGAGAAATCAGAGTCAACGTAGTTCGGCTAACTACGGGGTTACGGGGAAGGTGGCTCGCCAATACATCAGTATTGTGCCTACATACTCTCAACAGATATGAGAGATCAGAGCTTACGTAGTTCGGGACACTACGGATTACGGGGGTTCAGATTCATCTGTTTTATCGAGTAGGGTTAAACAGCAGTTCCAGCAGTTAGGGACAAAGCCTATTTGCGTTGGCGCTGAAGTTTAACGACACTCTTTTCTTCAGAAAAGCTTTCCTTTGAATTGTGGGCCCACGGGGCAAAAAGGTTTGAAGTTTGTTTTCTGTCTTTTACGGAAGAACTGTTTTTTATTGTGTTTGCAATTTCAATCGCACTAAAGACTATGACCTGAGAGTGAATGCGTCGCATGTCACCCAAAGGGTGCCATACTAAACATCCAGACTGTTGGAAAGAAGCTCTCCAACAATCCTTTCTCAGATAGCTTAAGGCTCGTAACATACGAAAGAAATCATTCATGATTACTGTATCTTTAAGCTGTTTTGAGATGAGAAGAGAACAGGCTCAACTAAAGGGAGACTATCAAGTCCTAATGTTGTCATGCCAAGGATTCATCCTATGGTTGAGGTTTGAAACAGGGAACTCCTAGAAGTTATCATGCATAGGTTTCAACCTAAAGTTCTATCATCACTTCCTTATCAAAGGAAATGAGATTCCTAAGGGATCATATCAATGATAAACAGAAACAGATAAAGCATCAGCTTAACAGTAAACAGTAGTACAGTAAACAGACATACAGCAAACGACTGTAAAATGCATGCAATGCAAGTGAGGGAGGAAATGTGTGTGGGGTGTCAGCCTCCACAAGCTCATCTCAACCTCAAGCCAAAATGAATAACAACAATCATACTGAAGAGATAAAACAAAGTGCTGTCAAGCAAAATACACTAAACTGCAATCATACAGAAAAGTAACATGCTATCAAGCAGAATAAACCACATGGGCAAGGGAGCTGGGCTCTACCGAATACCCGCAAGCAAAGCCATACAGTAACAATACAAGCAGAGGGAGCAACTCATCCTCTAGTGCAATCATGCTCCTATATTAAAGTCAGTCTAATCATGGACTTATTCTAATGCATCAAGCAAGTCAAACAAGGCACATCAGCAATACAGAAAAGAAAACAGACAAGAAAGCAGATCAACAACTCTCTTCCAATTTCAAGCTTCAGCTCTTCTGACAGCAATCCAGTCTTCAGACCTCAATCACCCTTCAAGGCTATCATCTTTCATGACAAATATCAATTTGCTTCTCCAGGTTTCAACCCTTCAACATAAGTTTCAACTTAATCTTTTTCTTCAAGCTTCAGCTTTCCAGTCAGCTCCACCCTCAGGCCTTGCTCTTAACCACAAGTGTCAACTTGATGCATTCAGGCTCTCCAAGCTTCAATGTAAGTATCAACTTATATTTTATTCCTCAAGCCTCAGCTCTACACTCAATCCCAATTGAATCCTCTTCATAAGTATCAACGCAGTCTTCAAGCTTCAGCTCTCTTTGCTTTACCAGTCTCAACTTGGTCTTCTCCTCTTACAAGCTTCAGCTTCTCAGAGTAGTCTTTAATCATCTGGAAGTGTCAACTTCACTATTCCCTTTTCTTTCAAGCCTCAGCTCTTCATTCAACCTCCACTGGATCTTCAAGTATCAACTTGTTCTTCTTACTCTTCAAGCTTCAGCTGCAATGGCAATGATCAAGGAGTCATCCTCTACCATACTCTTCAATGAAGTCTTCATCTTCAAACTCAAGTCCAACATCTTTCAAGATACTCAAACCAAAAGACACTTGATTTAACAGGATGAGGGGAAATGATAAACAGCTTACTGACAACCAAAGGAAGCCTGTAAGGGTTCATCATTATGAGAGACTGGTTCCCTCAAAGTTCTACTTCCCAGATAAAGCCGCTCATCCTTCCAAAGGAGGGATGTGAATATCTGAGAAGGACTTTTATTCATTGGGAGAAGTGGAAGCACAAGATGCTTTCCCTATGTCCTATCTCCTAATCTTCATCAGACACCTTCAGGCACAGACAAATCCAAAGCTCCAAGCAACTTCAAGCAACTTCAAGCATCCTCACCTTGTCTTCAACTTGTCTTCAATCTCAACCAAAGGCAAACCAAGCACAAACCCTAATCTAAGGGGACTAAGGAAGTGAAACTAGTTGAATTAGTAAATTAGGATCACCTAAAACCTAGTACTAAAGTTAGTCCTAACTAAAATACCAAAATCAATTGTAAAATCCTACAAAAATTACTATGGGAACCTATGTCAATCATGGCTCTACCACATTAGTTTCAGAGATCAAACCATCAAATTAGACCTAGAACTAAATTCTACATCCTAAGGTATCAAACCTAAACCCTAAAAGGAAGCATCTAAATGTCAATCTAGAAAGCACACCTATTTTCATCACAAAAATTTGAGAAACATTCTATGGGATCATACATGTCTAACCTAATCACACACAAAAAATTAGGCTCAAAATCATCACCATGAGATCAAACAAAATTCCACAAAAATATGCATCAAACATAATCATTTTAATATCAATTAAAATATAAAATTCCTATTAAATCATAAATTATATGAAATGAAAATATTTTTTCTCTAAAAAATATTAGACTCAATCATGAGTAATATGCAAAAAGAATGGGTTTAATTGGATTAATTTTCAATTTTATATGATTTTCTAAAATTTAAAGAAAAATGGAGAAAATGAAAATAAAATGTAAAACAATTGGTGCAGATAGTAACTCAGGATAGTGTAATATGTGAATGGGCTCTAAACGGGGGTTCCATCAGTAAGCACGTTAGGCCCATGGTTAAATCAGAAAACAAAAATACAAATATAAAGAAAAAGAAAAAAGATGCGGTGAGAATAGTAATAAAACTCAGTTCAATTCATCAATGGGCTCGTGGGGGGGGGGGGGGGGGTGTGTATAGTGATTCATCACTTAAGCCCAATGCTGAAGTTAAGTGATACGCAGCGTTTCGTGTGGTTTCCTTCACAAACTCAAGTTAAAACGTGGCCGTTGGATCTGGCTCCAGTCAACGGGTCATACGCGAATCTGAGGGCCAGGACATCATCTCCTACCTCTAGCCATGGAAATGGAGGGAAGCACCATAATTACACAGAGTTCAAACATGGATCCTTCTCAATTCGAACTCCACCATATCTCCATCGAAACACATGATTTAAAGCACTAATATACTCCAAATTCCACACTGATCACAACCATGGTCTTAGATTCAATTGAAATTCACTGTAACCCTAAACACGATCGTGGATCCAAATTCTGGCCAAGAATCAATTGTCTCTAATCTTGAAATTGCTTGGTCTAAAACGTTCATCACATTACACTGATCATTTTCCCCTATAGAACTCATATTATTGCTCACTATACACCAAGTTCTTGATCCAAACTGAAATGGTGTCATCATCTTGAACCTAACCAAATGCCCTCAAATTCTCCAGAATCCATCTCCTAACTATTTCTAACCATTCTAACCTAACAATCTAACTTAACAATTCTTAAATTAAGGTGTATGGTGAAAGTTGCAAACCTGGGATTTCTTGAATAACAGTAGTATCAAATCTCCACTTCAACGCTTCAATCCTTCCAAAATCGTTCCTTGTATCAAGATATGGCTTCTGTTTGCAAAAGAATTGATGGAAGATGCTTGCAACTCCAAACCCGATAGTGACTTGCAGCAGATGGAACTCAAAATCTCATGCATGATTCAGCCATGTTCTTGCTCTCAATTTGCTATGGAATCACTCAGTAACTCATAAGGAAGAGATTGCAATTGAAAGAATCGATTGAAATGAAGAATGGATTTTAATTTGCAATGAACAAATTTAGAATCCCAACTCTCTTTCCTTCCTCAACTCTCACCAACCTCTTCCATGGACCTCTTCTAAATCATATATAGAATGATTCAGAACCCTCTAGCACCTTCTGGAACCATCCAAGGAGATTTTGAAAATCTCATGTCATGGTTTCTCATTTCAAGCCATACTCACACCAGTCCATGTTTCCCTTGTTGCAGCACTGGGTTCTGAATTGAAAATCTCCTTAGATGAGATGTATGAGATGTTAGAATGCTTGGATAGCTTGTACATTGATCTCTCTTATGTTTTGCAAGTGTAACTTAGATTACAAGTAACTTATGATAAGTCCCTCAATTTGACCTCAAATCAAAATTGTAATAATGCCATTGTTTCTAAAATGATTTTTCCATTCAATTTGGTAGGTCACTTGCATTGTTTTGGTCATGTATTGAAAATTCCCAAAAATAGGTCACTTTAATACATTAAATCCTCCTTTATTTTGACCATTTTGACAAGTATGAGCTACAAGCATTTCCAACATCTCATGACCTCCTTACTAGCCTTAAAACATCATTTTGAACAAGTTTTGTGTTGAAGATTTTTCCATTTGAAGCTTGGAAATAGGAGTTATGGCCTTATGCTTGAAATGACCTGTAATCTCCAAATGACCAAAATGCCCTTGACTTGTCAAAGCCATAACTTGAGTTCTACAAATCCTATCAAGGACTTCTAGTACTCTCTAGAACGCTAAGAGGATAAGGAACAACATTCATGTTGACCAAAAGTTCATAGGAATCATCCTTCTTGGGAAAAGGTTTGATGCAAGTGGGGTAACATTCAAGGCCCCAGATTCACATACCTCAGATGACCTGTAACTTGTCAAAGTCATAACTTGAGCTCTAAAAATCCTATCAAGGACTTCTAGTACTCAAATTAAAGCTAAGAACATGCTATAAAACATTCATGTTGGGGGTAAGATGATATGACAATCACATCTTGGGCTAAACTGACTTGAAGATAGGGGTCAAACTGGGGGATTTTACACTGTCAAGCCTTAGAAACCCAAGCTAGAAACTTCTCAAACTCTTCAATCATGATGAGTTGACCTTGGAATCATCCTTATAGCATCTCAATGCATCAATCCATGATCACATGGCTCTTGAATTAGGTCTCAACCTTGCCCAAATCATCAGTTGACCTAGGGTTGACCCAATCAAACCCTAATCACACCACTCATGGCTGAGTCCTCTTAAACTTGCACAATGACCTATCTAGGCTTCATGATGGCTTTCAAGACATCTCATAAGCTCCCTCAAGGCTTCAAGTCCACATTCTTGATTTCAGAATCATCTGAGGAGCTCCCACAACTCTCAAGTTAGGAGGCACATAACCTTGGTTTCAACCACTCACTCTGAGAATCCTTTAACTTCTCTAACAAGGATATCAACCCTTGAACACTTGAATAAGATCCTTAGCTAGCTCCATAGTCTTGTGTAGCTCTTGATTGGCACTCATACCTCATGATCTCCTGCATACATGTCAATGAAATGCAAATGATGATGCTAATGTGAATGAAATGAAACATAAGCTAGGTAAAGAAATGTTGGTCAAATTTTGGGGTGCAACAGCTGCCCCTATTCAAGCGGCTTGAACCTGACTGGGTGAGAAGCGAACAGCTCTCAAACAAACAAGGTAAAAGACGGTTGAATACCGACAAACCCGGAAATTTGCCAACTGCACAAGTACACGGTACTCTGATGGGAACAAGTCTTCAAAAACTGAAATATTAGTTGCACGGCAACTAGCTGGGGAATTGGTCACACGGTAACCGGTGATAAATGGTCGATCATGCCGTCAGGTATCAAGATTCCTCGGGACTCATCAGGTCAACAATCAAGTTAATCATGCCGTCGGGCCTTCAAAGAAAACTTTCGGGCATCAGCCGGACTTCATCAGTAAGTCGGGAATAGAATTCTCGGTCAATCATGAACCCGTTGGGGATATCCAACTTCTGCCATCAGGCACTCCGCATCGGCTGAGAGAACTGCTTTGTTAACATGGTCGGACTTCAATCATCAAGTCTTCGAAGGAAGTTTCCACTTCGCTGTTCAGGAACCTGCTGGGGATGACGCATCTCCGCTGGGGATCCTGGAGAACTATCAAGTAACTCTGCTTCGGGGATTCAGAAATCATTCTGGGTGAGTCATCTCTGCTGAGGAAATCAAGAATCATCTCGAACAAATGCTCCGTGGGGAGTTCAAAAATCATCCTGTGCCCATAACTCTGCTGGAGATTTCGGGAATCATCTCGAGCACTCACCCTGCCGGGGACTCTAAGCATCCACTTGAGCAACCAACTCTGGAAATTTCACTTTAAGAATCATCTTAAGCGAACGACCTTGCTGGGGAATTCAAGAATCATCTTGAGCAAGCGACTCTGCAGACGAACACCTGCAAAACAAGAATGGTAACGACCTAGCTCATGTTTAGTATGCATATGCTTTGACAATGGCGCAATGCTCCGCACGGTGGAAATGCTACGCATTTATGATAGATGCTATGCAATCATGCAAAATGCTGCGATCCCGTCAGCAAAATAAATGCCGAAGGGAGAATCCTCCTGTCAAGGAGAAAGAAACACTCTGGTGGAGGGGAGGAATCATCCTGCCGAGGAGAAAGAACCACACCAATCTCAATTGGGCTCCGCCCGGGGAAGCAAACTTCAGTTGACTGCTGCAGGGGAACGAAGCTCTACGAGAACCTGGACCTGCTGAGGAGAGCGATGTAAATCGCAGAAATAAACTGCGCGGCCTTCACGGCTAACCTTCCTGGAGATAACGACTCCGGTGGGGAAATACGGCACCAGCATATTCAACATTCTACCGGGGAAAACCACTCATGGCCCGAACGGCTTCCAAGGACTCGACTCTCTTAGGGAACTGCAAACTCGGCTGGGGAAGAAGGAATCATCCTGCTTACAGGGGAGAGTATGACTCTATGGGGAATCTCAATTCCGCTGGGGACTTCAGTCTGGAACTATCAATTGCTGCACACTTCAGTGGATAGCCTCCTACGAGACTTGCACTTGTGAACCGGTGCTGGGGGATGAACACACGCTTCGGCGCCTGACTCAGCTGGGGAGATGACGTTCCTTCGGGATGCATCTGATTGGGGAGAGAATCTTCTCTGCTTGGGGAGACATATCAATGCTTGACGATCTCATGTTCGGACTCTGTGAGGAGAGGCTGCTGAACTTGCTGGAGAGGAAGGAATCATCCTGCTTGGGGACGCGTACGGCGTACTACCTGGTACATGCTACACTTGTAACAACACAAGCAAACAGATAAGATACCCTTCTCAAAGGGACCTATCAAGGTTATCATCTTGTGACAATGTTTAAGTAATTCATTGTTTCAACAATCAGTGGCCTAGGCCAGTAAGTTTATGTATGCGCATTTTGTCAAAAACATCGGCGTTCTTTTTCGCAAACAAAACAGATAAATGCTAAACAGACAAACAGAATTGCTAAATAGTATACATTTTATTGGTAACGAACCCCTGAATGGATAAAAATGTTTTACAACAGATGCAAGCTCCTAGAATGAGGAAGCCGCGCAAAAATAAAACATAAATATACATCAGTATATACAAATGTCGGCAACGAGGCGTAGACGAACATCATGAGTTGATTGTGGAGGCAAGTCGCCACATATCACACATAGCTGCAAGACATTGATAAATGCAGGTTTCGATGATGACAAATTCCCAGGATAGACTGGAAAGTACGAGTTCCAGATTCACTAACCAGATGCAACATATCTCTCAGCATATTATCCTTTTTCTTATCTTAATGTGTCTTAAAGAAATATACATTGAGTTGACTAACTGCAATCATGACTAAAGGCATGAGAAACCTCAAACTAACAATATTTTGCAGGATTACAGGACATGGGTCGACCAAAGGGTCAACGTATCCATCAAAAAAAAGGGAAGGACTGTCAGCGCACAAAACATGCGTCGACCATTGGGTCAGCGCATGAAAGGATAATTTTCCAGCGGGTCAACGCATGAAAGCTTTGGTCGACCATAGGGTCGGCGCACAAAGGAAAAGAATTCCAACGGGTCAGCGCACGCCGACTGTATGGTCGACGCATACTGATGAAATTTCCAGAAATTCAAAACATCACAGACCATGCGTCGACGCATAGACCTGTTATGGTCGACCGCTCGCGCGGAAAAACTTTTTTTAACTTTGTTCCCTCTCATATTTGAAATACTGTTGTGTTCTGAATTTTGTGGGCTCTATATATACTTGCTTAAACACTTGTGTCTAACAACATTTGATATTCTTTTGATTCATGTGTTCAAAAACAAGAAGGAGTGAAATAGGTGTCCAAGATTCATCATCTTCATCTTCAACCTCTCACAACATTTCAATTACACACAATCATTTTTGAAATGCATTTGTGAGAGATTCAAGGCGATAAGGTTCGAGGCTTAGATTGGAGAATCAAGCTCGGGTTGAAGATTGCGACAGGTTCTTTCTAGAATAAAACCATTGGGGTTTTGCTCTCCAAGATTGGTTCTGATTTTAGGGGTTTTTGGACGAGATTCTTCATCAACTATCAATCGAGCGAAGGTGATTGTGAAGAGGTGGTCTTCACAAGTCTAGTAGCTGATTCGGTGACTTTGAAGGGAAGGTCTCGGGTTCGATTTGGTGCTGTTGGGATCAGTCGGAGCCAAAGGTTTGAACAACAACGTGTTCTTCAATAAGGTGGCTGGAGTCGGAGGTCCATCAACACAAATCAAAGAACTTGATTCAGCTTGAATCAAGGGGCAAGGAGTGAAGGCAACTTTCAACACATTGAGATTTTTGTTGTAATTTTGCTGCTCAATCCTTGTATAAACTGTTCATTCAAACAGGTGATATCTATTCAATATATCTCAATTCTAGTTTTAGAATTGAGGGCAGACGTACCCCGAAGCAAGGACGATGGGGGAACTGCCTCACCAAATTACTTGTCTTCTTTATTTTCAGCACTTTCGTTACCGCTCAACTAAGTAATTTTTGTGTAAGCTCTTATGTCAAAACTGTGATATAAATTGAGTAAGAGATTAAAACATTGTTTTAAACTCTAACGTACAACAAAACGTTGTACTAGGCTGATTGAAATCACTTACTCAACATAAACATCACTTGGAGTGTCTTTGCACACCAAGTGTTTGACATATTGCTTGAACCAAAATTACCTTACTTGTGTATCTTGTTTTGGGTTAATTTTGGATCATTGGAACTAGGTAACCTTGCAATTGAAGTAAATAATTGATAAGCATAGTTTGTGTTGTGATTCTATTTTTCCGAATTGTCATAAATCCATAGGCTTACGCATATCCGGTTTTCCAATAATCGTTCGTTTTAGACTATATTTTTCCTCGACCGCTTCCGCACTTAAAACATTTTTAAAACCAATTTTAAATTGGTAGCGCCGACTCAAATTTTAATTGGGGATCTATTCAACCCCCCCTTCTAGATCTGTGCCATAGTCTAACAAGTGGTATCCAGAGCTCCGGTTATTCGGTGCTTCAAATACAACGAGATAGAAAATGGCAAACGAACCTAAAGGGGCGTATAATAGGGCTCCTGTTTTCAACGGTGAAAATTATAGTTATTGGAAAGACTGTATGCGTGTGCATATAAACTCCATAGACAGAAAAATATGGAACGTTAACCTTAATGGTCCAATAGAAATTACTATGACCAATGCGGATAATGTAGTTGTGCCAAAGCCTGAAGCACAATGGACCGATGACGATGAGAAAAAATACAATTATGATTGGAAAGCTAAAAACATCTTAATCTCCTCATTAGGTGTAGATGAATACTATCGTGTATCCCATTGTCCTACTGCTAAGGCCATGTGGGATTCACTACAAATAGCCCATGAGGGGACAAACAATGTTAAGTTGGCTAGAATCAATACATTAACTCAAGAGTTCGATCTCTTTTTCATGGAGCAAGGGGAAACCATTGCTGACATGCAAAAGAGATTTACACATCTCATCAATCGTTTAGATTCATTAGGTAGGCCTGTTTCCAATGATGTTGCTACTAATAAGATTTTAAGATGTTTAAACAGGGAATGGCAGCCTAAAGTGACCGCCATCAAAGAAGCACATGATCTTACCTTATTAGATTTAACAACATTGTTTGGCAAATTACAAAATCATGAACAGGTACTCTTGAGCTTAGACCAACGCGAAAAGATGGAAAAGAAAGACAAAGCGAAGGTGAGTGAAAAGAAATCGATAGCTCTCAAGACTTCCTCCTCGAAGTCTCAAGCAAAAGAGCAAAATTATTATTCCTCGAGCGACGAAGAAGAAGAAGACACAAGCGAAGATATGGGGTTGTTTGTTAAACGGTATAACCGTTACGTGAGAAATAACGGCATACAACATTCCGAGAAGAACTTGGTAAACTTCCGGAAACAATCAAGACACTCCAAGGATGATGACTCGAAAGGTAAGACTAGAGGGACGTGCTACAAATGTGGAAAGCCCGGTCACTACAAACTGGACTGTCCAATGAATAAAAAGGGAAAGGATAAGGAGTCATCAAAATCACACAAGAAATCATCAAAGCCTAGGAGAGCGTACATAGCATGGGAAAGTGACAGCGACTCTTCCTCCTCTGATGAAAGTTCTAGTGATGAAGAAGAGTCTGTGAATCTATGCCTCTCCGCCAATCAGAAAAATAAGAAAAAACAGGTACGTCACTCTAAATATGATAACAACAAAGAAAAGTATTTTTTAACTACGTCCGCGTTCACCGGGGATGCAAAATCTTCACCATCCATCGTGGATAACAACAAAGCTCCTCCCGAGAAGACCTTGCTGATGACGTACGGACCTTCGTAATTGGGAGTCCACTTGCCCCGGTGATCGGAGTGTGGAGGAAGAGTCTTCTTCAGGACGAGATCACCCGTCTGAACGCTTCTAGGATGCACCTTCTTATCATAAGCTTTCTTCATTCGGCTCTGGTACAGACGACCATGTGCAATCGATGTTAACCTCTTCTCGTCCATCAGGCTGAGCTGGTTCAGTCGGTTCTTAATCCATTCTGCCTCGTCGAGTTTCACATCAACCAAAACTCGCAAAGAAGGGATCTCCACTTCTAACGGTAGGACATCTTCCATACCGTACACTAGGGAGAAAGGAGTTGCCCCGGTTGGCGTACGTACCGTTGTACGATAACCGTGCAATGCAAATGGCAACATCTCGTGCCAATCTTTGTAGGTCACAACTATCTTCTGAACAATCTTCTTTATGTTCTTATTGGCCGCTTCAACGGCGCCATTCATCTTCGGCCGGTAAGGAGATGAGTTGTGGTGTTCAATCTTGAAACTCTGGCACAACTCCTTCATCATCTTGTTATTCAAATTCGAACCATTATCAGTGATAATCCGCTCGGGAATTCCGTAACGACAGATGATATCCCTCTTTATGAACTTAGCCACCACCTGCTTGGTCACATTAGCATATGAGGCTGCCTCCACCCACTTGGTGAAGTAGTCGATAGCTACTAGAATGAAGCGATGACCGTTAGATGTAGTGGGCTCGATCTTGCCTATCATGTCGATGCCCCACATGGAGAACGGCCATGGGGAGGACATGACATTTAACGGGCACGGCGGCACATGAACTTTATCAGCATAAATCTGGCATTTATGACATCTCTTCGCGAATTTAAAGCAATCTGACTCCATCGTCAGCCAGTAATATCCTTCTCTCAGGATCTTTCTCGTCATAGCATGCCCGCCGACGTGCGTACCAAATGTGCCTTCATGGACTTCTTCCATGAGCATACTCGCCTCTTTCTCATCTACACATCTGAGTAGCACAAGATCGTGATTTCTTTTATACAAAACTCCATCAAGATTGAGATAAAAATTCCCAGACAGCCTCCTCAGAGTCTTCTTATCCTGGGTTGACGCTCCCGCAGGATACTCCTTAGTCATAAGGAAAGTCTGGATGTCATGGAACCATGGCTTGCCATCGGCGGCTTCCTCGATCCCAAAGATGAATGCAGGTCTATCAAGACGAGAAAGGACAATTCTTGGAGCTTCATTCTAAAAATTGACTTTATACATCGAAGCCAACGTGGCTAAGGCATCAGCCATCTGGTTTTCAGCCCTGGGCACATGATGGAGTTCCACTCGATCAAAGAACGGAAGCAGCCTTCTCGCATAGTTCATGTACGGCACCAAATTCGATTGATGAGTCTCCCACTCCCCTTTAATCTGGTTAATCACAAGCGCCGAGTCACCATATACGTCTAGGTTCTTGATTCTCAAATCAATTGCCTCTTCTAGACCCATAATGCATGCTTCGTACTCCGCTTCATTATTGGTGACTGGAAACGTCAGTCTCGCAGTGAACGAGATGTGGGATCCGTGGGGAGTCGTGATGACCACTCCAATGCCACTTCCGTAGGAATTAGCCGCCCCGTCAAATATCAATTTCCACTGGGACTTCCTATCTGGCCCCTCGTCGGGCAACGGTTCATCGCAATCCTTCGCTTTGAGAAACATGATATCCTCATCAGGGAATTCAAATTTCATCGGCTGGTAATCCTCGATCGGCTGTTCGGCAAGGTAATCAGACAATACGCTTCCCTTGATGGCCTTCTGGGAAACGTATTGAATATCATATTCCGTCAACACCATTTGCCATCTGGCAATCCTGCTCGAAATTGCTTGCTTCTCGAAGACGTACTTGATCGGATCCATCTTCGAAATTAGCATGGTGGTGTGATTTAGCATGTACTGTTGTAAACGTTTGGCAGCCTAGGCTAGTGCGCAACATGTTTTCTCCAGCATCGAGTAACGAGATTCACAGTCTGTGAACTTTTTACTCAAGTAATAAATGGCATGCTCCTTTCTGCCCGTCTCGTCGTGCTGACCGAGAACACACCCCATACTATTCTCAAGAACTGTCAAGTACATGATTAAAGGTCGTCCAGCCACTGGGGTTATCAAGATCGGAGGTTCCTGTAGATACTGTTTTATCTTGTCGAATGCCTTCTGGAAATCCTCGTTCCAGATAATCGCCTGATCTTTCTTCAGCAGTTTGAACATCGGTTCACACGTGGCCGTGAGCTGAGAGATAAACCTTGCAATGTAGTTTATTCTGCCCAGGAAACCACGAACTTCTTTTTGTGTTTTTGGCACTGGCATTTCTTGTATCGCTTTAATCTTCGCAGGATCAACCCCGATGCCTCTTTCACTCACGATAAACCCCAGTAACTTTCTGGACCGTACTCCGAAAGTACACTTGTTAGGATTCAGCCTCAACCTGAACTTCCTAAGCCTCTCAAAAAGCTTCAGCAAATTGACCAGATGTCCCTCCTCCGTTTGGGACTTCGCAATCCTGTCATCAACATAGACTTCAATCTCATAATGAATCATATCATGAAACAAAGTTACCATAGCTCGTTGGTTAGTGGCCCCTGCGTTCTTCAGACCGAAAGGCATTACCTTGTAGCAGAATGTTCCCCAGGGAGTGATAAACGTCGTTTTCTCCATGTCCTCCGGCGCCATCTTGATCTGGTTGTAACCGGAGAAGCCATCCATGAACGAAAACACGGAGAATTGAGCTGTATTGTCGACCAACACATCAATATGAGGCAGCGGGAAATCATCTTTAGGGCTCGCCCTATTCAAATCCCGATAATCGTCGCACATTTGTACCTTACCGTCCTTCTTCGGTACAGGCACTATGTTGGCGACCCACGGAGGGTAAGTAGTGACCGCTAAGAAGCCAGTATCAAGCTGTTTTTTCACTTCTTCTTTGATCTTAACGGCCATATCTGGTCGCGTCCTCCTAAGCTTCTGCTTAACGGGAGGACAATCTTCTTGCAACGGCAAGTGGTGGACCACGATGTCCGTATCAAGTCCGGGCATATCCTCGTATGACCAAGCAAAGACGTCACTATACTCTCTTAGCATCTCGACCAATCTCTGCTTGACATCGCTCTGCAATGCAGCCCCTATCTTGACGTTTCTGACGAGTTTTTCAGAACCCAGATTCACGATCTCGATCTCCTCTTCATGAGGCAGAATAACTTTCTCCTCTTGTTTCAACAAGCGGGCCAAGTCTTCAGGAAGGTCTTCGTCTTCATCAATCTCTTCTTCGGCTTGATAGATCGGTCAATCGAAGTCGAAGTGAGCCGTAGAAGGTCCAGAGTCGATGTCATCTGCTATGTGGATCCTGCAATAACAAGGGTTAAGCTTAAAACAAGGATATGCAGGTAACACAAACCTCATTGCCATTTTATTATTTTTCAAAACAAATATAAAACAGGAATAATAGAGATCACAATATTTGAATACGAAAAAACGCCTTTTGATTTATTGATAAAATGCATGTACATAATCCAACAAGGCCCTGACAATAAAACCACTATGCCCCGGGTAGGACATAGGGTTGTACAATGATTGGAAAAAGTAAATCATTACTCTTCGCTTGTCATCCGGATGATATCCTTGACGGACCAGTTGGTAAGGCCCTCGCCTGGCTTGCTTGGCTGGATCCAAGAGTCGAGGTCACAGTCGCTATCTCCGCTGTCTTCAGACACCGCGCTGACGCTTTCAAATATCACCCCGCCACTGGTAAACTGGATCAGCCCTTTACCTCGCGACGCACTGCTAGAAGAAGAAGCTTCAGCTCCAGGAGTATATCCCAACCCAAACTTGTCTTGCTTGTTAGGTATCTCCAAAATTCGCCCCCAGCCTGGGGTAGATCCGGCTTGGACAACGGCCCGGGCCTCCTTGAATGAAGAGAGAGTCATCTCTGGCTTTTCAATGACTACAAGAGCTATGTCGTTCACTTTAACAGCTTCGAACGCTTGGCATAGGGTCTCGTGGATTTCCCCATCCATCTCAACATACTTGAAGGACGACAAATGGCTCACCATTATGTCTTCCTTGCCACATACAGTCACGATGCTACCTCCGACAGCATACTTGAGTTTCTGGTGCAACGTGGAGGTCACGGCACCCGCAGCATGGATCCATGGCCGGCCCAAGAGACATCTGTAGGCAGGCATGATGTCCATAATGTAAAAGATCGCATCGAATGTTTCCGGCCCGACTTGGATTGGCAGGGTCACCTCCCCGAAAACATGGTGTTTAGTTCCATCGAACGCTTTCACAACCAGATCACTGGGTGTGCAAATCACTCCACGAGTATCTAACTTTATTAATGCCTTCTTCGGAAGAACATTGAGCGACGACCCCGTATCTACCAACACGTGGGACATAATCGTTCCTCTACACTCTATCGAGATGTGCAGGGCGCTATTGTGATTCCTCCCTTTCGGCGTCAGCTCTAGGTCAGTGAACCCTAACCCATTTCCGGCATTCACGTGGGCTACGACCTCTTCCAACTGATTTACCGATATTTCCTGCGGTACATACGCGGCGTTCAACACCTTCAGCAGTGCGTTGCGGTGTGCTTCAGAACACATCAACAAGTTCAGAATGGAAATTTTTGAGGGTGTCTGATGGAGATGATCCACAATCTTGTAGTCACTCTTTTTAATCAACCGCATAAACTCCTCGGCGTCTTTAACATGTAAGTCTTTTTCTGCCCCACGCGGGATCTCTTCGACGACTTTACTCTTACCTTTATCAGTTGCATCAGTTCTGTCCGCTTTATCCGCCACGACCTCAGGTGGTGCGAACACTCTTCCACTGCGAGTAATACCACTGATTCCCGCAAGGTTCTCCACAGACGACCCAAACGGTTCTAGCTCCAACCTTTGTCCATTGCAGTAGACTTCAGCCCCGTAATGCCATGGGACAGCATTAGTGCTTTCGAACGGTATCGGCCCAGCTTTAGTGATAGTAATCGTAGGCGGTCTGGGTGCAGAAATAGTTATCGTCTGGCGAGGGATGGTGATGGTGGCAACCTCATCATCTTGCTTCAGCACTACCTCTCCCGATCCACTTTCGGCCCTCCGGCTAAACTGTAAGATTCCCTCGATCATCAGACTTTGAATTCCCTCTATCAACTGTTCACATCCATCAGGACTAGTAGCACAGCCCATACACAGCTCTCCGCAACCTGGGAAGAAACCTCTTTTCATCAACTTAGCTTTAACAAAGCGAAGCGGCGTCTTCAGATCTCTGACATCAGTCAACAAATCCAAACTCTCGTCTTCAATAATGGCGTTTACTCCACCTCCCCTATGGTTCGGCATAGGGTTCTTCGTGACGTTTGGCACATTATCTGAGAAGTTGATGATCTTAGCGTCCACCATGTCCTGCACCTTATGCTTGAAGGCTTTGCAATTCTCTATTGTGTGGCCTGGTGCCCCTGAGTGAAATTCACAAGTTGTGTTCGCGTCATAACCTGGCGGAGGTGCCCCTGTCAAGGGAGCCAAGGTTCTCTTTTGGATCAACTGTAGCTGAAGCAAAGTCTGCAATAGTTGCGCGTACGACATGGGCGGTGTCTCGAGGTGACGGCTCGATAGAGGTGCCCGATTCTGATACTTTCTGTACCCTTGTTGATTCGATTGTTGCTGCTGCTGCTGCTGTGGCTGTTGAACTGCCGGGATAGTTATGATGGCCACCTATTGGTGAGGACCTTTACCCTTCCTTCGAGCGTTGGACACAGCGCTCGTTTCTCCTTCCCGTCTTTTGCCACTATAAGGTTTCTTTCCGCCTCCTCCAGCTGAGGATGACTCACCTTGAATTTTCCCGAGTTTGATCCCATTTTCAATGTGCTCACCCGTGATAATGAGATATGAGAAGGTTCCAGACATTGCGCTGACCAATTTCTCATAGTAAACCCCTGGGAGGGTGGCTACGAACATCTGCACGAGCTCACGTTCAACCATCGGTGGCTGAACCCTGGCTGCCAACTCACGCCACCGCTGGGCGTATTCCCTAAACCCTTCATTGTTCCTTTGCGACAGATTCTGCAGTTGGACTCGGTTCGGGGCCAAGTCACTGTTGTATTGGTAGTGGTGCACGAATGCTTCAGCAAGGTCCTTCCATGTGCGCACACTAGTAGGTTCCAGACTCATGTACCATTCGAGGGATGGTCCAGACAGACTGTCCTGAAAGAAGTGCATCAGGAACTTCTCGTCATCAGAATGAGCTGACATCTTTCGGTAATATGATCTCAGGTGGACGCGAGGGCAAGTGGTGCCCTTGTACTTTTCAAAGTCAGGTACCTTGAACTTGGGAGGCACCTTGAAATCAACAATCAGTCCCAACTTGGACATATCAACGCCCAGGGTGTTTTGGTTCTTGATATTTCTCATCTTATCCTCGAGTGCCTTGAACCTTAGACGTGCTTCAGTAGTCAGCTCACCTTCGGCACCTCTCTGAGAGAACACATCGTCTTGACGGTCTTCCAACCATGGCTGAGGCCCAAACAGATTCCCAACACCCGCATTGCCGTTGCCCAGCCCAGCATTGACATTAGCTTCCAGACTCCCATTACCGACGCCCGTCGTATTGCCATTGAGTCCCATGTTAGCTATCACATTGCCGTTGGCACTGCCATTTCCCCCGGTCACGGGGACGCCATTCTGTGGAGTTTCAACTGGTGGAGGGGTTGGAACAGTCCCACCGTGGAGTATGCCATTGCTATCGACCCTTGAAATCAGAGGCTGGACCAAGGTTCTGAGCTGATCCTGGCCATTGGCGACCGCTTGCATGAGCTCCATGAAGCGATCCATTTTTTCGCGGAGTTCTTGAACATCAGTTTGCACTTGCTCCATGATTCTGGTTTGATTTGCTCTTGTCGGATAGCGGTGAATATGCCTTTGATCAATCCTGGAACAACCTGAAACAACCTGAAAACACAAAAGGGTTAGGAAAAAACGACAAAGTGCTCGTTATGCAAATGCTTCATGCAAATGCAAACGTGTGTCTGTGCGTTAGGGAGATCTTCCCCGATCCTAGTGCCTGAGTGCTAGTGCTGATAATAAGAAGTCCGAGTCCAGTCATAGAAATAACATCTCATATATGAAGAAAGCCCATCAAGGCAGTACATAACATCACTGAGTACAAGCAGAATCAATAGCGTGACCTCGACCAACAAGCCTGGTGATGGTCAGCATACAACAATGATCAAACAAAAGGAATACAAATATAGTCAAGTACGGCCGCGGGCGCGAAACTCTTCTAACAACCTCTTCGTTTCTGGATGATCAGGACGAGTGAGCAACCCTTCGACGAGTAACTCCCTCTGCATAATGGTATACTGAAGACCTTCGACCGAATCTTCCCATGCTCCTTCGCCGAAACAATCTTCTAACTTCCGCTTCTTGAATTCAAACGTCAATTTGCGCTCCTTCAGGTTAGCGAGAGCTCTGTTGAGCTGGCCTTCGACGGCATATCTGCGAGCGGTTTCTAACTTGGAGATCTGTAGCATCAGCTTATCCTCCCGCTCCTTCCTGTTGGCTAGGGAGGCCTTCCAGTGCTGGTTAAACTTGAATATCCTCCGATACGCTTCGTCCAAGTGCTGCTTCTTCGTGGCCAGTACCTCGTTGACAGCTTTGAAGTCTCGACCCATGTGTTCACGCTCGGCTATCTGCTTAGTCAAATCTGTCCCCAGCTGGTTCACCAGCTATGTTTACCTCTTGAAGGAATGAACGGCTTCGTTTCTCTCGCTTCTGAGCTGCGCCAATTCTTTCTCCAGTTCTTCATTTGCCCTCTTCAATTCATCCCTCTCAGCTAACACCTGATTATGCTGCTGAATGGGCACAGTAGTAGGCTCCTCAATCACTGGAGGGCTTTCTGGCTTGGCAGGAAGAAACGACATCCCTACAGCATCTGCTCTGGCTCTGATCCACGTTACGTACGGAGGGTAGGCTTGATTATTACTTCTCCCCAGCAATGGTTTTCCCCTCTTACTGATACCATTCCAAGCACGTTGGAGCTTGGATAACAGATCCCCCTCTGGAAGACCAGTGAGGTACAGAGATTCCTGCACCTCTTCATCCTTCGGCGGAGCTCTCAAAGCATACGCGAACTGTCGGACCAGCAAAGATGGATTATAGTTTATACAGCCCTTCCTGCCTATCAAGGGCACGTTCGGAAACCCGCTGCAGCTGAAGATAATCTCGGTACCCAACCTATCTCTGTCAAACCAGTCAATATCCCCCGCTGATAGGCTCATCAAACGCTCGGACCACTCAGCTGTGGCTGCAGACGAAACAAAGGGACCCCTCTTGGGCAGATGACTATCAAGCCATTTATGAAGCAAGGGCACACAACACGAGACATTCTTTCCCCTTCTGTTCTCGTTTTATGTAGTGAATAGAATGGTAGACATCTCCTATCAAGGTAGGGACTGGATCCCCTGATGCAAAGATGCGAAAGGCGTCGAAGTCTACAAAATCAGGCATATTGGGGAACAAAATGATGCCATATATGCACAGAGCGAGAATGGCGTTGAACATGACCCAACACCCGTCTTTGGCGCACTGTTGAGCCTTACCCACTAAGAACTACAAGGAGAACCCGGGAACCTTGTTCCAACTAGACAATACCAACTCGGAGGCATCCAGATGAAGTGAAGGAGCTAGACTAGCCAGATCAGGCTCAGCATCCATATGAACAAAAGGCATCTGCCTTTTGATAGGCACACCTAACAAATCAACATACTCTTCTAGCGTGGGTGCGAGAACAAAATCCTGGAAAGTAAAACATCTCAACGGAGGATCGTAGAACTGCAGCAGAGCGTGCAACCCATTCAACTCGAACGCAGAAGGTTTACGAACCAAACTGAGCAATTTGCCGTAAGATTTTCTGAACTCATCTCTCACAGAGTCATCTGCTAAAGCAATCAAACCAGTCAGCTGAACCACATCAGGGGCAGGGAGCTTGTAAGCCACGGTCTTCCTCAGAGAACCCATAGCAATGCAATAGGAGGCAAGAAATCCTGGATCGGGGAAAACGGTACCTACAACACAGACACACGTTAATGAAATGCAAATGAGTATGTAAAGCAATGTAAGATGCAATCATCTAGGAGGAGATCAAGGCAACTGTGCTGCGGAGATTCTGTATCGACAAAACCATGATGCTGCTCTGTCAAGAACAACCACTTTCTCTGATAAGAAGAAAACCCTGGTACCGGACCACAAATCTGCTCTGTAAAGAACACCCACATAAGACCATAAACCTGCTCTGTTAAGAACAGACATCTGATAATAAGGACCTCTGATACAGGACCAAAACTCTGCTCTGTCAAGAACAACCATCTGATAATAAGGACCTCTGATACAGGACCCTAACCCTGCTCAGTCAAGAACAAACATCTGATAATAAGGACCTCTGATACAGGACCAAAAAATCTGCTCTGTCAAGAACACACATCTGATGACCAAAACTCTGCTCTGTCAAGAACAACCATACACCTGCTGATGAGATCCTCAGACCCCTATCATAAATCTGCTCTGTCAAGAACACACACACATCTGATGATAAGATCCTCTTATCCCAATCAAAAACCTGCTCTGTCAAGAACAATCATATATCTGCAGATGAGATCCTCAGATCCCAACAAAGCTGATCCACTATCAAGAAAACCAGGTAGTCTGAAGGTCAAAGTTTCCTGCAACAAACCCAACCTTGCTCACAGGTATGGACCTAAACTGACTCAAGTTCGGAATCTTATGCGTTCATCAGCGTCACAAACATTCAAGAGGGGTGATACGATACCCAGAAGGTGTGACATCACCAGCTCATGAAGCGGCCTCACTCGGCTGAATCACAAATGATCGGTCCCCAGAGTCGACAATCCTCCAAACCAACAACCCCCTCAACCCAAAGGGTTGAAAAAGAAGCCAACCGGGAGAACCTCATCTGAGCGTGGATTTCATGAGACACTAGTGCCTGCCAAGCAAGCACGCGCCCACTAATTTCCACAACTAATGCTATGTTCACTCAAGCCTGGGTCTGGCTTCTCACTCATTAGAATGCCCCTCCCACAACAGCACAGATAATCATATCATACTGGGAATAAAGTGCGGGAAATAAAAATGCGATAAATAACCACAACCTAACAAGTAATCATACAAGCGCTAGGATTGACTCTCGCAGGGGACGTCGGATCCCCAAACTGACTCACATTCGGGACGTTGGATCCCAGGAAACTATCAAGTCCCCAGCAGAGTCGCCAGCTGTCGCTTCCGCGAAAATAAGGTGCCGGAAGAACAGAAGAGTCGCCACCTTTCGTTATTTATCCCTCAGGGCGGGAAAGGAAACAATCGGAAAAACCTGACGAAAAGGTATAAGACAAGGTCATCACAATCGTTGTCTGGGTTCGGGAGTCGGTTACGCGAGGGGAAGGTATTAGCACCCCTCTCGTCCATCGTACTCGATGGGATCCACGCTTATTGTGTTTATCGGACGGGTTGGTTTTATCTATCTACCTATCAAGGCTGGCTTAAAGAGAAAAGAAAAATGACTCGGCAAAGCGTCGCGCTTTATGCCTACGTATTCTCATCAGAGAATGAGAAATCAGAGTCAACGTAGTTCGGCTAACTACGGGGTTACGGGGAAGGTGGCTCGCCAATACATCAGTATTGTGCCTACGTACTCTCAACAGATATGAGAGATCAGAGCTTACGTAGTTCGGGACACTACGGATTACGGGGGTTCAGATTCATCTGTTTTATCGAGTAGGTTTAAACAGCAGTTCCAGCATTTAGGGACAAAGCCTATTTGCGTTGGCGCTGAAGTTTAACGACACTCTTTTCTTCAGAAAAGCTTTCCTTTGAATTATGGGCCCACGGGGCAAAAAGGCTTGAAGTTTGTTTTCTGTCTTTTACGAAAGAACTGTTTTTTATTGTGTTTGCAATTTCAATCGCACTAAAGACTATGACCGGAGAGTGAATGCGTCGCATGTCACACAAAGGGTGCCATACTAAACATCCAGACTGTTGGAAAGAAGCTCTCCAACAATCCTTTCTCAGATAGCTTAAGGCTCGTAACGTACGAAAGAAATCATTCATGATTACTGTATCTTTAAGCTGTTTTGAGATGAGAAGAGAACAGCTCAACTAAATGGAGACTATCAAGTCCTAATGTTGTCATGCCAAGGATTCATCCTATGGTTGAGGTTTGAAACAGGGAACTCCTAGAAGTTATCATGCATAGGTTTCAACCTAAATTTCTATCATCACTTCCTTATCAAAGGAAATGAGATTCCTAAGGGATCATATCAATGATAAACAGAAACAGATAAAGCATCAGCTTAACAGTAAACAGTAATACAGTAAACAGACATACAGTAAACGACTGTAAAATGCATGCAATGCAAGTGAGGGAGGAACTGTGTGTGGGGTGTCAGCCTCCACAAGCTCATCTCAATCTCAAGCCAGAATGAATAACAACAATCATACTGAAGAGATAAAATAAAGTGCTGTTAAGCAAAATACAGTAAACTGCAATCATACAGAAAGTAACATGCTATCTAGCAGAATAAACCACATGGGCAAGGGAGCTGGGCTCTACCGAATACCCGCAAGCAAAGCCATACAGTAACAATACAAGCAGAGGGAGCAACTCATCCTCTAGTGCAATCATGCTCCTAGATTAAAGTCAGTCTAATCATGGACTTATTCTAATGCATCAAGCAAGTCAAACAAGGCACATCAGCAATACAGAAAATAAAACAGACAAGAAAGCAGATCAACAACTCTCTTCCAATTTCAAGCTTCAGCTCTTCTGACAGCAATCTAGTCTTCAGACCTCAATCACCCTTCAAGGCTATCATCTTTCATGACAAATATCAATTTGCTTCTCCAGGTTTCAACCCTTCAACATAAGTTTCAACTTAATCTTTTTCTTCAAGCTTCAGCTTTCCAGTAAGCTCCACCCTCTTCAGGCCTTGCTCTTAACCACAAGTGTCAACTTGATGCCTTCAGGCTCTCCAAGCTTCAATGTAAGTATCAACTTATCTTTTATTCCTCAAGCCTCAGCTCTACACTCAATCTCAATTGAATCCTCTTCATAAGTATCAACTCAGTCTTCAAGCTTCAGCTCTCTTTGCTTTACCAGTCTCAACTTGGTCTTCTCCTCTTACAAGCTTCAGCTTCTCAGAGTAGTCTTTAATCATCTGGAAGTGTCAACTTCACTATTCCCTTTTCTTTCAAGCCTCAGCTCTTCATTCAACCTCCACTGGATCTTCAAGTATCAACTTGTTCTTCTTACTCTTCAAGCTTCAGCTGCAATGGCAATGCTCAAGGAGTCATCCTCTACCACACTCTTCAATGAAGTCTTCATCTTCAAACTCAAGTCCAACATATTTCAAGATACTCAAACCAGAAGACACTTGATTTAACAGGATGAGGGGAAATGATAAACAGCTTACTGACAACCAAAGGAAGCCTGTAAGGGTTCATCATTATGAGAGACTGGTTCCCTCAAAGTTCTAATTCCCAGATAAAGCCACTCATCCTTCCAAAGGAGGGATGTGAATATCTAAGAAGGACTTTTAGTCATTGGGAGGAGTGGAAGCACAAGATGCTTTCCATGTTTGTGAAAGAAATCATTCTAACTACAAGGCTTTCCCTATGTCCTATCTCCTAATCTTCATCAGACACCTTCAGGCACAGACAAATCTAAAGCTCCAAGCAACTTCAAGCAACTTCAAGCATCCTCACCTTGTCTTCAACTTGTCTTCAATCTCAACCAAAGGCAAACCAAGCACAAACCCTAATCTAAGGGGACTAAGGAAGTTAAACTAGTTGAATTAGTAAATTAGGATCACCTAAAACCTAGTAGTAAAGTTAGTCCTAACTAAAATACTAAAATCAATTGTAAAATCCTACAAAAATTACTATGGGAACCTATGTCAATCATGACTCTACCACATTAGTTTCAGAGATCAAACCATCAAATTAGACCTAGAACTAAATTCTACATCCTAAGGTATCAAACCTAAACCCTAAAAGGAAGCATCTAAATATCAATCTAGAAAGCACACCTATTTTCATCACAAAAATGTGATAAAAATTCTATGGGATCATACATGTCTAACCTAATCACACACAAAAAATTAGGCTCAAAATTCCACAAAAATATGCATCAAACATAATCCTTTTAATATCAATTAAAATATAAAATTCCTATTAAATCAGAAATTACATGAAATGAAAATGTTTTTTCTCTAAAAAATATTAGACTCAATCATGAGTAATATGCAAAAAGAATGGGTTTAATTGGATTAATTTTCAATTTTATATGATTTTCTAAAGTTTAAAAAAAATGGAGAAAATGAAAATAAAATGTAAAACAGTTGGTGCAGATAGTAACCCAGGATAGTGTAATATGTGAATGGGCTCTAAACGGGGGTGCCATCAGTAAGCACGTTAGGCCCATGGTAAAATCAGAAAACAAAAACACAAATATAAAGAAAAAGAAAAAAGATGCGGTGAGAATAGTAATAAAACTCAGTTCAATTCATCAATGGGCTCGTGGGTGGTGTAATACCCTAATTTTTACCCCTAAGATCCCATTCTAGTTTTGCAAAAGTTGTTGGGCCATCCGAAGTTGAAAATGCAGTTTGCCATGAGGATGAGGCTCTTTTTGGAGATCTTTTTTCTGAAACAGGGCGGTCTGTTGGATCTACAGATGGATGTGAACAACCACCGGCTCCTGCCTTAGTTTCTAACTCCAGCAATCAGAATATGCCAATTCAGGCTGCTATAGAACTTCTGAGCTTTGTTAAAACATGCATCTTCTCTACTGAATGACATTCTTCTCTTTTTGTTGATGCTTGCAGCAAACTCAGTAGTAGAGACGTTGATATTGTGCTTTCCCTACTTAATTGTCACGGCTGTTGTTCTAAAGATAATATGTCTGATGGTTGTAACCCTTCAAATGAAGATGGGAAGTTTGGGCTCATCCATGAACTGTGCTTTGATCTTCTGCACAGCCTTCTCACAAACCATGCATTGAGTGATTCACTTGAAGTCTACCTTGTGGAGAAGATCCTTATTGTTGAAAATGGTGCTTTTAATTACAATGATAGGACTCTCACCTTGCTTGCTCACACATTATTTAGTAGGGTTGGTTCTGCTGGCAGTCAGTTGAGGACCAAGATTTTTAGGGGATATGTTGCCTTTATCGTCGAGAAGGCAAATTCTGTTTATGTAAATTGCCCAAGCATCAATGAACTCATTGGCACTCTTCCTTCCTTGTTTCATATTGAGGTAGTTCTTATGGCCTTCCATTTGTCATGTGAAGGAGAAAAGGGAATGATTATTATATGGAGCCTGCTTCGCCTCCTGATGCTTATCGCGGTGCGTCGACGCTGAAGTTGAGCGGCGAAGATTCGACCGGTGATTTTAGTCCTGGCTTGTTGGACCTGCATTCGTTTGATACTGAGCTTCTTACTGAGATTCCAACCTCCAATGCATATGAGTCCAACTCTCTCTACCGTGGTAGAAGCTTTGACGATTCTGAACCTTACATAAGCAAACAGACTGCCAAGGCTCGTGCTCCTGACAATGCAGTGAAAAATATACCGTCCGACAAAGAGAAGTCTAGTTCCGTGGCAAAAATTAAAGTTGTGGTTCGTAAGAGACCATTGAATAAAAAGGAATTAGCGAAGAACGAGGAAGACATTATAAAAACGTATTCCAATTCTATGACAGTGCATGAAACCAAACTGAAGGTTGACTTAACTCAGTACTTAGAGAAGCATGAATTTGTTTTTGATGCTGTCTTGAATGAAGAAGTTACAAATGATGAGGTCTACCGTGAAACAGTGGAACCCATAGTACCAATCATCTTTGAACGCACTAAGGCAACTTGCTTTGCTTACGGGCAAACAGGAAGTGGAAAAACCTACACGATGAAACCACTGCCACTTAAAGCATCAAGGGACATCCTAAGATTGATGCATCATACTTACCGGAACCAAGGATTTCAACTGTTCGTGAGTTTCTTTGAAATATATGGCGGGAAGCTTTATGACCTTCTTAATGATAGAAGCTATAGCTTTGTTGGGGAGGCTGGAATATCAAAGAGGGAACTTTGGTGCTGCCCTTCAAGTGCTTCAGGGTATCGATATTGGTTCTTTGACCCCGAGGATGATCAGGGCTATAGCTGAAAGAAACAAGCAAAGAAAACCTCATTCAAAGGCGGGTACCGTGCTTCCTAATTTGATGTCGATGCATTCAGTAAGCCTGCTTCTTGAAGCAATTTTGCTTAAAGCCAAATCCTTAGAGAAACTTGAGCGACACGAAGAGGCTGGGAAGGAGTGCCGAGTAATTGTGGATACAATTGAATCAGCACTTCCTAATGGAATGCCTGAAGGTATTGGTGAAGTTTGTAAGTTGCAGGAAATGTTCCACAATGCATTGGAATTGCTTCCAAATCTATGGATCAAGGCAGGTTTTCTAGATGAAGCTGTCACTGCTTATCGACGTGCACTGGTCAAACCATGGAATTTGGACCCGAGGAGGTTGGCCTGTCTTCAAAAGGATTTAGCTACCACACTACTCTACGGCGGTGTTGAAATAAACCTACCATCTCACTTGCAAGTGAATGGTCCAACAACACCGATGAGTAACATCGAAGAAGAGATACTTTTGCTATTGATACTATCGAGAATGATGGCGCTTCAGACAATAGATTGGGATGCGGAAATAATCGATCATCTTACATTTTCACTTTCAATTACTGGGATGTTTGAATCATTGGCAGATTGTGTAGAGCAGATCCTACCAGGTATCTTCAGTCGAGCCGATAGGTGGTATTTTCTCGCTCTTTGTTACAGTGCAGCCGGAAACAACGAAGCAGCCTTGAACCTTTTGAGGAAGGTCTGTGGTAGCTCTGAATCAAAGCATATACCTCATTTTGCTTCGTATTTGTTTGGTGCAAAACTGTGTTCCCAATATCCAAATCATGCCCGCGAAGGCATCGAATTTTCACAACAAGTTATTGATCTAGACAAACATCAAAACGAGCATTTTATAGTTCAAGGCCAACAAATTCTCGGTGTTTGTTATGGGATAGCAGCTAGAACATCCGTAGTGGATTCTGAAAGAGTTACTTTTCAAAAAGAGTCTTTGAACTTTCTAAACGCAGCTGCTCTAACTGGAGATGAGAATGCGGAAGTGATGTTCAGCCTTGGACTCGAAAATGCGATTCAGAGGAATCTAGATGCGGCTTATCACAATATAATGAGGTACTCAGACATGACGGTTGGAAGTTTTGCAAGAGGTTCCTAGCATAGATAAAGATGATGAAGAGGATGCCAACAGTGAAAGGGCGCTTGCCTCTAAAGTTTGCACATTTACTTCCAGTGGAAGCAATTTCATGGAACAGCATTGGTATTTCTGCTATACATGTGGCCTGACTGTATCAAAAGGTTGCTGCTCAGTCTGTGTAAAGGTTTGTCATCGAGGTCACCGTGTAGTCTACTCACGCTCAAGCCGCTTCTTTTGTGACTGTGGAGCTGGAGGTGTTAGGGATAGTAATTGTCAATGCTTGAAACCACGAAAATATACTGTAGATAACAGTGCACCTGTTCGAGGTTCTAACGCATTTCAGTCATTTTTACCCTTTACTGAAGATGGAGATCAGCTGCTGCGGATGTGATTGCCAAGTTTTTAAAGAGTGATAGTCATAATCTCAAGTACATGGGCATTAATGCTCTCGGTCGGCTGATAAAGTTAAGTCCGCTTATTGCAGAACAACATCAACTTGTTGTCATTAGTAAATCTGCTGGAGGAATTGGTGATTCTATTCATTATATAAGGGCATATGGAAGTTACATTCGTGGAACAAATGGGACATCTGATGGAGGGAAGCGCCGCCGTCTTGTTGAAGAGCTTGTGGAGAAGCTTCTCATTTCTGCTGTTGCTGACAGAGGTTTCATGCATATCAGAGGTGATCATCACTCAAGGATATAATGAGGAAGGAATCTACACTGTTCGCTTTTGTGTTCAGGGTGAGTGGATTCCCGTTGTTGTTGATGATTGGATTTCATGTGAATTACCGGGTAAACCAGCATTTGCTACAAGTAAGAAGGATTATGAGCTTTGGGTCTCTCTATTGGAGAAGGCATATACCAAGTTGCATGGCTCTTATGAAGCACTAGAAGGTGGGCTTGTTCAGGAGGCTCTGGATCTCCTTATGCTGGGGCGCTCGACAATAATAATTGCTCAAAACTACAAGGAGAATGCAACATTACAAATTGAGAAGGATTCTACAGCGAGCCATAGCTTCAACGAATCGTCATCCCCCAAAATGTGCAAAGTCACTCCTCGCCGATGCTCTCTCTTCTTCTCGCGCCTCGTACTTCTATCTTGACGTTACCGATAAACACCGCGTCGCCAAAGTTCTTGAAGGTTCTTCGGTTGTTTTTTATATGGATGTTGATGGCATCAATTATGACAATGATTTCTACAGCTGCTATAAGCTGATAGTTCAAGGTGCGAAGAATGTGATCACTGCTTGCAGAGAGTGTAAAGTGAAACGCTTAATATACAACAATTCTACAGATGTTGTATTTAATGATTTGCGTAATAGAGTTAAATCGTCGGCATATCAGTGGAAAGTTGATAACATGTTGATTGACCTTAAGGCTCATGCAGAAGCTTTGATCTTGGATGCTAATGATATTAATGGAGTCTTGACATGCTCACTTCGTCCTAGTAATGTCTTTGGTCCTGGTGACACAGAAATTGTGCCGTATTTTCTAAAGCTAGCAAGATATGGTTTCACAAAGTTTATTATAGGGACTGGTGATAATCGATCAGACTTCACCTTTTATGAGAATGTTGCTCATGCTCATATCTGTGCAGAAGAAGCCTTAAATTTCCAAACAGTTTCTGTGACTGGAAAGGCATTTTTCATCACGAATCTTGAGCCTATGAAGTTCTGAGAATTTCTCTCACTTTTATTGGAAGGTCTTGGATATCAAAGGCCATTCATCAGACTTCCTGCCAATTTGGTGCAATACATTGTCCCGGGTTCAACTGCTGCAAAAGATGATGACGGTGTCGATGATAAAAAACGCTGCTACTGCTCCATGTGAAAAAGTAGTTAGCCAGGATGATTGTCCTCTAATTATGATTTTCAAAGAGATAGAGATATGCGGTGTCATAATTCTGGCAGCAATATTGACCATCTGTTTCCTCTTCCATGCAATCAAGTTAAAACTATTAGCATCCTCAACGGTACGTAGGTGACGGCTTCTGTTATCATTTGCTTTACTTCATCTGGAAGGGCTGCAAGATTGATAGCAAAGTACAGGCCAACGATGCCGGTTCTCTCTGTTGTGATACCCAGGCTTAAGACAAATCAGCTAAAATGGAGCTTTAGTGGAGCTTTTGAGGCAAGGCAGTCACTCATTGTAAGAGGTCTCTTTCCCATGCTTGCTGATCCTCGACATCCTGATGAATCAACAAGTGCTAGTAATGAGTCTATTCTGAAGGTAGCACTCGATCATGGAAAAACATCAGGTGATTACTGCCAGTTCAAGTAGAAAACGAGACTCTCATGAGAGGAGCTTGAACACGGATATTCTGATCGGGATGCTCTCGCGTGTAATTCAGGAACTCGCCTTTCAGTTTCTGCATACAAATGCAGTCTCCAAATCATTTGAAAAAACAGAGTAATATTACAACTGGAGATACTTATTCAAGCCAGTCAAAACGTACCCATGAGAAGCTTCATATTAAGCCATATTTCCAAGCCATATTAATATAATTCCAGCTGTGACACTCCAAGCTGACCCCACAAGCTTTTAAAGCTGTTTCTAAGCCATGAGCCAATTGCAAAAAGTGAATACCACGTGAGCTACAAAGAGAAATAACAAAACGAAATTAAAAAAGGGAGTAACAGCAAGTCACGCAAAAAAAAAAAAAAAACGCGGCAAGTATCAATGAAACGCAAGCTTCACGCAGCCCTCACCAATTCTCACTCAAATTTCATCTTCATTCATCTATAAATACAACTCATACCTCACTCTATTTTGGCAAGCTTTTCAAGCCAAAAAACCTCTGCTGATTTTCTTCTTCAAACTCCTCACTACGAAAACTTTTTGCTCACATTTTCTTCTCCCACTTCCTTCCACCAATTTCACTCTAATTGAAACAATTTCAGCCAAATTCAAAGGAAGAAGAAGAAGAAGAAAGAAGAAGAGAGTTTCGATTTCATCATTCACCTGAGTTTGAAGGTAGATTGAGCTTCACCGTCATTTTCGATCCGTTATTTTTGGTTGCATTTCTTTGAATTGTTGGTACCATTGTGAAGAGCTCTTGATTTCGATTGCAACCGCGTATTTTTCGCTTCCCGCCGTTCTGATTTGAGCAAGGTTGGGATGATAGCTATGGCCGTGAATAGTTACGAAGAAGAAGATGATGTATTTCTTTTTCTGATTTCTATTTCCTTTTTGTTTTTCTTTCACTTGTTTTTATTTTTTTCTATTATTTTTATTTTGTTTTTTTCTTTTTCTTAAAAGACTTGGGCCGTGTGGGCCTTCCCACAATATTTACTAATTTGTATTTTAATTTCTTTTTTAAAAAAAAATAAAAACTCTTAAAAAAATTGATAAAAAAAATATATACTAATTTGGATCAATTGTATTTTTGGTTTTGGATCTTAAATTTTGATAGGATCTCATCAATATCAATGGACTTTGGGTGTCGATTTTATCCACCAAGAGAGGTGATTGATATTGATGATGATTTAATCGATTTAAGATTCAAATTGTGGTTTCTTTTCATTTTAATTCTCTTTCTTTTTCTTTTTATTTTTGATCGATGAAATCTATGGATCATAGATTGTTGATTATCAAGGTTGTTTAATCTTCATTATTTCAAATCTATGGATGAATAATCATTGAGATAATTCTCCGTACTTTGGAATAGTGATAGATTACCTTTGATTAATTAATTAAAAATCTTGATTATGATGAGATCACTACCTCTTTTCTTTTTGTGTGGCATGTTTTAGGAGAGTGATTTACATATCACTTCTCTAACATGTATTAACACTAACATTTTATTGACCGGCCTCAGATAGTCGTGGTTTCTACATAAACCCGATTACGATTGCTTAACATAGCGCTAAAGTGTCCCTTAATCGGAAAATGATCATTCGTGGCTCAAACTTACGTTTAAAAGTCCAAGTATGTTTAGTTGCTTGTCTTAAGTCCAATACCTATGAAAATCATTGTTAGGAGGCTTTGATTCTATCAATCCTCTAATGAGCTTTCATTAACCTTGGTCTAAGTGCAAGAATTAATCATCATTGATCATATGTTCTAACCACTAACCACTAATTCACTAACATTGTCCTTGTTTAATTTTGTTTATATTCTCTTCTT
The DNA here is from genome assembly GCA_963859935.3 of Lathyrus sativus. Lineage (NCBI taxonomy): Eukaryota > Viridiplantae > Streptophyta > Magnoliopsida > Fabales > Fabaceae > Lathyrus > Lathyrus sativus. Next base: position 278,949,027 of record OZ012740.1, on the reverse strand, counting down.
ACTCCTTATTTCTTACTTTTATGCTTCCATATTATCATTTCATATCATATCTTTGTTTATGTTTATGTCATTTTCTCTTTGTCCACTTGGACCATAGTTTGTTCAAAACACAAATAAAGGATAAAACATCTAAAAAATTTGGTACTATTAACTTTGTGGTTATGCTCTTGGACTACTCTTAGACCTTGGACTTTATGGACCTTTGGACTTAGAATTAGGGCTCTCATTCCTATGCTTGGAGTATTGTGGATCTTAGCCTTTATTTGGCTCGCTCATTAGCTTATGCTTTAAATCGGATGGAATTCTTTTTTTGCTTGCTATGGAGTGTGCTACAAGTCGGTTAGATCTTTCTTATCTCTAGCTCTTATTTTGGTTTCTAGGATAGTCACTTCATCTCCTCCCCTTCTTAAATTTTCAAAACTTTCTCCCTCTTTCAAAACCTTCTTGGTTTCAAACTTCAAAACCGCTTTCGCAATAAAACCTTGACTTTCGTCAAGTGATTTTTAAACTTTGTTTTTTTTCTTAATAAAAGTCAATCAATGTTAATCATGTTTTGACCAATTTCAAAAGACATAAAAAATACAAAAACTCATCAACTCTTTTTGTGCCTTTATGCACTTTTTCACTTTAAAACTTTTCATAAAGTTTAGACATGATTCATTTCTATAGTTGAGATGTAAATCTCCTATTCTCCATATTATTAAGACTTTGACATTTTCTACGTTGATGTTGAGTGATAGTCTTGTTGATAATCCAAGCAAATCCTCCATCTCTATGTGACGCAGATGTTGTCTTAATACTCATGGGTGGATAGTCGCAGTTTTCTCCTTGAAATGACGACTTGTCTTTACATCTAAAATCAATCAAAACCAAAAAAATTTTGTCATTTGTACCACGAACTACGGGGTTTTGATTCCATATTGCACTTTATGGGTACGTAGGCATGAGACGATAAGTCTCTCCAAACACAAAAATCTAAAAAATAATTCTCTTCTCATCTCCCCAATCTCTTTTCAAACAAACCATTTTCAAACCAAAAAGCGTAAATATTTCAAAGGGCTCCTATAGAGTACTATAGACGTTTTGGGTGCTAACACCTTCCCATTGCGTAACCAAACCCCTTACCCCGATCTCTGTCTCGTGTTCTTATTTTAGAACTCTTTGGTTTTGTTCGCTCTTTTTCCTTTCCTTTATTTGGATAAAATAAAAGTGCGGTGGCGACTCTCGTTTTTTTTTGAGTTAAGCTAATCAATAGCTTACGCTCACGATTTTTACCGCTACAGAAAAGTGGCGACTCTGCTGGGGACTCCAACGGTTCCTAGTGGGTTTCGCCTACTTTGATTTATTTATCGCTTTCTGTTTGACTTGTTTGTTATTGTTTGTTCTGTTTTGGTGCCTGGTAATCTGTGTGGTGAGATAAGTCCTAACCCGTACTTGAGTGCACTTATGATAGGAGGGTGGTATAGTCTTGCTGGCTTACGTGGAGTAGTCCTTACTAAGCTGACTTGAGATCCCCCGCTCGGTGGAGGCCCCTTTGGAAATTACTGATGTCTTACGAGTAGTCGTAATTGATATTACTTTTTCCGACTGGGAGCCTGAGAAGCTGAGGACCTTAGAACCCTTTAACCCATCTTGGCCTTATTAGGACGTGGTGCGGTGGCTGTTCAGGTGTAGACTTGAATTGGTCGTTACGCGATACCACACTCAGATGAGTTTCTCTTGAGAATATTGTTGGCCGACGAGTAGTCGTTTAAGCCGATAATATCCAAAAGATGGAATTATGATTCTGGGAACTTTTTAGAACCTTGTTCTACAGGTGATGATATAACCATAGTACATACCATTGTGGGATGGTTGGTTCTTACCTTTGGCTCCATGCTCGTGCCGAACCTTTGAACCTGTGTGCTTTGTATGTCTTGTTTGTGGGTGTTGCATCTTGCACTCATGCATTCATGAGCATTGTGTTTCAGTTGGTTTTTAAGGAACTCAGAGATTTCTTTTTGCAAATATCGCAAATTTTTTAGAATCATGGATATTGAAAGAAGTAACACTAAGAAGTACATTTTCACGAGTTTTTACTTACAAGAGTTGAGAAAGCTTGAATCTTTGGTTATCTAGTCCTGTAGATTTCAAATGCTATTTAAGAAACTGTTGATTATTCTGAGGACTGATGTTGAAGAGGGGATTCTTAATACCTTGGTCCAGTTCTATGATCTGTTGCATCGTTGATTTATTTTCCCAGATTATCAACTATTGCCAACTTTAGAGGAGTATGCCTATCTTATGGGTGTGTAAGTCTTCATTGAGTTTCTTGAGCGACGTGTCATGAAGAGATCAAGGGATCCAGAGGATTTATTTTCCTCTAGTATATCATCATCTGCTCATCTTCCTACCTCCGGTTCTTGGAAGGGTATTGTGAATCGACTCGTGAAAGAAAAAGACACCATAAAGATCAGCTATGTAAGATAAATCAAGAGGCTTCGCAAGAAGTATCAGCTTAGAGTTGGGTCGTTTTCAGACACGATTCCTTAGAACTAGATTTCATTCTCTCTTGTGTTGTAAGATTGATGAAACTGTACTTCAAAGTTGTAATTCTTTCAATATTAATGAAATGAGATTTTTGGTATATCCAGTGTGTTATCTTAATGTAATGTTTGCAAACTGCTTTATAGTTCCTTGAAAACTTGCATTTGCATTTGCACATCAAGCATCATTCTGCATTGTATCTTGCCTTTCCCGGGTGTCTTATTTACTTCTTGTTCTTGGTCTTTGTTCAGACAAGTTATCACATCACTACAATACTCGAGCTAAAGATGGATCAGTTGCAACGAGAGAATCGCGAGCTTCGCGAGGAATTGGCTACTTTGAGGGATGGTATGGAAAGGATCTCTACTTTGGTTGAAACTCTGGTTGTTGCTCAGAATCAACTTTCTCCTCATGTTTCTCAGATTCCACTACAAAAGACTGTGATTTCAGAAATCATTTCAACACTCAATTCTATGGCTCTCATTAGCGCTTCCAGTCATGTTACCGAGACGTGTCTCGAAGAAGATGTCCGGAAAGGATGGTTGACCAAAGAAAGTGGTCCTTCTAACAGTTCTAAGAAGTATGGAAATGGTTTTTCCAAGAAGAAAGAACAAGCTGCTAACGCTATTTCGCAAGAAAAACGTAGAAGATCTTGTAACAAAAGTAAGCAACAACATACACAACAAAAGATTGATCAGCAAAGTTGTGTTCAAAAGCAAATGCAGTTTGATCCGATTCCGATGTCGTATGCAGAATTATTTCCCGTCTTGATACAGAAGAATCTTGTGAAGACCAGGTCTCCTCCTGCTGTTCCAAAAGATTTTCCATGGTGGTATAAACCAGAGGCTCGTTGTGCTTTCCATCAGGGTGCACCAGGGCATGGTCTTGAAGATTGTTTTCCTTTGAAACATGAAGTGCAAAGACTAGTGCAAAAAGGAATTTTGTTTCTCAAAGGCACAAACGTCCAAGTCAATCTGCTACCCGAACATGGTAATGTCGCTGTAGTTGAGATGCATGCTGCAACTCCGAATCATTTCAAAGAAACTCAAGTTCGTCCGCCACTCTTTGAGAAAGAATTTTTCAAAATCCAAGATGGTTCGAATGGCCAAGCTAGTGGAGAAAATTTTGTTAGTGATTACCAAGTGGGAGAAAATGTTGAGGTTGATGCAATTCAGAGTTCTCCTCAAATTCTGCAAAATCCAGTCCTGAATAAGACAAAAGGAGAGACTCACCCGTTTGATCCAATCCCAATGACTTACAGTCAATTATGGTCTTATTTTTCCCGAAACTCGGTAGTGACACCCAGAAAAACCCGAGTCATGGAATCTCGTCCTCGTTGGTACAATCCAAATATCAGTTGTGTGTTTCATGATGGGGTAATGTGGCATCGAATTGAGGAGTGCAAGGTTTTCCAAGAAATGGTTCAAGAGATGATTGACGATGGGGTGTTGACTTTCGAAGGAGGAAGCCCATTTTTGAATAGAACGCCTTTATGTTGATAAAATATAAAACTCGAGGAAATTCATATTGCTGGTGTTAGTGGAGTGACCTGTAGTGGTCGTGTACTTGCTTCTGTTTCTCCAAAGGAAGTTGAGGGTGTTCTTTCAAGCTCGAATTGAGATAGTCTCCTCAGATCATTAGTTCATTTACTGCAATTTTATTTGTAATCTCTCATGTTTGTTAATGCTTTGTTTGCTTGTAGAAACTTGTTTGATTTTGAATATTAATCATAATACAATGAGTATGTTTGTCTTGAAGAAATCCATTCGCATTCGCTCATAAATTGTTTTCCTGCATTTGCAATACCAACTTCTTGTTTGAACTCTTGGAGGGAGGATGATGAGGTGAAAACACAAAATTTCTGGTTATATGCTTTTGAATAAGACCCTACTGATGATGTAAGGCATTATTTCAAATTCCCAAACACCGGAGATATAAGGAAGATAATCCCTTGTTAACCCTTTTGAGCCTCGAAGTAGGAGTTTTCCTTCCTAAATGAAAAAACCCTTACATTTTAACCTGGGGCAGGGTAGTCCTCAGTTAAATTGACCAAGTGTTCAAATTTCCAAAAGGAGTGTGTACTTAAGGACCAACCATGATGGTTATCCCTCATTCCAAAAGAAAGAGACAATCACAACCCTTTTAACAAGTCAGATAAGCCAATGTCACATGATTTGTTCAAAAGAAAAATAAAAAGCCCGCTAAGTCGTACAACTTGAAAACAAGTGACTTAGGCAAAAGTTAGGGCATCCCGCTGGACATCAAAAAATTCAAAAGAATTGGTCCAGGTAAAAATTAGGAAAAAAAATGCGAAAAGCGAAAAGAAGGGATTACAATGAAAAAATCCTGAACAAATCTATGTGACTACAAAATACAAAAAGGGGGTGATTGTTATTCCCTAAAAAGCCTTATTGGTTCATAAACCATCAGTTTCATTGGATCCTCAGACGAATGAACATTTGTGTCAAATTAGCTGAATATAGGACTGAAGAACATCACGGAGAATGGGTGGGTACAGATAAACTTTGAGCCTAAAAATCCTTTTTTCTGAAAACCGTGAACCAGACCACATTATAACCCTCGAAAGACCTAATTGAAGCATGGTTTATTTTGAAAGCATACTTTAACGAGATAGTGTTCCTGACTCCCATGAGTTGTGCTAAAAACCTTTGTTGGTATTGCATGTGCATTCAAAAATCAATGTTATATTTTAACTAGTAATTCATTCACAAGGTATTTGACATCTTTTCAAAAAAAAAAAACTTCAAGATAAACATATGTAATTGTATTAGAATTATCATTCTCAGAATTAAGCATTTTTCTGCTTACATACATTATTTGACATCATGGAAGCTTACATATGCGTATCAGTGATGAACATAATTTTTTGAAGCCTGAAAATCTGATGAGTAATTGGCAAATCGTTTTAAGGAATGATCATATCCAGGGGCATGTTTCTTGAAGACTTCGTTGAGCTTGAGCAAGTTTGTTTTCCCAGTTGATGATTTCACAGGGGCAAAGCTTGAATACTCCATTAGTAAAAGAATATGCCAATTACAGTTAATCTGGGGCAGTTACGTCGAGATTCGACGAATCTCTCAGAGTTTGAAGATATTGGGGTAGATTATTTCAAGGTATTATGAACTCGATATTCTCCCAATTAGAGTTTGTCCTTGTTGATGTTCTCCTCGATATAGTCTCTTGACAATCTTTCAAGCAGAGTTTGGTCTTATTGGTGAATTTCTCAGTTGGGCACTAGTTCAAGCATTTTAAACTTGGATCCCCCCTGCAAAGTCTTGATTCAGATTTCTTCAGTTTGAGCATGGTTCTTTTTCCCTGACCTGTTTATGATCAAGCATATTTAAGTGTGAATGTGATTGATTGGATCCCATCATGTTCTGTGATAAAACTTGAAGAGGAATCCCTGGCAGGTTTCTACCTCCTCCGTTATGATTCTTTGCTCTCATGGCCAATTTGAACCATATTTCCTTTCTAAGAAGTATTGATATAGCGGTCAATTGTTGGGTTTTCTCTCACCCTGTGTTGAGCTTTAAAATCCCCTGCAGGTTGACTTTTTGCTATGATGTTAACTTTTTAATTATCCCCGCAATGCCAAGTTATTTCTCTCAAGGTTGTTAGTACCCAGAGAGTTATCCTTGTCGATCCCGTGCAGAGGATGTGCATTTATTACAAATGGTTGTGAAAGATAGGATATGACCCTCATCAGGTTCTTATTTTCCTCAACAGAGTTAGTTCTTGCTCCTCTGGTAGAATTTATTGGCAGTACCCCAGTAGAGTTGTGTTAAGGTTTCTCTAATAGGGTTTGCTGATATTCCCTTAGCAGAGTTTTTGTTCTTATGGATAACCAGATGGATATTATTCGGTTTTCCCAGCTAAATCTTGATTCAAAATCTTCTCCACATGAGTATGTTTCCTTCATCCAGCCAGGTTATGATCAGACAGTTGAGTAGTTTGAGGACCACCTCTCCTTGATGTTAATATCCATGCGGAGACTTGTCTTTAATGATTCCTAGCAGAGGTTATGCATATTTACTTTGGATTATTCCACAAGTAGAGAACAATGTTGCTTACTTCTAAGAAGTGTTGACATAGCAGTCACCTGTTGGGTTTTCTCTCACCTTGTGATTGGGTGTTGATTTAAAATCCCCCACAGTTTGACTTTTTGCTATGATGTTAACTTCTTATTCCCCAGGCAGAGTTGGAAAATTTGAGTTGCTTTGTTTTCTCCAACAGTTGTTTCCTCAAAGCGGAGTTCATATTGTTGAATTATTGATGGTTGAAGATTGATCTTTGGGGTCTCCTCCCCAAGCGGTATCTCCATTTCCTCAGCGAGGCTTGAGCCTTGTAGTAGGATTTATTTTCCTTTGATGGCTCTTGTGTATATCTTGCAGATTTTCTGTTGCTGATCCCCAGCACGATCTCCAATGATATCTCTAATTTGCTGAGATAAGCCGAGTATTTCAGTGGTGTTGTGATGTTTTGTTCACCCTCTGTTTGCCCTTTTTGTCTGTTTTGTCAGCATATTCATACTCATATGCATTGCATGCGCATTCATTTTGGTTGAGCATAGCATGTTTTTGTTGCATTGTGCATCCTGCATTTTTTGTTAGTGTTTCCCTTTTCCCGGTGTTGTTATCCCTGCGGAGTGCGTGTGTCCTCTCTCCATTAGAGTGTCGACCCTTAAGCAGAAAATACCTATCCTTTCTAATTCCCCACTGAGTTTATACCTTGTGGAAGATGTTTGTTTAGCTTTCCGCCCCAGCTTTTATCTGGACGAAATTGTTCCCCAGTTGAGTTATTTCCTCATTGGGTCGAGTCTTGTTTGACCGTTTCTCTCCAGTTTGTTCCTGGATTGAACTTTGGTCTCTTGCAGCGGTTATTTTGGATTTCCCTGGGCTGTGAAACCTGGATGATGAGAAGGTATTTTTGAGGATTTACTTTCCTCGGAAGGAATCTGTTATTGATTCCCATTAGAAGATGAAGATTTGATTTCCCCAACGGTGTTTTGATAACACTCTCTTGGTGATTGCTTGTGCAACTTCATGTGACAGTCTCTTTATTTGAGCAACTTGTATGTCTCCAACAAGATAAACCTCACCCCAACAAATAGTTGTCTCTTTATTTGAGAAGTTTGTTGTGTGATTTGAGCTGCCCATTGACTGGTAGCAGGTATTTCTTGTGAGTTCATTACCTAAATTTTTCTACCTAGTACTGGGTATCCGGTAATGTTTCTTCACCTTTCGAGTATGTTACCTCTATTGACTGGTAATATTTCTCACCCCTTTTGGTTGGTTATGCTTTACCCATTTGACCGGTAAAAGATAATCCTTCCTCCGAGCTTGTTGCCTTTATTTTTTGCCTAGTGATAGGTAGTAGGTAGCATTTGTCTCCTCCTTTTGGTCAGTTATCGACATATATTTCTACCCAGTAATCGGTAGTCGGTAATCTTTCCTTGTGAGTTCATTACCCTAAATTTTTCTACCTAGTACTGGGTATCCGGTAATGTTTCGTCATCCTTTTGAGTATTTTGCTCATCCTTTTTGGTCAGTTATCGACATATTTTTCTACCCAGTAATTGGTAGTCGGTAATCTTTCCTTGTGAGTTCGTTACCCAAATTTTTATACCTAGTACTGGGTATCCGGTAATGTTTCTTCACCTTTTGAGTATATTGCCTTTATTGTGCTATCTATTGATTGGTAGTCGGTAATATTCTCACCCCCTTTGGTTTATTATGCTTATTTTCTACTCAGTAACCAGTAGAAGCATTTTACCTGTTCTCTTTGGATCGACTATATTCGCCCAGTAACTGGCAGTTGGTATCTCTTTCCCCGTTGAGTCGTTTCCTTTCCTTTATCGGAATAGGATCTTGCTCTTTTGTTTTCCCTTGTGGAGTCTCTCTTTTTCTCCCGAGCTTTTGTTTGTCTCCTGTGGCATTTTCCTCCCCACAGAGGTCTTGTGTTTGCATACCATTAGCATAACCATATCATTTTGTGGTCTCTTAGGGCCAAAAATTGGGTTTATTGTTATATTTAAGTCTCTTCTATCTGGTCGAGACAAAGATGTCAATCTTCATATCTCCGGATAGAAGAATCTTAAATAGGGGCAGCTGTAATACCCTAATTTTTACCCCTAAGATCCCATTCTAGTTTTGCAAAAGTTATTGGGCCATCCGAAGTTGAAAATGCAGTTTGCCATGAGGATGAGGCTCTTTTTGGAGATCTTTTTTCTGAAACAGGGCGGTCTGTTGGATCTACAGATGGATGTGAACAACCACCGGCTCCTGCCTTAGTTTCTAACTCCAGCAATCAGAATATGCCAATTCAGGCTGCTATAGAACTTCTGAGCTTTGTTAAAACATGCATCTTCTCTACTGAATGACATTCTTCTCTTTTTGTTGATGCTTGCAGCAAACTCAGTAGTAGAGACGTTGATATTGTGCTTTCCCTACTTAATTGGCACGGCTGTTGTTCTAAAGATAATATGTCTGATGGTTGTAACCCTTCAAATGAAGATGGGAAGTTTGGGCTCATCCATGAACTGTGCTTTGATCTTCTGCACAGACTTCTCACAAACCATGCATTGAGTGATTCACTTGAAGTCTACCTTGTGGAGAAGATCCTTATTGTTGAAAATGGTGCTTTTAATTACAATGATAGGACTCTCACCTTGCTTGCTCACACATTATTTAGTAGGGTTGGTTCTGCTGGAAGTCAGTTGAGGACCAAGATTTTTAGGGGATATGTTGCCTTTATCGTCGAGAAGGCAAATTCTGTTTATGTAAATTGCCCAAGCATCAATGAACTCATTGGAACTCTTCCTTCCTTGTTTCATATTGAGGTAGTTCTTATGGCCTTCCATTTGTCATGTGAAGGAGAAAAGGGAATGATTATTATATGGAGCCTGCTTCGCCTCCTGATGCTTATCGCGGTGCGTCGACGCTGAAGTTGAGCGGCGAAGATTCGACCGGTGATTTTAGTCCTGGCTTGTTGGACCTGCATTCGTTTGATACTGAGCTTCTTACTGAGATTCCAACCTCCAATGCATATGAGTCCAACTCTCTCTACCGTGGTAGAAGCTTTGACGATTCTGAACCTTACATAAGCAAACAGACTGCCAAGGCTCGTGCTCCTGACAATGCAGTGAAAAATATACCGTCCGACAAAGAGAAGTCTAGTTCCGTGGCAAAAATTAAAGTTGTGGTTCGTAAGAGACCATTGAATAAAAAGGAATTAGCGAAGAACGAGGAAGACATTATAAAAACGTATTCCAATTCTATGACAGTGCATGAAACCAAACTGAAGGTTGACTTAACTCAGTACTTAGAGAAGCATGAATTTGTTTTTGATGCTGTCTTGAATGAAGAAGTTACAAATGATGAGGTCTACCGTGAAACAGTGGAACCCATAGTACCAATCATCTTTGAACGCACTAAGGCAACTTGCTTTGCTTACGGGCAAACAGGAAGTGGAAAAACCTACACGATGAAACCACTGCCACTTAAAGCATCAAGGGACATCCTAAGATTGATGCATCATACTTACCGGAACCAAGGATTTCAACTGTTCGTGAGTTTCTTTGAAATATATGGCGGGAAGCTTTATGACCTTCTTAATGATAGAAGCTATAGCTTTGTTGGGGAGGATGGAATATCAAAGAGGGAACTTTGGTGCTGCCCTTCAAGTGCTTCAGGGTATCGATATTGGTTCTTTGACCCCGAGGATGATCAGGGCTATAGCTGAAAGAAACAAGCAAAGAAAACCTCGTTCAAAGGCGGGTACCGTGCTTCCTAATTTGATGTCGATGCATTCAGTAAGCCTGCTTCTTGAAGCAATTTTGCTTAAAGCCAAATCCTTAGAGAAACTTGAGCGACACGAAGAGGCTGGGAAGGAGTGCCGAGTAATTGTGGATACAATTGAATCAGCACTTCCTAATGGAATGCCTGAAGGTATTGGTGATGTTTGTAAGTTGCAGGAAATGTTCCACAATGCATTGGAATTGCTTCCAAATCTATGGATCAAGGCAGGTTTTCTAGATGAAGCTGTCACTGCTTATCGACGTGCACTGGTCAAACCATGGAATTTGGACCCGAGGAGGTTGGCCTGTCTTCAAAAGGATTTAGCTACCACACTACTCTACGGCGGTGTTGAAATAAACCTACCATCTCACTTGCAAGTGAATGGTCCAACAACACCGATGAGTAACATCGAAGAAGCGATACTTTTGCTATTGATACTATCGAGAATGATGGCGCTTCAGACAATAGATTGGGATGCGGAAATAATCGATCATCTTACGTTTTCACTTTCAATTACTGGGATGTTTGAATCATTGGCAGATTGTGTAGAGCAGATCCTACCAGGTATCTTCAGTCGAGCCGATAGGTGGTATTTTCTCGCTCTTTGTTACAGTGCAGTCGGAAACAACGAAGCAGCCTTGAACCTTTTGAGGAAGGTCTGTGGTAGCTCTGAATCAAAGCATATACCTCATTTTGCTTCGTATTTGTTTGGTGCAAAACTGTGTTCCCAATATCCAAATCATGCCCGCGAAGGCATCGAATTTTCACAACAAGTTATTGATCTAGCCAAACATCAAAACGAGCATTTTATAGTTCAAGGCCAACAAATTCTCGGTGTTTGTTATGGGATAGCAGCTAGAACATCCGTAGTGGATTCTGAAAGAGTTACTTTTCAAAAAGAGTCTTTGAACTTTCTAAACGCAGCTGCTCTAACTGGAGATGAGAATGCGGAAGTGATGTTCAGCCTTGGACTCGAAAATGCGATTCAGAGGAATCTAGATGCGGCTTATCACAATATAATGAGGTACTCAGACATGACGGTTGGAAGTTTTGCAAGAGGTTCCTAGCATAGATAAAGATGATGAAGAGGATGCCAACAGTGAAAGGGCGCTTGCCTCTAAAGTTTGCACATTTACTTCCAGTGGAAGCAATTTCATGGAACAGCATTGGTATTTCTGCTATACATGTGGCCTGACTGTATCAAAAGGTTGCTGCTCAGTCTGTGTAAAGGTTTGTCATCGAGGTCACCGTGTAGTCTACTCACGCTCAAGCCGCTTCTTTTGTGACTGTGGAGCTGGAGGTGTTAGGGATAGTAATTGTCAATGCTTGAAACCACGAAAATATACTGTAGATAACAGTGCACCTGTTCGAGGTTCTAACGCATTTCAGTCATTTTTACCCTTTACTGAAGATGGAGATCAGCTGCTGCGGATGTGATTGCCAAGTTTTTAAAGAGTGATAGTCATAATCTCAAGTACATGGGCATTAATGCTCTCGGTCGGCTGATAAAGTTAAGTCCGCTTATTGCAGAACAACATCAACTTGTTGTCATTAGTAAATCTGCTGGAGGAATTGGTGTTTCTATTCATTATATAAGGGCATATGGAAGTTACATTCGTGGAACAAATGGGACATCTGATGGAGGGAAGCGCCGCCGTCTTGTTTAAGAGCTTGTGGAGAAGCTTCTCATTTCTGCTGTTGCTGACAGAGGTTTCATGCATATCAGAGGTGATCATCACTCAAGGATATAATGAGGAAGGAATCTACACTGTTCGCTTTTGTGTTCAGGGTGAGTGGATTCCCGTTGTTGTTGATGATTGGATTTCATGTGAATTACCGGGTAAACCAGCATTTGCTACAAGTAAGAAGGATTATGAGCTTTGGGTCTCTCTATTGGAGAAGGCATATACCAAGTTGCATGGCTCTTATGAAGCACTAGAAGGTGGGCTTGTTCAGGAGGCTCTGGATCTCCTTATGCTGGGGCGCTCGACAATAATAATTGCTCAAAACTACAAGGAGAATGCAACATTACAAATTGAGAAGGATTCTACAGCGAGCCATAGCTTCAACGAATCGTCATCCCCCAAAATGTGCAAAGTCACTCCTCGCCGATGCTCTCTCTTCTTCTCGCGCCTCGTACTTCTATCTTGACGTTACCGATAAACACCGCGTCGCCAAAGTTCTTGAAGGTTCTTCGGTTGTTTTTTATATGGATGTTGATGGCATCAATTATGACAATGATTTCTACAGCTGCTATAAGCTGATAGTTCAAGGTGCGAAGAATGTGATCACTGCTTGCAGAGAGTGTAAAGTGAAACGCTTAATATACAACAGTTCTACAGATGTTGTATTTAATGATTTGCGTAATAGAGTTAAATCGTCGGCATATCAGTGGAAAGTTGATAACATGTTGATTGACCTTAAGGCTCATGCAGAAGCTTTGATCTTGGATGCTAATGATATTAATGGAGTCTTGACATGCTCACTTCGTCCTAGTAATGTCTTTGGTCCTGGTGACATAGAAATTGTGCCGTATTTTCTAAAGCTAGCAAGATATGGTTTCACAAAGTTTATTATAGGGACTGGTGATAATCGATCAGACTTCACCTTTTATGAGAATGTTGCTCATGCTCATATCTGTGCAGAAGAAGCCTTAAATTTCCAAACAGTTTCTGTGACTGGAAAGGCATTTTTCATCACGAATCTTGAGCCTATGAAGTTCTGAGAATTTCTCTCACTTTTATTGGAAGGTCTTGGATATCAAAGGCCATTCATCAGACTTCCTGTCAATTTGGTGCAATACATTGTCCCGGGTTCAACTGCTGCAAAAGATGATGACGGTGTCGATGATAAAAAACGCTGCTACTGCTCCATGTGAAAAAGTAGTTAGCCAGGATGATTGTCCTCTAATTATGATTTTCAAAGAGATAGAGATATGCGGTGTCATAATTCTGGCAGCAATATTGACCATCTGTTTCCTCTTCCATGCAATCAAGTTAAAACTATTAGCATCCTCAACGGTACGTAGGTGACGGCTTCTGTTATCATTTGCTTTACTTCATCTGGAAGGGCTGCAAGATTGATAGCAAAGTACAGGCCAACGATGCCGGTTCTCTCTGTTGTGATACCCAGGCTTAAGACAAATCAGCTAAAATGGAGCTTTAGTGGAGCTTTTGAGGCAAGGCAGTCACTCATTGTAAGAGGTCTCTTTCCCATGCTTGCTGATCCTCGACATCCTGATGAATCAACAAGTGCTAGTAATGAGTCTATTCTGAAGGTAGCACTCGATCATGGAAAAACATCAGGTGATTACTGCCAGTTCAAGTAGAAAACGAGACTCTCATGAGAGGAGCTTGAACACGGATATTCTGATCGGGATGCTCTCGCGCGTAATTCAGGAACTCGCCTTTCAGTTTCTGCATACAAATGCAGTTTCCAAATCATTTGAAAAAACAGAGTAATATTACAACTGGAGATACTTATTCAAGCCAGTCAAAACGTACCCATGAGAAGCTTCATATTAAGCCATATTTCCAAGCCATATTAATATAATTCCAGCTGTGACACTCCAAGCTGACCCCACAAACTTTTAAAGCTGTTTCTAAGCCATGAGCCAATTGCAAAAAGTGAATACCACGTGAGCTACAAAGAGAAATAGCAAAACGAAATTAAAAAAGGGAGTAACAGTAAGTCACGCAAAAAAAAAAAAAAACGCGGCAAGTATCAATGAAACGCAAGCTTCACGCAGCCCTCACCAATTCTCACCCAAATTTCATCTTCATTCATCTATAAATACAACTCATACCTCACTCTATTTTGGCAAGCTTTTCAAGCCAAAAAACCTCTGCTGATTTTCTTCTTCAAACTCCTCACTACGAAAACTTTTTGCTCACATTTTCTTCTCCCACTTCCTTCCACCAATTTCACTCTAATTGAAACAATTTCAGCCAAATTCAAAGAAAGAAGAAGAAGAAGAAAGAAGAAGAGAGTTTCGATTTCATCATTCACCTGAGTTTGAAGGTAGATTGAGCTTCACCGTCATTTTCGATCCGTTATTTTTGGTTGCATTTCTTTGAATTGTTGGTACCATTGTGAAGAGCTCTTGATTTCGATTGCAACCGCGTATTTTTCGCTTCCCGCCGTTCTGATTTGAGCAAGGTTGGGATCATAGCTATGGCCGTGAATAGTTACGAAGAAGAAGATGATGTATTTCTTTTTCTGATTTCTATTTCCTTTTTGTTTTTCTTTCACTTGTTTTTATTTTTTTCTATTATTTTTATTTTGTTTTTTTCTTTTTCTTAAAAGACTTGGGCCGTGTGGGCCTTCCCACAATATTTACTAATTTGTATTTTAATTTCTTTTTAAAAAAAAAATAAAAACTCTTAAAAAAATTGATAAAAAAAATATATACTAATTTGGATCAATTGTATTTTTGGTTTTGGATCTTAAATTTTGATAGGATCTCATCAATATCAATGGACTTTGGGTGTCGATTTTATCCACCAAGAGAGGTGATTGATATTGATGATGATTTAATCGATTTAAGATTCAAATTGTGGTTTCTTTTCATTTTAATTCTCTTTCTTTTTCTTTTTATTTTTGATCGATGAAATCTATGGATCATAGATTGTTGATTATCAAGGTTGTTTAATCTTCATTATTTCAAATCTATGGATGAATAATCATTGAGATAATTCTCCGTACTTTGGAATAGTGATAGATTACCTTTGATTAATTAATTAAAAATCTTGATTATGATGAGATCACTACCTCTTTTCTTTTTGTGTGGCATGTTTTAGGAGAGTGATTTACATATCACTTCTCTAACATGTATTAACACTAACATTTTATTGACCGGCCTCAGATAGTCGTGGTTTCTACATAAACCCGATTACGATTGCTTAACATAGCGCTAAAGTGTCCCTTAATCGGAAAATGATCATTCGTGGCTCAAACTTACGTTTAAAAGTCCAAGTATGTTTAGTTGCTTGTCTTAAGTCCAATACCTATGAAAATCATTGTTAGGAGGCTTTGATTCTATCAATCCTCTAATGAGCTTTCATTAACCTTGGTCTAAGTGCAAGAATTAATCATCATTGATCATATGTTCTAACCACTAACCACTAATTCACTAACATTGTCCTTGTTTAATTTTGTTTATATTCTCTTCTTACTCCTTATTTCTTACTTTTATGCTTCCATATTATCATTTCATATCATATCTTTGTTTATGTTTATGTCATTTTCTCTTTGTCCACTTGGACCATAGTTTGTTCAAAACACAAATAAAGGATAAAACATCTAAAAAATTTGGTACTATTAACTTTGTGGTTATGCTCTTGGACTACTCTTAGACCTTGGACTTTATGGACCTTTGGACTTAGAATTAGGGCTCTCATTCCTATGCTTGGAGTATTGTGGATCTTAGCCTTTATTTGGCTCGCTCATTAGCTTATGCTTTAAATCGGATGGAATTCTTTTTTTGCTTGCTATGGAGTGTGCTACAAGTCGGTTAGATCTTTCTTATCTCTAGCTCTTATTTTGGTTTCTAGGATAGTCACTTCATCTCCTCCCCTTCTTAAATTTTCAAAACTTTCTCCCTCTTTCAAAACCTTCTTGGTTTCAAACTTCAAAACCGCTTTCGCAATAAAACCTTGACTTTCGTCAAGTGATTTTTAAACTTTGTTTTTTTTCTTAATAAAAGTCAATCAATGTTAATCATGTTTTGACCAATTTCAAAAGACATAAAAAATACAAAAACTCATCAACTCTTTTTGTGCCTTTATGCACTTTTTCACTTTAAAACTTTTCATAAAGTTTAGACATGATTCATTTCTATAGTTGAGATGTAAATCTCCTATTCTCCATATTATTAAGACTTTGACATTTTCTACGTTGATGTTGAGTGATAGTCTTGTTGATAATCCAAGCAAATCCTCCATCTCTATGTGACGCAGATGTTGTCTTAATACTCATGGGTGGATAGTCGCAGTTTTCTCCTTGAAATGACGACTTGTCTTTACATCTAAAATCAATCAAAACCAAAATTTTTTTGTCATTTGTACCACGAACTACGGGGTTTTGATTCCATATTGCACTTTATGGGTACGTAGGCATGAGACGATAAGTCTCTCCAAACACAAAAATCTAAAAAATAATTCTCTTCTCATCTCCCCAATCTCTTTTCAAACAAACCATTTTCAAACCAAAAAGCGTAAATATTTCAAAGGGCTCCTATAGAGTACTATAGACGTTTTGGGTGCTAACACCTTCCCATTGCGTAACTGTTGCACCCCAAAATTTGACCAACCGGGTCTCGCATTTGGCTCGATGTTTCGACGCATAACTGCATTCGCATCTGCATATTGCATACATTGCATCGTTCATTCGTATTGATTTTATCAGGGATCACAGCTCTCGTCTCGTGTTTCAGGTGTTTTTGATCAGTAGAATCGATTTTTGGGATTTTTTGGTGCCCGTTTATTTTTATCGATTATTTTTGTGTCGTTCGGTGCTTATTTTGTCCCTCTGGGAATTATGGTGATTTTTCTGGATTTTATAGCATTTTATAGAATATTATTAGCTTTTAAATCATTTTTTAGGTTTAATAGAATTTTTAAATAGATTTTTAATCATTTTAGATATTTTTAAATAGCATTTTCTCTTAATAGTTTTAAATAGAATTTAATGGCATTTTTTAGAATATTATAGATTTTACTTTGGTTTAGATTTTCTTTTAATTAGTTTAATAAGAATTTTTTCATTTTAGACAATATAGAGTAATGTAGAATTTATTAGAGAGTAAATAGATTTTACTATTTTTAAACAATATAGAATAGTTTTGTTTTTAGAATTTAATTGTTTTTTAGAATTTCTTTTATAGGAATAATAAATTTTTAGAATTTCTTTTATAAAAATAAATAGGTTTTTATTTTTCTGTTATAGATTTTAATAGAAATTTAATCAAGTTTAGATTTAATAGAAATTTAGTTTAATTTTCTGATTAGTGGGTTTGTTAGGGTATTATTAGTTTAGTTAAATAGGATTAAGTGAATTAGCTTTTTAATATTGTTTTTCAGTTTTTTGTGCAGATTTTTCAGTCATTTTCGTTTTGGGCTTAATCCAGCCAAGGCCCATTTGGTTTTTGTTGTTCAGAAAAAAATCCAGCAATCCAAAAATATTTCCAATTCGTCCAGATATCTCCAGCATGTGCCAGAAGTCTCTAGAACGTCCCAGAAGAATTCAGCTTATAAAACCAGCAGACGCCACGTGTTGAAAGATGATGGTCCCACTTCGCTTCACTTCAGCACGCCACGTATCACCACCCTCTCTCTCTCTCAGCCACGCGTGGGACACGCGTCCCACATGCACACACTCCCTCCACTTTCTCCACCACGCGTCGCACCCACAGAACCTCGCCTGAAAGCCACCGCCGGCCGGCCTGCATGGCCGGCGGCCACCACTAACCCTCACCGGCGACCATCAAACCCAGAAAACCCTCCTTTCTTCATCTTCCTCCTCAAACCACAGATCATCCCTTCCTCACCAATCTTGAACCTTCATCGTCTCCGATCAGCATCCATCATCATCAACAACATTTTTTCCAGAATTTGATTCTCCGATCCTCACATCATCAATCGTCGTCCTCAGAAGATAACTCCAACGAACCTCAGTTCAGAAATGTAATCATCATCTTCATGTGTTCATCAAAGAAAATCCAGAAATTACAGAAACTACCACCGATTCTCCAGAAAATCCAGATCCAACCTGTGATTCATCCTCCAGCATCATGTTCATCGTCTATCAAGGATTTTCAGCGATCCAGACTCTTCATCAAGACTCATCAATAACTCATCAAAGATTTCCCAGAAATCTTGAAACGGTCATCATCTTCAGAAAACTTCGCATCAAACTTCAACGTTTCTTCTGCAAATCCTTCAACCGACCTTCAGCAGGCCTCCAGATCCAGAATACGAGCCCCAATGATCATCCTCAAGAATGATGAAGAACTCGTCACCAATCGTCAGATTCACAGATCTTTATTCGGTTTGATTAAGCAAATCGTGAGAGTTAGAAGTTTGGTGTGAGTGAGCGTGGTGTTGAGAAGAAGGTTGGGATGAAGTTTCAGAAGAACAAAAGAGAGACGAGGGAGTTTGAGGCTGAGACGGTGAGAAGGGAGAGGTTGAGAGTGAACGGCGAAAGAAAAAGACGGCGGCGCTGAAGGCTGAGTGGGAATTAGGGTTCTTTCAGTAACTGAGAATGGAGAAAGGGGGAAGAAGATTGGGCCAGGCCCAATTACGATTTTTTTGACAGCCACACCTCTCTCACATTTTTTTGGCTGTTCTGGGCCTGGGCCTCATTTCTGCAGCAACGCCCCAGATTGCTTCTACACCCCCCTCAGCGTTTTTTTTTTTTGGAGAGGCACTGTGGGCTGGGCCCAATTTAGATACAGTTTTGTTTTTTTGTTTTATTTTCTGCACATCCTTGTAGCAGTGCACCCCCCAGCCCTCTTTCTTGTATTTTGTTATTTTTTTATTCTTTTAAAGAATAATAGAAAAAATGAAAAAAAGAAATGAAAAGAAAACATTATGAAAAAAGAATATAAGATGAAAAGAAATAAAGAAAAAATAGAAAAAGTAGAAAAAAAAATATATTTGAAAAAGAAATAAGAAAATTGAAAAAAGAATAGAGAAAAATAGAGAAAAATATTGTGAGAAAAAATATGAAAAAATATGTTAAAGAGAAAAGGAGAAAAAAGAGAAAAAAATATTAAAGTGCCGATTTAATATTTTTAAAGTTCATTTGCTTTTAGGGATATTTTCATAGACTTTCTTTTACGACTTTTAGGATAGAATTAGAGGCCCATTTGTTAGGGGGCTATTTTCATTCGATTCTTCAAGATAGAATAGGATAGCATTTCCTAGGAGATTTATTTCAGTATTCAACTCATTGTAACCATTTTTTCAGAAGATCAATAAAACGAGATTTGAGCTGTGGTCCGATAGTAGCCGAACTACAGCTGCTCTGATTCTTCGTACCAGACGAAGATATGTAGGCATAGGATGCGATATCCTAGCGAGCACACTAACGACTAACTTTTGTTCTCTCGCGGCTGTGCGATCGAGACTTTCCCGCTGACGATTAATTGAGCACCCCTTTTCTCTCTTGCCCGAGTGCATTTGAGACCAAGCCATAGTTGTGACCATAGGTTCCCGACCCTGGGATTCTCACTGCTGTGTGAGAATGTTTGTTTAGCAGTAGTTAGTCTGAACTACGTAAAGCTCTGATCTTCCATCCAGTGGAAGTACGTAGGCACAAGACGCGAGGTCTTGGCGAGCCAATTTTCCCCGTAGTCCCGAACTACGTTGACTCTGACTTTCTCTCTTGAGAATACGTAGGCATAGAGTGCGATGCTCTATCGAGTCAATTCCCTTCCGTTTAGATTTAGCAGCCGTAGACAAGAATGTTTTGCATCCAGTAGACAACCCAAGCAAGCGTGGATCCCGTCGAGTACGACGGACGTGAGGGGTGCTAATACCTTCCCCTTGCGTAACCGACTCCCGAACCCAGGCTATGGTTGCGATGACCATACCTTTTCCCCGTTTTTTGCGAGGTTTACTTCGAGCGTTTCCTTTCCCGCTCTGAGGGATAAATAACGCACGGTGGCGACTCTTCTGTCAGCCGGCGCCGATTTTCGCAGTAGCGACAGCTGGCGACTCTGCTGGGGACTGCGATAGTTTCCTAGGGATTCAACGTCCCGAAAGCGAGTCAATTTTTTGGGATCCAACGTCCCCTAAGAGAGAGTCAATCCTAGCGCTTGTTTGCTTGTCTATTTGGGCTATTTATCGATATTATCTGTTGCTGTTGGGGTGTTACGGGTGTTCTATGATTGAGATAAGCCGGACCTGGGCTCGAGTATGAGTATACACCTAGATATAGTTGCGGAGAAGTAGTAGACGAACCTGTCTGCTGAGCAGGCGCAGTTCCCTACGAAAATTCGCACTCGGACGAGGTTCTCGCAGAGGTGCTTCTTTCCGGTCCTGAGGATCTGAGGGGAGTCCAGACGTGAGGATTGTCGACTCTGGGAACCGATCAATTGGAAGTTAGCTAAGTGAGGCCTCTTCATGAGATGACGATGCCACTCCTTCTGGGAATCGTATCATTCCTCATGAAAGTCTGTGACGCTGACGACCGCATAGGATGCCGTACCTTGTCAGATATAGGTCCATACCTGTGAGTAGGGGGGTTTTTTGTGCAGGAAACTTGACTTCCAACCTACCCGTTATTCTGGTCTTCTTTTCAGAGAACGTCTCCGTCAGCAGCGCAGCAGTATTCAGATTTTGTGTGGGGGCTATGGTCCCATTGTTTGCTGCATGTTGCATATCATATGCATATCAGTGTTGCATTGCATATCATCCTCCAGCTAGCCAGAGTTCTGATCCAGCCTTTGTTTCCTGAAGGTGATTACCCGGAGTTTGGATTGAGCAGCTGTTGATTGTCAGAAGACCTACCTAGGGGTTGAGTAGATTTGAGCAGAATCAAGTGTCGAAGTCAGCTGAAAATTATTGGTGGCCATGTCAGAAGGCAATTTCCAGTCTCCTAACACCTTGACAGGGTTCACTATGGCGTCCAACCCTCTGTATGATTCCATGGAAGATTCCCCGCAAGTGAACAACGTTGCTGCAGACCAAGTTGTACAGCCTTCCGTTGAGAACCGAGATCGACATGAGCAGTTTGTTGCCCAGAATGAGCGTCCTCCTCCTGTCAACAATCAAGGTGTTGCGTTCCCTGTGATGAATTACCGAAGAGATATTCCAGCAGCTGGGATGGTAGATCCAAGAGCCCTTGACGATGGTAGAAGAGTCCGAGTGTTGGAAGAGCAAATGAAAGCTTTGAAAGCCAAAGATGCTGTCAACCTGGATGCTGTAGGCATGTGTTTGGTTCCTGACCTGGTGTTGCCTTACAAGTTCAAAGTGCCGAAATTTGAGAAGTACACAGGAGATAGCTGTCCAAAGCTGCATTTGATGATGTTCTGTCGAAGAATGACTGCGTTTGCGCGAGATGATAAGTTGATGATCCATTGCTTTCAAGATAGTCTGACTGGGGCATCTTTGAGGTGGTATATGCAGTTAGAGAGGAATCAGATTCAGTCATGGATGGATTTAGCCAGAGCTTTTCTGAAGCAGTACGATTACAACCTAGACATTGCTCCTTATCGCATGCATTTGCAAGAGTTGTCTCAAGAGATCAATGAACCGATCAGGAGGTATGCTCAGAGATGGAGAGAATTTGCTGCTAGAGTGCGTCCCCCGCTGTTAGACCAAGAGCTGGCAAGCATGTTTGTAGATTCCCTACAATATCCGTACTTCAAAAGATTGCTCGGAATTCCGGCAAGTTTCTCTGACGTGGTAGCATTAGGAGAACGCCTTGAGTACTCCATAAGAATGGGGAAAATTCAGATTACTTCATATGATCAAGCTGGTGAAACTGAATACCCTTGTGACTATCAGAGTGAAGAAGAAGTGGTGATCAACTCAGTCATGCCAAAGATTGAATATCCTCGAAGCGAATCAGTGAATTTTGTTGGTTCATCATCTTATCAGAGATCAGTACCTCCCGTGGCTTGTTATACTGAACAGACAGCCGTGCCTGGGGCACCCTATCAGGAGTCTTATGTCACTTCCATTGCAAATCAGCGAACCCGTGGCCGAGGCTATCAGAATCAGCGTCAGAATCAGAACAGACCTCGCAACAACTTGGAACGAAGGAAAGCTCCTTTTCACCCAGTGCCGATGCCGTATAGCCAGTTGCTACCGTCTTTGATCCAGAAGTCTTTGGTGGAGCCGAAAGCTCTTAAGCCAGTTCCAGAACCTTACCCTCCAGGGTACAATCCCCACGTTCAGTGTGGTTATCATGGTGGCTCTCCGGGGCATTCAACCGAAGATTGTAAAGCATTTCAGGCGAAGGTACAGCAGTTGATTGATCAGGATCGCATTTCCTTTCGAGAAGGATTTCTGTTTGTTCATCCCTAACCGCTCAGCTGTCTAAGCTCGTAGATTCAGAAGGGTATTCCCCAGCAAAAGCCAGTGGTTCAGACAGGCAGGCGCCTCAGCATTGGCAGTTCTCAAGCTTTTATATCATTTGCATTTGTAGTTTCTTTTTCTGTTAGTTACTACCTGCTTTAAAGCATTGTATGTTTTGAATGGTGATAATAATAAAGTGACTATGCATTTTTCTGAATTAATCATGTCGTTGTCGCTCATTTATAGCATTGCACTGACACTTGCATTTTATTTACTCCATTTTTCGCTGTGACTAGCAAAGTTAGGAGGGAGGATGACGAAACTGAAACTCATAACCAATGATTGTATGCTTTCAGATAAGACCGTACCGATGACGTACAAGGCATTGTTTCAAATTCCCCAAACACTGGAGATATAAGGAGTTAGTCCCTTGTTAACCACTTCGAGCCAGGAAGTAGAAGTTTTTTCGGACTTATAAACCCTCACATCTTAACCCGGGGCAGGGTAGTTGTCAGTTAGCTTGACCGAGCATTCAAGTCTTACAGAGGAGTGTTGTCTTTCAAGGACCAAGCAGTTTATACCTTCAAAAGGTCAAATCTCACCAATCAGGAGTGAGACAGTTACAATCCTTTCGGAGCAATCAAGACAACCAGTGTCACACGACTTTGTTCCAAAAGAAAGAAATGAGAAAGCCCGCTAAGTAAAAAAGAAAGAAAAGCTGGAAAGCTAATACTTAGGCAAAAATCAGGGCATCCCGCTGGACTTCAAAAGAAATCGAAAAAAATCGAAAAAGAACTCAAAAAGAGTCAGTCCAGGCAAAAATTAGGGAATCAAAAGAATGGAAAAGAGGGTTAAAAAGAAAATTTTCCCCAGCAAATCACAAAGTCGTGTACGCAGACACTAAAGCGAAGAAGGAGTAACTATCACTCTAGAAGAAAAGCTTGTGAATTCCTTAACTGTGGTTCTTACCATTCAACATACTTCTCGAAGAGGCGAGTGCTTGTGCCAGGTTAACTGAACCTTAGGATCGGAGATCATCACGTAGAAGGGGTGGGTACAAATCAAAATTTGAGCCGAATATCCTTTGTTGCACGAACCGTGAACCCGACCACGATACAACCCTTAAAAGACCTAATTGAGGTAGGGTTAGTCTGAAGCGCATTATGATAAGGTCGAGTAATCTGACTCCTTCTTGACTTGCTAGTCGCATCCTTGTTGTATTTTCACTGATCACGTAAGCACTACGTTTGAACTGTGGTTCATTCGTCACTCATCATCATATGCATGTAAATGAGTGACAGCTCAAATTTTTTCAAAATCTGCATAACCATTGCATTAAGATTACCATTCGTGAACAGACGATTCTAATTGCAGGTTAGTAGTTGGCATGAAAGAGGTTCCACCAGGGATTAATCAAGCAGGACTGAGTAATCCAGCAGTCTGAACCAGAATGGTGTATGTTGTGAAGCCTTGTGAATCAGGGGCATTATCTTCCAGTAAGTTCGGAATCAGTCAGTATGAGGACAAGTCCCGAAGTTCCAGTTGAACAGGGGCAGTTTGATTGAGAAGCAGTTGATCAGAGGTGAGTCTTCTCGAGAACCTAATCAGGGGCAATTATGCAGAGCGCTGAGACTTGAAAGCAGATGCTTCCAATGGATAATCAGAGCGGGTTAAGTCGCTAGAACGCTCATTCAGGGGCAAGTCATCGCAGAGAATGTTGAAATCAACTGGGTTGTTAGGTGTTTAATTGGAGATTGAATTCTTTTGTCGTGCAGATGTCGGGGCAAGTATTCTCGAAGGCTTCTCGTAGCAAGTTGTTCGGAGCAGGTATTCCCAAGAGTTAGATTGGGGCAAGGTGCATTGTACTGGGGCAAGTTGTGCAAGCCAGTCTTTTATCCCCCAGCTGAGTGTACCAGGGGCAAGTCATTCGAACCAGCTTGTTTATCCCCAGCCAGAGCTGAGTATCGGGGAATCATGTCAATACCCTTATCGAAAACCTTTCAAATAAGAAGGTCTTGTTGTCGTTGGATCATTATCCTGCAGTTTAAACCTGTTGCGTGTCAGTAACCAGTCGTTTCCAAAGTCCAGTTCTCGCCTGGCAAATCGGTAACCAGTTCTCGTCTGGCCCACCTTTCCGTAAGCATCAGTTCCCGTCCTGGTGCAGTTTATTGTAAGCATCAGTTCCCGTCCTGGTGCAGTTTATTGTAAGCAGCAGTTCCCGTCCTGGTGCAGTTTATTGGTAACCAATTCTCGTTTGGTCACCGTTTCTCCAAGAGTTGTATCAGTTCTCGCCTGGTACATGTCATCGCATAATCAGTTCTCGTGTGTTTAATCCAAGTGTTATGCCAGTTCTCGCCTGGTGTACGTTAGCTTTCAGCCAGCTCTCGCCTGGTTGTCTATACCTCAGTCTGTTATCCAGTCAGTCCGTCTGGTTCAAAAACACAAAAATCAATTTTCCTAACCTATTTTCCTATCAGTTCTCGCCTGATAGTCTACCTTTGAATGCTAGTTCTCGTCTAGTATTTCCCATCTCTCACTGTGTACATAATCCATGTTTATTCTAAAACCAGAAAAATACAAAAAACCTAAAGAGATCTGACACAATATTTTCCCATGACTCGCATGTCGTCATGTTCCCCGATACGAAGCTCGACGGATGCCAGCGCTTCGAGTAATGTTTGAATTCCTTGTGGATGTTGTTAAATCAGAATTGTCACTCTTCAGCAGATGAAAGTTGCTTATTATCCCCGGAAGAGTCGAGATTGTCTTTTACCCCGCATCAGAGTAGGATCAGGAGTGTCTTCAGCAGATTAAGATTGATATCCTTGATAGTAGGATCATTTCCAGCAGTGTGCTACGCGTAATCAACCTCAGTTTGGGTCAATCCCCGCAGAGCGCAATCAGTTGCCAATGGTTTGAAGAAAGCATCCCCGAGCAGAGTTGTCTTTCTTTCCCCAGTGAAGTCGTCAAGCAGGGTTGCCTTTTCATTTCTCCAGCAGGGCAGTTATCCCCAGCGGATTTGATTTCTCGTTTCCAGCATTTATTTTGCTCAGATGGTTCTGTGATTTCAGGTCATCCCCAGTAGAGTTGACGTTTCCTTCGGCATTTATTTTGCCAAGTGGTTTTCAGACCTGGTGTTCTCTGGCAGCTCGAGCCTGCATTAGCATTTGCATATATAGTCATAGCATTTATACAAGCATATAGCATATCCATGCCGTCTGGGCATTGCATTTTCAAACAAAACGCATAGCATTTACATGTCGCATAGGACATTGCATCATTTCAAGCATACGCATGTCGAAACATAGACCAAGATGGTTACCTATTGGATTTCGAATTTGTTCACCTGCAGAGTTGTGTGGTTCAGTTTCTTGTCTTCCCCAGCGGAGTGATTCTTTATTTGGTTGTTACGTCAGCATTGGAAAAAACAACAACAACAACAACAACAAAGATTGACACATATCAGACTTCTGAAGCTGCCCCCTTTGTCAAAACAGGTGCCAGGCAGTTCCATTCAGAATTCCCCAGGAGAATTATCCTCAAGTTCGCAATGAACTGTGAGTTGACCAGATTTGATCCCATGAGAGAGATGGGAATCAAGGTGTTTGCTTTATGAAGCATTATTTCAATACTTGTGGCGTCACACAGGTGATTGGAAAGGAGAAGAAAATTTTATCAGAAAATTGACCAGATGTTGCCGTGATAACCAAATTTCAGTTTATTGGAAGCTATTCCTCAAGCAGTTTTGCAGTATATTCTTGCGGTTGGCAAATTTCAGGGTTCCATTTGTATTCAACCGTCATCTACCTTGAATGTTTGAAGGCTGAGCGCTCTTCACCCATTCAGGTCGAAGCCGCTTGAATAGGGGCAGCTGTTGCACCCCAAAATTTGACCAACCGGGTCTCGCATTTGGCTCGATGTTTCGACGCATAACCGCATTCGCATCTGCATATTGCATACATTGCATCGTTCATTCGTATTGATTTTATCAGGGATCACAACTCTCGTCTCGTGTTTCAGGTGTTTTTGATCAGTAGAATCGATTTTTGGGATTTTTTGGTGCCCGTTTATTTTTACCGATTATTTTTGTGTCGTTCGGTGCTTATTTTGTCCCTCTGGGAATTATGGTGATTTTTCTGGATTTTATAGCATTTTATAGAATATTATTAGCTTTTAAATCATTTTTTAGGTTTAATAGAATTTTTAAATAGATTTTTAATCATTTTAGATATTTTTAAATAGCATTTTCTCTTAATAGTTTTAAATAGAATTTAATGGCATTTTTTAGAATATTATAGATTTTACTTTGGTTTAGATTTTCTTTTAATTAGTTTAATAAGAATTTTTTCATTTTAGACAATATAGAGTAATGTAGAATTTATTAGAGAGTAAATAGATTTTACTATTTTTAAACAATATAGAATAGTTTTGTTTTTAGAATTTAATTGTTTTTTAGAATTTCTTTTATAGGAATAATAAATTTTTAGAATTTCTTTTATAAAAATAAATAGGTTTTTATTTTTCTGTTATAGATTTTAATAGAAATTTAATCAAGTTTAGATTTAATAGAAATTTAGTTTAATTTTCTGATTAGTGGGTTTGTTAGGGTATTATTAGTTTAGTTAAATAGGATTAAGTGAATTAGCTTTTTAATATTGTTTTTCAGTTTTTTGTGCAGATTTTTCAGTCATTTTCGTTTTGGGCTTAATCCAGCCAAGGCCCATTTGGTTTTTGTTGTTCAGAAAAAAATCCAGCAATCCAAAAATATTTCCAATTCGTCCAGATATCTCCAGCATGTGCCAGAAGTCTCTAGAACGTCCCAGAAGAATTCAGCTTATAAAACCAGCAGACGCCACGTGTTGAAAGATGATGGTCCCACTTCGCTTCACTTCAGCACGCCACGTATCACGACCCTCTCTCTCTCTCAGCCACGCGTGGGACACGCGTCCCACATGCACACACTCCCTCCACTTTCTCCACCACGCGTCGCACCCACAGAACCTCGCCTGAAAGCCACCGCCGGCCGGCCTGCATGGCCGGCGGCCACCACTAACCCTCACCGGCGACCATCAAACCCAGAAAACCCTCCTTTCTTCATCTTCCTCCTCAAACCACAGATCATCCCTTCCTCACTAATCTTGAACCTTCATCGTCTCCGATCAGCATCCATCATCATCAACAACATTTTTTCCAGAATTTGATTCTCCGATCCTCACATCATCAATCGTCGTCCTCAGAAGATAACTCCAACGAACCTCAGTTCAGAAATGTAATCATCATCTTCATGTGTTCATCAAAGAAAATCCAGAAATTACAGAAACTACCACCGATTCTCCAGAAAATCCAGATCCAACCTGTGATTCATCCTCCAGCATCATGTTCATCGTCTATCAAGGATTTTCAGCGATCCAGACTCTTCATCAAGACTCATCAATAACTCATCAAAGATTTCCCAGAAATCTTGAAACGGTCATCATCTTCAGAAAACTTCGCATCAAACTTCAACGTTTCTTCTGCAAATCCTTCAACCGACCTTCAGCAGGCCTCCAGATCCAGAATACGAGCCCCAATGATCATCCTCAAGAATGATGAAGAACTCGTCACCAATCGTCAGATTCACAGATCTTTATTCGGTTTGATTAAGCAAATCGTGAGAGTTAGAAGTTTGGTGTGAGTGAGCGTGGTGTTGAGAAGAAGGTTGGGATGAAGTTTCAGAAGAACAAAAGAGAGACGAGGGAGTTTGAGGCTGAGACGGTGAGAAGGGAGAGGTTGAGAGTGAACGGCGAAAGAAAAAGACGGCGGCGCTGAAGGCTGAGTGGGAATTAGGGTTCTTTCAGTAACTGAGAATGGAGAAAGGGGGAAGAAGATTGGGGCAGGCCCAATTACAATTTTTTTGACAGCCACACCTCTCTCACATTTTTTTGGCTGTTCTGGGCCTGGGCCTCATTTCTGCAGCAACGCCCCAGATTGCTTCTACACCCCCCTCAGCGTTTTTTTTTTTGGAGAGGCACTGTGGGCTGGGCCCAATTTAGATACAGTTTTGTTTTTTTGTTTTATTTTCTGCACATCCTTGTAGCAGTGCACCCCCCAGCCCTCTTTCTTGTATTTTGTTATATTTTTTATTCTTTTAAAGAATAATAGAAAAAATGAAAAAAAGAAATGAAAAGAAAACATTATGAAAAAAGAATATAAGATGAAAAGAAATAAAGAAAAAATAGAAAAAGTAGAAAAAAAAATATATTTGAAAAAGAAATAAGAAAATTGAAAAAAGAATAGAGAAAAATAGAGAAAAATATTGTGAGAAAAAATATGAAAAAATATGTTAAAGAGAAAAGGAGAAAAAAGAGAAAAAAATATTAAAGTGCCGATTTAATATTTTTAAAGTTCATTTGCTTTTAGGGATATTTTCATAGACTTTCTTTTACGACTTTTAGGATAGAATTAGAGGCCCATTTGTTAGGGGGCTATTTTCATTCGATTCTTCAAGATAGAATAGGATAGCATTTCCTAGGAGATTTATTTCAGTATTCAACTCATTGTAACCATTTTTTCAGAAGATCAATAAAACGAGATTTGAGCTGTGGTCCGATAGTAGCCGAACTACAGCTGCTCTGATTCTTCGTACCAGACGAAGATATGTAGGCATAGGATGCGATATCCTAGCGAGCACACTAACGACTAACTTTTGTTCTCTCGCGGCTGTGCGATCGAGACTTTCCCGCTGACGATTAATTGAGCACCCCTTTTCTCTCTTGCCCGAGTGCATTTGAGACCAAGCCATAGTTGTGACCATAGGTTCCCGACCCTGGGATTCTCACTGCTGTGTGAGAATGTTTGTTTAGCAGTAGTTAGTCTGAACTACGTAAAGCTCTGATCTTCCATCCAGTGGAAGTACGTAGGCACAAGACGCGAGGTCTTGGCGAGCCAATTTTCCCCGTAGTCCCGAACTACGTTGACTCTGACTTTCTCTCTTGAGAATACGTAGGCATAGAGTGCGATGCTCTATCGAGTCAATTCCCTTCCGTTTAGATTTAGCAGCCGTAGACAAGAATGTTTTGCATCCAGTAGACAACCCAAGCAAGCGTGGATCCCGTCGAGTACGACGGACGTGAGGGGTGCTAATACCTTCCCCTTGCGTAACCGACTCCCGAACCCAGGCTATGGTTGCAATGACCATACCTTTTCCCCGTTTTTTGCGAGGTTTACTTCGAGCGTTTCCTTTCCCGCTCTGAGGGATAAATAACGCACGGTGGCGACTCTTCTGTCAGCCGGCGCCGATTTTCGCAGTAGCGACAGTAACCAAACCCCTTACCCCGATCTCTGTCTCGTGTTCTTATTTTAGAACTCTTTGGTTTTGTTCGCTCTTTTTCCTTTCCTTTATTTGGATAAAATAAAAGTGCGGTGGCGACTCTTGTTTTTTTTTTGAGTTAAGCTAATCAATAGCTTACGCTCACGATTTTTACCGCTACAGGTGGGGTGTGTATAGTGATTCATCACTTAAGCCCAATGCTGAAGTTAAGTGATATGCAGCGTTTGGTGTGGTTTCCTTCACAAACTCAAGTTAAAACGTGGTCGTTGGATCTGGCTCCAATCAACGGGTCATACGCGAATCTGAGGGCCATGACATCCTACCTCTAGCCATGGAAATGGAGGGAAGCACCATAGTTACACAGAGTTCAAACATGGATCCTTCTCAATTCGAACTCCACCATATCTCCATCGAAACACATGATTTAAAGCACTAATATACTCCAAATTCCACACTGATCACAACCATGGTCTTAGATTCAATTGAAATTCACTCTAACCCTAAACACGATCGTGGATCCAAATTCTGGCCAAGAATCAATTGTCTCTAATCTTGAAATTTCTTGGTCTAAAACGTTCATCACATTACACTGATCATTTTCCCGTATAGAACTCATATTATTGCTCACTATACACCAAGTTCTTGATCCAAACTGAAATGGTGTCATCATCTTGAACCTAACCAAATGCCCTCAAATTCTCCAGAATCCATCTCCTAACTATTTCTAACCATTCTAACCTAACAATCTAACTTAACAATGCTTAAATTAAGGTGTATGGTGAAAGTTGCAAACCTGGGATTTCTTGAATAACAATAGTATCAAATTTCCACTTCAACGCTTCAATCCTTCCAAAATCGTTCCTTGTATCAAGATATGGCTTCTGTTTGCAAAAGAATTGATGGAAGATGCTTACAACTCCAAACTCGATAGTGACTTGCAACAGATGGAACTCAAAAGCTCATGCACGATTCAACCATGTTCTTGCTCTCAATTTGCTATGGAATCACTCAGTAACTCATAAGGAAGAGATTGCAATTGAAAGAATCGATTGAAATGGTGTAGAAATGAAGAATGGATTTCAATTTGCAATGAACAAATTTAGAATCCCAACTCTCTCTCCTTGCTCAACTCTCACCAACCTCTTCCATGGACCTCTTCTAAATCATATATAGAATGATTCAGAACCCTCTAGCACCTTCTGGAACCATCCAAGGAGATTTTGAAGATCTCATGTCATGGTTTCTCATTTCAAGCCATACTCACACCAGTCCATGTTTCCCTTGTTTCAACATTTGGTTCTGAATTGAAAATCTCCTTAGATGAGATGTATGAGATGTTAGAATGCTTGGATAGCTTGTACATTGATCTCTCTTATGTTTTGCAAGTGTAACTTAGATTACAAGTAACTTATGATAAGTCCCTCAATTTGACCTCAAATCAAAATTGTAATAATGCCATTGTTTCTGAAATGATTTTTCCATTCAATTTGGTAGGTCACTTGCATTGTTTTGGTCTTGTATTGAAAATTCCCAAAAATAGGTCACTTTAATACATTAAATCCTCCTTTATTTTGACCATTTTGACAAGTATGAGCTACAAGCATTTCCAACATCTCATGACCTCCTTAGTAGCCTTAAAGCATCATTTTGAACAAGTTTGATGTTGAAGATATTTCCATTTGAAGCTTGGAAATAGGAGTTATGGCCTTATGCTTGAAATGACCTGTAATCTCCAAATGACCAAAATGCCCTTGACTTGTCAAAGCTATAACTTGAGTTCTACAAATCCTATCAAGGACTTCTAGTACTCTCTAGAAAGCTAAGAGGATAAGTAACAATATTCATGTTGACCAAAAGTTCATAGGAATCATCCTTCTTGGGCAAAGGTTTGATGCAAGTGGGGTAACTTTCAAGGCCCCAGATTCACATACCTCAGATGACCTGTAACTTGTCAAAGTCATAACTTGAGCTCTACAAATCCTATCAAGGACTTCTAGTACTCAAATTAAAGCTAAGAACATGCTCTACAACATTCATGTTGGGGGTAAGATGATATGACAATCACATCTTGGGATAAACTACCTTGAAGATAGGGGTCAAACTAGGGGATTTTACACTGTCAAGCCTTAGAAACCCTAGCTAGAAACTTCTCAAACTCTTCAATCATGATGAGTTGACCTTGGAATCATCCTTATAGAATCTCAATGCATCAATACATGATCACATGGCTCTTGAATTAGGTTTCAACCTTGCCCAAATCATCAGTTGACCTAGGGTTGACCCAGTCAAACCCTAATCACACCACTCATGGCTGAGTCCTCTTAAACTTGCACAATGACCTATCTAGGCTTCATGATGGCTTTCAAGACATCTCATAATCTCCCTCAAGGCTTCAAGTCCACATTCTTGACTTCAGAATCATCTGAGGAGCTCCCACAATTCTCAAGTTAGGAGGCACACAACCTTGGTTTCAACCACTCACTCTGAGAATCCTTTAACTTCTCTGACAAGGATATCAACCCTTGAACACTTGAATAAGCTCCTTAGCTAGCTCCATAGTCTTGTGTAGCTCTTGATTGGCACTCATACCTCATGATCTCCTGCATACATGTCAATGAAATGCAAATGATGATGCTAATGTGAATGAAATGAAACATAAGCTAGGTAAAGAAATGTTGGTCAAATTTTGGGTTGCAAAACTTACAAGCATCATAAATCAAGAGACAAGATAAATCAAAATATGGTATGTGTAGTGAAAAAAATAGCAAGTTTGGGCAAGAGCAAAGTGGCAGACAAAAATGGCCCAATTCAGCATCAACCAAATGATCAAACATGTCACATATGACCTATAAATGATGTTTACAAACACCAATCACCTATGCCTAACAAGAATCAACAATTGCATATGGAAATGACACTTAAACTAAGCTAACAAGCCAAAAAAAAGGGACAATCATGAATACTCAAGTTTAGGAGCAAGAAATGGTTCAAACATGGCCTATAAGACATGAAGGTAGGAAAACACTTAGGGGGGGGGGGGGGTTGAATAAGGGGTTTTCAAAAACAACTATGACAATAGTAAATAACAAGTTATTTTTATCCTGGTTCGTTTGAACTCAAACTACTCCAATCCACCCGGCCAAGGTGATTTCGCCTCTCTCAAACGAGGACTTAATCCACTAAATCAAAACCGATTATAGTGATTTCCACTAAGACAACTGTCTTAGTCTTCTCAAGAATTCTGACCACAACTTGGTCTCTCACAGAACTTTTTACAACTGTAAAAAATACAATGTGTTTAAAGTTGCTTCTAAAAAGCTATTATCACAACAGTGATATTTACACAAATGAAGAACAAATAAAACTTAAGAGTTTTATGTAGAAAGCTATTGGTGAACTTTTAGTTTATTTTTGAATGAGTTTCTACGTTTGTTTCTTGGAATTCTCTTGAATGTGCTTAGAGTTTGTTTCTCTTTGAAATCTTGTAGCAAAATTTGTTCTCAGGGTTGTTTCCAAAGTTGTACTTGAAGTGTTGAGAGAAACTTCTTTATATAGTCCACTTTCTCAAATACTGTGTAGAAGAATATACTATAGGATGTAGACATTTACGCCTTGATTTGACATTCCCTTTTTGCCATACTTACTGTGTCATATACGAGTGAGAAATAGTACCGTTGGTAAACTTTGGTTTTAGCAACGTCTCTTTCTTGGACAATACTCTTCCAAATAAACATATATTAATATTACTCTTTCATCTGATCCTCTGATGATGTACTTTGTTCTTCTGTATCAGAGTTACTCTATCCAGAGTTTTTCAGCAAAGTGCTTTAGCGTGAATGATCAGAGTTGACTTGATTCTCAGAGCCTCTGTAGGTGCTGCGTTGAATTCTCAGAGTCTTCTGAATGACTGAATCTTTTATACTCTGACTCAGAGTCTTCTGGAGGCATTTCTTCAGAGTCTTCAGCAAGCAGCGCTTCAGAGTCTTCAGCAAGCAGCGCTTCAGAATCTTCAGCAAGCAGCGCTTCAGATTCTCGCGCTAAACTAATCATTTAGAGGATTTTTTGCTTCCAGAGGATTATAAATATTGATATATGAAACAAAAACACTTGAACAAAATTAGAGTATATATTTCCTTAATACAAAATTTCATTAATGTTATCATCAAAACATTGAGATATATTAAGAACCAATATGTGTTCTAACAATCTCCCCCTTTTTGATGATGACAAAAACTATATGAAATTTTGTTTAGAGCATTAAAAAAATATCTCTCCCCCTGAAATGAATACTGTAGAAAAAATAAATACTTCCCTTTCAGCACAAGTATTCTTTCCAGATTCAGAGTTTAGCTTTATAGATTTTCTAAGACCTTGTTCAAAGTTTCCATTTTCTCAGACTTTGTTCAGAGTTAATTCTAAAGATATTATCAGTTGAGAAGTCTTTAGCTCTGAAACACTTAAAAACACTTAATTCAACATTAGTTATATTTTACCATGTATGAATTACCATTTTGTATCTATTTATATGAATATCAAAATTTCCATTTTCTTCCCCTTTTTGTCATATCAAAAAGTGATTTTATTAAAAAGAAATTTACGACAAAAATTATCAGAGCGAGAGAAAAATAATATCAGAGCAAAGAAAATATTAGAGCATACAAAAAATGATATCAGAGAAATAGATAACAGATAAGTAGAAGAAAAAATAGACAGATGCATTCATTAAACAAGTTCAGAAGAAAATACAAACAAGACAAACATAGATGTCAAGACAAAATACAAACTAAGAAGGACGAGAGGCTAAATCTTCAGAAGCTCAGCTACCTCAGAAGTCTGTGCCTCTTGTTTAGCCATCCAAGTCTTAATCTCAGACGTTGATTCATCTTGCTTGGCCATCCAAGTCTTGATCTCCTCTATAGTCTTCTCTTGTTTAACCCTCCAGGTTTTGATCTCAAATGTAGAAGCCTCTTGCTGAGCAAGCTTTTCCTTAACTTCTTCAGAAACCTTTACTTCCTCAGAAGCTTTGTCCAAAGCTACTGGTTCTGGAATTTCTTCATAAACAGAAGCATCCTCTAAGATCCCTGAATCAGATGCATTCTGTACTATCATACCAGAAGGCTGATCAGAGAGAGGAGCATCTTCAAAAATCAGAGCATATGGAGAAATTTCTTTATTAGATTTCTCAGAAGGTGTGTCTTCCAAACACAGAATAGGAGTTCTGCTGAAACTTAGCATATCAATTTTCAGAGCTTCAGAAAACCTTTCTTGTGCATCTTCAAAGCACGCTTCCTTCAGATTCAAAGTTACTGAATCAAATATTTTTCTGAAAGAATCCCAAATCTCTTTAGAAGCTTTAGGATTCATGATGTGAAGGCACTTCTCCTTAACGTTAGCAAACCATAGCCTTGTCTCTGTTTCAAAACTAGATAACATAGTCCCAACATCTGGTCTATATTTTGGTTTTGGTTTAAGAAAGGCTTCTATAAAAGATTTCCTAAGGGTGTAAGTAAATGAAGGTTCAGCAGATGAAGGTTTATTTTGAGGGTGAGATGAGGTGGTTTCAGATGGTATAGGTTCAGATGAGGTGGTCTTAGATGAAAAGAAAACATTTGGTTGGATGGTTGAAGGATTATCAGCAGAAAGGTTTGGGGAGTTATGAAGTGGTGAGGAGGCTTCTGATGAGTCAGAGTCAGATGAGTCTGAGGAATCAGATGAGCTAAGTGATCCAGATGATATAGGGTGTATGTTCATCATAGGTTGAATGTCAAGTATCTTTGGTTCTGGTTCAGAGGGGTTTCGTTCATCTGGTTGTGGAATAGAGGATAGGGTTTTAGCAGAGGTTGTTTGCTGATGGATGTTGAAGGAAGGTGAGGATGGTACAAATGTAGTGTGTTCGGGTGATTGTGGTTGTTGTGGTTCTGGTGGTTGTTGTTGTTCAGATGATTGTGGTTGTTGTGGTTCTGGTGGGTAGTGGTTGAGATTTTTGTGGTTCAGATGAAATGGGTTCAGGTTTAAAAGAAATGTATTTAGAGGTGTGAGGAGGAGAAGGAGTGGGAATTGGGTCAAAAGGAGGAGGAGGTTCAGATGTTGAAATTATATTTTCCGGAATTGGAGATAGGCCAGAGGGTTTACCCGACTTCTTCAGACGTTTGAAAGACTTCTTAGCAGAATCTCCATTTGAAGCTTTCCTCTTTGACTTCTTGGGGATCTGAGAAGGACCATCCTCAGATACTATTCTCTTCTTGCGTATGGGCTTCTCTATCACCTCTGGTGCAGGTTCTTTTGCTCTTTTTAGCAAGTCTGGTGGCATGGGGGTTCCATCTGCCATGCATGCAGCAATGAAGTTCAGAAGAACTTCCCTTGGTTCTTCAGCAGTGAAGAGAGGAAAATCTGCCACAGGAATTCTTCTTCTGTGTACAGCAGCAAAGTCCATCTTGAATGGCTCTGATTGAAGTTCCTTTACAAGTCTCATCCTCTGCAGACTTTTCCCATCTAGAGGCTTTCCCAGAATTGGAACCAATTCTTATGTCTGACCTGCCTTTGTCAGATGTGCAACTAAACCATTTTCTATCAGAATATCAGAAATCAATCAGCCCATTCGGATCCAGTTTCTGATCTCCTGATGCTTTGTTCTGATTTCCTCTCTGGACATTTTACATGGCTCCACAGATGAGCAAATAACAAGTGTGGCAGATCCACCTTGATGTTATTTCCCAAGCAGTACAGAAAGTACAGTTGTTATGCGTTGATGTAATCTGGAGAGTTGGTTGATTTCCTATGGTGAATACATCCCAGAAAGATCTTCGCCCAGATCTTGTAGTGCACTTTCAGATCTTTGATTTTGCTTGAGGCCAGCCCAGTTGTAAAAACTTCTCTATAGACATCATCCATGTCTATACGTCCAGCAGAGAGATTGTGAACACCATCTAATTCTTCATATCCAATTAATTTACGAATCAAGTCTTCAGTTATGATTATCTCTTTACCCAGCACAAACGAAATAATGAATTTTGGGTATACCATTGCATGAACCCAGAATTCTTTCACCAAAAGAGGGAAGACTGGACCAAACAGTCTATCAAAGTACTTAGTCCATCCTTGTGCAGAAACAATTGGTCACAAATCAAACCCATTCTTTGCAATGCAGTCAAAATCAACCATGAATTCGCAAAGAACTTCCAAATCTTCAACAGGAGTGAGAAGGGTTCTTTCAGGTTCTTTGTAAGTGACGTTACCCGTTTCAAATGTAGATCCAACCATTGTAGATGCAAGCTTTTGAGTTGATGATGATGAGGTTTCCATTGAAGAGCTTTTGAGATTTACTGAGCTTCGTTTAGATTTGGGTTTGTAGAGATGAAGACAATAAAGAAGACAGAAATGCATAAAGGTTGTGAACGAGAGTGAAAAGTGTGAGAATATGGGATATACAGGGACAGAATTTATGGCACAAATTCACACTCAGCAATTAATCACATTAAAAAATAAAACAAAATGATTTTTAGTATTTAATGAGATTTGACAAAAATGGGGGAAAACGAGAATTGTAATGATTCAAACAGTACCTCAAACGATGTCTCATTGTTTACACTCCATCTTTTCAGATTCTGTGTGACACGTGTTTGATGTTTGGGTGTCTCTGAAACTTCTTAAGGAAATGAAATGTTAGCAGCATTTAGATCCTCTGAAGGTTGTTAGTTCAGAGTTTCAAAAAAATAAGGTAACAAATGAAATACAAATGAAAACACTCCAGAGTATAGACATTAATCAATTTTCATCTGAGTAAATTTGCTTCTGAATAATAATGTTATTCTGGATAAAAATCCATACTAATATTCTTTAGAATAAATTTAAACCTATCTTCCGCAAGGGGTTTTGTAAAAATGTCAGCCCATTGATGGTCTGTATCAACAAAATTTAAGCTTGAAATTTCCTTCTGAATATAGTCTCTGATGAAATGATGCTTAATTTCTACATGCTTTGCCTTAGAATGTAAAATGGGATTCTTAGAGAGGCAAATAGCATAAGTGTTATTACAGAAGATAGAAATGTTACTATCATATATCTGATAGTCTTCTAGATGACTTTTCATCCAGAGCATCTGAGTACTACAACCAGCAGCAACAATATATTCTGCCTCTATAGTTGTGAGTGCTACTGTGGGTTGCTTCTTGCTGTACCATGAGATCATATTGCCTCCCAGAAACTGACAGCTTCCAGAGGTACTTTTACGTTCAACTCTGTCTCCAACATAGTTAGCATCACAGAAGCCAACTAATTTAAAATCATCAGATTTTCTGTAACAGAAACCCACGTTAGTAGTACCTTTCAGATACCTCAGAATCCTTTTAAAAGCTGTTAAGTGAGATTCTCTAGGATCTGATTGGAATCTAGCACACAGACAAACACTAAAAAGAATATCAGGTCTAGAAGCAGTCATGTACAGAAGAGAACGAATCATACCTTTGTATAGCTTCTGATCTACCTTTTTACTTACCTCTTCTTTTCCCAGAGTGCTTGTTGGATGCATTGGAGTCTTTGCTAGCTTACTTTCTGTCATGTTGAATTTCTTCAGAAGCTCCTTTACATAATTTGTCTGATGTATATAGGTGCCTTCTAGAGTCTGATTTACTTGTATTCCCAGAAAGAATCTGAGTTCTCCCATCATGCTCATTTCAAACTCTGCCTGCATAGATTGAGAAAACTCCTTTCCAAGCATAATATTTGTCGTTCCAAAAATAATATCATCAACATAAATTTGACAGATTAAAATGTCTTTCTTAATTGATTTATGAAAGAGAGTTGTATCAACCTTTCCTCTGATAAAATTATTTTCCAGAAGAAAATTACTCAACCTCTCATACCAAGCTCTGGGAGCTTGTTTTAAGCCATAGAGTGATTTCTTTAGTTTAAAAACATGTTCTGGAAAATTTTCATTTTCAAATCCAAGAGGTTGATGAACATAAACGTCTTCTTCAATTAAACAATTTAAGAAAGCAATTTTAACATCCATTTGAAACAAAGTGATGTTATTCTGTACAGCAAAGGAAATAAGCAAGCGAATAGATTTTAACCTTGCCACAGGAGCATATGTCTCTGTGTAATCAATACCTTATTGTTGACTATAACCTTGAGCAACTAGTCTTGCCTTGTTTCTGATGACTTCTCCTTGCTCATTCAGCTTGTTTCTATAAACCCATTTTGTTCCCATGATATTAAATCCTTTTGGCCTTGGAACCAGATCCCAAACATCACTCCTTGTGAATTGATTTAGCTCTTCTTGCATAACAAGTATCCAATCATTGTCTTGCAGAGCTTCATCCATAGAGGTAGGTTCAATAAGTGATACTAAACCAAACAATTATGTTCCAGATGTTTTAAGATAGGATCTTGTTCTGATGGGATCATCCTTCTTTCCAATAATCATTTATTCTGGGTGAGAAGCTTTGATTCTGGAGGATCCTTTCAGGGGGGTTTCTTCAGAAATGGTCAAATTGTCCAACTGAGCAGCTAAGGGAGTAGCATCTGAAGTAGCTTCTGTTTCTTTTTCTTTAACTCTATCTACCTCTGATTCTTTAGAGTTTGTGATAAGGATTTCTCTATCTGCAGAAATTTCAAACTGCTTTGGCTTTTAATTGCCAAGCTTATCATCAAATCTGACATGAATTGATTCTTCCACAATCTGTGTCTCGGTATTGTATACTCTGTAGCCTTTTGAGCATTCAGAATATCCAATCATAAAACACTTCTGAGCTTTAGAGTCAAACTTGTTCAGATTATCTTTAGTAGTCAAAATAAAACAAACACATCCAAAAGGATGGAAATAAGAAATGTTAGGCTTTCTATTCCTCCACAATTCATAAGGAGTCTTCTCCAGAAGAGGTCTTACAGACACTCTGTTCTGAATATAACATGTTGTATTAATTGCCTCTGCCCAAAAATGTTTTGCCATGTTAGTCTCATTGATCATGGTTCTGGCCATTTCTTGTAATGTTCTATTCTTTCGTTCTACAACTCCATTTTGTTGAGGAGTTCTAGGACAAGAGAAATCATGTGCAATGCCATTTTATTTAAAATATTTTTCAAAATATTTATTTTCAAATTCACCACCGTGATCACTTCTGACTTTGATAATATTAAAATTCTTTTCAGTTTGGACTTGATTGCAGAAGTCAAAGAATACAGAATGAGACTCATCCTTGTGTTTCAGGAATTTTACCCATGTCCATCTGCTGTAGTCATAAACAATGACTAATCCATACTTCTTGCCTCTGACGGATGCAGTTTTCACTGGTCCAAACAGATTAATGTGAAGTAGCTCTAATGGTCTAGAGGTAGAAACAACATTTTTTGATTTGAAAGAAGATTTTGAAAATTTTCCTTTCTAACACGCTTCACAAAAAGCATCTGAGTTGAACTTCAAATTAGGAAGTCCTCTGACCAGATTGAGTTTGTTAATCTGAGATATACGTCTCATGCTAACATGACCTAATCTTCTATGTCAGACCCATTGCTCTTCATTAACAGACATAAGGCATTTAACATTTTGAGTTTTTAGTTCTGAAAGATTTATTTTATAAATGTTGTTCTTCCTTTTCCCATTAAAGAGGATTGAGCCATCCTTCTGACTAACCGCTTTACAAAAATTTTGATTAAAGATTATATCATAACCATTGTCACTTAATTGACTTATGGACAATAGATTATGTGTTAATCCTTCAACAAGCAGAACATTAGAGATAGAAGGGAGGTTACCATTACCAATTGTTCCAGAGCCAATGATTTTGCCCTTTTGGTTTCCTCCAAACTTCACGTCTCCTCCAGATCTAAGTTCCAGGCTTTGGAACATAGACCTTCTTCCCGTCATATGTCGTGAGCAGCCAGAGTCCAGGTACCATGACTGGTGTTTCAACTTTGCTGCTAAGGACATCTGCAACAAATATTATCTTATCCTTAGGTACCCATATCTTTTTGGGTCCTTTGGGGTTAGTTGGTCTGAAGTTCTGCCTGGACTTTTTTCCTTTAAAGACTTTTGTGTTCTTATGAGGTTTTGTTTTAACAAAACTCTCTGTGATCTGATTCGCACGTGTATGCTTTATGTCATTCAGATGACCATATCTAAAATGAGTGTACAGAGGAGTGTAATTGATGATCAGCTTATCAATAGGTTTTGGATTTAAATCCTTCCCAGAGGGTGATTCATATCCAATTCCTTTTCTGTTATTCCTGCTAACACCATAGATCATGGAAGCCATTTTGCTTCTATCTAGGCCTTTAGACAATAACTTCTGAAAACTATAGTCATACTCTTCTAAAATATTTTTAGAGCAAGACTTAGTATCTGAATCAACCTTTTGTTGAGCTTTTTCTAAATCAGTTTTTATTTGAAAATTATTTTCTTTTAGCTCAGCAATTTCAGATTTCATCTGATCAGTCTCAGATGCAAGATAGCTCTGAAGCTCCTTATATTTGAGTCTGATCTTACTATAGTTTTCAAGCATGTCAGTTAAGCTTTCAATTAGCTCACCTCTGGTAAGTTCAGAAAATACCTCTTCTGAATCTGATTCAGATTCAGATCCAGATCCAAATCCAGATGAATGCTCATGCTCCTCCATATTAGCCATTAGTGACATGTTTGCACATTCATCTTCTGACTCTCATGAGGATTCAGAAGCATTTGAGTCATCCCACGTGGCCATCAGAACTTTCTTCTTTGTCTCAAACTTCCTTCTGGGTTTCTCCTTTTGAAGTTTGGGACATTCATTTTTGTAATGACCTGGCTCCTTGCACTCATAGCAAACAACTTCCTTCTTGCCATATCTTTTGTGTCCAGAGGATTCGCCACGTTGCTCTAGTCTTTTGAAGTTTCCGAACTTCTTTTGTTTATGCTTCCAGAGTTGATTTATCCTTTT
Organism: Lathyrus sativus; assembly: GCA_963859935.3. Lineage (NCBI taxonomy): Eukaryota > Viridiplantae > Streptophyta > Magnoliopsida > Fabales > Fabaceae > Lathyrus > Lathyrus sativus. Next base: position 278,907,443 of record OZ012740.1, on the reverse strand, counting down.
GGAGAGCAGAGACAACTCATCTTCATCTGAGGAAGATTCTCCATAACTTTCCTCAAGTACCTGAAACGCTTTATTGTCAGATTTTTTATTTGATTTTAAAGCAATAGACTTACCTTTCTTCAGAGGCTCATCTTCTTCTAGCTCTATCTCATGACTCCTTAAGGAACTGATGAGTTCCTCCAGAGTGATTTTGTTGAGATCCTTTGATAGCTTCAGTGCTGTGACCATTGGTCTCCACTTCTTAGGTAGACTTCTGATGATCTTTTTCACGTGATCAGAAGTAGAGTATCCTTTGTCAAGGACCTTTAAGCCAGTTGTCAGGATCTGAAATCTTGAGAACATAGTTTCCACAGATTCTTCATCTTCCATCTTGAATGCTTCATATTTCTGGATAAGAGCAAGAGCCTTAGTTTCCTTCACTTGAGAGTTTCCTTCATGTGTCATCTTTAATGACTCAAACAAGTCAAATGTTGTTTCTCTATTTGTGATTTTTTCATACTTAGTATGAGATATAGCGTTTAACAGAATGGTTCTGGATTTGTGATAATTTCTGAAATCTCTCTTTTGTTGTTCAGTCATTGACTTTCTGTCAATCTTTTTGCCCTCACCATCAGTGGGGTGAATGTATCCATCAATGACTAAATCCCATAGATCAGCATCATAGCCTAGAAAGAAACTTTCTATTCTATCCTTCCAATAATCAAATTTTTCTCCATCAAACATGAGAGGTTTGGTGCTAATTCTATCTTTATCATCATATTTGTTATTTGAAGTTGAAGTTTCAGCCATAATATTAGCAAGGATAATAGATCAAGATTTTTCCCAACTGGATCTTTCTCTGTCACTGTTAAGAGATAGCACTTTCAGAGTCGGAGCTCTGATACCAACTGAAGGTAGGAAAACACTTAGAAGGGGGGGGGGGTTGAATAAGGATTTTAAAAAACAACTATGACAATAGTAAATAACAAGTTATTTTTAGAAAGCTGTTGATGAACTTTTAGTTTATCTTTGAATGAGTTTCTACGTTTGTTTCTTGGAATTCTCTTGAATGTGCTTAGAGTTTGTTTCTCTTTGAAATCTTGTAGCAAAAGTTGTTCTCAAGGTTGTTTCCAAAGTTGTACTTGAAGTGTTGAGAGAAACTTCTTTATATAGTCAACTTTCTCAAATACTTGTCGCTACTGTGAAAATAAGGTGCCGACAAAACAGAAGAGTCACCACCTTTCGTTATTTATCCCACAGAAAGGGAAAGGAAACGATTGGAAAAACCTAACGAAAAAGGTATAAGACAAGGTCATCGCAACCAATGTCTGGATTCGGGAGTCGGTTACGCAAGGGGAAGGTATTAGCACCCCTCACGTCCATCGTACTCGATGGGATCCACGCTTGTTGTGTTTATCTGACGGGTTGGTTTTATCTATCTACGCTAAAAGTCTGGTCTAAAAAGAAAAGAAAATGACTCGGCAAAGAGTCGCACTTTATGCCAACGTATTCCTGTCTGAAACGAGAAATCAGAGTCAACGTAGTTCGCCTAACTATGGATTACGGGGGGAAGGTTGCTCGCCAAGATATCGCATCTCGTGCCTACGTACTTTCACACGGCGTAAAAGATCAGAGCAAACGTAGTTCGGGACAACAAGAGACACAGGTTTGTCTTTTTTATCCGAGTAGGGTTAACAGACGGTTCCAGCAGTTGGTGTACACAGCTCTCTTAACAGAGACTTAGGCATTTACCGTTTGCAGTAGAACCGAGGGTTAACGGAACTCTCCTTCTGAAAAGGATTTCCAGGGATTAAAGGTCCAAGAGGACAAAAAGAAGTTTGATCTTTGTTTTCTGTTTTTTAGAAGAAGTATCTTTTATGGATGTTTGCAACTGATATCGCACTAGAGACTATGACCTGAGAGTGAATGCGTCGCATGTCACCCAAAGGGTACCATACTAAATATCCAAGGTGTTGAAAAGAAACTCTCCAACAACCCTTTCTCAAGTAGCTTAAGGCTCGTAGCGTACGACATCAATTAACCCTTATTAATGTATCTTGATTTATTTGAAGATGAGAAGAGAGAAGATGCACTAAAGGGGAACTGATCCAATCCTAAAGTTGTCATGCACAGTTGATCCTATGATTGAGGTTAGGAGGGAACTACCTAATGTTATCATGCATGGTTAGAACCCTAATGTCTGTCATAACTTCTCTTGAACAAGAGAAGTCAGAGTTCCTAGGGGAACATGGCAAAGGAAAACAACAACAAAAGAAATAAACTGTAAAGAAATAAAACTGTAAATAAAATGCATGCATGCAATGCAACAAACAAGTAGAAGGAGCCAAGCTCAACTTCTAGAGCAAGCAAGCCCAAAGGCAACACACAAAGCACAGGCAAGGGAGACAGACTCAACCTTAAGCCAGCAAGCAAAGCCAAGCAATAACAGTCAAGCAGAGGGAGACAGGCTCAACCTCTAATGCAGATAAGCAAAGGGAGGAAAGCTCACCCTTTAGGATGCTCTAAGACCTATAAACATCTACATGAAAGCCTAGTCTAATGTAACATACCACCCAGTCACACAAGAAACAGTCAAGCAATCAAAAAATACAGCAGACAAAACAGCAGACAAACAGCTCAACAGCAAAGCAGATAAACAACAAAACAATCAAACAGTCTGCAATCAACTTCAAGTCCAAGCCATCTTCAAGAGAAGGAAGGGAAAGCTCCAACTTCAAGCTCCAACAAGAGAGAAGAGAGTTAACATCAAGATTATTGATTGAGGATGGGAAGCATGATGGAAACCAAGGGAATCCATCCTGGCACTCAACCATACATCTGAGATAGGCATCCTCAAAGGTTCTACCTCTTGTGAATTGCCACACATCCTTCCAAAGGAAAGATGAGGCTTCCACATAGGGACCTTGAATCATAGGATGGGAATGGAAAGCAATCAAGGCAATCCATGCTTATTTGAAGAAAGAGAAATCAAACTAAGCTCTTCCTAGACCCTAATTGATCAAGCTACAAGAAAGCTACTAAAAGGGGTCTAAACACCAAAACCAAACACCACAATCAAACAAACAGAAGCTTCTATATGTATAAAGCACCATCAAAGAAGATTAGCAAACCTATTATGACTAAAGTCCACCATTGAGGTTCAACTAGTGCAAGTGTTATGTTAAAAGTATCTTAGAACTAGCCTAAGTAGTAAATCTATTTAAAATACCAAATCATCTCATAAAATCCTATAAAATTTTCTAAGGGAACCTACATGTGTTAGGAACCTAGGGTAAAAGGATCATGGCCTAAATCAATGGGGAAAGCCACTAAAGAAATCCTAAAGTTAAAGTTGCCAAAGGGAAACCCTAAAATAAAAGGTCATGGGAACCTAATCCAAAACAGAACCTATTGTTATCTAAAAATCATGAAATAAATCCTAAAGGATCATGCATCTCTATACTAGCAACCAGCAAAAAATCTCATTCAAATTCAAAACCAATTGGCCATACAAAAATCAGCAAGAAAATGAAGAAATAAGCCAAAATTAAAGAATTAAACAAAATGCAAAAAATCACATTAAATTGAAAATTGAATGAAAATAAAATGTAACAGCACCAAAAAATCAGAAATTAAATCTAGATTATCCACATATTTTTATTTTATTTTTATGACCAAAATTGGAATTATTATGAATTAAACATGAAACAAGCAATTAAAATAAAAAGAAAAATGAATTAAAGAATAAAAATGCTGGAATTAAATCAGGAGCGTTGGATCAAGTGACTTTGTCAAAGCATCTGAAGGACCACAGGCTGCCAGCGCATTAATGATGCGCAGTGTTTTGGCTGGTCAACATTCAATTCTGAGGACAAATCACAAGCGTACGATGGAGAGACTTAGTCTTCGTTTTCATCAGATCCAAGGGTCCTTGTGCATCGTCTCCATTTGAACTGGACGTGGAGGGAAGAACCTCAGGTGAACCAGACGGTGGCTGAGCCACTGTCTTCTCCAGCAAGACAAAAGTTACAGGTCAAGCAAACTACGCAAATCTTATATGGATCTCTCTGTTTTTTCACGCTGATTCCAAATATCACATTCATTCATCCTAATTCTCACTAGAATTTAAAACACGATTGCAACCAGAAAATGCATCAAGTTCTTGATTATCACCAATCCATAAATCCAAAGCCATAGATCTATTCCTCATGCTTCATAGATTATCATAAGCTCTCTAGATCAAGCTAACTCTCAAAGATCAAGCAGTTATAAGTCTCAACAGAAAATTGCTCACACCTAGAATTGTCTCTAAACTCCACAATTTTGATCCAGAATCCATCTATAACCTCTCCTAAACCTTAACCTCATTCTAAAAAATGCTAGATCATCATGAATCTACATCAATTTTTAAAGTTGCATACCTGAGTTGCAGCTTCAAATTGGAGCAGTTAGGGCACGATCCTTGTCTTCAAACTATGCAGATACACTCTATGATTGATGCTGAAGATGATTCAATCCTTAATTTGCCTTGAATTACTCTGGAATTGAAATTCGATTTCTCACTTGAAGCTTGAAAATTCACTCAGCAACCTCTGGCTCTAGCACGAAAACACCACCAACCTTGATCCTAACTGATTTCTGAACTTATATAGAATGAGTTTGGGTGATTTGGAGGCCCATTGGAGGCTCAATCAGTGAGATCCAATTTTCATTTCTTTTTCAAAATTTCACCCATGGCTATGCACGATTCTAAGCTCAAAACATCTCCAAGAAGCTTCAATTCCTTTCCTTATGGACTATGGAGAGAGTATGGATCAAATTGAGTCCTTAATTCCATCATAAGGCCAACCTTTAATGTGTTACTTATTTAAGAAGTAACAAGTTGAAATGTCATGAATTATGCTTCAAAATGACTTTCCAATATTGCCAATATGCTCAAAGTGATGTTTCTGATTAAAATGAGCACACATTTGGTCTTGTTTGAACACACATGAATTAATTTGGATTTTTTTTCACTTAAATGCCTTTAAAAATGCCCTTTACCAAATTCCTTCAAACCAAGTCTCACCCTAAGCCAAATCACCACATCCTTGATACATGGTTGACCTAAAAAATGCCATTTTGAACAAGTTTCATGTTGGACAAAACCTCATTTGAAGCTTGCAAGATAGTGAAAATGACCTATAATGCCAAATGACCTATAATCTTACTTTCCCAAAATACCCCTGACTTGTAAACCTCATAACTTGAGTTCTACAAATCAGATGGAAGACTTCTAGTTCAATTTGGAAAGCTATGATCAAGACCTAAAACTTTGATGTTGGCCAAAAGTTAAGGAGAAACACCCTTCCAGGTCAAAGGTTCCTTGGAAGTTGGTTAACTTTTGCAGACAAATTTCACAATCATTTGATGACCTGTAACTTGGCTGGATCATAACTTGAGTTCTATAAATCCAATGGAGGACTTCTAGTACTCAAATTAAAGCTAAGAGCATGCTCTACAAGTTTCGGGTTCGCCAAAAGTTTAGATGAAACTTGTATCTTAAGATAAGTGGTCTTGAATTAGGCACTAAATAGGGGATTTTACCCTGAGAACCCTAGTTTAGCAACTCCTCACACTTTGAACTTTTTCTTAGATTGATCTTGGAATACCACCTCATGTATCTCAACACAACTTTCCATGATCACAAAGACTTAGAATTGAGTCTTGATCCTCTTCAATTGCACAATTGACTTACGGTTACTCAGATGAAAACCCTAATTACAACACCCTCAACTGTGGCTCTTCACACTTAGCACAATGACTTGACTGGGCTCTACCATGACCCTCAAGGCACTCCATGAGCTCCATCCACACTCTATCCATGATCAAGGCTCCACAACCTACTGATGGTCTTCAATTGGTCCTCAGGTTAGGAGATTAACCACATACAAACAACCAAACTTCTTAAGAACCCAACCCTCTTCTTGATGACTTTGGTGACTTCTCAAGCTTGAATAAGACCTCTAGATATGCTCCTCTTAATATAAACCACACTTGATCCCCTGCTAAGTGAGTAATGCTAGGCTATGAAAATGCTAGAACAATGCAATGCTAATGCAATGAAACATAAACCAAGTGAGAAAAAGGTTAGGAAAATTTTGGGGTGCAACAGCTGCCCCTATTCAAGCGGCTTGAACCTGACGGGATGAAAAGCGAACGACTTTCAGGCAATCAAGGTAAAATACGGTTGAATACCAAAGAACCCGGAAATTTGTCAACCAAAGAAATAATCTGCACAAACTACTTGGGGAACAAAAATCCAAAAAATTGAATCCGGTTGTCACGGCAACAACTAATTAATCATCTGATAAAGAACCTGATTTCAATATCAATCACCTGTGTGATGCCACAGGTGTTAAATCAACAATCAATCTTCAAATATACGCTATAATAAGCGGGCACCGAGCCACAGGACCATCTCGAAATACTATCCTTGACCTTCCATCTCCGAAGAAACGGGCAAGCGCTAAATAAAAGCGAGAACCGTCAGTATCTTTGACCTTCCATTTCCGCAAAAACGGGCAAGCACTAAATAAAAGCGAGAACTGTCAATATCTTTGACCTTCCATTTCCACAGAAACGGGCATACACTAAATAAAAGTGCGAACTGTCAATATCTCTGACCTTCCATTTCCGCATAAACGGGCATACACTAAATAAAAGTGCGAACTGTCAATATCTTTGACCTTCCATTTCCGCAGAAACGGGCATACACTAAATAAAAGTGCGAACTGTCAATATCTCTGACCTTCCATTTATGTAGAGACGGGCATACACTACTGGGTATAATCATGAAGTTTTTTTTTATGCTGACGTAACAGCCATCTGAGGGAAACTCTACTGGGGAAATCCTGACGTCACCTGCCATACATTTACCTTGACAACCAGTAACGACCTCACAGATCTAATCCTTGAAATCTTTCCTTTTAAAACGCTGACGTAACAGCAATCCGAGAAAAACTTCGCTGGGGAAGCAGAGAAACTTAACCAAGCAACTCTGATGAGGGAACACATGATAGGACAAACGTTATCATCACATATCTCATTCTAAAAATTTGAATATTCGAAAAACATCCTGAACAAGAATTCCAATTACCTGCAGGGAAAACACCTGAAAACACAGAGGTAACCAACCTGTCTTATGTTTCAAAATGCGTATGTTTGAAAAATGGCGTAATGCTCCATGCGGCATGGAAATGCTACGCGTTTGGGGTAGATGCTATGCACAATGCAAATGTAAAAGGGCGTTCCGGCAAAATAAATGCCAAAGAAATGAAACCAAACTTCCGCTGGGGGAAGAAACAATCCTGCTGGGGATAGCCCTAAAATATTCGGAATTACGAACTCTGTAGAGGATGATCAACCTATTGGAGGAAAGACAACCTGCTGGAGAACAGAAAGAACCACCCTGCGCGGGGATAATCCTTACAAACCACTGACAACCTGATTACATCCTGTGAGGATTTCACTGGGAATTAAATGTACACCCGACCAACTGTTGGGGATGCACATCACTGCCTGACTGCTTGCTAGCTTGCATCCAACTCTTTTGGGGATAAAAATGCGACTTCCATCTGTTGGGGAGGAATAAGATCACCTAGAGCCTGCTCCTACGTTAAGGGACTCCAACTGGGGAAACACGATCCCTTGGCGATTTGCTTCGAAGGTAACGACCCTGCAAAATACGAACGAAACAAAAACATCCTATACAAAAGGAAATGTCCAGGTCAATATCCGTGACAATTGTTCAGTTAATCCAAAGTTTTAACAATTATTGGCCGAGGCCTGCAAGTTTATGCACGTGCAAGTTTATCAAAAACATCGGCGTTTTCCACAAACAAAACAGTAAGACTTAAAACAAAAACAAACACCAAGCACTGAATATGCGTTTATTGATAACGTGCCTGTAAATAGGCAAAGTTTGTACAATGGATGCAACTTCTGAAAAGAGGAAGTTACAAAAATAAATACAAATATGTACAGAGGTACAAAGAAATTTGTATACATGTCGGTAACGTGGTACAGACAAACACCATGAGTTGATCCTCCTATGACTCACCTGACTCTGACGCTTTCCCGATACTCCGTCCTCGGAAGAAATTGGCTTGGATAATCGACCCTCAGGTACTCCCAAACTACTAAGCAATGCAGTATCAGACTCGGACCGTAGTCATTTGCTTTTTCAATCCCTAACTTTTGCCTGAATCGCCCTTTGCGGGTTTTCGATTCACCGGGATGATAACGTGAAATCATATATATATAAAATGACGTACTTTTCTACTAATCGGTGTCGCTTGCGCGAAAATAAGGTGTCGGCATGACAGAAGAGTCGCCACCTTTCGTTATTTATCCCTCAGAGCGGGAAAGGAAACGATCGGAAAAAACCTGACGAAAAAAGGGTAAGACAAGGTCATCGCAACCATTGTCTGGGTTCGGGAGTCGGTTACGCAAGGGGAAGGTATTAGCACCCCTCACGTCCGTCGTACTCGACGGGATCCTCACTTGTTTGCTTACTTGGACGGGTTGGTTATAATCTATCTACCTATCAAGGCTGGCTGAAAAAGAAAAGAAAAATGACTCGGCAAAGCGTCGCACTTTATGCCTACGTATTCTCATCAGAGAATGAGAAATCAGAGTCAACGTAGTTCGGCCTACTACGGGTGAAGGTGGGTGAAGGTTGCTCGCTAGGATATCGCATCCTATGCCTACATACTTCCACACTGTATGGAAGATCAGAGCAAACGTAGTTCGGGAAACTACGAGTTATCTCCTAAAAGAAGTGTTTTTTATTGTGTTTGCGATTTCAACCGCACTAGAGACTATGACTTGAGAGTGAATGCGTCGCATGTCACCCAAAGGGTACCATAGTAAACATCCAGACTGTGAAAAAGAAACTCTCCCACAATCCTTTCTCAGATAGCTTAAGGCTCGTAACATACGAAAGAAATCATTCATGATTACTGTATCTTAAACTGTTTTGAGGTGAGAGGAGAACAGGCCCAACTAGGAGGGAGACTATCAAGTCCTACTGTTGTCATGCCATGGATTCATCCTATGGTTGAGGTTTGAACAGGGAACTCCTAGATGTTGTCATGCATAGGCTTTAACCTAAAGGTCTATCATCAAATCCTCATCAAAGGAAATGAGAGTCCTAAGGGATCATGTCAATGATACACCAAAACAGACAAAAGCATCAACCTTACAGTAAAATGCATGCAATGCAAGTGAGGGAGGAAATGTGTGTGGGGCTTCAGCCTCCACAAGCTCGTCTCAACCTCAAGCCAGTCATGAAATAACAGTAATCATACTGAAAAATAAACAATATGCTATTAAGCAATAGACAGTAAACTGTAACCATACAGACAAAAGAAATGAAATGCTATCAAGCTAAATAAACACATGGGCAAGGGAGCTGGGCTCTACCGAATACCCGCAAGCAAAGCCAAGCAGTAACAATACCAACAGATGCACTCATGCTCTTATACTGAACTTATTCTAGATGAACTTAGTCTAATGCAGCAGACAAATCAGACAAAACACACAATACATCAAAGAAAACAGAAGAAAGCCTCAGCAACCCAGTCTTCAGACTTCAATCATCAATTGCTTCCCAGGTATCAACCCTACAATGTGAGTATCAATTCATCTTCTCCCTTGAGCTTCAGCTTCTTTGACCAGCTCCACCTTCAGGCTTCACTATCTTCAGGGATCTTCAAGCATCAACTTGATCTTCACAAAGTCTTCAGACTTCAACAATCCTCAGGGGATCATCCTCTTCAAAGCTTCAGCTTCTATCTTCAATGGCTCTAATGCTCCAGCAAACAAGATTCAGTCAGCAAGATGAGGTGAGGATGTTACAGTGCTCACTGACTTCCAAAGGATGCCATTGAGGACTTAACATCAAAGGGAAAGGCTCTCTCAAAGTTCTACCTCAGAGGGTAAGGTCACTAATCCCTCCAAAGGAGAGAGGTGAATACCCTTAAGGGACTTTATGTCACAGAGAAGAGAGGAGGTGAACAAAACACTCCTTGTTTATTGAATGGAAGTATCCTATCTAGAGCTCTGCCTATGCATCTGCAAACCTATAAACAAACAAACAAAAGCTATGCTAAAATCCTCTGCAAGGTCTTCAAAGCTTCAATGATGATCCATAAGGTCTTCAACTCAATCTTCAAAGCTCACCCACTCAACAGAGAAGAAAAAACAAACACAACAATACAACCTATGCCTTTAAGCAGCGCACATACTATCCATACATTCAAAAATCAATGGAAAATACTAAAACACCATACAATATTCTAGTAAAAATTCTATGGGATTCTATACATACTTACCCTTAACCCATATATTCCCCATACACTAATTTGGCTTATAAACCCCAAAACAAATTTGTTCAAGTCCACTTATACAACCTAAAACCCTAATTAGAACACCTAAATGTCTAACAATCAAACTACATCAAATTTTAATCTAAAAATTAAGAATTAAATCCTACATGATACTAGGGTTCAATACCTAACTATTCCAAAAAGAATGACTCAAAAACCCTAAGGGAAAGGCCTAAAACAAATTGTACAAAATCAAGTATCAACTAAAACATATTAAAAATACTATTTACAAGAAAATATGCTAAAAAATATTAAACTAAAAATAAAATTGGATTTTTATTTTTAGTAATTTTCTAGACAAAATCATGATTATGTGAAAAAAAGAAGAAATGAAAAATATTGATTTTTGGATTTTTTATGAATTTTATAAAATGCAAAGAAATTGAAAGAAATAAAAATAAAAGAATAAGAAATAAAGGGGAGGGGGGTGTCATGAGTAAAGCGCCCCAGTTCATTCTGATCATTGGGCCAAATCTGGGGGTGGGAATAGAAACAAGTTGCTGAGCCCAGGTTTGTCCACTAATCAAAACGGTGCGTTTGATTTAGTGATGCGCTGCGTTTTGATGCTTCAGTCTTCCCTCCGTTATGAAATCAAATAATGGTCGTGTGATGGATGGAATTGGTCAAGGATCTGAGGCAATCCAACGGTGGACCTTCATCGTCCCCAACTGAACCCTAGGGTTTGCAGAAACCCTAACCCCATGCAAGCATCTTCTTCAAGCTCGTTCTCACTGATTTCTCCATGAATTCATGAGCTTCCAAAAGCAAAGTTGCACTATCAATCACCCTGAACACAATGCTATCCATAGTTTTCCCTGAAACCTCTTGAATCATCCTAACAGAGAGCTCCATCATCATGGTTTCAATTCTTTCCTCTGCTATCAATCTTAATGAAACTTCAAGCTAATGATCCAGAATCATTTTACATGTTTCCCTAACCATTCTACACCATCTCATATCCATTAATGCACACAAAATAGCTTGCTATCAATTCTGCAAGAAAAGGTACCCTGCCTCGAAACCTCATGAATCTTCCTCTAATCCTCAGAATAAAGTCCTCTACCCTAGCTTAACCAGTCTAAACCTATAACTATGGTAGAATGCACATAAATTAGGTGATAAGAGGAAGATTACCAACCTGTCAAACTTTAATGGTGGCTATGGTTTCCCTACAATTCAATGTCTGCAAGCTTCCCTGATTGATCCTCAATGGCCAATATGAATTCTGTATGCAAGAAAATGGATGAACAGGGCTTGAATCTTGTGTTTGATCTCAAAATGCACTTCTTGCAATTTCCCCAAAACAGCTTCAAACTTCCATGGATCTTCTTCTACCTCAGCATGCAATCAATCATAAGGACCAGAGGAATATGTTTGTGGAGGAGAAATGAATGGAGATGGAAGAGAATGAAGGTTTGATGTGAAATTGCAAATGGAAGAACCTTGCTTTTTCACACTTTAATCTCACCTCTCACCAACAATGATCACCAACCCTGGCCATATGGTGATTCACCCTTCTTATAACAATCAAGAGAATAATCTAGATCCATCTAGAAGCTTGTGGAAAGTGCTAGAAAGTTTGAGAACTTCTCATGGAATGATACATTGGATATCCATTATCTCATGCCTTAGCCTTGCCAAATGGACTTTAAAATCTCATTACAATAGATATTGAGAAAGAATGAGTGAAAAACAAGCTAAACTTTGCTTTTTGTGAAGTTTTGTTTAGGTGCCTTATTATGCAAGTTTCAATATTACAAAGCATGTCCCACTTTAAAGCCTCAAATGAAAATTGTGTTTAAACCAATGTTCTCAAAATGATGTTTCCAATCAAAATGATATATTGGAGGACCTATTTTGGATTTGTGGATCTCCCAAACCAAATTTACATTTCAACTTTTTCAACTTATAAGCCATTTTTAGGTCATTTTCACCCAATCTTGTAAATCCTTGCTACAAGCTCTTTCAATAACTCATGACCACTTTTCTAGACTTAAAATCCTATTTTGAACAACTTTCAAGTTTTGCGTTTTTCCATTTGAGGCTTGGAAATAGGAGATATGGCCTTTGCTTAAAATGACCTATAACTGCCAAATGACCAAAATACCCCTGTCTTGTTCAATCCATAAGTTGAGTTCTACAAATCCTATCAAGGACTTCTAGTACTCTATAGAAAGATAAGAAGATTATCTTCAACATTCATGTTGACCAAGAAACCATAGGAATCATCCTACTAGGGCAAAAGTTGTCTGCAAGTTGGGTGACTTTCAAGGACCCAGATTCACACACCTCAGATGACCTGTAATTTGTCAAAACCATAACTTGAGCTCTGCAACTCCTATCAATGACTTCCACCACTCAAATTAAAGATAAGAACAAGCTCTACAACATTCATGTTGTAGGGAAGATGAGATATCAATCACATCGTGAGCTAAAACTGCCTGGAAGATAGGGATCAAATTAGGGTTTTCTCACTGACAATCCTCAGAAACCCTAACTCAAAACTTCTCAAACTCTTCAATCATGATGAGTTGGTCTAGGAATCATCTTTATAATATCTCTATGCATCATTCCATGATCTCATGGCCCTTGGATTAGGTCTCAACCTTCTCCAAATCTTCAGCTACCCTAGGGCTGACCCAGTCAAAACCCTAATTCTACCATTCATGGTTGAATCTTCTGAACCCTTACACAATGACTTCTCTGGGCTTCATGATGGCTCTCAAGACATATCATAAGCTTTCTCCAAGCATCAAGTTCATTTTCAAAGTCTCAGAATCATCTGAAGAGCTCCCACAACTGTCAAGCTATGAAGCACAAAACCCTGGTTTCAACCAACTCCTCTGAGGATCTCCTGAACTTTCTGGTGAAGGTATCAACTTTCAAACACTTGATAGGTAAATAATTGTTGGTCAAATTTTGGGGTGCAACAACTGCCCCTATTCAAACGGCTTGAACCTGACTGGGTGAGAAGCGAACGACTCTCAACCAATCAAGGTGCGAGACGATTGAATACCGGTAAACCCGAAAATTTTGCCAACTGCTCAACTCGTCGAACAATGGAATAATAGCTGCACGGCAACTATCTGGAGAAATGTTGATCTGACATCGCCGTCGGAAACAAACCATATATCCAACATCGCCGCTGGAGAACGAACCATCCCACATCACCGCTGGGGAACTGGATTAATTGACACACCCAACATCGCCGCTGGAAAACTGCATCTGACACCGCCGTCGATCAATCAAAATACCCCGCATCACCGCTGGAGAACTAAATCATCTGGCATACCCAACATCGCCGCTGGAAAACAGAATCTGACATCGCCGTCGGAAACAAACACCACTCTGAGAGACACTCGACATCGCCGTCGTACATCATCTCCGCTGGGGATTTAAAGAGTCTGACCTCGCCGTCAGACATTCAACCTCGCCGTCGAACAAACATGATCTGACCTCGCCGTCAAACAAACATTCAACCTCGCCGTCGAACACACATCCAACCTCGCCGCTGGAGAAAACATGATCTGACCTCGCCGTCAGACAAAACATGATCTGACCTCGCCGTCAAATCCAAACGTTCAACCTCGCCGTCGAACAAACATCCAACCTCGCCGTCGGACAAAGCATGATCTGACCTCGCCGTCAAATCTAAACGTTCAACCTCGCCGTCGAACAAACATCCAACCTCGCCGTCGGAAACATAATCTGACCTGGGGTTCACCCCTGGTAAACGGAACAAAAAGGTACACTTGCGTATTTGAAACTACTCCGCTGGGAATGAGAGACTTATCCGAGCACACTCTGATCTGGGGTTCACCCTCAGCACCATAACGAACATCGAAATACTGCTGCCCACTGCCCACCGTAGGACTTCAACATTCAAGATATATGAAACCCTGGCCCCTGGCCACTTCCAGCTTCAGCTAGAAACATTTTCAAGTACTTCTGAAAATAAGCATCCTTGGCCTTCAAGGATAGATGAAACCCTGGCCCCTGGCCACTCCAGATCCGCTGGAGAATCTTCAAGTTCTTCTGAAGATAGATGAAACCCTTCCCGTCGGCGATTCCAGCTTCAGCTAGAAAAGATCTTCAAGTACTTCTGAAGAAAAACATCCTTGGCCTTCAAGGATAGATGAAACCCTGGCCCCTGGCCATTCCAGATCCGCTGGAGAATCTTCAAGTTCTTCTGAAGATAGATGAAACCCTTCCCGTCGGCGATTCCAGCTTCAGCTAGAAAAGATCTTCAAGTACTTCTGAAGATAAACATCCTTGGCCTTCAAGGATGTAAACTTTGCCCGTCGGCAACTCTGCAGGAGGTATCTTCGACTTCAGTCTGAAGAAATGGTCCTTGGCCTTCAAGGATACATGGATCTGCCTTCAGGCAACTCCACCTCTGCCATAGAGCATCCGTGACTTCAGTCAGGGATATATTTTGGCCTTCAGTCCGAAAAATGAATCCTAGGTCATTCATGACCTTGGGGATAACCTTGCCCTCAGGCACCTTCGCTTCAGCTTGGGAAATCTATGACTTCAGTCAGAGAAATGGTATCCTGAGCCATTCATGACTCTACAGGGATTCAAACACTTTTCCTTCAGGCAAAACTCCGCTTCAGCTGGAGAGACATCTTCGACTTCAGTCAGGGGAAGCGCTATTTACTTGATCGCAATCAATCATCACCTCAGGACAACTGACTTGGTCTTCGGACCAACACGGATCATCTTGTTATATCTATAAACTTTGGAACCTTGTCTTCAGCCATCCGTTGATTCATCAACAAGGAAATCTGAACTCACAGGAACCTTCTGATACCGCCTTCAGGCGTTTACGAAGTCAATCTTCAGATTAGACATCACTGTTGGAGCAGACATATCACGCTGCTAAGGACCCCAAGAATCATCTCGAACAAACAACTCCGTCGGGCACCTTCAAGAATCATCCTGAACCGATAACCATTATGGAGACTTCATTCTGCTGGGTATTCCAGGAATCTTCCTGGGCAACTCTTGCTGGGTACGCTACTGGGGAACTCAAGAATCATCCTGAGCAAACCATTCGGGAAACTGCGCTGAGGTCTTAAGAATCATCTTAAGCAAACGGCCCTGCTGAGGAATTCGAGAATCATCTTGAACGGGAGACTTCGCCGGGGATCTCAAAAATCATCTTGAGCGAGCGACCGTGGGAGTTACACCGGGGTCCTAAGAATCATCTTAAGAAAACGACCTCGTTGGGGGAAAATATCAGGAATCATCCTGAGCAACTGGTCTCTTGGTGGAACACCTGTAAGACAAGAATGATAGTAACCTAGATCATGCTTATGATGCATATGCTTTGGCGCCATGCCCTACACGGTGGGAATGATATGCGTTTATGCTAAGTGCTGTGCAATCATGCACAATGTTATGCAATCATGCACAATGCTATGCAATCCCGTCAGCAAAATAAATGCCGAAGGGGAATTCTCCTGTCAAGGAGAAAAGAACTACTCCGATAGAGGAATCATCCTGCTGAGGAGAAAACTGCACGCCAATATCAATCGGACTTTGTCTGGGGAAACGATCTTCTGGTTGACTGCTGCAGGGAAAACAACTTCTGCGAGAACTGGGGCCTGCTGATATCCATCACGAGAATAGACTGCGTGGCCGTCTTGGCTACTCTTCTGGGGATAACCGCCCTGTGGGGAACCAACTTCAGCTGCTCACCACTCCACTGGGGAAACAGCTGAGTATGGTCTGATCAACTTCCAAGGACTCGGCTCTCTTGGACATCTGCAAACTCGGCTGAGGAAGGAGAAGTCATTCTGCTTCGCTGGAGAGAGTACGATTCTGGGGAAATACCGCATCGGCTGTTCAATACTCTGCTAGGGAAAATCCACTCATGGTCTCAACTGCTTCCAAGGATTCTGCTTTTCGGCGGACTCAGCCGGGGAGAGAAATCATTCTACTTCACTGGAGACTACGACCCTGGTGAGGAATCTCAATTTCGCTAGGGAAGAAAGAATCATCTGACTTCGAAGGAAAATAGAACTCAGCAAAGGAATACAACATCAGCTATTCCAACACCCTACTGGGGAAGAGGGAATTATCCCACTTCAGGAGAGAATATAACTCTGGTGGGGAATCTCAATTTCACTGGAGACTTCAGTCTGGCACCATCAGTTACTGCATAATTTGGCATGAGAATAGCTTCCTGCGAAACTTGCACTTGTGACCCGGTGCTGGGGACGACACCTGCTGCGGCGACTTTATCGGGGAAAACATGAGCTTCGGTACCCGAATACTTCTCTGAAACCTGCACTTGTGACCCGGTGCTGGGGAGAATACGAGCTGCTGCGTGCGACTCAGCAGATGAGGTGACGTTCCTTCAGGACGCGTCCGCTTGGGGACGAGAATACTCTCTGCCTGGGGGAGACATACCAATGCTCACTTTCTAGCGTTCAGCTTCTGAGGAGAGACTATTGAACTCTGCTGGAGAAGGAGGACTCGCCCCGCTTCGGGGATGCGCACGGCACATCTTCGGGAAGGTGTTACACCTGCAACAACACAAACAAACAGACAAGATGCCCTCCTCAAAGGGGCCTATCCAGGTTATTATCTCGTGACAATATTCAGTTAATTAATTGTTTCAACAATCAATGGGCCTAGGCCCGTGAGTTTATGTATGCGCATTTTATCAACAAAACATCGGCGTTTTCATTCGCAAACAAAACAGATAAATGCTAAATGGGCAAACAGAATTGCTGAATAACATGCATTTTATTGATGGTGAACCCCTGAATGGGCAAAAATGTTTTACAACAGAGGCAAGCTCCTGGAATGAGGAAGCTGCACAAAAGGAAAACATAAATATACATCAGTATGTGCAAATGTCGGCAACGAGGCGTAGACGAACACCATGAGTTGATCCCTCTAAGACCCACTCGACTTCGGTACTTCTCCGACGTTTCAGCTTCGGAAGAGATTGATTCAGATAAACGGCCCTCAGGTCTTCCAAGCCACAAAACAATGAAAGTCCACACGCGGAACGCAGTCATTTGCTTATTCAAATCCCTAACTTTTGCGTGAATCGCCCTTTGCGGGTTTTCAGTTCGTCGGGATACCCTTTTTTGCCGAAGCCGCCCAGTGTAGGTTTTCGACTTTGCGGGTGTACATTTTTTCAATATATCCCTAATTTTTGCCCGAACCTTTTATTCTGTTTTTGGTTCGCCGGGATGCCCCTTTTTTGCCTGGACTCTTTCTTTTTTGTCCAGCGGGTCTCTTTCAAGCAAAGTATTTTTTAACTGCGTCCGCGTTCACCGGGGATGCAAAATCTTCACCATCCATCGTGGATAACAACAAAGCTCCTCCTGAGAAGACCTTGCTGACGACATACGACCCCTCGTAATTCGGAGTCCACTTGCCCCGGTGATCGGAGTGTGGCAGAAGAATTTTCTTCAGGACGAGATCACCCGTCTGAAAGCTTCTAGGACGCACCTTCTTATCATAAGCTTTCTTCATTCGGCTTTGGTACAGGCGACCAAATGCAATCGATGCTAACCTCTTCTCGTCCATCAGGCTGAGTTGGTTCAAACGATTCGTAATCCATTCTGCCTCATCGAGTTTTACATCAACCAAAACTCGCAAAGAAGGAATCTCCACTTCTAACGGTAGGACAACTTCCATACCGTACACCAAGGAGAAAGGAGTTGCCCCGGTCGACGTACGCACCGTCGTACGATAACCGTGCAAGGCAAACGGCAACATCTCGTGCCAATCTTTATACGTCACAACCATCTTTTGAACAATCTTCTTGATGTTCTTGTTGGCCGCTTCAACAGCGCCATTCATCTTCGGCCGGTAAGGAGATGAGTTGTGGTGTTCAATCTTGAAACTCTAGCACAGCTCCTTCATCATCTTGTTATTTAAATTCGAACCATTATCAGTAATGATCCGCTCGGGAATTCCATAGAGACAGATGATGTCCCTCTTTATGAATTTAGCTACCACCTGCTTGGTCACATTAGCGTACGAGGCTGCCTCCACCCATTTGGTGAAGTAGTCGATGGCTACCAGAATGAAACGATGACCATTGGATGCAGTGGGCTCGATCTTGCCTATCATGTCGATGCCCCACATGGAGAACGGCCAAGGGGAGGACATGACATTCAATGGGCACGGCGGCACGTGAACTTTATCAGCATAAATCTGGCATTTATGACATTTCTTCGCGAATCTGAAGCAATCCGACTCCATAGTCAGCCAGTAATACCCTGCTCTCAGGATCTTTCTCGTCATGGCATGCCCGCCGGCGTGCGTACCAAATGTGCCCTCATGGACTTCTTCCATGAGCATACTTGCTTCTTTCTCATCTACGCATCTGAGTAGCACGAGATCGTGGTTTCTCTTATACAACACTCCGTCAGGATTGAGATAAAAGTTTCCAGATAGCCTCCTTAGAGTCTTCTTATCCTGGGTTGACGCACCCGCAGGATACTCCTTAGTCATGAGGAAGGTCTGGATGTCGTGGAACCATGGCTTGCCGTCATTGGCATCCTCGATTGCAAAGACAAATGCCGGTCTATCAAGACGCGAAAGTACAATTCTTGGAGCCTCATTCCAGTAATTGACTTTATACATTGAAGCCAGCGTGGCTAAGGCATCAGCCATTTGATTTTCAGCCCTGGGTACATGATGAAGTTCCACTCGATCGAAGAACGGAAGCAGCCTCCTGGCATAATTCATGTACGGCACCAAATTCGCTTGACGAGTTTCCCACTCCCCTTTAATCTGATTGATTACAAGCGCTGAGTCACCATATATGTCTAGATTCTTGATTCTCAAATCAATTGCCTCTTCTAGACCCATAATACATGCTTCATACTCGGCTTCATTGTTGGTAACTGGAAACGTCAGTCTCGCAGTAAACGGGATGTGGGATCCATGAGGAGTCGTGATGATAGCCCCGATACCACTTCCGTAGGAATTAACCGCTCCGTCGAATATCAACTTCCACTGAGACTTCGTATCTGGCCCCTCATCGGGCAATGGCTCATCGCAGTCCTTCGCTTTGAGAAACATAATATCCTCGTCAGGGAATTCGAACTTCATTGGCTGGTAGTCTTCGATTGGCTGTTCGGCAAGGTAATCAGACAATACGCTTCCCTTAATGGCCTTCTGAGAGACGTACTGAATATCATATTCCGTTAACACCATTTGCCATCTGGCAATCCTGCCCGAAAGAGCCTGCTTCTCGAAGACGTACTTGATCGGATCCATCTTCGAAATTAGCATAGTGGTGTGGTTGAGCATATACTGTCGTAGACGTTTGGCAGCCCAAGCTAATGCACAACACGTCTTCTCCAGCATCGAGTATCGAGATTCACACTCAGTGAACTTTTTACTCAAATAATAAATGGCATGCTCTTTTCTGCCCGTCTCGTCGTGCTGACCGAGAACACACCCCATACTATTCTCCAGAACCGTCAGGTACATGATTAATGGCCGTCCAGCCACTGGGGGTATCAAGATTGGAGGTTCTTGAAGATACTGCTTTATTTTGTCGAATGCCTTCTGGCAATCCTCATTCCAAGTAATCGCCTGATCTTTCTTTAAAAGCTTGAACATCGGTTCACAAGTGGCCGTGAGCTGAGAGATAAACCTTGCAATGTAGTTTATTCGGCCCAAGAAACCACGAACTTCTTTTTCTGTTTTCGGCGCTGGCATTTCCTGGATAGCTTTTATTTCCGCAGGATCAACTTCAATCCCTCGTTCACTAACGATAAACCCCAATAACTTTCCGGACCGCACTCCGAAAGTGCACTTGTTAGGATTCAGCCTCAGCCTGAATTTCCTAAGCCTCTCAAACAGCTTCAACAAATTGACCAGATGCTCCTCCTCCGTTTGGGACTTTGCAATCATGTCATCAACATAGACCTCGATCTCATGATGAATCATATCATGAAACAAAGTTACCATTGCTCGCTGGTAAGTGGCCCCTGCGTTCTTCAGACCGAAAGGCATTACCTTATAGCAGAATGTTCCCCAGGGGGTGATGAACGTCGTTTTCTCCATGTCCTCCGGCGCCATCTTGATCTGATTGTAACCGGAGAAGCCATCTATGAATGAAAACACGGAAAACTGGGTTGTGTTGTCGACCAACACATCGATATGAGGCAACGGGAAATCATCCTTGGGGCTCGCCCTGTTCAAATCCCGATAATCGACGCACATGCGTACCTTACCATCCTTCTTCGGTATAGGCACTATGTTGGCGACCCATGGAGGGTAAATGGTAACGGCTAGAAATCCTGCGTCCAACTGCTTCTGGACCTCTTCTTTGATTTTTATAGCCATGTCTGGTCTCGTCCTCCTGAGCTTCTGCTTGACTGGAGGGCAATCTTCTCGCAACGGCAAGCGATGAACCACGATATCAGTGTCAAGTCCGGGCATATCCTCATAGGACCAAGCAAAGACGTCACTATACTCTCGAAGCATCTCGACCAGTCTATGCTTGACATCATTCTGCAGCGCAGCCCCTACTCTGACATTTCTGACGAGCTCCTCAGAACCCAGATTTACAATCTCAATATCCTCCTCGTGAGGCAGAATAACCTTTTCCTCTTGTCGCAACAAGCGGGCCAACTCTTCCGGAAGGTCTTCGTCTTCATCAATCTCATCCTCGGCTTGATAGATCGGGCAATCAAAGTCGTAGTGAGCCGTAGAGGGTCCAGAGTCGATGTCATCTGTCATGTGGATCCTGCAATAACAAGGGTTAAGTTTAAAGCAAGAATATGCAGGTTAGCACAAACCTCGTTGCCATTTTGCTGTTTTTCGAAATAAACATAAAACAGGAATAACAGAGAACACAAAATTTGAGTACGAAGAAAACGCCTTTTATTTATTAACAAAATGCGTACACATAATCCAACAAGGCCCTGACAGTAAAACCACTATGCCCCGGGCAGGACATCGGGTTGTACAAAGATTGTAAAAAGCAAATCATTACTCTTCACTTGTCAGCTTGATAATCTCCTTGATGGTCCAATTGTGGAGGCGCTCGCCCGGCTTGCTCGGTTGAATCCAGGCGTCAAGATCACAATCACTATCTCCGCTGTCCTCCGACGCAGCATTGATGCTCTCGAAAATTACTCCCCCCTTGGTGAATAGGATCGGCCCTTTCCCACGAGACGAGCTGCCAGAAGAGGATGAAGCTTCAGCTTCAGGAGAATATCCCAATCCAAATTTATCCTGCTTGATTGGTATATCCAAGACGTGCCCCCAGCCTGGGGTGGAACCGGCTTCGACAACGGCCCGAGCTTCCTTAAACGAGGAGAGGTTCATCTCTTGCTTCTCTGCGACGACAGGAGCTACCTCTTTTACCCTGACGGTTTCAAATGCTTGGCAGAGGGTTTCATGGATCTCGCCATCCATTTCAACGTATTTAAAGGACGACATGTGGCTCACCATGATGTCCTCCTCACCACAGACGGTTACTATGCTGCCCCCGACAGCATATTTAAGCTTTTGATGCAGCGTGGACGTCACGGCACCAGCAGAATGGATCCATGGCCGACCTAAGAGGCAACTATAGGCGGGCATGATGTCCATGATATAGAAAACCGTATTGAACGTCTCTGGACCAACTTGAATTGGCAGGGTCAATTCTCCGAAGACGTGGCGCTTAGTTCCACCAAAGGCTTTTACTACCAGGTCACTGGGCGTGCAAAGCAACCCACGGGTGTCCAACTTCATCAGTGCTTTCTTCGGAAGCACATTAAGGGATGAGCCCGTATCCACCAGGACATGTGACATAATCGTGCCTCTGCACTCTATCGAGACGTGCAAGGCGTTATTGTGATCTCTTCCTTTAGAAGTTAGCTCTAGATCTGTGAATCCCAGCCCATTACCAGCATTAACATGGGCTACCACCTCCTCGAGTTGATTTACTGATATCTCCTGCGGCACGTATGCAGCATTCAATACCTTCAGTAACGCGTTGCGGTGCGCCTCAGAGCACAGCAGCAAGTTAAGAATAGAGATCTTTGACGGAGTCTGATGAAGGTGATCTACAATTTTGTAGTCACTTTTCTTGATTAATCGCATGAACTCTTCAGCATCTTTAACCAGCAAATCTTTTTCTGCCCCAGAAGGGACCTCCTCGACAGCTTTACCTTTACCCTTATCCACGGCGTCAGCCCGGACCACTTTCTCTGCTGCAACCTCTGCTGGTGCAAACACCCTACCGCTTCTAGTGATACCACTGACTCCGGTAAGATTCTGCACAGTTGATCCGAATGGCTCTAGCTCTATCTTTTGACCATTACAATAAACTTCGAATGGAACGGCATTAGTGCTTTCGAATGGGATCGGTCCAGCCCTGGTGATAGTAATAGTAGGCGGTCAGGGTGCAGAAATAGTAATAGGGTGACGAGGAATAGTAATGGTAGCAACTTCATCTGCCTGCTTTAGCATGACCTCCCCTGATGCACTCTCAACGCTCCGGCTGAACTGTAAAATACCCTCAGACATCAGACTTTGGATACCTTCGATCAGCTGCTCACACCCATCAGGAAGTGTAGCACAAGCCATACATAAATCCCCGCATCCAGGAAAGAAGCCCTTCTTCAGCAACTTTGCCTTGACAAAACTCAACGGCGTCTTCAAATCTTTGACGTCAGTCAGCAAGTCCGCACTCTCCTCAGTAATAACAGCATTCACTCCGCCCCCCTTATGATGAGGCATGGGGTTTTTGGTAACGTTGGGCACGTTGTCAGAAAAATTGATGACCTTGGCGTCCACCATGTCCTGGACTTTGTGCTTAAAAGCTTTACAATTCTCAATCGTATGGCCAGGTGCCCCAGTATGGAACTCACAAGTGGCATTGGCGTCATACCCCGGTGGTGGTGCCCCTGTTAAGGGAGCCAACGTCCTCTTTTGAACTAATTGGAGCTGAAGCAACGTTTGCAAAAGCTGTGCATACGACATATGGAGTTTCAAAATGACGGTTTGCCATAGGAGCCCGATTCTGATATTTCCTGTACCCCTGCTGGTTCTGCTGCTGAGGCTGCTGCTGCTGCGGCTGCGGGGGAGCAGCTGGAATATTTATGCTAGCAATCTGAGGTTGAGGGCCCTTGCCCTTTCTCCGAGCATTAGTGACAGCACTGGCATCTCCCTCTCGACGCTTGCCAGCGTAAGGTTTCTTGCTACCTCCTCCAGCTGAGGATGATTCGCCCTGAATTTTTCCAATTTTTATACCGTTCTCAACATGCTCGCCCATAGTGATGAGAGCCGAGAATGTTCCAGACATGCCACTGACCAGCTTTTCATAATAGATTCCAAGAAGGGTAGCCACGAACATTTGCACTAGCTCACGCTCAACCATCGGCGGTTGAACCCGAGCAGCCAATTCACGCCACCGCTGGGCGTATTCTTTAAAACTTTCATTGTTCCGCTGTGAGAGATTCTGAAGCTGAACTCGGTTGGGAGCCAAGTCGCTATTGTATTGATAGTGGAGGACGAACGCCTCTGCAAGCTCTTTCCAGGTGCGCACAGTAGCGGGCTCCAGGCCCATATACCATTCGAGTGATGGACCAGAAAGACTATCCTGAAAGAAGTGCATCAGCAACTTCTCATCGTCAGAATAGGCGGACATCTTTCTATAATAAGATCGGAGGTGGACCCGGGGGCAAGTAGTACCCTTATACTTCTCAAAGGTAGGCACCTTGAACTTGTGAGGTACTTTAAAGTCAGCAATCAATCTGAGGTTGGACATGTCAACGCCCAATGTGTTCTGATTTTCTATGTCTCTCATCTTGTCTTCCAGCGCCTTGAACCTAAGTCGAGCTTCAGCATTCAATTCTGCATCTACACCTCTCTGAGAGAATACGTCATCCTGATGGTCCTCCAGCCATGGCTGAGGCACCAACAGATTTGCTGCACCAGCGTTACCGTTTACCGGCCCTATGTTAACATTGGCTCCCAAGCTACCGTTGCCGACGCCTGCCGCATTGAGCCCGAGATTAGTCATCAGATTGTCGTTAGCGCTTCCGTTGCCCCCGGCAGCAGGAACAACGTTCTGTGGAGCATCCACTGGAGGAGGAGTGGGCACGGCCCCGCCGTGAAGTATGCCATTACTGTCAACCCTGGAGATTAGAGGTTGAACCAAAGTACGAAGTTGGTCTTGACCATTCGCGACCACCTGCATCAGCTCCATAAAACGATCCATCCGTTCACGGAGCTCTTGAACATCTGACTGCACCTGGTCCATTATCCTTGTCTGGTTAGCGCGAGTTGAGTAGCGGTGGATGAGTCTCTGATCAATCCTGGAGATCGAAAGCAGCTCGGAACCTGAAAAACCTGTCAACAATAAAGGTTAGGGAAAGCAATAAGATATACACCATGCAAATATGCTTCATGCAGATGCATGCGTGTGTCTGTGCGCGTGGGAGATTTTCCCCCGACCCTAGTGCCTTAGTGACGGTGCTGATAATGATAAGAGGAAGAAGAAATCCGAGCCCAATCGTGGAAACATCAATCTCATATATATATGGAAAGGCCTGTCAAGGCAGTACACAGTATCAGCGAGTACAAACAGATCAACAGCATGACCTCAGCCAACAAGCCTGGTGATGGTCAGCATACATCCAAGATCACAACAAACAGGGATATAACTAATCAAGTACGGCCACGGGCGCGATACTCTGCTAATAACTCCTTCGTATCCGGATGATCTGGCGAAGTGAGCAACCTCTCGACGAGTAGTTCCCTCTGCCTGATGGTATGCTGGAGCCCCTGAACTGAACTCTCCCAAGCCCCTTCGCCAAAGCAATCCTCCAGCTTCCGCTTCTTAGACTCAAACATCAGCTTATGCTCCTTCAGGTTAGCAATAGCTTTGTTGAGACGGGCTTCAGCGGAGTACCTGCGGGCGGTCTCTTCATCAAACCTCCGCTCACTGTCCTTTACTTCGGCTTCTAGCTTAGAAATCTGCAGCATCAGCTTGCCCTCTCGCTCCTTCCTGGTGGCCATGGAGGTCTTCCAATGCTGGTCGAACTTAGATATTCTCCGATATGCTTCCTCCAAATGCTGCTTCTTTGTAGCTAGTACATCATTAGCAGCCCTGAAGTCTTGACCCAAGCGTTCCCGATCGGCAATCTGCTTCGCCAAGTCTGCACTCAGTTGGTTTACCGACTCTGTTTGCTTTTTGAGAGCATGCACGGCTTCGTTCCTCTCACTTCGAAACTGAGCTAACTCCTTCTCTAATTCTGCATTTGCCCTCTTCAGTTCTTCACACTCGGCCAATACCTGGCTGTGCTGGTGAATGGACACAGTGGTAGGCTCTTCAACTGGTGGAGGACTCTCTGGTCTGACATGAGGGAATGGCATCCCTATAGTACTGGCTCTGGCTCTGACCCAATCCGAATAAGGAGGGTAGGCTTGGCTGTTGCTCTTCCCCAATAAAGGCTTTCCTCTCGTGCTGATATTGTTCCACGCATACTGAAGCTTGGACAACAAATCCCCTTCTAGAATACCCGTGAGGTACAGAGATTCCTGTACCTCTTCCTCCTTCGGTGGAGTCCTCAAAGCATATGCAAACTGACGAACTAGCAATGATGGATTGTAGTTGATGCAACCCTTCCTACCTATCAGAGGTACGTTAGGAAACCCACTACAACTGAAAATCACCTCGGTGCCTAGCCTGTCTCTGTCAACGAACCAATCAATGTCTTCTGCTGACAGACTCATCAGACGCTCAGGCCACTCAACTATGGCTGCAGACAAGACAGAAGAACCCTTCTTGGGCAAATGACTATCAAACCACTTGTACAACAACGGTATGCAGCATGAGACATTCTTCCCTCTCCGGTTCTCATTCTTGTAATGCACTGAATGGTAGACGTCTCCGATCAGAGTAGGAACTGGATTCCCTGAGGCAAAGATATGGAATGCGTCAAAGTCCACGAAATCAGGCATGCTGGGAAATAGGATAGTGCCATATATGCATAAAGCAAGGATGGCGTTGAATGCGTCCCAACATTTGTCCGTAGCACACTGCTGAGCCTTAGCTATCAGAAACTGCAGAGAGAACCCTGGGACCTTGTTCCAACTTGTCACCACTAACTCAGAAGCGCTCAAATGGAGTGAGGGAGCTAGACCAGCCAGATCAGGCTCAGCATCCATGTGGACAAAAGGCATCTGCCTTTTGATGGGCACGCCCAACATATTAGCATACTCTTCCAATGTCGGCGCGAGAACGAAGTCATGAAAGGTGAAACACCTCAAGGGAGGGTCATAAAACTGCAGAAGAGCATGTAACCCATCAACTCGGATGTAGAAGGTCTGCAAACCAGACTAAGCAACCTGCCATAAGACTTCCTGAACCTATCCTTCACAGAATCCCCTGCCAGGGCTATCAAACCAGTCAGCTTCGACACATCGGGGGTTGGGAACTTGTATGCAACAGTCTTCCTGAGGGAGGCCATGATAACAGCAGAAGGCGAGAAATCCGGAATCGGGGAAACGGTACCTGCAACACAGACACACGTTAATGGAATGCAGATGGATGCGCAAACTAATGCAAAATGCAGGCATGCAATAATATATCCAGGTAGCTGCTATGGAGGTTCGGTATCAACAGTCGCTGATGAGAAGGAAACCCCGGTGTGAAGCCACTAATCTGATCTGCTGAGCATAACCATCTGATAGGACCGAGATCAAAATTCTGCTCTGACAAGAATAAGTGCCTGATAATAAGGACCCCGGGTGCAATATCAAGGAATGTCTGTTGGTGAAGTCTTCAGACCCCAAATCAAGATCTGCCCTATCCAAAACAAACCACTGATGATAATACACTGATCACAACCTGCTCTATCAAGAACAGACAAACACCCGACGATAAGATCCTCTGATCAAAAACTTGCTTTGTCAAGAACAAACATATCTGCAACTGAGAACCCAACATAACTGATTCACTGTCAAGAAAACCAGGTAGTCTGAAGGTCTAAGTTTCCTACAATAAACCCAGTCCCGCTCACAGGTATGGACCTAGACTGACTCAAGGTACGACATCCTATGCGTTCATCAGCGTCACAGACTTTCAAAACTGATGATACGATTCCCAGAAGGAGTGGCATCATCAAGTCCTGAAGAGGCCTCACTTAGCTGAATCACAAATGATCGGTCCCCAGAGTCGACGATCCACCAAACCAGCAACCGTCTCAACCCAAAGGGTTGAAAGTGAAGCCAACCGGATGAACCTCGTCTGAGCGTGGATTTCATGAGACACTAGTGCCTGCAAAGCAAGCACGCGCCCACTAATTTCCACTCTAAGTCTATGGTGCACTCAAGTCTGGGTCTGGCTTCTCACTCAATCAGAACTCCCATCCCACAACAGCACAAATAATCATATTATACTGAAAATAAAATGCGGGAAATAGAGTGCGAGGAGTAAAAAATGCGATAAATAAACGCAACCCAACAAGTAAACACACAAACGGTAGGATTGACTCGCACAGGGAACCGTTGGAGTCCCCAGCAGAGTCGCCAGCTGTCGCTTGCGCGAAAATAAGGTGCCGGCATGACAGAAGAGTCACCACCTTTCGTTATTTATCCCTCAGAGCGGGAAAGGAAACGATCGGAAAAAACCTGACGAAAAAAGGGTAAGACAAGGTCATCGCAACCATTGTCTGAGTTCGGGAGTCGGTTACGCAAGGGGAAGGTATTAGCACCCCTCACGTCCGTCGTACTCGACGGGATCCTTGCTTGTTTGCTTACTTGGACGGGTTGGTTATAATCTATCTACCTATCAAGGCTGGCTGAAAAAGAAAAGAAAAATGACTCGGCAAAGCATCGCACTTTATGCCTACGTATTCTCATCAGAGAATGAGAAATCAGAGTCAACGTAGTTCGGCCTACTACGGGTGAAGGTGGGTGAAGGTTGCTCGCTAGGATATCGCATCCTATGCCTACGTACTTCCACACTGTATGGAAGATCAGAGCAAACGTAGTTCGGGAAACTACGGGTTATCTCCTAAAAGAAGTGTTTTTTATTGTGTTTGCGATTTCAACCGCACTAGAGACTATGACCTGAGAGTGAATGCATCGCATGTCACCCAAAGGGTACCACACTAAACATCCAGACTGTGAAAAAGAAACTCTCCCACAATCCTTTCTCAGATAGCTTAAGGCTCGTAACGTATGAAAGAAATCATTCATGATTACTGTATCTTAAATTGTTTTGAGGTGAGAGGAGAACAGGCCCAACTAGGAGGGAGACTATCAAGTCCTACTGTTGTCATGCCATGGATTCATCCTATGGTTGAGGTTTGAACAGGGAACTCCTAGATGTTGTCATGCATAGGTTTCAACCTAAAGGTCTATCATCAAATCCTCATCAAAGGAAATGAGAGTCCTAAGGGATCATGTCAATGATACACCAAAACAGACAAAAGCATCAACCTTACAGTAAAATGCATGCAATGCAAGTGAGGGAGGAAATGTGTGTGGGGCTTCAGCCTCCACAAGCTCGTCTCAACCTCAAGCCAGTCATGAAATAACAGTAATCATACTGAAAAATAAACAATATGCTATTAAGCAATAGACAGTAAACTGTAACCATACAGACAAAAGAAATGAAATGCTATCAAGCTAAATAAACACATGGGCAAGGGAGCTGGGCTCTACCGAATACCCGCAAGCAAAGCCAAGCAGTAACAATACCAACAGATGCACTCATGCTCTTATACTGAACTTATTCTAGATGAACTTAGTGTAATGCAGCAGACAAATCAGACAAAACACACAATACATCAAAGAAAACAGAAGAAAGCCTCAGCAACCCAGTCTTCAGACTTCAATCATCAATTGCTTCCCAGGTATCAACCCTACAATGTGAGTATCAATTCATCTTCTCCCTTGAGCTTCAGCTTCTTTGACCAGCTCCACCTTCAGGCTTCACTATCTTCAGGGATCTTCAAGCATCAACTTGATCTTCACAAAGTCTTCAGACTTCAACAATCCTCAGGGGATCATCCTCTTCAAAGCTTCAGCTTCTATCTTCAATGGCTCTAATTCTCCAGCAAACAAGATTCAGTCAGCAAGATGAGGTGAGGATGTTACAGTGCTCACTGACTTCCAAAGGATGCCATTGAGGACTTAACATCAAAGGGAAAGGCTCTCTCAAAGTTCTACCTCAGAGGTTAAGGTCACTAATCCCTCCAAAGGAGAGAGGTGAATACCCTTAAGGGACTTTATGTCACAGAGAAGAGAGGAGGTGAACAAAACACTCCTTGTTTATTGAATGGAAGTATCCTATCTAGGGCTATGCCTATGCATCTGCAAACCTATAAACAAACAAACAAAAGCTATGCTAAAATCCTCTGCAAGGTCTTCAAAGCTTCAATGATGATCCATAAGGTCTTCAACTCAATCTTCAAAGCTCACCCACTCAACAGAGAAGAAAAAACAAACACAACAATACAACCTATGCCTTTAAGCAGCACACATACTATCCATACATTCAAAAATCAATGGAAAATACTAAAACACCATACAATATTCTAGTAAAAATTCTATGGGATTCTATACATACTTACCCTTAACCCATATATTCCCCATACACTAATTTGGCCTATAAACCCCAAAACAAATTTGTTCAAGTCCACTTATACAACCTAAAACCCTAATTAGAACACCTAAATGTCTAACAATCAAACTACATCAAATTTTAATCTAAAAATTAAGAATTAAATCCTACATGATACTAGGGTTCAATACCTAACTATGCCAAAAAGAATGACTCAAAAACCCTAAGGGAAAGGCCTAAAACAAATTGTACAAAATCAAGTATCAACTAAAACATATTAAAAATACTATTTACAAGAAAATATGCTAAAAAATATTAAACTAAAAATAAAATGGGATTTTTATTTTTAGTAATTTTCTAGACAAAATCATGATTATGTGAAAAAAAGAAGAAATGAAAAATATTGATTTTTGGATTTTTTATGAATTTTATAAAATGCAAAGAAATTGAAAGAAATAAAAATAAAAGAATAAGAAATAAAGGGGAGGGGGGTGTCATGAGTAAAGCGCCCCAGTTCATTCTGATCATTGGGCCAAATCTGGGGGTGGGAATAGAAACAAGTTGCTGAGCCCAGGTTTGTCCACTAATCAAAACGCTGCGTTTGATTTAGTGATGCGCTGCGTTTTGATGCTTCAGTCTTCCCTCCGTTTTGAAATCAAATAATGGCCGTGCGATGGATGGAATTGGTCAAGGATCTGAGGCAATCCAACGGTGGACCTTCATCGTCCCCAACTGAACCCTAGGGTTTGCAGAAACCCTAACCCCATGCAAGCATCTTCTTCAAGCTCGTTCTCACTGATTTCTCCATGAATTCATGAGCTTCCAAAAGCAAAGTTGCACTATCAATCACCCTGAACACAATGCTATCCATAGTTTTCCCTGAAACCTCTTGAATCATCCTAACAGAGAGCTCCATCATCATGGTTTCAATTCTTTCCTCTGCTATCAATCTTAATGAAACTTCAAGCTAATGATCCAGAATCATTCTACATGTTTCCCTAACCATTCTACACCATCTCATATCCATTAATGCACACAAAATAGCTTGCTATCAATTCTGCAAGAAAAGGTACCCTGCCTCGAAACCTCATGAATCTTCCTCTAATCCTCAGAATAAAGTCCTCTACCCTAGCTTAACCAGTCTAAACCTATAACTATGGTAGAATACACATAAATTAGGTGATACGAGCAAGATTACCAACCTGTCAAACTTTAATGGTGGCTATGGTTTCCCTACAATTCAATGTCTGCAAGCTTCCCTGATTGATCCTCAATGGCCAATATGAATTCTGTATGCAAGAAAATGGATGAACAGGGCTTGAATCTTGTGTTTGATCTCAAAATGCACTTCTTGCAATTTCCCCAAAACAGCTTCAAACTTCCATGGATCTTCTTCTACCTCAGCATGCAATCAATCATAAGGACCAGAGGAATATGTTTGTGGAGGAAAAATGAATGGAGATGGAAGAGAATGAAGGTTTGATGTGAAATTGCAAATGGAAGAACCTTGCTTTTTCACACTCTAATCTCACCTTTCACCAACAATGATCACCAACCCTGGCCATATGGTGATTCACCCTTCTTATAACAATCAAGAGAATAATCTAGATCCATCTAGAAGCTTGTGGAAAGTGCTAGAAAGTTTGAGAACTTCTCATGGAATGATACATTGGATATCCATTATCTCATGCCTTAGCCTTGCCAAATGGACTTTAAAATCTCATTACAAGAGATATTGAGAAAGAATGAGTGAAAAACAAGCTAAACTTTGCTTTTTGTGAAGTTTTGTTTAGGTGCCTTATTATGCAAGTTTCAATATTACAAAGCATGTCCCACTTTAAAGCCTCAAATGAAAATTGTGTTTAAACCAATGTTCTCAAAATGATGTTTCGAATCAAAATGATATATTGGAGGACCTATTTTGGATTTGTGGATCTCCCAAACCAAATTTACATTTCAACTTTTTCAACTTATAAGCCATTTTTAGGTCATTTTCACCCAATCTTGTAAATCCTTGCTACAAGCTCTTTCAATAACTCATGACCACTTTTCTAGACTTAAAATCCTATTTTGAACAACTTTCATGTTTTGAGTTTTTCTATTTGAGGCTTGGAAATAGGAGATATGGCCTTTGCTTAAAATGACCTATAACTGCCAAATGACCAAAATACCCCTGTCTTGTTCAATCCATAAGTTGAGTTCTACAAATCCTATCAAGGACTTCTAGTACTCTCTAGAAATCTAAGAAGATTCTCTTCAACATTCATGTTGACCAAGAAACCATAGGAATCATCCTACTAGGGCAAAAGTTGTCTGCAAGTTGGGTGACTTTCAAGGATCCAGATTCACACACCTCAGATGACCTGTAATTTGTCAAAACCATAACTTGAGCTCTGCAACTCCTATCAAGGACTTCCACCACTCAAATTAAAGCTAAGAACAAGCTCTACAACATTAATGTTGTGGGGAAGATGAGATATCAATCACATCTTGAGCTAAAACTGCCTGGAAGATAGGGATCAAATTAGGGTTTTCTCACTGACAATCCTCAGAAACCCTAACTCAAAACTTCTCAAACTCTTCAATCATGATGAGTTGGTCTAGGAATCATCTTTATAATATCTCTATGAATCATTCCATGATCTCATGGCCCTTGGATTAGGTCTCAACCTTCTCCAAATCTTCAGCTACCCTAGGGCTGACCCAGTCAAAACCCTAATTCTACCATTCATGGTTGAATCTTCTGAACCCTTACACAATGACTTCTCTGGGTTTCATGATGGATCTCAAGACATCTCATAAGCTTTCTCCAAGCATCAAGTTCATTTTCAAAGTCTCAGAATCATCTGAAGAGCTCCCACAACTGTCAAGCTATGAAGCACAAAACCCTGGTTTCAACCAACTCCTCTGAGGATCTCCTGAACTTTCTGGTGAAGGTATCAACTTTCAAACACTTGATAGGTAAATAATTGTTGGTCAAATTTTGGGGTGCAACAATCGGCGACCGTTTTCACTTCGATTTCGGATATTTCCACACTATTTGTCCAGTATTTTGCAGGTATTCAAAGTCCATGCTCAAATGGAGCAAGATGAAGAAAAGAAGCATTTACATGTGAAAACCAGGTGAAAATCAGGCCAAAAAGCAGCAAAAACGAGTTCTGCTGATATGACGACCGTCACAGGTCCATGACGACTGTCATGGAGTTAAAATGCAGTTTTTCTGCACGTGTTGTGAAGTGCTGAAAATGCCAAAGAGGAGTGGACCACTAACTCCTATATTTTCTGATATCATTCCCACTTCCCGAAGAAATAAACTGTTGAAAATCCCATCTATAAAAGGAGGGAGCTGATACCAGAAAAGGGGGGCCGCCATTTCTTATCGTTATTTTGTTTCCTTTTCCTTTCTTTCCTTGCAATTGTTGTTTTACTTTCCCATTTCTATTCTGTACGAGTAATTGGCATAAAGACTAAATCCTGCCGCCATTTTGGAGGATTTCCCAAAAGCCAATCGAATTTGTTTACAGGTTTCTATTTTAATCGTTAATTGAATTGCTATTTCCCATTATAATGCATATTATTATTTTTTGCCATTATTTACGTGTTGTTAATTTATATTCCATGTCTGGCTAAATCTTAAGTAATCGGTATGTAATAAATAATCTGATGGGATTCGATAATTAACCGGTGTATACTTACCTTTTCAAAACTTATTTATGGCTTCAGTTTTTAAATTGATTTTTCTAAATAAACCTTCGTCGCGACAGCGAGAAATTATTTACAGTAGTTTTGCCACGACAATGGGAAATTCATAAAGGTACGAACCAACAAGCGACAGCTGAGGCTAAGACCAGATAGTAAAAACTTGACATTCATTTTAAAAACAGCGACAACGCTTAAAAAGGAATTAGAACTTAATAGTTTTCAAAATGTAACTTTAGCCCCGAACGGGATAGCGACAGCATACGTTCCGCCTTAGAGTTGCGACTAGCGTCAACAACCATCGTGAGACAAAGGTCTTTAAATCATCATTTTCTTCTTAAACTATTTTTAAAAACCTAAAGACACCGGTGACCTGTAGAATCCATGAAGAACTAACATATTACATACCGATTCAAGTACTCATACCTTAATTAAAAGCTTTAGTTCCCTTTAGTTTACGCACTTATTTTGTTTTTATTCCCCTAAAACATTACCAACCTAGCTAAACACCGTAACACCCAAAAATACTATTTTGATCACGAGTCCCTGTGGGATCGATATCTATTATTACTACGCGATAGACTGTGCACTTGCAGTTAATTGATTTAGACATAGAAAGTCGCGATCAAGATTTTGGCGCCGTTGCCGGGGACCCGTTTAGTCAATAGTATAATCTTTTGTTACACAGTATAGACTAGGTTAACTATTCTCTCTCCCTCTACTCGTTCTTCGATTGTATGCCAAGTACTCGCTCACAAGGCGACATCTTACAACCTACAATCGCCGAACTAGAGCGCTTCTTACATTTAAAAAGGCGCATCATCAAATATCAACGAAGACACAATATTCCTGATCTTCTAGCTCATCCTCCTGTTGAAGAAGCAAAGATGGCTGACGGACCTCAGAACAAACCGTTGAAGGGCTACGCTACACCCTCTCAGTTGGAACCTCGAAGTAGCATTATTTCCCCAGCTATCAATCGAACTGATTTCGAACTAAAACCATCATTGTTGTCAGCTGTACAACAAAATCAATTCTCAGGAAATGCAACTGAGGACCCGAATGAACACTTAACGAAGTTTGTGCAATACGCAGACACAGTGAAGGCAAATGGAGTAACTCCAGACGCAATAAGACTTCGTCTTTTTCCTTTCTCTCTTAGAGATAGAGCTTGGACGTGGTTACAATCCTTACCATCCAACTCCGTTACGACGTGGGAACAGTTGAAGAACGTTTTGTTAACGAGATACTTTCCGCCAAGCAAAACTGCTATGCTTAGAGCTCAAATCAACGGATTTCGACAAAAGGATACTGAATCTCTCTACGAAGCGTGGGAAAGGTTCAAAGATATGATGAGAGCATGTCCTCACCATGGTTTAGAAGACTGGGTGACGATCCATACTTTCTACAACGGGCTTCTGTATAACACCAGATTAACTGTAGACGCCGCCGCGGGCGGTGCACTTATGGATAAGCCATACGACGAAGCCTATCAACTTATCGAAAACATGTCTTAGAACTACTGCCAATGGGGAGGTGAACGAACTCCAGCAGAGAAACCCGCAGAAAAAGGTGGAATGTACGAGATCAGCAGTCTTGAAAAGTTCAACGCTAAAGTAGATGCTCTAGCACAGAAAATTGACAGTCTGACTGCTACCCCAACTGCAACCGTGGCTGCTGTAACTCCAAACTGCGAGTTATGTGGAATCGCCAATCATAATGCGCCTGAGTGCCCATTGTTGGCAGGAATCCCACCAGACCAAGTAAACTACGCTCAAGGAAATCCGTACACAAATACTTACAACCCAGGATGAAGGAACCACCCAAACTTTTCCTACAAGAACGATAATGCCTTGCAAGCACCCGCTGCTCTGCCAGGATATCAGAAACCAGCCGCTGCTGCCCAGACTGCCCCTAGGAAATCAAACCACGAAGTGATGATGGAAAAATTCATAGCTGCTCAAGCTCAAACAAATAAAGAATTCCTGAATCAAAACATACACACTAGCAAGCAGATTAAACAGCTGACCGGAAAAGTAGACGCTTTAGCCACCTACAATAAAATGCTCGAAACGCAGATATCACAAGTGGCTCAACAACAAGCCTCTACAGCCGCCCCAGCTGGAACATTTCCAGGCCAGCCAGAACCTAATCCGAAAGGTCACACAAACACTGTTATATTGAGAAGTGGAAAAGAATTGGAAGGCCCAACAGATCCTAGGAATGAAGATTTAGTAATGCATCAAAAATTTGATAAACCAACAGAAAAGGAGTCTGAAACAGAAAAGAAGGAATGTGACGAGCAAAAACCGCCAAAGATGAAACTTATATGTGCCCCCAGCGCCATATAAACCACCTATCCCTTATCCTCAAAGATTAATAAACTCCAAAGCTTCAGGATAATTTAAGAAATTTGTTGAACTTCTGAAACAACTAAACATCACTATTCCATTCACAGAAGCGATAACTCAAATGTCGTCATACGCTATGTTTCTTAAAGAAATCTTGTCTAATAAAAGGAAAATAGAGGATAACGAGACAGTGACACTTACTGCCGAATGTAGCGCAATCATTCAAAACAACATGCCTCCTAAACTAAAAGACCCAGGTAGTTTCTCCATACCTTGTGTCATAGGAAAGTTCGTTATAGACTAATCTCTATGCGATCTAGGAGCCAGTATAAGCGTCATGCCTTTATCTATATGCAAAAAGCTGAATATGGGAGAACTAAGACCAACTAAAATGTCTGTACAATTGGCTGACCGATCAGTCAAATATCCCGTCGGTGTACTGGAAAACGTTCCAGTACGCATAGGCCAATTCTATATCCTAACCGACTTCATAATCATGGACATCAAAGAGGACTCTATTACCCTAATTATCCTAGGAAGACCGTTCCTAGCTACAGCCGGAGCTATCATAGACGTAAAGAAAGGAAGGCTAACATTCGAAGTAGGAGAAGAAAAGATAGAGTTCATCCTTACTAAGTTCTTGAAGGCACCAGCTATAGATGACACATGCTATATAGTAGATGTCATTGACGAATGCATACGAGAATTAGAGAAGGAAGAAATTACATATTCTGAAATCATGAAAATCCAGATCCCTGCTATTCATGAAGACGACAACTGGCGTGCACCATACAAAGATGATAGTCTGAGCGAGATCTTAGCACTAACTCCAAATCACATGCCAGGTCCGAAAAACCCAGCCTTAGAACTTAAAGAGCTACCTAAAACCCTCAGGTACGAATTCCTAGATACAGAATTCAAAAGACCAGTAATAGTCAACGCTAATTTAGGACAATCAGAAACTGAGCAATTATTAGAAGTCCTAAGGAAATACCCAACTGCGTTAGGCTATAATATAAGCGATCTAAAAGGCATAAGTCCCTCCATCTGTATGCATCGTATCATGCTAGAGGAAGACTGCAAAACTTCAAGAGAACATCAGAGAAGGATAAACCCGATCCTAAGCACTGTAGTCGAAGACGAGGTGAAAAAGTTACTAGACGCAGGAATCATATACCCGATCTCCGACAGCCAATGGGTCAGCCCAGTACACGTAGTACCCAAGAAAGGAGGCGTTACTGTAGTGAAGAATGCGAAAGGTGAATCGATAACCCAGAGAGTTGTGACCGGTAACAGGATGTGTATCGATTACAGAAAACTGAACAAGGCAACTCGGAAAGATAACTTCCCTTTACCTTTCATAGACCAGATGTTGGAAAGACTAGCGAAACATTCGTACTTCTGCTATCAAGATGGTTATTCGGGATTCTTTCGAATTCCTATTCACCCCAATGACCAGGAAAAGATAACATTCACCTGTCCCTATGGTACTTTTGCTTATCGCCGAATGTCGTTCGGACTGTGCAATGCTCCAACAACCTTCCAAAGATGCATGATGGCAATCTTTGCGGATTACATAGACGACATCATGGAAGTGTTCATGGATGACTTCTCTGTATGCGGAAAAAGTTTTGAAAGCTGTCTGTCAAATTTAGAGATGGTACTCAAAAGATGCGCTAAAGTGAACCTTATCCTTAATTGGGAGAAATGTCATTTCATGGTCCGATAAGGCATCATTTTAGGACATGTCATATCTGAAAAAGGGATTGAAGTTGACAAAGCTAAAATAGAGATCATAAAGGATCTTCAACCTCCGAAAACCGTACGAGAAATACGAAGCTTCTTAGGACACGCTGGATTCTACCGAAGATTCATAAAGGATTTCTCGAAAATCACAAAACCTCTTACAGGTTTATTAATGAAAGATGCCGAGTTCATCTTCGACAAAGAATGCTTAGAAGCATTCGAAACTCTAAAGTCAGCACTTATCACCGCACCAATCATGCAACCCCCAGATTGGCGACTACCATTCGAAATCATGTGCGATGCGGGTGATTACGCTGTAGGCGCAGTTCTAGGACAAAGGAAAGACAAGAAGCTTCACGCTATCTACTACGCCAGTAGAACTTTAGACCCTGCCCAAATGAACTACGCCACAATGGAAAAGGAACTTCTAGCAGTCGTGTTTGCTCTTGACAAATTCCGTTCCTACTTGGTAGGAGCCAAAATAATCATGTACACAGATCACGCTGCCATTAGGTACCTAATAAGCAAAAAGGACGTCAAACCAAGATTATTGAGATGGATCCTATTATTACAAGAGTTTGACTTAGAAATTAAAGATAAGAAGGGGACCAAGAACGTAGTTGCAGATCACTTATCCCGTATAGAGGGCATTAAACAAGAACCAGTGCCTATCAATGACGAATTTCCCTACGAACGTCTGATAGCCAAATTGGAAAGCGATATGTCCAACTCAACTTCGGAACAACCAGAACTGGAAAAAGCCGTGGAAGCTGTCTATGCCCAAGCCACTTTGCCGTGGTTTGCCGACATTGTTAATTACTTGGTCGCAGGCGTGCTCCCACCGGACCTGACTTATCAACAAAAGAAGAAATTCTTCCACGACTTAAAGCATTACTACTGGGACAAACCTCTACTCTTCAAACGAGGCGCCGACAATTTATACCGTTGTTGTGTCCCAGAGGAAGAAATATAAGACATCATCTCCCAATGCCATTCAGCACCTTATGGTGGTCATGCTAGTACTTCAAAGACGTGCGCTAAAATTTTACAATCTGGCCTATTTTGGCCCAGTCTCTGAAAGGATGTCCATATCGCTGTACTAAAATGCGACTGGTGTCAACACACTGGCAACATCTCACGACGCGATGAAATGCCTCAGAAAGGCATTTTAGAAGTAGAAATCTTTGACGTCTGGGGAATAGACTTCATGGGACCTTTCCCATCTTCTTTTGGAAACAAATATATACTCGTCGCGGTCGATTATGTATCTAAATGGGTAGAGGCCGTTGCCGCTCCAACAAATGACACACGAGTAGTCGTCAAACTCTTTAAAAATACAATCTTTCCTAGATTCGGTGTGCCCAGACTCGTCATTAGTGACGGTGGTTTGCACTTCATATCGCGAATCTTTGACAAACTCCTCTCCAAATACGGAGTCAAACACCGCGTAGCCACACCGTATCATCCACAAACTAGTGAACAAGTGGAGGTTTCGAACAGAGAAATAAAGCAAATTTTAGAAAAGACTGTCGCAACCTCCAGGAAAGATTTGTCATCAAAGCTAAATGAAGGTTTATGGGATTATAGGACCGCCTTTAAGACACCAATAGGTACCACACCATTTAAACTAGTTTACAGAAAATCATGTCACCTGCCGGTAGAATTAGAGCATAAAGCCTTTTGGGCTATTAAGACGCTAAACTTCAACTACACAGCGGCATGAGAGAAACGAATCTTGAACCTTCATGAATTGGAAGAGCTCATATTAGACGCGTACGAGAATGCACGCATCTAAAAAGAAAGAACCAAGAAATGGCATGATAAACGTTCGATCCGGAAACAATTCAGTGTGGGAGACATAGTGCTCCTATTCAACTCCAGATTAAAACTTTTCCCTGGAAAATTAAAATCTAGATGGTCTGGACCTTTTGAGGTCACCAAAGTCCTTAAGAGTGGAGCTGTCGAAATCAAAAATCAAATCAACGCACCGTTTATAGTAAACGGACAGCGTTTGAAGCATTATAATCAAAATGAACACAGCGACCACGTGAGCAATATGAAATTGCTCGAGCTTCCCGAATAGCTTATAGCCAAGCTATCGTCAGGCTTTTGACGTTAAAGACAGCGCTTATTGGGAGGCAACCCAAAATTTTCCCTTTTTTTCCCTTCTAAATTTATTAAAACTATGTTTTCCCTTTAACTTATAATTTCTATAAATTTCTATTTTCTTATTTTCTACTATTTATTTTATTTTATTTTTCTTTCTTTTGCTTCTTAAAAATATGATCTGAGTGAATGTGATTTTAACTTTTCCAGGATTTTAAAGTCGTTCTACTTTTCTCCTGTTTTTATCCGACTAACGAGTATGGATGACATCAACGTTACGACTGTTGTGTTTAGAGGACTAGCTCATAAGGCCAGATTTGAGGCACTGACTCAAAGAAGCTTTGCTTCGACTCTGTACTACGATAGACCCACCATGGGCAAGCTAGGAATCCAGGATAACATTCAGTATTTATTTAACCAATTAGGCTGGGAGCAAACTGCTCTAAAGACCCGATTTGCTACCTACCGCAAACTGACGTTCGAATTCCTTAGCTCCTTAAGTTACTTACCCGAACATGGATATGGATCCACTAAAGAGCTGATAACCTTTAGAATGTTTGGAATGGACCAAACACACAACTGTACATCGTTAGCTAACATCTTAGGCTTCCCTAGAGGACCTTTATTGTTTACCACCACTGAAGAGGGTATTGATCTTGAGTTAGAACAATTCTGGGGTACCATCACCGGTAACTATCACCCTGAACTGAATGACATGCACAACAACGAGATACACAATCCAGCCTTTCGCTATTTCCATAGGATTTTAGCCCATACCCTCTTTGGGAAGGAGGAAAACATTACAACAGTCTCAAAGGAAGAGTTGTTCATCCTTCTCTGTGCTTCGCAAGGCCGCCATGTAAATGATGTCCCTTTTATGATGAGGGCATTCACACGCCTTAATCAGGAACCACACTCACCCATTTTAATAGGAGGCCTAGTCACCATGATCACCCACGAAATTGGCCTGAGGTATTACTTGAACAAAGTCGTTCGTTTCGGCAACCTCAGATCAATGGACCTCCAGTTCTGCTTCAACAGACGTATCTTAGGTACCTTAGGACCAGGAGCCTACGAATACCTCATAGCTGATCAACCTGTCCATCTTTTCACATTGCCCAACCATGAGCTAACCAGTATCCATAACAGAGACAATTGGCTTTATGAATTGGACGAGCCTATGGGACCCCCATCACCTCACTCCACACCCCAGGCTTACATGTATGATAGTGATCAAATCTCAGAAGCACATGACTATTTGTACTACCAAGATTATGAGTCCGAAGTGGAGTTAGATCCTAAGACCCCTCCTAACTACCATAACTTTCCTGACCCCACTCCTGAACAAAACACAGACAAGTTGGACACTGTTCTGAGAACTATGGACGACCTCAAGCTGGAAATAACCACTATAAAAGATGAATTAACACAGCTTCGCATGGATTTCGTTACTTACATGGACGTAGTTAGCGACCAATTTAATGACGTTATTCAGCAGATCAACAACTTGAAGAAACCAAAGGAGTGATATTTTAGTTTTCTCTTTAAATTTTAGTTTACTGCATTTCACATTATTTCACATTATTTAATTTTGCATTTGTTTCTTTTTGGATATTGTATTACTTTAAACTCATTTTTTGATTCAATGTTATTTTAATTTCATTCTGGTATCTCCCTTAATTATGTTTCATGTTATTTTCTATTTTGTAATCACTCTATCATACTGCAAAAGCATTCAAAAATTATATTTTCCACTATTAAAATGCCCCACGAGCGAATTTCTGCATTTCTGCAGAATTTGCTGCTGTGACGATCGTCACACTCCCCTGACGGTCGTCACGCGTGTTACGACCGTCACACATCCCTGACGGTCGTCACGCAGATAAAACCTCAATTCTGTCAAAACAGAGGTCACGCACCTCTCCACCTCCACTCTCCTAATTCCCCACTTTCCCACATTTAAACCCAACTAAAAACCCTCCGAATCCCCCATTAAACCTCCACCATTTCAACTTCCAATCCCCTATTATATATTAACCTATGAATTCCCGTACCTCACCATCCTCAGAAACTTCCTATTCTCAAACTTCTGCACCTCTCTCACGAAAATGGCCAAACAAAATCGTGCAAACCCCGACTTGAGCACTATCACTTTCCGAGAAGGCGAGGCCGGCGAAAGGCAGCAGACCAACTTCATAGCTTTCCATCAGCCGACCCGGTATGTTCACCTGGATTCTCTGACAGAACTAGGGATTCTGGATGGTGTAACTTGGATGTTATAGAGAGCCGGCATCTGGCATCTCTGCACCAATCCCCAACCCACCTACAAGCAACTCACACTGGAGTTTCTCAGTTCCTTCGCGTACGCAACATCACCCGGCGATACCAACAAACTTACCGGTGCCGCCTGCTTCCGCTTGTTCGGCACCGAATATCAAGTCCCCCAGGACCGCATCGCCGTCATTCTACAGTTACCTCACAGCGACGATGCTCATCGCCGCATATCCGATCAGTTCTACCAAGAAGCTTTCCCTCTATGGAACCAACTTATCGGCACCACTCCAGAAAGTTGGGACAATCTGAACGCTACTCATATCCATAACCCAACAATACGCTACTTTCACCGCGTGTTGAGCAACACCATATTCGCTGGTGACAGTAACCACAAGGTCAACTTGAAGGAGCTATTTTTCCTCCGTTGCGTGTTCGCTTCAGAACCTGTTAACGCCGCCCCGTTCCTCTTGGCTCACATTCAAGCCAATTGTAACCGCGGCTCAAAACCTTTCTATTTTGGTGGCATCATCACATCCATTGCCATAGGCCTCGGCCTTGGCGACCGCCTCCAGACACTCCGCCAGATGCCCCCTGTCTTCGTAGACACTGACCACTGTCGCGCCTCTCACCTCATCCGATCCCACGCAGATGGGAGATACCATCCGGCAGTGCGAGGCCGCACTATCCAGAGCATCATCATGCCTTCACGCACCCGCATGCATCCGCAGGATAGAGCCAACTGGCTCTTCGATACCACTGCCCCTGATGCCCCAACTCAGGATAATGCCCACTGTCGCTTCCGCGAAAATAAGGTGCCGGCAAAACAGAAGAGTCGCCACCTTTCGTTATTTATCCCTCGGAACGGGAAAGGAAACGATCGGAAAAACCTGACGAAAAGGGTAAGACAAGGTCATCGCAACCATTGTATGGGTTCGGGAGTCGGTTACGCAAGGGGAAGGTATTAGCACCCCTCACGTCCGTCGTACTCGACGGGATCCACGCTTGTTGTGTTTATCTGACGGATTGGTTTTATCTATCTACCTATCAAGGCTGGCTTAAACAGAAAAGAAAATGACTCGGCAAAGCGTCGCGCTTTATGCCTACGTATTCCCATCAGAGAATGAGAAATCAGAGTCAACATAGTTCGCCCTACGACGGGTTACGGGGAAGGTGGCTCGCCAATACATCAGTATTGTGCCTACGTACTTTCAACAGATATGAGAGATCAGAGCTTACGTAGTTCGGGATACTACGGATTACGGGGGTTCAGATTCATCTGTTTTATCGAGTAGGGTTAAACAGCAGTTCCA
Source organism: Lathyrus sativus (assembly GCA_963859935.3). Classification (NCBI taxonomy): domain Eukaryota; kingdom Viridiplantae; phylum Streptophyta; class Magnoliopsida; order Fabales; family Fabaceae; genus Lathyrus; species Lathyrus sativus. Next base: position 278,863,990 of record OZ012740.1, on the reverse strand, counting down.
GCAGTTAGGGACAAAGCCTGTTTGCGTTGGCGCTGAAGTTTAACAACACTCTTTTCTTCAGAAAAGCTTTCCTTTGAATTACGGGCCCACGGGGCAAAAGGTTTGAAGTTTGTTTTATGTCTTTTACGAAAGAAGTGTTTTTTATTATGTTTGCAATTTCAATCGCACTAAAGACTATGACCTGAGAGTGAATGCGTCGCATGTCACCCAAAGGGTACCATACTAAACATCCAAATTATTGAAAAGAAACTCTCCAACAATCCTTTCTCAGATAGCTTAAGGCTCGTAACGTACGAAAGAAATCATTCATGATTACTGTATCTTAAGTTGTTTTGAGATGAGAAGAGAGAACAAGCTCAACTAAAGGGAGACTATCAAGTCCTACTGTTGTCATGCCAAGGATTCATCCTATGGTTAAGGTTTGAAACAGGGAACTCCTAGAAGTTATCATGCATAGGTTTCAACCTAAAGTTCTATTCATCACTTCCTTACCAAAGGAAATGAGAGTCCTAAGGGATCATATCAATGATAAACAGAAACAGATAAAGCATCAGCGTAACCAATAAACAGTAAACGACTGTAAAATGCATGCAATGCAAGTGAGGGAGGAAATGTGTGTGGGGCAGCAGCCTCCACAAGCTCATCTCGACCTCAAGCCAGAATGAATAACAGTAATCATACAGAAAAGTAAAACAACATGCTATCAAGCAGAATATCAGAGGCTGTAATCATACAGCAGAAAATGGAATGCTATCAAGCAAAACAAACCACATGGGCAAGGGAGCTGGGCTCTACTGAATACCCGCAAGCAAAGCCATATAGTAACAATACAAGCAGAGGGAGCAACTCAACCTCTAGTGCAGTCATGCTCCTAGATTAAAGTCAGTCTAATCATGGACTTATTCTAATGCATCAAGCAAATCAAACAAGTCACATCAGCAATACAGAAAAGAAAACAGACAAGAAAGCAGATCAACAACTCTCAATTCCAAGCCTCAGTTCTTCTGACAGCAACTCAGTCTTCAGACTCTAACCACCCTTCAAGGCTATCCTCTCTCATGACAAATATCAATTTGTTTCTCCAGGTTTCAACCCTTCAACATAAGTTTCAACTTAATCTGCTTCTTCAAGCTTCAGCTTTCCAGTCAACTCCACCTTCAGGCTTCACTCTTAGCTGCAAGTATCAACTTGATCCCTCTAGGTTCTCAAAGCATCAATGTAAGTATCAACTTATCTTTTATTCCTCAGCTTCAGCTTTACACCCAATCTCCATTGAATCCTCTTCATAAGTATCTACTTAGTCTTCAAGCTTCAACTCTCTTTGCTTTACCAGTCTCAACTTGGTCTTCTTCACCTATAAGCTCCAGCTGCTCAGGGTAGTCTTCACTCATCTGGAAGTGTCAACCTCATCCTTCAATTCTTTAACCCTCAGCTCTTCATTCAGTCTTTATTGGATCTTCAAGTATCAACCTGCTCTTCTTGCTCTTCAAGCTTCAGCTGCAATGGCAATGCTCAAGGAATCATCCTCTTCCACACTCTTCTATGAAGTTCTCATCTCCAAACTCAAGTCCAACATCTTTCAAGATACTAAAACCAGAAGATAATTGATTTAACAGAATGAGTGGAAATGATAAACAGCTTACTGACAACCAAAGGAAGCCTGTAAGGCTTCATCATTATGAGAGACTGGTTCCCTCAAAGTTCTACTTCCCAGATAAAGCCACTCATCCTTCCAAAGGAGGGATGTGAATATCTGAGAAGGACTTTTAGTCATTGGGAGGAAGAAGCACAAGATGCTTTCCATGTTTGTGAAAGAAATCATTCTAACTACAAGGCTCTCCTTATGTCCTATCTCCTAATCTTCATCAGACACCTTCAGGCTCAAACAAATCCAAAGCTCCAAGCACCTTCAAGCAACTTCAAGCATCCTCACATTGTCTTCAACTTGTCTTCAATCTCAACCAAAGGCAAACCAAGCACAAACCCTAATCTAAGGGAACTAGGGAAGTTAAACTAGTTGAATTAGTAAATTAGGGTCACCTAAAACCTAGCACTAAAGTTAGTCCTAACTAAGATACTAAAATCAATTGTAAAATCCTACAAAAATTATTATGGGAACCTAGGTTAATCATGACTCTACCACATTAGTTTCAAAGATCAAACCATCAAATTGGACCTAGAACTAAATCCTACATTACAAGGTATCAAACCTAAAACCCTAAAAAGGAGGCATCTAAACATCAATCTAGAAAGCACACCTATTTTCATCACAAAAATGTGATAAAAATTCTATGGGATCATACATGTCTAACCTAATCACACACAAAAAATTAGGCTTAAAATCATCACCATGAGATCAAACAAAATTCCACAAAAATATGCATCAAACATGAACATTTTAATATCAATTAAAATACAAAATTCCAATTAAATCAGAAATTACATGAAATGAAAATATTTTTTCTCTAAAAAATAATAGTCTCAATCATGAGTAAAATGCAAAAAGAATGGGTTTAATTGGATTAATTTTCAATTAATTATGATTTTTGCAAGAACCATAAACAAAATGAAAAAAATAAGAAAATCCAATTAAAATGAATAAGTGCGCGGTGTGGATAGTAATCATTATCAGTTTAAAATCTGGGTTGGGCCATCAGGGGGGTGTGTATAGCGCTTAATTCACTAAGCCCAAAACACTGAATAAATGAAACGCATCGTTTCATCATCAGAAATCCTTCACAATTCAACTTTAAAACGTGGCCCTTGGATCAGCTCCCAGTCAAAGGTCAAAACAAGATCTGATGGTGATAACTTCATCTTCTCCATTTCAAATGCCTGAACTTCGCGCCCAGCTCCGGCCACCGCCGGTGGAGCTCCGATCATCTCCCTCAACCCTAATTCTCCCTAGAGGCCTCCAATCCATGAGGTCAAAACATGAAACTCATTCCAAATCTTGCCACGAATTCAACCATACCCATAGTTTCTTCTGAAACCTCAAGAATCATCATCTCCCAATCTCAACCGAAAATGGCAATTCTCCTAATTTGTCTCTAATTGATTAATTAACTATCTGGAATCCATCCTAGGCCATTCTACAATCAATCTAGCACCTTAATTCAACCTAATTCTACCTAAATCATGCTAGGGGAAGAGAGTTACCAACCTGAGAATCTTGGTTGAACAGATGCACAAATCCTCCAAATCAAGCTCTCTACTCCTCTGGACACGATCAAGGAACCTTCTTCTTGCTTCTGTATGCAAAAGAACCAATTGAAAGTGCTTCAATCTTGAAACTCGATGGTGAGTTGTAGGTGCTGCAAATCAGTTGCTCATACACGATCTAGCCACCAATTCTTCTTGAAAATGATCTGAAATCACTCCTTGACATTCATGGAAGAAGTATCAATCAAGAAAATGAATGGAGGATGGAGAATTTGATGAAACCGATTGCACTTGCAAGCTATGAAATTTCACTCTCAAACTAAGCTCAATCCTTCAATGATCACCAACCTCTGCAATGGATCTACTCTATTCCTTATATAGATGAAATTTGGATGATCTAGAACCCTCTAGATCCTTCCAATGAGATTTTCCACTTCTCATGTCATGAGATTTTCAATCATGCCTCATGCTATGCATAATTCTGTTTGCCTTGGTGCAGCAACTTGTTCTCATCCCAAAATCTCCCCAAGTGAGATATTAGAGGTGTTTAGCTTGTAAAAAGCCTTGCTCATGCCTTGATTTTGAGTTTTGCAAATGTTGCTTAATATGCAAGTAAGTGCTTTTCAAAGCAAGTCCACAATTTAGACCTCAAATCAAAAATGTGGCTAAACCAATGTTCTTAAAATGTTTTCTAGAGTCAAAATGATAAATTACATGCCATGGTTTGGATGTGTAGGTTGAAAATATCAATTTCCAACATTGGTTTATTTAACTTATGCCCTTATTTTAGGTCATTTTTGCAACTTTGAGCTACAAGCATTTCCAACATATCATGACCTCCTTACTAGCCTTAAAACATCATTTTGAACAAGTTTTATGTTGAAGATTTTTCCATTTGAAGCTTGGAAATAGGAGTTATGGCCTTATGGCTGAAATGACATGTAATCTCCAAATGACCAAAATGCCCTTGACTTGTCAAAGCCATAACTTGAGTTCTAGAAATCCTATCAAGGACTTCTAGTACTCTCTAGAAATCTAAGAAGATAAGGAACAACATTCATGTTGACCAAAAGTTCATAGGAATCATCCTTCTTGGGCAAAAGTTTGATGCGAGTTGGGTGACTTTCAAGGCCCCAGATTCACATACCTCAGATGACCTGTAATTTGTCAAAGTCATAACTTTAGCTCTACAAATCCTATCAAGGACTTCTAGTACTCAAATTAAAGCTAAGAACAAGCTATAAAACATTCATATTGGGGGTAAGATGAGATGATAGTCACATCTTGAGCTAAACTGCCTTGAAGATAGTGGTCAAACTAGGGGATTTTACTCTGTCAAGCCTTAGAAACCCTAGCTTGAAACTTCTCAAACTCTTCAATCATGATGATTTGACTTTGGAATCATCCTTATAGCATCTCAATGCATCAATCCATGATCACATGGCTCTTGGATTAGGTCTCAACCCTCTCCAAATCATCAGTTGACCTAGGGTTGACCCAGTCAAACCCTAATTACACCACTCATGGCTAGGTCTCTTTAATCTTGTACCATGACCTGTCTAGGCTTCATGATGGCTTTCAAGGCATCTCATAAGCTCTCTCAAGGCTTCAAGTCCACATTCTTGGCTTCAGAATCATCTGAGGAGCTCCCACAACTCTCAAGTTAGGAGGCATACACTCTTGGTTTCAACCACTCACTCTGAGGATCTTTTCACTTTTCTGACAAGGACATCAACCTTTGAGCACTTGAATAACCTTCTTGGCTAGCTCCACAGTCTTGTGTAGCTCTTGGTTGGTACTCATGCCTCATGATCTCCTGCATACATGTCAATGAAATGCAAATGTGAATGAGATGAAACACAAGCTAGGTAAAGAAATGTTGGTCAAATTTTGGGGTGCAACAGTTGCCCCTATTCAAACGGCTTGAACCTGACTGGGTGAGAAGCGAACGACTCTCAAACAATCAAGGTGCGAGACGGTTGAATACCGACAAACCCGGAAATTTGCCAACTGCACAAGTACACGGTACTCTGATAGGAACAAATCTTCGAAAACTGAAATATTAGCTGCACGACAACTAGCTGGAGAATTGGTCACACGGTAACCGGTGATACATGGTCGATCATGCCGTCAGGCATCAGGATTCCTCGGGACTCATCAGGTCAATAATCATGCTAATCACGCCATCGGGCGTTCAAAGAAGACTTTCGGGCATCAGCCGGACTTCATCAGTAAGTCGGGAAAAGAATCCTCGGTCAATCATGAACCAGTTGGGGACACCCAACTTCTACCATCAGGAACCCCGCATCAGCTGCGAGAACTGCTTCATTAGCACGGTTGGACTTCAATCATCAAGTCATCGAGGGGAGTTTCAACTTCGCTGTTTAGAAACCTGCTGGGGATGACGCATCTCCGCTGGGGATTCTAGAGAACTATCAAGTAACTCTGCTTAGGGGATCCAGAAATCATTCCGGGCGAATCATCTATGCTGAGGACATCAAGACTCATCTTGGACAAACAACTCTGTGGGGACTTCAAGAATCATCCTGAGCCAAAAACTCTGTTGGAGATTTTGGGAATCATCCTGAACACTCACTCTGCCGGGGACTCTAAGCATCAACTTGAGCAACCCTCTCTGGCGACTTCACTGGGGATTTTAAGAATCATCTTAAGCAAACGACCTTGCTGGGGAAAAATTCAAGAATCATCTTGAGCAAGCGACCCTGCGGAGGAACACCTGCAAAACAAGAACGGTAATGACCTAGCTCATGTTTCATATGTATATGCTTTGCCAGTGGCGCAATGCTCCACACGGTGGAAATGCTATGCGTTTATGATAAATGCTATGCAATCATGCAAAATGCTACGGCCTCGTCAGCAAAATAAATGCTGAAGGGAAAAGCCTCCCGTCAAGGAGAAAGAACCACTCTGGTGGAGGAAGGACTCATCCTGCCGAGGAGAAGAGGTCGCACCAATCTCAATCGAACTCCGCATGGGGAAGAAAACTTTTGTTGACTGCTGCAGGGGAATGAAGCTCTACGAGAACCCAGACCTGCTGAGGAAAGCGATGTCAATCGCGAAAATAAACTGCACGGCCTTCGCGGCTAGCCCTCCTGGAGATAACGACTCCGGTGGGGGAATACAGCATCAGCTACTCAACATTCTACTTGGGAAAACCAATCATGGCCCGAACGGCCTCCAAGGGCTCGGCTCTCTTGGTGATCTGCAAACTCGGCTGGGGGAAGAAGAAATCATCCTGCTTCGGGGGAGAGTACGACTCTGTGGGGATTTCAATTCTCCTGGAGACTTCAGTCTGGAACTTCCGAGTGCTGTACACTTCAGTGAATGGTCTCCTACGAGACTTGCACTTGTGACCCGGTGCTGGGGGATGAACACACGCTTCGACGCTTGACTCAGCTGGGGAGATGTCGTTCCTTCAGGATGCATCTGATTGGGGAGAATCTTCTCTGCCTAGGGGAACACATCAATGCCTTACGATCTCACGTTCAGACTCTACGGGGAGAGGCTGCTGAACTTGCTGGAGAAGGAGGAATCATCCTGCTTGGGACGCGTACGGCGTACTGCCTGGAATATGTTGTACCTGTAACAACACAAACAAACAGACAAGATACCCTTCTCAACGGGACCTATCAAGGTTATCATCTTGTGACAATGCTTAAGTAATTCATTGTTTCAACAATCAGTGGCCTAGGCCAGTAAGTTTATGTATGCGCATTTTGTCAAAAACATCGGCGTTCTTTTTCGCAAACAAAACAGATAAATGCTAAACAGACAAACAGAATTGCTGAATAGTATACATTTTATTGATAACGAACCCCTGAATGGGTAAAAATGTTTCACAACAGATGCAAGCTCCTGGAATGAGGAAGCCGCGCAAAAATAAAACATAAATATACATCAGTATATACAAATGTCGGCAACGAGGCGTAGACGAACACCATGAGTTGATCCCTCTATGACCCACTCGACTTCGATACTTCTCCGACGCTTCATCTTCAGAAGAGTTTGATTCAGATAAACGGCCCTCAGGTCCTCCAAACCACTAAACAATGAAAGTCCACACGCGGAACGCATTCATTTGCTTTTTTAAATCCCTAACTTTTGCGTGAACCGCCCTTTGCGGGTTTTAAGTTCACCGGGATACCCTTTTTTGCCAAAGTCGCCCATCCGGGTTTTCGACTTTGCGGGTGTACATTTTTTTGATTTATATCCCTAATTTTTTCCCGAACCTTTTTCATTTTTTATGGTTCGCCAGGATGCCCCATTTTTGCCTGGATACTCTTTTTCTTTCCAGCGGGTCATTTTTAAGCAAAGTATTTTTTAACTGCGTCCGCGTTCACCGGGGATGCAAAATCTTCACCATCCATCGTGGATAACAACAAAGCTCCTCCCGAGAAGACCTTGCTGACGACATATGGACCTTCGTAATTGGGAGTCCACTTGCCCCGGTGATCGGAGTGTGGAGGAAGAATCTTCTTCAGGACGAGATCACCCGTCTGAAAGCTTCTAGGACGCACCTTCTTATCATAAGCTTTCTTCATTAGGCTCTAGTACAAACGACCATGTGCAATCGATGCTAACCTCTTCTCGTCCATCAGGCTGAGCTGGTTTAGTCGGTTCTTAATCCATTCTGCCTCGTCGAGTTTCACATCAACCAAAACTCGCAAAGAAGGGATCTCCACTTCTAATGGTAGGACAGCTTCCATACCGTACACTAAGGAGAAAGGAGTTGCCCCGGTTGACGTACGTACCGTTGTACGATAACCGTGCAGTGCAAACGACAGCATCTCGTGCCAATCTTTGTAGGTCACAACCATCTTCTGAACAATCTTCTTGATGTTCTTATTGGCCGCTTCAACGGCGCCATTCATCTTCGGCCGGTAAGGAGATGAGTTGTAGTGTTCAATCTTGAAACTCTGGCACAGCTCCTTCATCATCTTGTTATTTAGATTCGAACCATTATCGATAATGATCCGCTCGGGAATTCCGTAACGACAGATGATATCCCTCTTTATGAATTTAGCCACCACCTGCTTGGTTACGTTAGCGTATGAGGCTGCCTCCACCCACTTGGTGAAGTAGTCGATAGCTACTAGAATGAAGCGATGACCGTTAGATGCAGTGGGCTCGATCTTGCCTATCATGTCGATGCCCCACATGGAGAACGGCCACAGGGAGGACATGACATTTAACGGGCACAGCGGCACATGAACTTTATCAGCATAAATCTGGCATTTATGACATCTCTTCGCGAATTTAAAGCAATCCGATTCCATCGTCAGCCAGTAGTATCCTGCTCTCAGGATCTTTCTCGTCATAGCATGCCCGTCGGCGTGCGTACCAAATGTGCCTTCATGGACCTCTTCCATGAGCATACTCGCTTCTTTCTCATCTACACATCTGAGTAGCACGAGATCGTGGTTTCTTTTATACAAAACTCCATCAGGATTGAGATAGAAATTTCCAGACAGCCTCCTCAGAGTCTTCTTATCCTGGGTTGACGCTCCCGCAGGATACTCCTTAGTCATAAGGAATGTCTGAATGTCATGGAACCATGGCTTGCCGTCGGCGGCTTCCTCGATTGCAAAGACGAACGCAGATCTATCAAGACGAGAAAGGACAATTCTTGGAGCTTCATTCCAAAAATTGACTTTATACATCGAAGCCAACGTGGCTAAGGCATCAACCATCTGATTTTCTGCTCTGGGCACATGATGGAGTTCCACTCGATCAAAGAACGGAAGCAGCCTTCTGGCATAGTTTATGTACGGCACCAAATTCGATTGACGAGTCTCCCACTCCCCTTTGATCTGGTTGATCACAAGTGCCGAGACACCATATACGTCTAGGTTCTTGATTCTCAAATCAATTGCCTCTTCTAGACCCATGATGCATGCTTCGTACTCCGCTTCATTATTGGTGACTAGAAATTTTAGTCTCGCAGTGAACGGGATGTGGGATCCGTGGGGAGTCGTGATGATTGCCCCAATGCCACTTCCGTAAGAGTTAACCACCCCGTCAAATATCAATTTCCACTGGGATTTCCTATCTGGCCCCTCGTCGGGCAACGGCTCATCGCAATCCTTCGCTTTGAGAAACATGATATCCTCATCAGGGAATTCAAATTTCATCGGCTGGTAATCCTCGATCGGCTGTTCGGCAAGGTAATCAGACAATACGCTTCCCTTGATGGCCTTCTGGGAAACATACTGAATATCATATTCCGTCAACACCATTTGCCATCTGGCAATCCTGCCCGAAAGCTCTTGCTTCTCGAAGACGTACTTGATCGGATCCATCTTCGAAATTAGCATAGTGGTGTGATTGAGCATGTACTGTCGTAAACGTTTGGCAGCCCAGGCTAGTGCACAACACGTCTTCTCCAACATCGAGTAACGAGATTCACAGTCTGTGAACTTTTTACTCAAGTAGTAAATGGCATGCTCCTTTCTGCCCGTCTCGTCGTGCTGATCGAGAACACACCCCATACTATTCTCAAGAACTGTCAAGTACATGATCAATGGCTGTCCAGCCACTGGGGGTATCAAGATTGGAGGTTCCTGCAGATACTGCTTTATCTTGTCGAATGCCTTCTGGCAATCCTCATTCCAGATAATCGCCTGATCTTTCTTTAGTAGTTTGAACATCGGTTCACACGTGGCCGTGAGCTGAGAGATAAACTTTGCAATGTAGTTTATTCTGCCCAAGAAACCACGAACCTCTTTTTCTGTTTTTGGCACTGGCATTTCTTGTATTGCTTTAATCTTCGCAGGATCAACCTCGATGCCTCTTTCACTCACGATAAACCCCAGTAACTTTCCGGACCGTACTCCGAAAGTACATTTGTTAGGATTCAGCCTCAACCTGAACTTCCTAAGCCTCTCAAAAAGCTTCAGTAAATTGACCAGATGCCCCTCCTCCGTTTGGGACTTCGCAATGATGTCATCAACATAGACTTCAATCTCATGATGAATCATGTCATGAAACAAAGTTACCATTGCTTGTTGGTAAGTGGCCCCTGCGTTCTTCAGACCGAAAGGCATTACCTTGTAGCAAAATGTTCCCCAGGGAGTGATAAACATCATTTTCTCCATGTACTCCGGCGCCATCTTGATCTGATTGTAACCGGAGAAGCCATCCATGAACGAAAACACGGAGAACTGCACTGTATTGTCGACCAACACATCAATATGAGGCAGCGGGAAATCATCTTTAGGGCTCGCCCTGTTCAAATCCCGATAATCGACGCACATGCGTACCTTACTTTCCTTCTTCGGTACAGGAACTATGTTGGCGACCCACGGAGGGTAAGTAGTGACCGCTAAGAAGCCAGCATCAAGCTGTTTTTGCACTTCTTCTTTGATCTTAACGGCCATATCTGGTCTTGTCCTCCTAAGCTTCTGCTTAACGGGAGGACAATTCTCGCAGCGGCAAGTGGTGGACCACGATGTCAGTGTCAAGTCCGGGCTTATCTTCGTATGACCAAGCAAAGACGTCACTATACTCTCTTAGCATCTCGACCAATCTCTGCTTGACATCACTCTGCAATGCAGCCCCTATCCTGACGTTTCTGACGAGTTCTTCAGAACCCAGATTCACAATCTCGATCTCCTCTTCATGAGGCAGAATAACTTTCTCCTCTTGTTTCAACAAGCGGGCCAACTCTTCAGGAAGGTCTTCATCTTCATCAATCTCTTCTTCGGCTTGATAGATCGGGAAATCGAAGTCGAAGTGAGCCGTAGAAGGTCCAGAGTCGATGTCATCTGTTATGTGGATCCTGCAATAACAAGGGTTAAGTTTAAAACAAGGATGTGCAGGTTAGCACAAACCCCATTGCCATTTTATTGTTTTTCAAAATAAATATAAAACAGGAATAACAGAGATCACAATATTTGAATACGAAGAAAACGCCTTTTGATTTATTGATAAAATGCATGTACGTAATCCAACAAGGCCCTGACAATAAAACCACTATGCCCCGGGTAGGACATAGGGTTGTACAATGATTGGAAAAAGTAAATCATTACTATTCGCTTGTCATCTGGATGATATCCTTGACGGACCAGTTGGTAAGGCCCTCGCCTGGCTTGCTTGGCTGGATCCAAGAGTCGAGGTCATAGTCGCTGTCTCCGCTGTCTTCAGACACCGCGTTGACGCTTTCAAAAATTACCCCGCCACTGGTAAACTGGATCGGCCCTTTACCTCGCGACGCACTGCTAGAAGAAGAAGCTTCAGCTCTAGGAGAATATACCAACCCAAACTTGTCTTTCTTGTTAGGTATCTCCAAAATTCTCCCCCAGCCTGGGGTAGATCCGGCTTGGACAACGGCCCGAGCTTCCTTGAATGAAGAGAGAGTCATCTCTGGCTTTTCAATGACTGCAGGAGCTACGTCCTTCACTTTAACAGCTTCGAACGCTTGGCATAGGGTTTCATGGATCTCCCCATCCATCTCAACATACTTGAAGGATGAAAAATGGCTCATCATTATGTCTTCCTTGCCACACACAGTTACGATGCTACCTCCGACAACATACTTGAGTTTCTGGTGCAACGTGGAGGTCACGGCACCCGCGGAATGGATCCATGGCCGGCCCAGGAGACAGCTGTAGGCAGACATGATGTCCATAATGTAAAAGATCGCGTCGAACGTTTCCGGCCCGACTTGGATTGGCAGGGTCACCTCCCCGAAAACATGGCGTTTAGTTCCATCGAACGCCTTCACAACCAGATCACTGGTTGTGAAAATCACTCCACGAGTATCCAACTTCATTAATGCCTTCTTCGGAAGAACATTGAGCGACGACCCCGTGTCTACCAGCACGTGAGACATAATCGTTCCCCTACACTCTATCGAGATGTGCAGGGCGCTATTGTGATTCCTCCCCTTCGGCGTCAGCTCTAGGTCAGTGAACCCTAACCCATTTCCAGCATTCACGTTGGCTACGACCTCTTCCAGTTGGTTTACCGATATTTCTTGCGGTACATATGCGGCGTTCAACACCTTCAGCAGTGCGTTGCGGTGTGCTTCAGAACACAACAACAAATTCAAGATGGAAATTTTTGAGGGTGTCTGATGGAGATGATTCACAATCTTGTAGTCACTCTTTTTAATCAACCTCATAAATTCCTCGGCGTCTTTAACAAGTAAGTCTTTTTCTACCCCACGGGGGATCTCTTCAACGACTTTACTTTTACCTTTATCAGTTGCGTCAGCTCTGTCCGCTTTGTCCGCCACGACCTCTGGTGGTGCAAACACTCTTCCGCTGCGAGTAATACCACTAATTCCCGCAAGGTTCTCCACAGACGACCCAAACGGTTCTAGTTCCAACTTCTGTCCGTTGCAGTAGACTTCAGCCCCATAATGCCACGGGACAGCATTAGTGCTTTCGAAGGGTATCGGCCCAGCTTTGGTGATGGTAATTGTGGGCGGCCTGGGTGCAGAAATAGTTATCGTCTGGAGAGGGATGGTGATGGTGGCAACCTCATCATCTTGCATCAGCACTACCTATCCTAATCCGCATTCGGCCCTCCGGCTGAACTGTAAAATCCCTTCAGTCATCAGACTTTGAATTCCCTCTATCAGCTGTTCACATCCATCAGGACTAGTCGCACAGCCCATACATAGTTCTCCGCAACCTGGGAAGAAACCTCTTTTTATCAGCTTAGCTTTAACGAAGCTAAGCGGCGTCTTCAGATCTCTGACGTCAGTCAATACATCCAAGTTCTCGTCTTCGATAATGGCGTTTACTCCACCCCCCCTATGATTCGGCATAAGGTTCTTCGTGACATTTGACACATTATCCGAGAAGTTGATGATCTTGGCATCCACCATGTCCTGCACCTTGTGCTTGAAGGCTTTGCAATTCTCTATTGTGTGGCCTGGTGCCCCTGAGTGAAACTCACAAGTTGCATTAGCGTCATAACCTGGCGGAGGTGCCCCTGTCAAGGGAGCCAAAGTTCTCTTCTGGATCAACTGTAGCTGAAGCAAAGTCTATAACAGCTGCGCGTACGACATGGGCGGTGTCTCGAGGTGACGGCTCGACAGAGGTGCCCTATTCTGATACTTTTTGTACCCTTGTTGATTCGGTTGCTGCTGCTGTGGCTGTTGAACTGCCGGGATAGTTATACTGGCCACCTGTTGGTGAGGGCCTTTACCCTTCCTTCGAGCATTGAACACAGCGCTCGTTTCTCCTTCTCGTCTTTTGCCACTATAAGGTTTCTTTCCTCCTCCTCCGGCTGAGGATGAATCACCTTGAATTTTCCCCAGTTTGATCCCATTTTCGATGTGCTCACCCGTGATAATGAGATCTGAGAAGGTTCCAGACATACTGCTGACCAATTTCTCATAGTAAACCCCTAGGAGGGTAGCTACGAACATCTGCACAAGCTCACGTTCAACCATCAGCGGCTGAACCCTAGCTGCCAACTCACGCCACCGCTGGGCGTATTCCTTAAACCCTTCGTTGTTCCTTTGCGACAGATTCTGCAGTTGGACTCGGTTCGGGGCCAAGTCGCTGTTGTATTGGTAGTGGTGCACAAATGCTTTAGCAAGTTCCTTCAACGTGCGCACACTGGTAGGCTCCAGACTCATGTACCATTCGAGGGATGGTCCGAACAGACTGTCCTGAAAGAAATGCATCAGCAACTTCTCATCCTCAGAATGAGCGGACATTTTCCTGTAATACGATCTCAGGTGGACGCGAGGGCAAGTGGTGCCCTTATACTTTTCAAAGTCAGGTACCTTGAACTTGGGAGGCACCTTAAAATCAACAATCAATCCCAACTTGGACATATCAACACCCAGGGTGTTCTGGTTCTCGATACTCCTCATCTTGTCCTCGAGTGCCTTGAACCTAAGCCGTGCTTCAACAGTAAGCTCCCCTTCAGCACCTCTCTGAGAGAACACATCGTCTTGACGATCTTCTAACCACGGCTGAGGCGCAAACAGATTCCCAACACCTGCATTGCCATTGCCCAGCCCAGCATTGACATTAGCTTCCAGACTCCCATTACCGACGCCCGTCGTATTGCCATTGAGTCCCATGTTAGCTATCACATTGCCGTTGGCACTGCCATTTCCCCCGGTCACGGGGACGCCATTCTGTAGAGTTTCGACTGGTGGAGGGGTGGGCACAGTCCCTCCGTGGAGTACACCGCTGCTATCGACCCTTGAAATCAGAGGCTGGACCAAGGTTCTGAGCTGATCCTGGCCATTGGCGACCGCTTGCATGAGCTCCATGAAGCGATCCATCCTTTCGCGGAGTTCCTGAACATCAGTCTGCACTTTCTCCATGATTCTGGTTTGATTTGCTCTGGTCGGATAGCGGTGAATAGGTCTCTGATCAATCCTGGAACAACCTGAAACAACCCTGAGAATCACAAAAGGGTTAGGATAAAACGACAAAGTGCTCATTATGCAAATGCTTCATGCAAATGCAAACGTGTGTCTGTGCGTTAGGGAGATCTCCCCCGATCCTAGTGCCTGAGTGTCAATGCTGATAATAAGAAGTCCGAGTCCAATCATGGAAACAACAATCTCATATATAAAGAAAGCCCATCAAGGCAGTACACAACGTCAGTGAGTACAAGATGAATCAATAGCGTGACCTCAGCCAACAAGCCTGGTGATGGTCAGCATACAACAATGATCAAACAAAAGGAATACAAATATAGTCAAGTACGGCCACGGGCGCGAAACTCTTCTAACAACTCCTTTGTTTCTGGATGATCAGGTAGAGTGAGTAACCCTTTGACGAGTAACTCCCTCTGCACAATGGTGTACTGAAGACCTTCGACCGAATCTTCCCATGCTCCTTCGCCGAAACAATCTTCTAGATTCCGCTTCTTGGACTCAAACGTCAGTTTGCGCTCCTTCAGGTTAGCGAGAGCTCTGTTGAGCTGGCCTTCAGCGGCATATCTACGAGCGGTTTCTTCATCAAACCTCTTCTCACTAGACTTCACCTGGGCTTTCAGCTTGGAGATTTGTTGCATCAGCTTATCCTCCCGCTCTTTCCTGTTGGCTAGGGAGGCCTTCCAGTGCTGGTTGAACTTGGATATCCTCCGATACGCTTCGTCCAAGTGCTGCTTCTTAGTGGCCAGTACGTCGTTGACAGCTTTGAATTCTCGACCCATGCGCTCACGGTCAGCTATCTGCTTAGTCAAATCTGTCCCCAGCTAGTTCACCAGCTCCGTCTGCCTCTTGAAGGAATGAACAACTTCGTTTCTCTCGCTTCGAAGTTGAGCCAATTCTTTCTCCAGTTCTTCATTTGCCTGCTTCAATTCATCTCGCTCAGCTAACACCTGATTATGTTGCTGAATGGGCACGGTAGTAGGCTCTCCAATCATTGGAGGGCTTTCTGGCTTGGCAGGAAGAAACGGCATCCCTATAGCATTGGCTCTGGCTCTGATCCACGTCATATACGGAGGGTAGGCTTGATTATTGCTTCTCCCCAGCAATGGTTTTCCCCTCTAACTGATGCCATTCCAAGCGCCCTGAAGCTTAGATAACAGATCCCCTTCTAGAAGACCAGTGAGGTACAAGGATTCCTGCACCTCTTCATCCCTCGGCGGAGCTCTAAAAGCATAAGCGAACTGTCGGACCAGCAAAGATGGATTATAGTTTATACAACCTTTCCTGCCTATCAAAGGCACGTTCGGAAACTCGCTGCAGCTGAAGATAATCTCGGTACCCAACCTATCTCTGTCAAACCAGTCAATATCCTCCGCTGATAGACTCATCAAACGCTCGGACCACTCAGTTGTGGCTCCAGACGAAGCAAAGGGACCCCTCTTGGGTAGATGACTATAAAGCCATTTATAAAGCAAGGGCACATAGCACAAGACATTCTTGCCCCTTCTGTTCTCATTTTTGTAGTGGATGGAATGGTAGACATCTCCTATCAAGGTAGGGACCGGATTCCCTGAAGCAAATATGCGAAATGCGTCGAAGTCTACAAAGTCAGGCATATTGGGGAACAGAATGACGCCATATATGCACAGAGCGAGGATGGCGTTGAACACGACCCAACATCCGTCTTTGGCGCACTGCTGAGCCTTTCCCACTAAGAACTGCAAGGAGAAACCCGGAACCCTGTTCCAACTAGACAATACCAACTCGGAGGCATCCAGATGAAGTGAAGGAGCTAGACTAGCCAGGCCAGGCTCAGCATCCATATGAACAAAGGGCATCTGACTCTTGATAGGCACACCTAACAAATCAACATACTCCTCTAGCGTGGGTGCGAGAACAAAGTCCTAGAAAGTAAAGCATCTCAACGGAGGATCGTAGAACTGCAGCAGAGCGTGCAACCCATTCAACTCAAACACAGAGGGTTTACGAACCAAACTGAGCAATTTGCCGTAAGACTTTCTGAACTCATCTCTCACAGAATCATCTGCTAAAGCAATCAAACCAGTCAACTGAACCATATCAGGGGCAGGGAGCTTGTAAGCCACGGTCTTCCTCAGAGAACCCATAACAATACAATAGGAGGCAAGAAATCCTGGATCGGGGGGAAACGGTACCTGCAACACAGACACACGTTAATGAAATGCAAATGAGTATGCAAAGCAATGTAAAATGCAATCATGCAGCAGGAGATCAAGGCAACTGCACTGTGGAGATTCTATATCAACAAACCATAATGCTGCTCTGTCAAGAACAACCACTATATCTGATAATAAGAAAACCCCGGTATCGGACCACAAATCTCCTCTGTCAAGAACACACATGTCTGATAATAAGGACCTCTGATAGAGGACCAAAACTCTGCTTTGTCAAGAAAAAACATCTGATAATAAGGACCTCTGATACAGAACCAAAACTCTGCTCTGTCAAGAACAAACATCTGATAATAAGGACCTCTGATACAGGACCAAAACTCTGCTCTGTCAAGAACAAACATACATCTGATGATGAGATCCTCTGATCCCACTCATAAATCTGCTCTGTCAAGAACACATACATCTGATGATGAGACCCTCTGATCCCAATCAAAACTGATCCACTATCAAGAGAACCAGGTAGTCTGAAGGTCAAAGTTTCCTGCAACAAACCCAACCCTGCTCACAGGTATGGACCTAAACTGACACAAGTTCGGCATCCTATGCGGTCATCAGCGTCACAGACATTCAAGAGGGGTGATACGATACCCAAAAGGTGTGGCATCACCAGCTCATGAAGCGGCCTCACTCGGCTGAATCCCAAATGATCGGTCCCTAGAGTCGACAATCCTCCAAACCAACAACCCCCTCAACCCAAAGGGTTGAAAAAGAAGTCAACTGGGAGAACCTCGTATGAGCGTGGATTTCATGAGACACTAGTGCCTGCCAAGCAAGCACGCACCCACTAATTTCCACAACTAATGCTATGTTCACTCAAGCCTAGGTCTGGCTTCTCACTCATCAAAATGCCCCTCCCACGACAGCACAGATAATCATATCATACTGAAAAATAAAGTGCGGGAAATAAAATGCGATAAATAAACACAACCCAACAAGTAATCATACAAGCGCTAGGATTGACTCTCGCAGGGGACGTCGGATCCCCAAAATGACTCGCATACGGGACGTTGGATCCCAAGAAACTATGAAGTCCCCAGCAGAGTCGCCAGCTGTCGCTTCCGCGAAAATAAGGTGCCGGCAAAACAGAAGAGTCGCCACCTTTCGTTATTTATCCCTCGGAACGGGAAAGGAAACGATCGGAAAAACCTGACGAAAAGGGTAAGACAAGGTCATTGCAACCATTGTCTGGGTTCAGGAGTCTGTTACGCAAGGGGAAGGTATTAGCACCCCTCACGTCCGTCGTACTCGACGGGATCCATGCTTGTTGTGTTTATCTGACGGGTTGGTTTTATCTATCTACCTATCAAGGCTGGCTTAAACAGAAAAGAAAATGACTCGGCAAAGCGTCGCGCTTTATGCCTACGTATTCCCATCAGAGAATGAGAAATCAGAGTCAACGTAGTTCGCCCTACGACGGGTTACGGGGAAGGTGGCTCGCCAATAAATCAGTATTGTGCCTACGTACTCTCAACAGATATGAGAGATCAGAGCTTACGTAGTTTGGGATACTACGGATTACGGGGGTTCAGATTCATCTGTTTTATCGAGTAGGGTTAAACAGCAGTTCCAGCAGTTAGGGACAAAGCCTGTTTGCGTTGGCGCTGAAGTTTAACAACACTCTTTTCTTCAGAAAAGCTTTCCTTTGAATTACGGGTCCACGGGGCAAAAGGTTTGAAGTTTGTTTTCTGTCTTTTACGAAAGAAGTGTTTTTTATTATGTTTGCAATTTCAATCGCACTAAAGACTATGACCTGAGAGTGAATGCGTCGCATGTCACCCAAAGGGTACCATACTAAACATCCAGATTGTTGAAAAGAAACTCTCCAACAATCCTTTCTCAGATAGCTTAAGGCTCGTAACGTACGAAAGAAATCATTCATGATTACTGTATCTTAAGCTGTTTTGAGATGAGAAGAGAGAACAGGCTCAACTAAAGGGAGACTATCAAGTCCTACTGTTGTCATGCCAAGGATTCATCCTATGGTTGAGGTTTGAAACAGGGAACTCCTAGAAGTTATCATGCATAGGTTTCAACCTAAAGTTCTATTCATCACTTCCTTATCAAAGGAAATGAGAGTCCTAAGGGATCATATCAATGATAAACAGAAACAGATAAAGCATCAGCGTAACCAGTAAATAGTAAACGACTGTAAAATGCATGCAATGCAAGTGAGGGAGGAAATGTGTGTGGGGCAGCAGCCTCCACAAGCTCATCTCGACCTTAAGCCAGAATGAATAGCAGTAATCATACAGAAAAGTAAAACAACATGCTATCAAGCAGAATATCAGAGACTGTAATCATACAGCAGAAAATGGAATGCTATCAAGCAAAACAAACCACATGGGCAAGGGAGCTGGGCTCTACCGAATACCCGCAAGCAAAGCCATATAGTAACAATACAAGCAGAGGGAGCAACTCAACCTCTAGTGCAGTCATGCTCCTAGATTAAAGTCAATCTAATCATGGACTTATTCTAATGCATCAAGCAAATCAAACAAGTCACATCAGCAATACAGAAAAGAAAACAGACAAGAAAGCAGATCAACAACTCTCAATTCCAAGCCTCAGTTCTTCTGACAACAACTCAGTCTTCAGACTCCAACATAAGTTTCAATCCTCTCTCATGACAAATATCAATTTGCTTCTCCAGGTTTCAACCCTTCAACATAAGTTTCAACTTAATCTGCTTCTTCAAGCTTCAGCTTTCCAGTCAACTCCACCTTCAGGCTTCACTCTTAGCTGCAAGTATCAACTTGATCCCTCCAGGTTCTCAAAGCATCAATGTAAGTATCAACTTATCTTTTATTCCTCAGCTTCAGCTTTACACCCAATCTCCATTGAATCCTCTTCATAAGTATCAACTTAGTCTTCAAGCTTCAGCTCTCTTTGCTTTACCAGTCTCAACTTGGTCTTCTTCACCTATAAGCTTCAGCTGCTCAGGGTAGTCTTCACTCATCTGGAAGTGTCAACCTCATCCTTCAATTCTTTAAGCCTCAGCTCTTCATTCAGTCTTTATTGGATCTTCAAGTATCAACCTGCTCTTCTTGTTCTTCAAGCTTCAGCTGCAATGGCAATGCTCAAGGAATCATCCTCTTCCACACTCTTCCATGAAGTTCTCATCTCCAAACTCAAGTCCAACATCTTTCAAGATACTCAAACCAGAAGATAATTGATTTAACAGAATGAGTGGAAATGATAAACAACTTACTGACAACCAAAGGAAGCCTGTAAGGGTTCATCATTATGAGAGACTGGTTCCCTCAAAGTTCTACTTCCCAGATAAAGCCACTCAGCCTTCCAAAGGAGGGATGTGAATATCTGAGAAGGACTTTTAGTCATTGGGAGGAATGGAAGCACAAGATGCTTTCCATGTTTGTGAAAGAAATCATTCTAACTACAAGGCTCTCCCTATGTCCTATCTCCTAATCTTCATCAGACACCTTCAGGCTCAAACAAATCCAAAGCTCCAAGCACCTTCAAGCAACTTCAAGCATCCTCACCTTGTCTTCAACTTGTCTTCAATCTCAACCAAAGGCAAACCAAGCACAAACCCTAATCTAAGGGAACTAGGGAAGTTAAACTAGTTGAATTAGTAAATTAGGGTCACCTAAAACCTAGCACTAAAGTTAGTCCTAACTAAGATACTAAAATCAATTGTAAAATCCTACAAAAATTACTATAGGAACCTAGGTCAATCATGACTCTACCACATTAGTTTCAAAGATCAAACCATCAAATTGGACCTAGAACTAAATCCTATATTACAAGGTATCAAACCTAAAACCCTAAAAAGGAGGCATCTAAACATCAATCTAGAAAGCACACCTATTTTCATCACAAAAATGTGAGAAACATTCTATGGGATCATACATGTCTAACCTAATCACACACAAAAAATTAAGCTTAAAATCATCACCGTGAGATCAAACAAAATTCCACAAAAATATGCATCAAACATGAACATTTTAATATCAATTAAAATACAAAATTCAAATTAAATCAGAAATTACATGAAATGAAAATATTTTTTTTCTAAAAAATAATAGACTCAATCATGAGTAAAATGCAAAAAGAATGGGTTTAATTGGATTAATTTTCAATTAATTATGATTTTTGCAAGAACCATAAACAAAATGAAAAAAAATAAGAAAATCCAATTAAAATGAATAAGCGCGCGGTGTGGATAGTAATCATTATCAGTTTAAAATCTGGGTTGGGCCATCAGGGGGGTGTGTATAGCGCTTAATTCACTAAGCCCAAAACACTGAATAAATGAAACGCATCGTTTCATCATCGGAAATCCTTCACAATTCAACTTTAAAACGTGGCCCTTGGATCAGCTCCCAGTCAAAGGTCAAAACAAGATCTGATGGTGATAACTTCATCTTCTCCATTTCAAACGCCTGAACTTCGCGCCCAGCTCCGGCCACCGCCGGTGGAGCTCCGATCATCTCCCTCAACCCTAATTCTCCCTAGAGGCCTTCAATCCAAGAGGTCAAAACATGAAACTCATTCCAAATCTTGCCACGAATTCAACCATACCCATAGTTTCTTCTGAAACCTCAAAAATCATCATCTCCCAATCTCAACCGAAAATGGAAATTCTCCTAATTTGTCTCTAATTGGTCAATTAATTATCTGGAATCCATCCTAGGCCATTCTACAATCAATCTAGCACCTTAATTCAACCTAATTCTACCTAAATCATGCTAGGGGAAGAGAGTTACCAACCTGAGAATCTTGGTTGAACAGATGCACAAATCCTCCAAATCAAGCTCTCTACTCCTCTGGACACGATCAAGGAACCTTCTTCTTGCTTCTGTATGCAAAAGAACCAATTGAAAGTGCTTCAATCTTGAAACCCGATGGTGAGTTGCAGGTGCTGAAAATCACTTGCTCATACACGATCTAGCCACCAATTCTTCTTGAAAATGATCTGAAATCACTCCTTGACATTCATGGAAGAAGTATTAATCAAGAAAATGAATGGAGGATGGAGAATTTGATGAAACCGATTGCACTTGCAAGCTATGAAATTTCACTCTCAAACTAAGCTCAATCCTTCAATGATCACCAACCTCTGCAATGGATCTACTCTATTCCTTATATAGATGAAGTTTGGATGATCTAGAACCCTCTAGATCCTTCCAATGAGATTTTCCACTTCTCATGTCATGAGATTTTCAATCATGCCTCATGCTATGCATAATTCTGTTTCCCTTGGTGCAGCAACTTGTTCTCATCCCAAAATCTCCCCAAGTGAGATATTAGAGGTGTTTAGCTTGTAAAAAGCCTTGCTCATGCCTTGATTTTGAGTTTTGCAAATGTTGCTTAATATGCAACTAAGTGTTTTTCAAAGCAAGTCCATAATTTAGACCTCAAATCAAAAATGTGGCTAAACCAATGTTCTTAAAATGTTTTCTAGAGTCAAAATGATATATTACATGCCATGGTTTGGATGTGTAGGTTGAAAATATCAATTTCCAACTTTGGTTTATTTAACTTATGCCCTTATTTTAGGTCATTTTTGCAACATTGAGCTACAAGTATTTCCAACATCTCATGACCTCCTTAGTAGCCTTAAAACATCATTTTGAACAAGTTTGATGTTGAAGATGTTTCCATTTGAAGCTTGGAAATAGGAGTTATGGCCTTATGGCTGAAATGACCTGTAATCTCCAAATGACCAAAATGCCCTTGACTTGTCAAAGCCATAACTTGAGTTCTACAAATCCTATCAAGGACTTCTAGTACTCTCTAGAAAGCTAATAAGATAAGGAACAACATTCATTTTGACCAAAAGTTCATAGGAATCATCCTTCTTGGGAAAACGTTTGATGCAAGTTGGGTGACTTTCAAGGCCCCAGATTCACATACCTCAGATGACCTGTAACTTGTCAAAGTCATAACTTGAGCTCTACAAATACTATCAAGGACTTCTAGTACTCAAATTAAATCTAAGAACAAGCTCTACAACATTCATGTTGGGGGTAAGATGAGATGACAATCACATCTTGAGCTAAACTTCCTTGAAGATAGGGGTCAAACTAGGGGATTTTACTCTGTTAAGCCTTAGAAACCCTAGCTTGAAACTTCTCAAACTCTTCAATCATGATGAGTTGACCTTGGAATCATCCTTATAGCATCTCAATGCATCAATCCATGATCACATGGCTCTTGGATTAGGTCTCAACCCTCTCCAAATCATCAGTTGACCAAGGGTTGACCCAGTCAAACCCTAATTACACCACTCATGGCTAGGTCTCTTTAATCTTGTACCATGACCTGTCTAGGCTTCATGATGGCTTTCAAGGCATCTCATAAGCTCTCTCAAGGCTTCAAGTCCACATTCTTGGCTTCAGAATCATCTGAGGAGCTCCCACAACTCTCAAGTTAGGAGGCATACACTCTTGGTTTCAACCACTCACTCTGAGGATCTTTTCACTTTTCTGACAAGGACATCAACCCTTGAGCACTTGAATAACCTTATTGGCTAGCTCCACAGTCTTGTGTAGCCCTTGGTTGGTACTCATTCCTCATGATCTCCTGCATACATGTCAATGAAATGCAAATGTGAATGAGATGAAACACAAGCTAGGTAAAGAAATGTTGGTCAAATTTTGGGGTGCAACACCCACGAGCCCAGGGATGAAGTTCAAGAGGAGTTAGACAGAGCCGACCAGCCTGAGCCATCACAAGAACCTGCTGCCGAAGGCCCTTCCGCGTGCCGCCGTCGTCGTCCTGCCACTGATGAAACATCCGAGGCCCTCCTCCGCTGCATCAAACAACAGAATCAGATGATGCTTATGATGGAACAGCAGAACCGAAGGGCTGAAGAATTCGAAGCGTGGCAGAGAGAACAAACCGGTCACATGAGGCAATCTTTGCAGATGATCCAGGATGTCCATTCCGGCATGGCCGATGAGATGACACACCTCATTGTGCGAGTCGACGGCCTCCGCGATTACATCTTCCACACCGGAGCTCTGAACCTCGCGGCACGTGACGACACAGCCAGAGGTCGAGGTAGAGATCGAGGAAGAGGAAGGGACTAGTAGTATTTTTCATTTTTTGTCTTTTTGTTTTTCTTTCCTTTGTATTTTTCCCTTCCGCATTCTTTCAAATCAGTGAGGACACTGATTGAGATAGTGTGAGAGCGGACCGTTATTTCCCTTTTCCCTGTTATTTCCCATTTCCGATTGTACTTTTTCTTTCGAATTTTCAATTTAAAGTATTTTTAATTTTCGACAAATAAGCTCTTATATATATATATATATATATATATATATATATATATATATATATATATATATATATATATATATATATATATATATATATATATATATATATATATATATATATATATATATATATATATATATATATATATATATATATATATATATATATATATATATATATATATATATATATATATATATATATATATATATATATATATATATATATATATATATATATATATATATATATATATATATATATATATATATATATATATATATATATATATATATATATATATATATATATATATATATATATATATATATATATATATATATATATATATATATATATATATATATATATATATATATATATATATATATATATATATATATATATATATATATATATATATATATATATATATATATATATATATATATATATATATATATATATATATATATATATATATATATCTCCGTTACGTGAACTCCCCGCGCTTCATCTGACATATACAAAGAAACTTTTATCCTCTCCAAAGTATCACGTGACACGCCTAAAACTTTACCAAGTTGGAATTTCCGAGAAGAAAATTGTAACAAAGCTTCTATGCCCTGACACCTTAGACCTCTGGTTTATGCGAGTCAGTCTCACTACTTACTCGTACCAAAGCCTCAAGTTTCGACTCGAACGGAACCCCCAGTAGTTTATACGAGCAGTCAGCACCATCCAAAACACTTCTAAGCAAGAAACCGATGCAAATAAGTGTATGATCTCTAGTAAGAATTCAATACTCTTGAAAGAAAATAAAAGCCATATAGCATGAATATAGAGATATGTCCCTTCTAAGTTAGGTGCTCCTCGCCCGAGCATTTAGCCCAACGGTACGAAACTCTTGCAGATTTATAGCTGAATGAGCATATGTGCAAAAGAAGAAAAAAAAATCAAACTAGCAAAGAGATCATAGTCACCAACAAGTTTTCTTGCCATGAACATGTATGGATAACGGGCTTAATGTGACTGCGCCAGAGCGAAGCCGGGTAAAATTTGTTGTGAGAAACTTGAAGTCGAGCTGCAGTAACATGATTGGGACTGGCTTGCATAAAAGAGAGGCCTTCGAAAACTTACAATCCAGTGTCGTTGCCGTATACGCTTTGTTTCCATTGGACCCCCAGTTTTTCCTAACTTTACGCCCAAGAAATCTTATCAAATAAAGAGCGTGTCGCGTGCCTGCCAAACTTTAAATTTTTCCTGCCTTTACTTGAGGACAAGCAAAGATTCAAGTTTAGGGGAGTTTGATAACGCGAAATCATATATATATAATGACGTACTTTTCTACTAATCGGCGACCGTTTTCACTCCGATTTCGGATATTTCCACACTATTTGTCTAGTATTTTGCAGGTATTCAAATTCCATGCTCAAATGGAGCAAGACGAAGAAAAAAAGCATTTACAGGTGAAAACCAGGTGAAAATCAGGCCAAAAAGCAGCAAAAACGAGTTCTGCTGATATGACGACCGTCACAAGGGTGTGACGACCGTCTCAGGTCCATGACGACCGTCATGGAGTTAAAATGCAGTTTTTCTGCACGTGTTGTGAAGTGCTGAAAATGCCAAAGAGGAGTGGACCACTAACTCCTATATTTTCTGATATCATTCCCACTTCTCGAAGAAATAAACCGTTGAAAATTCCATCTATAAAAGGCGGGAGCTGATACCAGAAAAGGGGGGCTGCATTGAAGAGACGAAGTGCTGCCAATTTACTTTCAGAGCAATATTCAGTTTCCCTTTTTCTTATCGTTATTTTGTTTCCTTTTCCTTTCTTTCCTTGCAATTGTTGTTTTACTTTCCTATTTCTATTCTGTACGAGTAATTGGCATAAAGACTAAATCCTGCCGCCCTTTTGGAGGATTTCCCAAAAGCCAATCGAATTTGTTTACAAGTTTCTATTTTAATCGTGAATTGAATTGATATTTCCCATTATAATGCATATTATTATTTTCTGTCATTATTTACGTGTTGTTAATTTATATTCCATGTCTGGCTAAATCTTAAGTAATCGGTATGTAATAAATAATCTGATGGGATTCGATAATTAACCGTTGTATAGTTACCTTTTCAAAACTTATTTATGGCTTCAGTTTTTAAATTGATTTTTCTAAATAAACCTTCGTCGCGACAACGAGAAATTATTTACAGTAGTTTTGCCACGACAGTGGGAAATTCATAAAGGTACGAACCAACAAGCGACAGCTGAGGCTAAGACCAGATAGTAAAAACTAGGCATTCATTTTAAAAACAACGACAGCGCTATAAAAGGAATTAGAACTTAATAGTTTTCAAAAAGTAACTTTAACCCCGAACGGGATAGCGACAGCATACGTTCCGCCTTAGAGTTGCGACTAGCGTCAACAACCATCGTGAGACAAAGGTCTTTAAATCATCATTTTCTTCTTAAACTATTTTTGAAAACCTAAAGACACCGGTGACCTGTAGAATCCCTGAAGAACTAACATATTACATACCTTAATTAAAAGCATTAGTTCCCTTTAGTTTACGCACTTATTTTGTTTTTATTCCCCTAAAACATTACCAACCTAGCTAAACACCGTAACACCCAAAAATACTATTTTGGTCACGAGTCCCTGTGGGATCGATATCTATTATAACTACGCGATAGACTGTGCACTTGCAGTTAATTGAGTTAGACATAGAAAGTCGTGATCACGGGATACCCTTTTTTGTCGAAGTCGCCTTATTAGGTTTTTGACTTCGTGGGTGTACATCTTTTCAATTTTATCCCTAATTTTTGCCCGAACCCTTTTCTTTTCTTGGCTCGCCGGGATGCCCCATTTTTGCCTGGACTCTCGTTTTTTGGTCCAGCGGGTCTCTTTAAGCAAAGTATTTTTTAACTGCGTCTGAGTTCACAGGGGATGTAAAATCTTTGCCATCCATGGTGGACAACAGTAAGGCTCCTCCAGAGAAGACCTTTCGAATGATATATGTGTCGCTACTGCGAAAATCGGCGCCGGCTGAACAGAAGAGTCGCCACCGTGCGTTATTTATCCCAAAGGAGGGAAAGGAAACGCTCAGAGAAAACCTAACGAAAAGAGGGAAAAGGAATGGTCATCGCAACCAAATCCTGGATTCGGGAGTCGGTTACGCAAAGGGAAGGTATTAGCACCCCTCACGTCCGTCGTACTCGACGGGATCCACGCTTGTTTTCTGGTACGAATTGTTATTATATCTACTCTACAGGTCTGGGGTTAAAAGAAAAGAAAATGACTCGGCAAAGTATCGCACTTTATGCCTACGTATTCCCGTCTGGAACGAGAAATCAGAGTCAACGTAGTTCGCCTACCTACTGGAAAGGAGGGGAAGGTTGCTCGCTAGGATATCGCATCATATGCCTACGTACTTTCATACAGCATGAAAGATCAGAGCAAACGTAGTTCGGGCTACGGAAGACACAGATTTGTCTGTTTATCTTTTATCCTTCTGAAAAAGGTTTTCTCTTGATTACGGGTCCAAGCGGACAAAAATGACTCTTTGATTGGTTTACAGTCTTTTACGTAAGAAGTGTCTTTTATTGATGTTTATCCTTTTATTGTATTTTTGAATGATTTTGAGATAGAAGAGAAACAGCAACTCTAAAACCTATGGTTGAAAAGAGGATCAAAATCTACCCTAATGTTGTCATGCATGGATGAAAGCCTAATGTCTGTCATATTCCTCTCTTGCGCAGAGAGAAACAGAGATCTTAGGGGATAAACGGAAAAGCAACGACAGATATACAGTAAAGCAATAAAATGCATGAATGCAGCAGTACAAGCGAGGCAAGGGAATCCCAATCAACCTCGAACCTAGAAAACAATGAGCAAGGTGAAACAGCTTCACCTCAACCTCAAGGGGAAAAATTAACAAACAATACAGCAAAGAAAATAAACCCCAAAAACCCATCTCTGACAGCACACCAACTCTGAAAAAACAGCAAACTCTGACAGTTGATTAACAGTAATCTCCCAATGAATCCCAAAGTCAAGCTCCAATGAGACCCAAGCTACAATAAGCTTCCATCTTCAAGAAATCACCAAGCTCAAGCAAGCACAGAATCCTAACCAGTTGACATGAACAATCTTCATCTTTGTCAATCTTTGGTCTTCATCTCTATCTTCAATGGCTTCTTTCTTCAAGAAAAGCTCTCCCAGATGAGAATTGATTTATCAGAATAAATTGAATGTCAAACAGTTCATTGACAACCAAAGGAAGCCTATAAACAGTTGACATTGTAACAGACTGTTTCCCTCAAAGTTCTACCTCTAAGGTAAGGCCACTTATCCCTCCAAAGGAGGGAGGTGAATACCCTATTGGGACTTTATGTCATAGAGAGGAATAGAAGCACAGGAAGCTATCCATGTTTGTGAACAAATTCAGTCTATTCTAAGGCTCTGCTTATTCCTATTATTTCCTATGTCTTCAATCAGCTCCAAGCTCAAGCAATCTTCAAGCTTTAACATTTTGATCATCATCTTCCATCTTCTCCATTGATTCTTCATGCTTCCACAAGCCCAAACCAAGCCCCATACCCCAAATAAAAACCCAAAAGCCCAAGCAGACAGATAAAACCCCAAGTGGGCACACCAAACAATCACACAATTTGCAAAATATACTAAAAATAGTAAAATAGTATTTGAAATTCTAAGATTAATTCTAAGGGGATTTCTATATCTACCCTACATACCCTATATGTCCCATAACCTAATTCATTCTAAAAAACCAAAAATAAAATGGTAGAATGCACCTATGTTGAGTATAAACCCTAAAATTATCACCCTAATATTCTCTAATCAAAACTAATCAAGATTTAATCACAAAAATAAGAAATAAATCTCTAAGGGAACTTAATACTCTAATCTAGCTAGTACAAAAGGAACGGGAACAAAATATGAATTTAAATGCCTAAACAAAATTCACCAATATGTATGTACAAACAAACATGAAAATAAAAGCAATTAAGTTTGAAAAATCACCATAAAATGGAAAAAATACCTAAAGTAATATTTTTATTTTCTTACAATTTTCTTGAAACCATTATGGAAATGGAGGAAAAAATCTCATGTTAAAAAGATCATTTTTTTGATTTTTTAAGAATTTATTTGTAACCAATATGCAAATGAAAAAGAAAAAAGAAAATCAATTAAAAATGACAACAAAGGGGGGCGCCAATAGCAGTTTTATTGCACTTCAGAACACAACTGGGCCCAGGAGGGGGGGTGCGCTCAGCAATGCGCTGGGCCCAGTAACCAACTCAGAAAAACAACAAAAAAATAACCCGGGGGGTGCGAATAGCGTCCAGTTCGCTTTCATATTCCTTCTGGGCCCTAAACTGGGGGTGCTAATGGCAAAACTGCCTGGGCCCAAACCAGACTTGAACAAGGGGAGAGGGGTGTGAATGGACAATGGAAGTAGATTCAGCAATCCGTGACCATTGGGCTTAAGGCCCAGACCTATTGCAATCCATCCTCAGCAACAATCAAAACCCTAATTTCCTACCACCACTCTCCCTCACGCCACTGTTCATCTCCTTCAGCAAACCCTAAACGGTGCTGCTACCAAACTCTCTCAACCTTACCCTCTGAAACCCTTCTCTCCATCCAATCTTGTTCGAAGTCCCTCATCAAAAATTGTTCATCAACCTTACCCTCAAACTAAACCTAGCACTCTCTAAACTTCAAACGCACAAAACCTTTCTCGCTTAATCCGCGTTCAAATTCTCACACTCACTAATTCCTCCGCCAACGAACAAGAAAACCTACAAAGGATGATGAGTTTCAGAACAAAAACCTGGATAGACGATGCAACTGATGAAGACTCGGGCGATTTGAGACGAAGCTTGGCGGAGTTTACGAAGAGCTGGAGGGAGCTACGTTCGGAGAAAACCTTTGTTGAAGATTTGAAGATCCACGGCGGCGATGGTGTTCTTGTGACAAGCGGGACGAAGATCAGCGAAGATCTTGCAAACTGACAAACTGAAGGAGTTTGATGACGTTCTTGATCGTTGAAGGCGCTTGCAGATTGATGAGATTCTTGCTATTCAAAGAACGATGAGGATCTCTGAAGAACAAAGAAGGCGATGAATCTTGTTGGAATTTTCTGGAGTTTCTTGTTGATGTTCTTGGTGATGAACGATGATGTTGCTGAAATCTTCTGGGAAAAAATTGTTGGAGAATCTTGTTGTTGATGATTCTGATGCAGATAAATGAAAAATCTGATGATGATCGGTTGAAGTTATGAAAACTTGGATGAATTTGATGGAGAATATTGCAGGATTGCAGATTCCGGAGGATGTTTGGTTTTCCGGCGAGTGGTTGATAGAGATGGATGAAGAAGATTGAAAGGTGTTTAGATGAGTGTCCAAGAAAATTGCAGTTTTCGGCGAGTTTACGGATTCCGGCGGTTAGTTGCGATGGTCCGGCGTCTGTTAGGGTGGTTCTCGTGGATGTTGCATGGCCGGCGGTGGGAAGTTGGTGGTGGAGTCAGAGCGGGACAGGTGTGAGAGAGAGAGAAGGACGAAGCAACACATGGTTGAGGGTGAAGGGAAAGAGAGACACGTGGACAGAGAGAGAGTGAGTGGAACGATGAGTTGTCTGCAAAGAGTGAGGTGGGAGAAAAATCCAATGCACGCGTGGCGAAGTTATATATATGACACGTGGCCTCTGGACTTGGACTTTTTGAACTGGGCTGGATACTGGATAATGAATGCTGATTGGGCCCAATTGAGACTAATCCTGGATTAAATGACTAAAAACAGAATTAAACTCTGATTAAAACAAATCTAAACTAAAAATTAACCCTAATTAATCTAAAACGAAAATTAACACTAAAATCTAATTAAAATCTAATAAAACCCTAATTAATCCTAATTAATATCTAAAACGAAAATAAAAAAATAAAAACCTAATTAAATCTAAAAAATAAAAAAAAAACTATTTTTTAATCTAAAAATTATCTTTTTAGAAACCTAATTAATTCTGAAAAATAAAAATCAAAAATCTAAAAAAACAATTAATCTCATTTTTTTTAAAAATCTATTCTATTAATTTCTGTTTTTTTTTTAAAACAATAAACTCTATTAAAATCTAAAAGAACAATACCATCTATTTTATTATATTTTTTCTATTCTTTTAAAAGAAAAATATCTATTTATCTATTAAAACTAATGAAAGAAAATTAATATCTAAAACTTATTAAAAACTATAATATCTAAAAATCTTTAAAAATCTATTAATTTCTAAAAAATGAACAGAAAATTTATTTAAACTCTAAAAAAAATTAAAAAACTCTATTAAATCCAGAAAAAACCATTAAATGCACTAAAAATCTAGAAAAATGACAGGAAAATCCTAAAAATGTCAGGAAGCCGATTAAATCGAATAAAACCCAATTACGCAACCGTAGCGAAACCCGGGCACCGAGTTGGTCTGAAAACACGGGAGATGAGCACCAATTCTCAACAGACTTTTATTCTGACTGGCCTGTACTGCCTAAAACGCCAGGGCTCTAATCCCGATAAAAATCAATCTGACTGATGAAATTGCCGTGTATACAGTATACTAATGCGAATGCGAAATGCGTCGAAACATAAACCAGGGATAGGAACCGGTTGGTCAAATTTTAGGGTGCAACAGCTGCCCCTATTCAAGCGGCTTGGACCTGAAGGGTTGAAGAGCGAACGGCCTTCAAATATTCAAAGGTAGAAGACGGTTGAATACAAAATAAACCCGAAAATTTGCCAACCGCAGAAATAAACTGCACCTTTTCTTAGGGAACACCATCCAGAGAACTGAATCCAATTATTATGGCGACAAACTGATCGATCACCTGATAAGGCTTCTGATTTCAATATTAATCTCCTGTGTAACATCAAACCTGTAAATAACCTGGACGACTTCGCTGGGGAAGCATTGTTTTTTTTTCAAAATTATACCGGAAAACTCATCCGCCTGCTTCGTACGGAGAAACTAGCTACAACCCGCCTGCTTCATACAGAAAAAACTAGCTTTGTGAATACTGGAACATTATCTACGTCCGCCTGCTTCTTACAGAAGAAAACTATACACGCCCGCCTGCTTCATACGAGAAACTGATCTGCATTTGATACGAATCTGATTAACTTGTCAATAGCAATAAGCTTAGTGACTTCACCGGGGAAATATTTTTGTTTTTTTTCAAATATCTAAACACATCCTGTCTATCGTGGGACCACCATTTATCTGAATACGAGAAATTCATCCGCCTGTTCCATACGGAAAAACTATCTACTCCTGCCTTCCTTATACGAGAAAGTGATCTTGACATCCGCCTGCTTCTTACGGAAAAACTTATCTGTCTGATTCTTACAGAACAATTCTTTTGATATCCGCCTGCTACCTACGGAAGAACTCATCTGTCTGATTCTTACAGAAAGAGCTTTTCTTACATCCGCCTACTTCTTACGGTGCAATCCATTACATGTCCGCCTGCTCCCTACGGAAGAACTTATCTGTCTGATTCTTACAGAACAATTCTTTTGATATCCGCCTGCTACCTACGGAAGAACTCATTTGTCTGATTCTTATAGAAAGAGCTTTCAAATGCATCGGCCTGCTACTTACGGTGCAATCCATTACATATCCGCCTGCTCCCTGCGGAAGAACTTATCTGTCTGATTCTTACAGAACAATTCTTTTGATATCCGCTTGCTACCTACGGAAGAACTCATCTGTCTGATTCTTACAGAAAGAGCTTTCAAATGCATCCGCCTGCTACTTACGGTGCAACTTCTTTTGATATCCGCCTGCTTCTTACGGAAAAACTTATCTGTCTGATTCTTACAGAAAAGTTTCAAATGCATCCGCCTGCTACTTACGGTGCAACTGCTGTTAACATCCGCCTGTTCCATACGGAGTAAATCCATCATCTGCCTGATTCCTACAGAAGAACATTCATCCATTTGATTTTTACTGATTATTTCTTGTTCTTATCCTCCTGTTTCATACGGAAAGACTGTCTTGCACATATCTTCTTTGCCTGTTTGCAACAACAGCTAGCTCTACTGGGGATACTCTGAAAATAAACACCAAACACTCATCTCAACAACAAGTGAACACTCCTAAAATTTTGATGATTTTTTTTTTTTTGAAATCCTGAAACGCTGCCGCAGCAACAAACTTGAAAATCATTCCGCTGATCAGATCCTCTTCATTAATAACTCTGTGGGGAAAACTTAATTGAATCACATCATCACCTGTCTCACAGCAAGACTCCGATTGTCTGAAAATACATTTGATCTTTTAAACTCCATACTCCTATCGAAAAAAGGATAAACTCCATATTCCTGTTGATAAATAAACTCCATACTCCTGTTGAGAAACCCCTAAAATGCAAAAGGTTAACCAACCTGATTTATGTTCCAAAATGCGCATGTTTGATAATGGCGTAATGCTCCATACAATATGGAAATGCTACGCATTTTTTTGTTTGGTGGGTGCAAATATGACACTACATGCCAATGCAAATGCAGGTTCGAACTGCTGGGATAGCTCTAACAAGCTTGCTTCATCAATCTTGGCCATCGAGGACAACTATCACCCTGCTGGGGAGTGAACGGGTATCACAAAGCATTCCGAAAAAATAAATTCCAGGACACACAACCAACTCTGTCGGGGAGAGTTTTAACCTTCGATTTCCACTAGGAGGAAAGAAAACACTGGCTGAAAAGAGAGAACTCTGCTGGGGACGAAACGACTCTCTTGGGGAAAATCAACTGACTCCGTTGGTGAGAATAAATGACCCTACTGGGAAGGGAATCTCTACTGGGGGAGAGTAGACTGTCTGGTTACAGCTCACAAGTTTGGAAATATTAGTCATTTGAGGCTAAACGACTCTGCTCGGGATAGGGAATCCTTTTGGGGGACACCACACTGTCTGAATACAGCCCACAAATCTTGGAATCACCAAACTCTGCTGAGGGTAAACGACCCTGCTGGAGAATGTCCTTCGGATAAGCTACGACTAGCTGGGGAATTTGATCCTTCTTCAGTAAGGAACATTGTCATCTCAGCTTCAGGGAATGAAGCGCGACCTGCATGGGGATTCACTTCACATAATGATCAAGTCTTTTCGTCACGAGCCTCTGGTTAGGACTGCAATCTTCTGATCGTCCCCTTCATATGGGCAAGAACCCTGCAACACCACAAACGAGACAAGACAAATCTATACAACCAAATCTATTCAAGTTAGCGTTAGTGACATCATTTTCAGTCAATTCGAAGTTTTAGCAATTATTGGCAAGGGCCAGCAACGTTATGCAACTGCTAGTTTTATCAAAACATTGGTGCTTTTCATATACAAAACAGTAAAGAACAAGCATCAAATACTGAATAACATGTTTTATTAATTGGGCCCCTGAATGGGCAGAGTTTTATACACTGGATGTAACTCCTGAAAAGAGGAAGTTACGCACAACAAACATACAAGTATGCACAGGAAGCATAAATACAGTGACGAATCAAATTTGCACATATGTCGGCAACGTGATGCAGACAAACATCATGAGCTGATCCTCCTATGACTCGCCTGACTCTGGCGCTTGCCCGGTATTCAATCTTCCGATGAGGTTGTGTCTGATAAACGAACTCTCAGGTGTATTCTCCCGCACCAATGTGCAACGCAGTATCACATTCGGACCGCAGTCATTTGCTTTTCAAATCCCTAACTTTTGCGTGAACCGCCCTTTGCGGGTTTTCAGTTCATCGGGATACCCTTTTTTGCTGAAGCCGCCCAGTGTAGGTTTTCAACTTCGCGGGTGTACATTTTTTCAATTTTATCCCTAATTTTTTCCCGAACCTTTTATTCTGTTTTTGGTTCGCCAGGATGCCCCATTTTTGTCTGGACTCTCTTTTTTCTATCCAGCGGGTCAATTTCAAGCAAAGTATTTTTTAACTGCGTCCGAATTCACAGGCGACGTAAAGTCTTCACCGTCCATGGTGGACAACAACAATGCTCCTCCGGAGAAGACTTTTCTGACAACGTATGGCCCTTCGTAGTTGGGGGTCCACTTGCCCCTGTGATCTGCCTGTGGTGGGAGAATCCTCTTCAGCACAAGGTCGCCCGTCTGAAAGCTCCGAGGATGTATCTTCTTATCATACGCTTTCTTCATTCGGCTTTGGTACAACCGACCGTATGCTAGAGAGGCTAGCCTCTTCTCATCCATTAAACTTAGCTGGTTCAATCTGTCTTTCACCCATTCTGCCTCGTCGAGTTGGACATCTCGTAATACCCTCAGGGAAGGAATCTCAACTTCCAGTGGTAACACCGCTTCCATTCCGTATACCAACGAGAACGGGGTTGCCCCGGTTGATGTGCGTACCGTCGTACGATAACCATGCAGAGCGAAAGGTAGCATCTCATGCCAGTCCTTATAAGTCACCACCATCTTCTGAACAATCTTCTTTATGTTCTTATTGGCCGCTTCGACAGCGCCATTCATCTTGGGTCGGTAAGGGGAAGAGTTGTGATGTTCGATCTTAAAACTCTGACACAGCTCCTTCCTCATTTAGTTATTTAAGTTCGAACCGTTGTCGGTAATAATCCGCTCGGGGATACCATATCTGCAAATGATATCTCGTTTGATGAACCTGGCTACCACCTACTTGGTCATATTTGCATATGATGCCGCTTCCACCCACTTGGTAAAATAATCAATTGCTACCAAAATGAAACGGTGTCCGTTAGATGCCGTCGGCTCAATCTTTCCAATTATATCAATTCCCCACATCGAGAAAGGCCACGGTGACGACATCACGTTCAGAGGACTCGGAGGCACATGGATCTTATTCGCATAAATCTGGCACTTATGACAACTCTTCGCAAACTTGAAACAGTCAGTTTCCATAGTTAGCCAGTAATAACCTGCCCGCAGCAGCTTTCTCGTCATAGCATGCCCACCAGCATGTGTACCAAATGTACCCTCGTGTATTTCCTCCATGAGCAACTTCGCCTCTTTCTCATCTACACAACGTAGCAACACCAGGTCATGATTCCTTTTGTATAGGACACCGTCCAGATTCAGATAGAAATTACCAGCCAATCTCCTGAGAGTCTTCTGATCGCGACTGGATGCCCCAGCCGGATACTCTTTGTTCTTCAGGAAATTCTGGATGTCAAAATACCAGGGCTTATCATCGGATGCTTCGTCAATGGCAAATACGAAGAAGGGTCTGTCAAGCCGAGAGATAAAAATTATGGGCGCCTCATTCCAGAAGTTGACTTTATACATGGAAGACAATGTGGCCAGGGCATCAGCCATCTGATTTTCTGCTCGCGGCACATGATGCAATTCAACCTTGTCATAGAAAGGCAATAATCTCCTTGCATAATTCATGTACGGTATCAAATTGGGCTGACGTGTCTCCCATTCTCCTTTTATTTGATTCACCACTAGAGCTGAGTCTCCGTATACATCCAGATTTTTGATTCGCAAATCAATAGCTTCTTCAAGCCCCATGATGCAAGCTTCGTATTCGGCTTCATTATTGGTAACCGGAAAGGTCAATCGAGCAGTAAATGGGATGTGCGACCCATGTGGAGTAGTGATGATTGCCCCTATTCCGCTACCGTAGGAATTCACAGCTCCGTCAAATATCAACTGCCACTTGGAATCCGTCTTTGGCCCTTCATCCGGCAACGGTTCTTCCCAATCCTTCATCTTCAGGTACATGATATCCTCGTCAGGAAAATCAAACCTCATCGATTGGTAGTCCTCAATAGGCTGCTCAGCCAGATACTCTGATAACACGCTCCCCTTTATAGCCTTCTGTGAAACATACTGGATGTCGTATTCGGTCAAAACCATCTGCCAACGGGCAATTCTCCCAGATAGTGCCTGCTTTTCAAATACGTATTTGATAGGATCCATCTTCGAGATGAGCATGGTTGTATGATTTAGCATGTACTGCCTCAAACGCTTGGCGGCCCAGGCTAGCGCGCAACAAGTTTTTTCGAGCATTGAGTATCGAGATTCACAGTCAGTAAACTTCTTACTCAGGTAGTATATCGCATGCTCTTTATGCCCTGTCTCGTCATGCTGACCGAGAACACAACCCATACTCCCCTCAAGAACCGTTAAATACATGATCAAGGGTCTCCCTGCCACTGGAGGTATCAAAATAGGAGGCTCCTGCAAATACTGTTTTATTTTATCGAACGCCTTTTGACAATTTTCGTTCCAGGTTAAAGCCTGGTCTTTTTTCAACAGCTTGAATAACGGCTCACACGTAGCTGTTAGGTGAGATATGAACCGAGCGATGTAGTTCAACCTCCCTAAAAACCCGCGCACCTCTTTTTCTGTTTTAGGCGTCTGCATTTCTTGTATTGCTTTTATTTTCGCAGGATCAACCTCTATTCCTTTTTCACTCACGATAAACCTCAGCAGTTTACCTGATCTCACCCCGAAGGTGCATTTGTTAGGGTTCAGTCTCAGCCTGAACTTCCTAAGCCTCTTGAATAATTTCAGCAGATTCACCAAATGTTCTTCCTCCGTCTGGGATTTGGCAATCATATCATCAACATAAACCTCGATCTCTCTATGCATCATGTTATGAAAGAGAGTCGTCGTTGCACGCTGATACGGTGCCCCAGCATTCTTCAATCCGAAGGGCATCACTTTGTAGCAAAATGTTCCCCAGGGCGTAATTAATGTAGGCTTCTCCATGTCTTCTGGCGCCATCTAATCTGATTATAGCCCGAGAAGCCATCCATGAAGGAGAATACGGAGAATTGAGCGGTATTGTCAACCAGCACATCGATGTGAAGAAGTGGAAAATCTTCTTTCGGGCTCGCCTTGTTCAGATCACGGTAATCTACGCACGTTCTCACTTTACCGTCTTTCTTTGGCACTGGCACAATATTAGCGACCCATGAGGGATATCTCGTAACAGCTCGGAAACTAGCATCCCACTGCTTTTAAACCTCCTCCTTAATCTTCACAGCCATGTCCGGTCTAGTTCTTCGGAGCTTCTGCTTAACCGGCGGGCATTCTTCTTTTAGCGGCAGACGGTGCACAACCATATCCGTATCCAGACCAGGCATGTCCTCATACGACCAAGCAAAAATATCACTGTACTCTTTGAGCATTTCAACCAATCTTCGCTTGACGTCGCTCTGCAGCGCGGCCCCTATACGGATGTTCCTTTCAACCCCTTCCGACCCCAGATCGACGATCTCAATGACTTCCTCATGAGGCAGAATGATTCGTTCTTCTTGCTTTACCAACCAAGACAACTCTTCTGGAACGTCGCCATCTTCAACAATCTCTTCTTCGGTCTGAAATACCAGGTGCTCAAAGTCGAAGTGAGTCATAGGCGGTTCATAGATGTCATCTGAAATAGTAATCCTGCAAAGGAAATGGTTAAATGCTTCAAAATACATACAAAGCGAATAACCACGTTGCCATTTTATTGTAAAAATAAAAACAGGAAAAACAGAGATCACAATATTTGTACATGAAAAACGCCTTTTATTTAACGATCAAACAGTGCAATGTACATAACAGAATAGCCCTAAGCAAAATCACGATGCCCCGGGTAGGACACCGGATTGTTCAACAATTAAGAAAACAAAGTATTACTGTTTAGTGGTCACAGGAACAGTCTCTTGAATAGACCAATTGCAAAGCCCTTGTCCTGGCACACTCGGCTGAATCTAGGCGTCCATGTCGCAGTCGCTGTCTCCTTCTTCGGAATCTGAAACAGCGTTGATGGTCTCGTGATATACTCCACTAGCCGTAATCGTTATTGGTCCTTTGAAACGGGGTGCCCCTGCAGTAGGCGTTGATGATGACGGTTGATATCCCAGCCCGAATCTGTCCATTTTCACGGGAATATCCAGAACTTTGCCCCAACCCTTGGTCTCACCAGTCTTCACTAGAGCCTGAGCCTCTTTGTATGATGATACTGCCACCTCTGACGCTTTACTCGGCCCTGGAACTTTGTCTTTGATGCGCAACCCCTCAAAGGCTTGACAGGGTGTTTCATGAATTTCTCCGTCGACTTCCACATACTTGAATGACGAAAAATGGCTGACCAGTATATCCTCCTCTCCACAAACTGTGACCACACTGTCCCCACCATGTACTTTAGCTTTTGGTGTAAGGTAGATGTGACTGCCCCAGCACCATGGATCCATGGTCGTCCGAGAAGACAGCTATATGCTGGCTGGATGTCCATAATGTAAAATGCAGTTTCAAAAATCTTCGGCCCCACTTGCAGAGGCAAAGTTATGGATCCAAAGACTGACCTCCGTGTACCATCAAATGCCCTGACCACCAAGTCACTAGGCGTACAAATGATCCCCCTGATGTCCAATTTCATCATTGCTTTCTTTGGAATCACATTCAAGGAAGACCCGGTATCTACCAGCACGTGGGACATGACTGTGCCCCTGCATTCAACTGAGACGTGCAACGCCATATTATGCTCTCTTCCCCTCGAGGTCAAATCAAAATCCGTAAATCCCAAACTATGGCCTACATTCACGTGCGCCATCACCCCCTCCAACTGATTCACATAAACATCTTGGGGTACAAACGACGTGTCCAGAATTTTCAATAACGCATTCCTATGGGCTTCAGAACACAATAACAGCTACAATATGGATATCTTCGATGGCGTCTGTTGAAGGTGCTCAACAATTTTATAGTCACTCTTACGGATAAGACGCATAAACTCTTCTACATCCTTCAGTGACGTTTCTTTTTCATTCCTCTGCACCGGAACATCCTCATTCACTTTTCCTTTACCTTTTGCCAATCTTTCAGCCTCTACTTCAGGAGATATAAAAATTCTCCCGCTCCTCGTCATCCCTCCAGTCCCGACGACATTGTCCACAACCCCAGCTGGCTGTTTACTGATATCGATTTTCTCCCCATCACAATATGCTTCCAGCCCATAAGTCCAGGGTACTACCCTGGTGCTCTCATAAGGTCTTGGCCCTGCCTTTGTGATAGTGATCATCGGTCGCCTGGCTGGCGCCGTTATTGTTATCGTTTTTCGGGGAATTGTCACCGTAGCTACATCACTTTGCTCATCAGCTAATACTTCTGCAGGTTTCTCAACTGCCGTTCTGTCGAATTGCAACGTGCCTTCATCTATCAAGGTCTGAATACCCTTCTTCAATTCAGCACAACCCCCAGCCTGGGTCCAACATTCTAGACAAAACTCATCGCAACCCGGATACACACCTCCTTTCAATAACCTGCTCTTTATTTCACACAACGGTGTTTTCAGTTCATCAACATTCATGATCAGATTCAAACCCTCCTCGGTCAAAATAGCATTTGCCCCATGGTTGGGCATTGGCTGTTGTACTATATTCGGCCCTGCTTGTCCAAAATTTATGGCCTTGCTATCCAACAGATCTTGCACTACATGCTTGAAAGCGTGGCAAGCTTCTATGTCATGTCCGGGCGCCCCGGAGTGAAATTCGCAGTGTTTGTTGGTGTTGTACCCGTACGGAAGTACTGCCCCTTTAGGTGGTGCTAGGGTCCTCTTTTCTACCAAATTTAACCCCAACAATGTTTGAAGCAACTCTGCATAAGTAGAAGGAGGTGCGTCGAATACCCTTTTCGTCTTCTGAAACGTTCTCTGTCCATAATCCTGCCCCTGCTGTTGTGGTTGATGCTGTGGCAGTATCTGTTGTAGTGGTATTGGTTGTTGATGAAATGGAATTGTAACACTTGCCACCTGTTGCGGATGATTGTACTGATTCCGTCCTCTGCCCCGGCCTCGGCCTCGGCCCCCGAATACTGCACTAGTGTCACCCTGACGGCGACCACCAAAAGCTTTTCTGTTACCTCCAACTGAAGTGGATTCCTCAGCTTGGAATCTCCCCATTTTAATATTACTTTCAATCTTCTCGCCCATCAAGATTAGATCCGAGAAACTGCCCAAGGAAGCAGGAAACAGCTTATCATAAAACATGCCGGTGAACGTTCCTATGAACATATCATTCATCTCCTTCTCTACTAAAGGAGGATGAACCCTCGCAGCCATGTCGCACCATCTCTGCGCATATTCTTTGAAACTCTCATCTTTCTTCTGCGACAACCCCTGTAACTGGACCCGGTTTGGTGCCAAGTCACTGTTATACTTGTAATGAGTCACAAACGCTTCAGTCAGTTGCCTCCATGTCTTTATCTGAGTAGGCTCGAACCCCATGTACCATTCAAGGGAAGGACCAGACAAGCTGTCTTGAAAGAAATGCATCAGCATTCTCTCGTCATTCGAGTAAGCGGACATCCGTCTATAGTATGACCGCACATGTACCTTGGGGCAGGTATCTCCCTTATATTTATCAAAGGTGGGAGCCTTAAATTTCAATGGTACCCTCAGACCAGGCACCAGTCCCATTGTAGTCATATCTAAACCAAAAGCACTCTGATTCACAACGCCTTTCATCTGTTCCTCGAGCATCTTGATCCGCTGAGTGTTGTCTACAGGAACTTCAAAACCTCTACCAGAGAAAGCATCTTCTTGTTGGTCTTCCATCCAATTAACATTCTCGTTTCCGTACCCATCATACCCATTGTTACGACCGAATCTAGTCTGATTCATCATAGGGCCCCGTCCCCTGTTACCATACCCTTGAGCGACCCCGGCAGGTCCAAAAGGCATCATTCCAGCACCATTTCCATTACCGAATCCACCATAGCCCTGATTGGCATTACCAAATCCATCGTGTACGAAACCCGGAGCGTTGAAGCCAAACTTTCCATCCTGGTTAGCATAATCAAACCCCTGATCTTTATAGCCAAATCCGTTGTTACCAAAGCCATTACCTCCATTGTTATCACCGCCCAGATTGGCGTCTCCGAATCCAACGTTGTTAATGACAGTCTCATTACCAATTCCTGTATTACCATTCCCGGCGCCAGCGCCGTTGTTCACATTCACAACAGGTATATTTACCATAGGTGGAGCTACCGGTGTAGGAGTACCGTCCCCATGAAGGGTGTCAACACGTACAAAATTGTGGTCTTCGTTTCCGTTCCCGACATTTCTCACCAGCAATGGCTGCACCAAAGTTTGCAAGTTTTCCTGCCCTTTCACAATTGTCTCCATTGTCTGCATGAACAGCGCCAGCTTCTCACGCATGTCCTGCATCTCGCTCTGCACCTGGTCCATAACTCTTTTGCAGTTGGTACAAGTAGAGTATCGGTGAGGACGTTGACTTTCAATCCTGGAAAAACCTGGAGAATGCAGGAAATGAGATACAGTTCAATAATCACCTGTTCAATAATCACCTGTAATGCAATATGAATGTGTATGCAAATGCAACATGTGTCTGTCTGTACATTAGGGAATATTACTCCCCAATTCTAGTGCCAATGTGCCAGTGCGATGACAGTGACAGCAATAAGAAGTTTGAAACCCAATCATAGAAAAACATCCCATACATTGCAGAAATCCCATCAAGTCAGGAATACAATATCAATGAGCGTACAATAAGAAGGCATGACCTCAACCAACAATCCTATTGATGGCCAGCACGATGCAAATAAAGCATACACATCAATACATGAGCTAGTCAAGTGCAACCATACGCCTGGTACTCCTCCAATAATCTCTTAGTCTCGGGATGATTTGGTTGAGTAAGCAAACCCTCGACAAGTAGATCTCTTCGCTTGAGAACACGTCGTAAATCACCAGTAGATTCCTCCCATGCCCCTTCTCCAAAGCGATCCTCTAACTTCTGCTTCTGAGACACAGCCTCCTTCTTGCACTCGATGGCTTTGTTCAATGAGTTCTGAAGACTATATCTTGTCATAACCTCCTCTTCATACTTTCTCTTGCTAGCCTTCAACTGATCTTCGAGTTCAGAAATTTGCTGCTTCAATTTGTCT
Source organism: Lathyrus sativus (assembly GCA_963859935.3). Taxonomy (NCBI): domain Eukaryota; kingdom Viridiplantae; phylum Streptophyta; class Magnoliopsida; order Fabales; family Fabaceae; genus Lathyrus; species Lathyrus sativus. The sequence goes on along the minus strand of OZ012740.1, from coordinate 278,821,047 downwards.
TCCCTCTTTTTGTTGTTGGTTAGCGTAGCATTCCACGTTTTGTTGCACGAAGAGATTTCCTGGTAGGCGGCATCGAGTGACTTCTTCTTGGACTCTAACATATCATGAGAGCTTCTGAATTCTTTTCCCAGGCGTTCACGCTTCTTTGTCTCTTCTGTCAGTTCAACACCTAGCATGTTTACCAACTCAGTCTGCTGTTGGAAGGAATACACAACTTTGTTCTTCTCGCTCCGGATCTGAGCCAATTCCTTCTCTAACTCTTCATTGATCTTTATCAAGTCTTCTTTTTCTTTCACAACCCGCTCATATACCTCAATAGCCACAGTAGTCGGTTTCTCAACTGGAATGGGAACAGGACGTGATACCGCTGGAAAAGTCATCTGCACCTGTCTTACCTTCTCTTGAATCCACACCTTGTAAGGCATATAGGCTTGACAATCATTCTTGCCTAGTAATGGTTTCCCTCTTCTGCAGATATGATTCCAAGCGCGCTGAAGCTTGGCCAATAATTCCCCACTCAGGTCACCAGTGAAATACAGAGATTCCTGTATTTCTTCTTCCTTTGGTGGACTCTTCAAAGCATACCCGAACTGTCGAACCAACAAAGATGGGTTGTAGTTAAAACAGCCCCTCCTTCCAATTAGAGGAACATTAGGAAACCCGGCGCAACTGAAAATAATCTCTGGCCCCAATAAATCTCTATCGAACCAGACAATGTCTTCTGAAGAAAGTCCTATTAGACGCTCGGACCATTCAGCTGTATCTGCATACTCAACAAAAGGACCCTTCTTGGGTAGATGGCTCTCAAACCACATATTCAGCAACGGTACACAACAATGGACATTTTTCCCCCTTCTGTTTCCATTCTTATAATGCAAGGAATGATAGAAATCTCCAATCAAGGTAGGCATCGGGTTGCCTGCAGCAAACAAGTGGAATGCATCCAAGTCAACGAACTCAGGCAGATTAGGGAACAATATAATCCCATAGATGCACAAGGCAAGAACAGCGTTAAACATAATCCAGCAGCCACTTTTGGCATATTCTTGAGCTTTGCCAACCAAAAACATGAGAGAGAACCCAGAAACTCCATGCCAGGAAGTCAACAACAACTCTGCAGGATCCATATGCAAGGGAACAGCTAAGTCCGGAGCACTAGAATCGGGAAGTATGCAAATGCACCTGCAGCACAGACACACGTTAATGATATGCACATGATGATGCAAACAATGCAGTATGCAAACAATGCAACAAAGGATCACGTGCCCCTAGCTGAGAAATCCAATCCACAACACTGGCCTCAAATAGACCCATAAGCTGCTCAAGATCATCCACAATGCTCCAACCCGGTCTCTGACAGACCCAATAACACTGTCCTCAAATATCACACCACTGAATCTCAACCAAGAAAACCGGTAATCTGGAGGTCAAGTTACCTGCATGTCCCAACCCCTCTCACAGGTAGGTGTCCTAATAACTGACACAAGGTATGGCATCCTATACGGTCGTTGGCGTCACAGACTTTCAAGACTGATGATACGATACCCAGAAGGTGTGGCATCATCATGTCTTGAAGAGGCCTCACTTAGCCAACTTCCAAATGATCGGTCCCCGGAGTCGACAATCCAACTAACCAACAACCCCCTCAACCCAAAGGGTTGAAAAAGAAGTCAACCAAAAGGACCTCGTCCGAGCGTGGATTTCATGAGACACTAGTACATGCAAAGTATGCACGCGCCCACTAATTTCCACTCTAATTCTAGGTGCACTCAGCTCAGGTCCGACTTATCTCTCAATCATAGAACCCCCTCATACCCACAGCAATAATAACAATAATATAATGCTGAATGTAAAAAAACAGAAAACGTAAATCCATACAAAATCCTTGACGGGAAAACAAGCGCTAGGATTGACTCGCGTAGGGAACCGTTGGAGTCCCCAGCAGAGTCGCCAGCTGTCGCTACTGCGAAAACCGGCGCCGGCTGAACAAAAGAGTCGCCACCGTGCGTTATTTATCCCAAAGGAGGGAAAGGAAACGCTCAGAGAAAACCTAACGAAAAGAGGGAAAAGGAATGGTCATCGCAACCAAATCCTGGATTCGGGAGTCGGTTACGCAAGGGGAAGGTATTAGCACCCCTCACGTCCGTCGTACTCGACGGGATCCACGCTGGTTTTCTGGTACGGATTGTTATTCTATCTACTCTACAGGTCTGGGGTTAAAAGAAAAGAAAATGACTCGGCAATGTATCGCACTTTATGCCTACGTATTCCCGTCTGGAACGAGAAATCAGAGTCAACGTAGTTCGCCTACCTACGGGAAAGGAGGGGAAGGTTGCTCGCTAGGATATCGCATCTTATGCCTACGTACTTTCATACAGCATGAAAGATCAGAGCAAACGTAGTTCGGGCTACGGAAGACACAGATTTGTCTGTTTATCTTTTATCCTTCTGAAAAAGGTTTTCTCTTGATTACGGGTCTAAGTGGACAAAAATGACTCTTTGATTGGTTTACAGTCTTTTACGCAAGAACTGTCTTTTATTGATGTTTATCCTTTTATTGTATTTTTGAATGATTTTTAGATAGAAGAGAAACAGCAACTCTAAAACCTATGATTGAAAACGGGATCAAAATATACCCTAATGTTGTCATGCATGGATGAAAGCCTAATGTCTGTCATATTCCTCTCTTGTGCAGAGAGAAACAGAGATCTTAGGGGATAAACGAAAAAGCAACGGCAGATATACAGTAAAGCAATAAAATGCATGAATGCAGCAGTACAAGCGAGGCAAGGGAATCCCACTCAACCTCGAATCTAGAAAACAATGAGCAAGGTGAAACAGCTTCACCTCAACCTCAAGGGGAAAAATTAACAAACAATATAGCAAAGAAAATAAACCCCAAAAACCCAGCTCTGACAGCACACCAACTCTGAAAAAACAGCAAACTCTGACAGTTGATTAACAGTAATCTCCCAATGAATCCCAAATTCAAGCTCCAATGAGACCCAAGCTACAATAAGCTTCCATCTTCAAGAAATCACCAAGCTCAAGCAAGCACAGAATCCTAACCAGTTGACAGCATCAGACAGCAGTAAACCCTAGCTTTAACAGTTGCACAGCTTTGACATGAACAATCTTCATCTTTGTCAATCTTTGGTCTTCATCTTTATCTTCAATGGCTTCTTTCTTCAAGACAAGCTCTCCCAGGTGAGAATTGATTTATCAGAATAAATTGAATGTCAAACAGTTCATTGACAACCAAAGGAAGCCTATAAACAGTTGACATTGTAACAGACTGTTTCCCTTAAAGTTTTACCTCTAAGGTAAGGCCACTTATTCCTCCAAAGGAGGGAGGTGAATACCCTAAAGGGACTTTATGTCATAGAGAGGAATCGAAGCACAGGAAGCTATCCATGTTTGTGAACAAATTCAGTCTATTCTAAGGCTCTGCTTATTCCTATTATTTCCTATGTCTTCAATCAGCTCCAAGCTCAAGCAATCTTCAAGCTTTAACATTTTGATCATCATCTTACATCTTCTCCATTGATTCTTCATGCTTCCACAAGCCCAAACCAAGCCCCATACCCCAAATAAAAACCCAAAAGGCCAAGCAGACAGATAAAACCCCAAGTGGGCACACCAAACAATCACACAATTTGCAAAATATACTAAAAATAGTAAAATAGTATTTGAAATTCTAAGATTAATACTAAGGGGATTTCTATATCTACCCTACATACCCTATATGTCCCATAACCTAATTCATGATAAAAACCAAAAATAAAATGGTAGAATGCACCTATGTTGAGTTTAAACCCTAAAATTATCACCCTAATATTCTCTAATCAAAACTAATCAAGATTTAATCACAAAAATAAGAAATAAATCTCTAAGGGAACTTAATACTCTAATCTAGCTAGTACAAAAGGAACGGGATCAAAACATGAATTTAAATGCCTAAACAAAATTCACCAATATGTATGTACAAACAAACATGAAAATAAAAGCAATTAAGTTTGAAAAATCACCATAAAATGGAAAAAATACCTAAAGTAATATTTTTATTTTCTTACAATTTTCTTGAAACCATTATGGAAATGGAGGAAAAAATCCCATGTTAAAAAGATCATTTTTTTGATTTTTTATGAATTTATTTGTAACCAATATGCAAATGAAAAAGAAAAAAGAAAATCAATTAAAAATGACAACAAAGGGGGGCGCCAATAGCAGTTTTATTGCACTTCAGAACACAACTGGGCCCAGGAGGGGGGGGGGGGGTGCACTCAGCAATGCGCTGGGCCCAGTAACCAACTCAGAAAAACAATAAAAAAATAACTCGGGGGGGGGGGGGGTGCGAATAGCGTCCAGTTCGCTTGCATATTCCTTCTGGGCCCTAAACTGGGGGTGCTAATGGCAAAACTGCCTGGGCCCAAACCAGACTTGAACAAGGGGAGAGGGGTGTGAATGGACAATGGAAGTAGATTCAGCAATCCGTGACCATTGGGCTTAAGGCCCAGACCTATTGTAATCCACCCTCAGCAACAATCAAAACCCTAATTTCCTACCACCACTCTCCCTCACGCCACTGTTCATCTCCTTCAGCAAACCCTAAACGGCGCTGCTACCAAACTCTCTCAACCTTACCCTCTGAAACCCTTCTCTCCATCCAATCTTGTTCGAAGTCCCTCATCAAAAATTGTTCATCAACCTTACCCTTAAACTAAACCTAGCACTCTCTAAACTTCAAACGCACAAAACCTTTCTTGCTCAATCCGCGTTCAAATTCTCACACTCACTAATTCCTCCGCCAACGAACAAGAAAACCTACAAAGGATGATGAGTTTCAGAACAAAAACCTGGATAGACGACGCAACTGATGAAGACTCGGGCGATTTGAGACGAAGCTTGGCGGAGTTTACGAAGAGCTGGAGGGAGCTACGTTCGGAGAAAACCTTTGTTGAAGATTTGAAGATCCACGGCGGCGATGGTGTTCTTGTGACAAGCGGGACGAAGATCAGCGAAGATCTTGCAAACTGACAAACTGAAGGAGTTTGATGACGTTCTTGATCGTTGAAGGCGCTTGCAGATTGATGAGATTCTTGCTATTCGAAGAACAATGAGGATCTCTGAACAACAAAGAAGGCGATGAATCTTGTTGGAATTTTCTGGAGTTTCTTGTTGATGTTCTTGGTGATGAACGATGATGTTGCTGAAATCTTCTGGGAAAAAATTGTTGGAGAATCTTGCTGTTGATGATTCTGATGCAGATTAATAAAAAATCTGATGATGATCGGTTGAAGTTATGAAAACTTGGATGAATTTGATGGAGAATATTGCAGGATTGCAGATTCCGGAGGATGTTTGGTTTTCCGGCGAGTGGTTAATAGAGATGGATGAAGAAGATTGAAAGGTGTTTAGATGAGTGTCCTGGAAAATTGCAGTTTCCGGCGAGTTTACGGATTCCGGCGGTTAGTTGCGGTGGTCTGGCGTCTGTTAGGGTGGTTCCGGTGGATGTTGCATGGCCGGCGGTGGGAAGTTGGTGGTGGAGTCAGAGCGGGACAGGTGTGAGAGAGAGAGAAGGACGGAGCAACACGTGGCTGAGGGTGAAGGGAAAGAGAGACACGTGGACAGAGAGAGAGTGAGTGGAACGGTGAGTTGTCTGCAAAGAGTGAGGTGGGAGAAAAATCCAATGCACGCGTGGCGAAGTTATATATATGACACGTGGCCTCTGGACTTGGACTTTTTGAACTGGGCTTGGATACTGGATAATGAATGCTGATTGGGCCCAATTGAGACTAATCCTGGATTAAATGACTAAAAACAGAATTAAACTCTGATTAAAACAAATCTAAACTAAAAATTAACCCTAATTAATCTAAAACGAAAATTAACACTAAAACCTAATTAAAATCTAATAAAACCCTAATTAATCCTAAAATTAATCCTAATTAATATCTAAAACGAAAATAAAAAAATAAAAACCTAATTAAATCTAAAAAATAAAAAAAAACTATTTTTTAATCTAAAAATTATCTTTTTAAAAACCTAATTAATTCTGAAAAATAAAAATAAAAAATCTAAAAAAATAATTAATCTCATTTTTTTAAAAAATCTATTCTATTAATTTCTTTTTTTTTTTAAAACAATAAACTCTAATAAAATCTAAAAGAACAATACCATCTATTTTATTATATTTTTTTCTATTCTTTTAAAAGAAAAATATCTATTTATCTATTAAAACTAATGAAAGAAAATTAATATCTAAAACTTATTAAAAACTATAATATCTAAAAATCTTTAAAAATCTATTAATTTCTAAAAAATGAACAGAAAATTTATTTAAACTCTAAAAAAAATTAAAAAACTCTATTAAATCCAGAAAAAACCATTAAATGCACTAAAAGTCCAGAAAAATGACAGGAAAATCCTAAAAATGCCAGGAAGCCGATTAAATCGAATAAAACTCAATTACGCAACTGTAGCGAAACCCGGGCACCGAGCTGGTCTGAAAACACGGGAGATGAGCACCAATTCTCAACAGACTTTTATTCTGACTGGCCTGTACTGCCTGAAACGCCAGGGCTCTAATCCCGATAAAAATCAATCTGACTGATGAAAATGTCATGTATGCAGTATACTAATGCGAATGCGAAATGCGTCGAAACATAAACCAGGGATAGGAACCGGTTGGTCAAATTTTAGGGTGCAACAATATGGACCTTCATAGTTGGGAGTCCATTTGCCCCTGTGATTTGATTGTGGTGGGAGAATCTTCTTCATCACAAGATCGCCCGTCTGAAAGCTCTGAGGGTGCACCTTCTTGTCGTAAGCTTTCTTCATCCGGCTCTGGTATAACCGACCATATGCGATAGATGCAAGTCTCTTCTCATCCATCAAACTGAGCTGATTCAGTCTATTCCTTATCCACTCTGCCTCATCGAGTTGGATATCGAGCAATACTCTCAAGGAAGGAATCTCAACTTCTAATGGTAGGACAACCTTCATACCATACACCAGTGAGAAAGGTGTTTTCCCGGTTGATGTGCGTACCGTCGTACGATAACCGTACAATGCGAAAGGTAACATCTCGTGCCAGTCTTTGTATTTCATAACCATTTTCTGAATGATCTTCTTGATGTTCTTATTGGCCGCTTCGACAGCTCCATTCATCTTGGGTCGATAGGGAGATGAGTTGTGATGCTCAATCCTGAAATTCTGGCACAATTCCTTCATCATCTTATCATTGAGGTTCAAACCATTGTCAGTAATGATTCTTTCAGGAATTCCGTAACGACAGATGATTTCCTTTTTGATAAACTAGGCTACTACTTGCTTGGTAACATTAGCGTAAGACGCGGCTTCAACCCACTTGGTGAAGTAATCGATAGCTACCAAGATGAACCGGTGTCCATTGGATGCGGTGGGCTCAATTTTTCCAATCATATCAATGCCCCACATGGAGAAAGGCCACGGGGACGCCATAACATTCAAAGGGCTCGGCGGCACCTGAATCTTGTCCTCATAAATCTGGCATTTATGGCACTTCTTCGCAAACTTGAAATAGTCTCTTTCCATTGTCAGCCAATAATACCCTGCTCATAACAACTTTCGAGATATAGCATGTCCGCCGGCATGCGTGCCAAAGGTACCCTCGTGGACCTCTTCCATGAGCAGACTAGCTTCTTTCTTATCCACACATCACAAAAGCACCAAATCATGGTTTCTCCTGTATAGAACACCATCTGGATTCAAGTAGAAATTGCCAGCCAATCTCCTAAGAGTCTTCTTATCGCGGCTGGATGCCCCAGTCGGATACTCTTGGTTCTTTAGGAAATTCTGGATATCGAAATACCACGGCTTGCCATCGGAAGCTTCCTCAATGACGAATATGAAGGCGGGCCTATCAAGGCGAGAAATAACTATCCTGGGAGCATCATTCCAGAAGTTAACTTTGTACATTGAAGACAATGTCGCGAGAGCGTCAGCCATCTGATTTTCTGTCCGTGGCACATGGTGAAACTCTACTCTGTCAAAGAAGGGCAGTAACCTCCTTGCATAATTCATGTACGGTATCAGATTAGGCTGGCGAGTCTCCCATTCTCCCTTGATCTGGTTCACGACTAACGCAGAGTCTCCATACACATCAAGATTTTTAATCCTCAAATCAATAGCCTCCTCGAGACCCATTGTCGCTTCCGTGAAAATACGGTGCCGGCAAAACAGAAGAGTCGCCACCTTTCGTTATTTATCCCTCAGAGCGGGAAAGGAAACGATCGGAGAAACCTGACGAAAAGGTATAAGACAAGGTCATCGCAACCATTGTCTGGGTTCGGGAGTCGGTTACGCAAGGGGAAGGTATTAGCACCCCTCACGTCCATCGTACTCGATGGGATCCATGCTTGTTGTGTTTATCTGACGGGTTGGTTTTACTATCTACCTATCAAGGCTAGTTTAAAAAAGAAAAGAAAATGACTCGGCAAAGCGTCGCGCTTTATGCCTACGTATTCTCATCAGAGAATGAGAAATCAGAGTCAACGTAATTCGCCTAACTACGGGTTACGGGGGAAGGTGGCTCGCCAATACGTCAGTATTATGCCTACATACTCTCAACAGGTATGAGAGATCAGAGCTTACGTAGTTCGGGATAATACGGATTACGAGGGTTCAGATTCATCTGTTTTATCGAGTAGGGTTAACAAACAGTTCTAACAGTTTGGCGTACGCAGCTCGACCTTTGGAGACTCAGGCGTTACCGTTTGCGGTAGAACTGGGAGTTAACGACACTCTTTTCTTCAGAAAAACTTCCTTTGACTTATGGGCCCACGGGGCAAAAAGGTTTGAAGTTTGTTTTCTGTCTTTTACGGAAGAATTGTTTTTTAGTTGTCTGTAGTTTGTACAGCACTAGAGACTATGACCTGGGAACGAATGCGTCGCATATCGTCCAAAGAACGTATACTAAACATTCTAGACGGTTGAGAGGAGGCCGCTCAATTATCATTACCTAAGTAGCTTAAGGCTCATAACGCACTTATACTAACTTGCCTTTATTACGTTTTTTACTGTTGTTTGAGATGAGAAGAGAGAACAGGCTCAACTAAAGGGAGACTATCAAGTCCTAATGTTGTCATGCCAAGGATTCATCCTATGGTTGAAGTTTAAAACAGGGAACTCCTAGAAGTTATCATGCATAGGTTTCAACCTAAAGTTCTAATCATTACTTCCTTGTCAAAGGAAGTGAGATTCCTAGGGGATCATGTCAATGATAAACAGAAACAGATAAAGCATCAGCTTAAATAGTAAACATGAAACGACTGTAAAATGCATGCAATGCAAGTGAGGGAGGAAAGGTGTGTGGGGCATCAGCCTTCACAAGCTCGTCTCGACCTCAAGCCAGATATGGATAACTGCAATCATAAAAGAAAATAAAATGCCATCAAGCAAATCACAAACCACATAGGCAAGGGAGCAGGGCTCTACCGAATACCCGCAAGCAAAGCCATACAGTAAAAATACAAGCAGAGGGAGCAACTCAACCTCTAGTGCAATCATGCTCCTAGCTTAACACAATTTAAACATGAACTTATTCTAATGCATCAAGCAAATCAAACAAGTAACATCAATACAGTTGCACAAAAAGCAAACAGACAGGAAAGGAGATCAACAGCTTCCACAGCTTCACAGCAAAGCAATCCTCTGACAGTAGTTCAGTCCTCAGTCTATAACTGTTCTTCAGGTCTATCCTCCTCAATGGCAAGTATCAACTTGCTTCTTAAAGCTCTCAATGCATCAAACATAAGTATCAACTTGTTCTCCATCTTCTTCAAGCTTCAGCTCTTAATTTGATCTCCTTCACACAAGTGTCAACTTGTTCTTCTTGACCTTCAAGCTTCAGCCCCAAGGGAAATCTTCAAACACAGGGAAGTGCAACCTCTAGCATCTTCAATCTTCTAGCAAGGAACTCCATCCTCTAGCAAGGGAGAAAGATTCATCTAACAAGAGCAAGGTGTGGATAGTGGTGAGCAAAGTGAAGACCAAAGGTCACCTCTAAGCACTCCACCATCAAGGAAAGGCACCCTCAAAGGTTCTACCAATTCGTGAGGGGCCACTCATCCTACCAAAGGAAGGATGAGGCCTTCACAATGGGACCTTACATAATAGGGAGGAATGGAAGTGATCAACACCTTCCATGTTTCATGAAGGGAGAAAATCTATTCTAAGAGATCTCCCTAAAACCCTAATCCTTAACCCTAAACAAACTACACCAAAGGAAGAGGAAACTTCAAGTCCAAGCTCCACCATGCATTCCTCAACAGCCCACACATGCCTCCATCATCATCCAAGAGCAAGAGAAGTAAAACCCTAATCTAAGGGAACTAAAGAAATCATTGTAGTTGAGTTAGCAAGTTAGGATCACCTAAAACCTAGTACTAAAGTTAATCCTAACTAAAATACTAAAACCAATTGTAAAATTCTACAAAAATAACTATGGGAAACTAAGTCAATCATGACTCTACCATGTTAATTTCAGAGATCAAATCATCCAATAAGTTCTAGAATTAAATCCTAAACTATGAGGTACTAAGGTTAAACCCTAAAACTAGAGCACCTAAAGTTTCAATCTAAAAACCTCATCTAATTTCATCACAAACATGTGAGAAAAACACAATGGGAGCATACATGTCTAAACTAGCTACACACAAAAAATCAGCTCAAAAACCAACACCAAGTGATCAAACAAAAATTCACAAGACAAGGTATCAACCATAATGAAATTAATATCAATTAAAATACAAAAAATTCAATTAAAATAAAAAATGCATGAATTCCTAAACTCTCAATTTCCTAAAATTCTAGACTCATTCATGAGTCAGGGAAAAAAAACCTGGATCAAATTGAGTTATTTTCCTATTTATTATGAATTATTTCCTAAACTACATGAAATGATGAAAAATGAAGAAAAACAAAAGAAAATAATAAGAAGCGCGTGCCAAATAGCAATTAACATCAGTTCATTTCAGGATTTGGGCCAAAACGGGGGTGTGGATATCAATCAGACTACTAAGCCCAAACCAACCAATTAATGAAACAGTGTGTTTCATCTCAATGTCTCTTTTCAGAGTTTGAAATCAAATCGTGACCATCCATTCCTTGCTTGAGTCAAATGTCAAACCTTCATCTAATGGCTCATGTGCATCGTCCCCAAATTCAAACTGAGGGAGGGAGTTTCCCAGACGGTGGCCTAAGTTGCAGCGCCACCGTCTTCTCCAGTGAAGTGGTGTACACAGGTCATCAAAAATACTGAAACAAATCATCATTCCACTCAATTTTTCCTCCTGAACACGAATCCATCATCCAAATTCACTAATTCCTTCTCTAACTCAAAACACGATAGGATTTTCAAAAATACACCAAATCTTGATCATCACAATTCTCAAAGATAATGATCCTAATGTAATCTACACTTGTCACTGGAAATGTCTAGAAAGTTCTGTAAGCTTCCAAATGAGATTTTGCAATTTCAATTTCTCTCCAAAATGTCATCCACACCAGTCACGATTCTAGCTCTGTTTGGGCATGAAAATGCTTGGAAAATTCATCTCATGAGATATTGAATTGGTTGGTTATGCTCACTTCCTTGTTTGCAATCTAATGGTTCATGTTGATTATGTTGCTTCATCATGAAGAAATGAAATGAAATGGCATTAATTTGACCTCAAACCAAAATTATAACATTGCCAAAGTTTCTAAAATGATTTTTCCATTCAAAAAATGATGTTACTTTGCCTTGTTTGGACACAAAATGAATTGTTTCAATTTTTGGTCCTTAAATGCCTTTAATTTTTCCTTTTTCCACAAATCCTTGAACCAAGTCCTTCCTTGAGCCATTTCAATGTCTCCTTGATACATGGTCAAGGTTAAAACCCCATTTTGAGAAACTTTAAAGTTGAATAAAATTTCATTTGAGGTGTCTAAGTGGGTGAAAATGACCTATAATCAAAAATGACTCATAATCACAAATTCCCAAAATACCCTTGACTTGTCAAAGCCATAACTTGAGTTCTACAAATCCTATCAAGGAATTATAGTACTCTCTAGAAAGCTAAGAGAATAAGGAACAACATTCATGTTGACCAAAAGTTCAAAGGAATCATCCTTCTTGGGAAAAAGTTTCATGCAAGTTGGGTGACTTTCAAGCTCCAAATTCATATGCCTCAGATGACTTGTAACTTGTCAAAGCCATAACTTGAGTTCTATAAACCCTATCAAGGACTTCTAGTACTCAAATTAAAGCTAAGACCACGCTCTACAACAATCATGTTGGGGTCTAGATGAGATGACAATTATATCTTGAGTTAAATGGTCTTGAAGTCAGGGGTCAAGCTAGGGGATTTTACATTGTCAAGTGTTAGAAACCCTAGCCTGAAACTTCTCAAACTCTTCAATCATGATGAGTTAACCTTGGAATCATCCTTAGAACATCTCAATGTATCAATCCATGATCACATGGCTCTTGAATTAGGTCTCAACCTCCTTCAAATCCTCAGTTGACTTAGGGTTGACCCAATCAAACCCTAGCTGCACCACTCATGGATGAGCCTTCTTAATCTTGCACAATGACCTGTCTAGGCCTCAAAGTGATCTTCACCACTTCTCATGAGCTCTCTCAAGACATCAAGTCTAACTTCATGGCTTCAGAATCATCTGATGACTTTCCATAACTCTCAAGTTAGGAGACCTACACACTTGGCTTCAACCACTCTCTCTAAGGATCTTTTAACTTCTCTGACAAGGATATCAACCCTTGAACACTTGAATAACCTTCTTAGCTAGCTTCATAGTCTTGTATAGCCCTTGATTGGTAATCATACCTCTTGATATCCTGCACACATGTCAATGAAATGCAAATGATAATGCTAATGAAATGAAACATAAGCTAGGTAAAGAAAAGTTGGTCAAATTTTGGGGTGCAACAGCTGCCCCTATTGAAACGGCTTGAACCTGACTGGGTGAGAAGCGAACGGCTCTCAAACAATCAAGGTAAAAGGCGGTTGAATACCAACAAACCCGGAAATTTGCCAACTGCACAAGTACACGGTACTCTGATGGGAGAAATCTTCGGAAACTGAAACAATAGCTGCGCGGCAACTAGCTGGAGAAATACTGATCTGAATCTCCGTCAGGATGATTCTCTGATTTATCTGATATCATTGCGTCCTCAAATCATCGAGGGATCACTGGTTACGTGGTAACGGGTGATTTTCCAACCACGCACAGGTAAACGATACTTTGATTGGTAGGCACATCTTCAAAAACTGAGTATGACAGTTGCACAGCAACTCTGCTGGGGAATTGGTGAAGGGTCTAATCTCCATCAGGATAATTATCTGATTTTTCTATAGATCTCCGTCCTCAAGTCATCAAGGGGTCACCAGTTACGCGGTAACTGGTAATGGATGGTTGATCGTGCCGTCAGGCATCCTGCGTCATAGCAGAAGAATTCCTTATCGTCACCTATGGACTCATCGTGTCGCTAGGCACGTCGACAACATCTTTGTCGGACTTCATCAGTAAGTCAACAAGGGATCACCGGTTACTCGGTAACTGGTGAAGGGCTACTCTCAAATCTCCGTCGGGATGATTATCAGATTTCGCTGCAGCTACTTCCTCAAGTCATCAAGGGATCACTGGTCACTCGGTAACCGGTGATACATAGCCGGTATTGCCATCAGGCATTCTGCGGCAGAAGAATTCCTCGGGACTCATCAGGTCATTAGGAACTTTTTAACAATCAAGTTAATTATGCCGTCGGGTATTCAAAGAAATTTTCGGGCGTCAGCCGGACTTCATCAGTAAGTCGGGAATGGAATTCTCGGTCAATCATGAACCACAGGAGGATATCCAAACTTCTGCCATCAGGCACTCCGCATCAGCTGGGAGAATTGCTTTGGTTTCGCAGTCGGACTTCGTCAATAAGTCTTCAAATGAAATCCTTAATCAATCAGGACCCACTAAGGATATACAATCTTTTGCCATTAGGCACTCCGTGTCAGCTGAGATAACTATTTCGGCATTGCAGTTGGACTTCCTCAGTAAGTCAGGGAATTTGGCATTATTGCCAGACTTCAATCATCAAGTCTTCAAGGGAAATTTCAACTTCTCCGTTCAAACTGTGCTGGGGATGATACATCTCCGTTGGGGATTCTGGAGAACTATCAAGTAACTCTGCTTCAAGGATCCAAAAATCATTCTGGGTGAATCAACTCTACTAAGGACTTCAAGAATCATCTTGGACAAATAACTCCGCCGGGGACTTCAAGAATCACCCTGAACCAAACAACTCTTCTGAGGAAATCAAGAATCATCTTGAACAATAACTCCACCTGGGACTTCAAGAATCATCCTGAGCCAATAACTCTACTGGAGATTTCAGGAATCATCCTGGGCAAACACTCTGCCGGGGGCTCTGATGCATCAACTTGAGCAACCAACCCTGGCGCTCTCACTGGGGGTTTTAAGACTCATCTTAAGCAATCAACTTCGTTAGGGAATTCAAGAATCATCTTGAGCAAACCATTCTGCGGAGGAACACCTGCAAAACAAGAACGGTAACGACCTAGCTCATGCTTCATATGCATATGTTTGACAATGGCGCAATGCTCCACACGGTGGAAATGCTACGCGTTCAGGGTAAATGCTATGCAATCATGCAAAATGCTACGATCCCATCAGCAAAATAAATGCTGAAGGGAGAATCCTCCTGTCAAGGAGAAGGAACCACTCTGGTGGAGAGGAGGAAACATCCTGCCGAGGAGAAGAAGTCACACCAATCTCAATTGGACTTCGCCCGGGGAAATGATCTTCAGTTGACTGCTGCAGGGGAGCAAAGTTCTACAAGAACCTGAACCCGCTCAACCAGGTATTCAAACCACAACTGCTAAGGAAAACGATGTCAATCGCAGAAATAAACTGCACGACATTCGCAGCAAAACTTCCCTGGAGATAATGACTCCGGTGGGGAAATACAGCATCAGCTATTCAACACTCGACTGGGGAAAACCAATCATGGCCCGCACGGCTTCCAAGGACTCGACTCTCTTGGGGAACTGCAAACTCGGCTGGGGATAGGTAACCATCCGCTGGAATAAATCCTACCTGCCGGGGAGGATACGACTCTATGGGGAATTTCAATTCTCCTGGAGACTTCAGTCTTGAACTATCGAGTGTTACGCACTTGCGAGTAGTCTTTCATTAGAAAACTGCACCCTGACCCAAGACTGGGGAATGAACATACACTTCAGTGTATGACTCAGCTGGGGAGATGATGTTCCTTCAGGGTACATATGATTGGGGGGAGAATCTTCTCTGCTTGGGGGATACATATTAATGCTCTTGGTTCTATGTTCAGACTCCATGGGGAGATGCTGCTGAACTTGCTGGGGAAGAAGGAATCATCCTGCTTGGGAAACATACGGCGTACTGCCGGGACTATGTTATACCTGCAACAACACACACAGACAGACAAGATACTCTTCTCAAAGGGACCTATCAAGGTTATCATCTTGTGACAATGTTAAAGTAATTCATTGTTTCAACAATCAGTGGCCTAGGCCAGTAAGTTTATGTATGCGCATTTTATCAAAAACATCGGCGTTCTTTTTCGCAAACAAATCAGATAGATGCTAAACAGACAAACAAAATTGCTGAATAGTATATATTTCATTGATAACAAACCCCTGAATGGGTGAAAATGTTTTACAACAGATGCAAGCTCCTGGAATGAGGAAGCTGCGCAAATATAAAAACATTAATATACATCAGTATATACACAAATGTCGGCAATGCGGCGTAGACGAACACCATGAGTTGATCCCTCTATGACCCACTCGACTTCGATACTTCTCCGACGTTTTAGCTTCAGAAGAGATTGATTCAGATAAATGGCCCTCAGGTTTTCCAAACCACTAAACAATGAAAGTCCATACGCGGAACGCAGTCATTTGCTTTTTCAAATCCCTAACTTTTGCCTGAATCGCCCTTCCGGGTTTTCGATTCACCGGGATACCCTTTTTTGCCAAAGTCGCCCTTCCGGGTTTTCGACTTTGCGGGTGTCCATTTTTCATTTATATCCCTAATTTTTGCCCGAACCTGTTTCCTTTTTTATGGTTCACCGGGATGCCCCATTTTTGCCTGGATATTCTTTTTCTTTCCAGCGGGTCATTCTTTAAGCAAAGTATTTTTTAACTGCGTCAGCGTTCACCGGGGATGCAAAATCTTCGCCATCCATCGTGGATAACAACAAGGATCCTCCCGAGAAGACCTTGTTGACGATGTACGGACCTTCGTAATTGGGAGTCCACTTGCCCCGGTGATCGGAGTGTGGAGGAAGAATCTTCTTCAGGACGAGATCACCTGTCTGAAAGCTTCTAGGACGCACCTTCTTGTCATAGGCTTTCTTCATTCGGATTTGGTACAGACGACCATATGCAATCGATGCTAACCTCTTCTCGTCCATCAGGCTGAGTTAGTTTAGTCGGTTCATAATCCATTCTGCCTCATCGAGTTTCACATCAACCAAAACTCGTAAAGAAGGAATCTCAACTTCTAACGGTAGGACAACTTCCATACCGTACACTAGTGAGAAAGGAGTTGCCCCGGTTGATGTACGTACCGTTGTACGATAACCGTGCAGTGCAAATGGAAACATCTCGTGCCAATCCTTATAGGTCACAACCATCTTCTGTACAATCTTCTTAATGTTCTTATTGGCCGCTTCAACGACGCCATTCATCTTCGGCCGGTAAGGAGATGAGTTATGGTGTTCAATCTTGAAACTCTGGCACAGCTCCTTCATCATCTTGTTATTCAGATTTAAACCATTGTCAGTAATGATCCGCTCGGGAATTCCGTATCGACAAATGATGTCCCTCTTTATGAATTTAGCCACTACCTGCTTGGTCACATTAGCGTACGAGGCTGCCTCCACCCACTTGGTGAAGTAGTCGAATAGCTACCAGAATGAAGCGATGACCGTTAGATGCAGTGGGCTCGATCTTGCCTATCATGTCGATGCCCCACATGGAGAACGGCCACAGGGAGGACATGACATTTAATGGGCACGACGGCACATGAATCTTATCAGCATAAACCTGGCATTTATGACATCTTTTCGCGAATTTAAAGCAATCTGACTCCATCGTCAGCCAGTAATACCCTGCTCTCAGGATCTTTCTTGTCATAGCATGCCCGCCGGCGTGCGTACCAAATGTGCCTTCATGGACTTCTTCCATGAGCATATTCTCTTCTTTCTCATCTACACATCTGAGTAACACGAGATCGTGGTTTCTTTTATACAAAACTCTGTCAGAATTGACATAAAAATTTCCAGACAGCCTCCTCAGAGTCTTCTTATCCTGGGTTGACGCTCCCGCAGGATATTCCTTAGTTATAAGGAAGGTCTGGATATCGTGGAACCATGGTTTGCCATCGGAGGCTTCCTCGATCGCAAAGACGAATGCAGATCTATCAAGACGAGAAAGGACAATCCTTAGAGCTTCATTCCAAAAATTGACTTTATACATCGAAGCCAACGTGGCTAAGGCATCAGCCATCTGATTTTCATCCTTGGGCACATGATGGAGTTGCACTCGATCAAAGAATGGAAGCAGCCTTCTGGCATAGTTCATGTATGGCACCAAATTTGATTGACGAGTCTCCCACTCCCCTTTAATCTGGTTGATCACAAGTGCCGAGTCACCATACACATCTATGTTCTTGATTCTCAAATCAATTGCTTCTTCTAGACCCATGATGCATGCTTCATACTCTGCTTCGTTATTAGTGACCGGAAACGTCAGTCTAGCCGTAAATGGGATGTGGGATCCATGGGGAGTCGTGATGATCGCCCCAATTCCACTTCCGTAAGAATTAACCGCCCCGTCAAATATCAATTTCCACTGGGATTTCCTGTCGGGACCCTCGTCGGGTAACGGTTCATCGCAATCTTTCGCTTTGAGAAACATGATATCCTCATCAGGGAATTCAAATTTCATCGGCTGATAATCCTCGATCGGCTGTTCGGCAAGGTATTCAGATAATACGCTTCCCTTGATGGCCTTCTGGGAAACGTATTGAATATCATATTCCGTCAACACCATTTGCCATCTGGCAATCCTGCCCGAAAGCGCTTGCTTCTCGAAGACGTACTTGATTGGATCCATCTTTGAAATTAGCATGGTTGTATGGTTGAGCATGTACTATCGTAAACGTTTGGCAGCCCAGGCTAGTGCACAACACGTCTTCTCCAGCATCGAGTAACGAGATTTACAATCTGTGAACTTTTTACTCAAATAGTAAATGTCATGCTCCTTTCCGCCCGTCTCGTCGTGCTGACCGAGAACACACCCCATACTATTCTTAAGAACTGTCAAGTACATGATTAGGGGTCGTCCGCCCACTGGGGGTATCAAGATCGGAGGTTCCTGTAGATACTGTTTTATCTTATTAAATGCCTTCTGGAAATCCTCGTTCCAGATAATCGCCTGATCTTTTTTCAGCAGTTTGAACATCGGTTCACACGTGGCTGTGAGCTGAGAGATAAACCTTGCAATGTAGTTTATTTTGCCCAGGAAACCACGAACTTCTTTTTCTGTTTTTGGCGCTGGCATTTCTTGTATTGCTTTTATCTTCGCAGGATCAACCTCAATGCCTTTTTCACTCACGATAAACCCCAGTAGTTTTCCCGACCGTACTTCGAAAGTACACTTGTTAGGATTCAGCCTCAACCTGAACTTCCTAAGCCTCTCAAAAAGCTTCAGCAAATTGACCAGATATCCCTCCTCCGTTTGGGACTTCGCAATCATGTCATCAACATAGACTTCAATCTCATGATGAATCATATCATGAAACAAAGTAACCATTGCTCGTTGGTAAGTGGCCCTTGCGTTCTTCAGATCGAAAGGCATTACCTTGTAGCAAAATGTTCCCCAAGGTGTAATAAACGTAGTTTTCTCCATGTCCTCCGGTGCCATCTTGATCTGATTGTAACCGGAGAAGCCATCCATGAACGAAAATATGGAGAACTGGGCTGTATTGTCGACCAACACATCAATATGAGGGAGTGGGAAATCATCTTTAGGGCCCGCCCTATTCAAATCTCGATAATCGACGCACATTCGCACCTTACCATCCTTCTTCGGTACAGGCACTATGTTGGCGACCCACGGAGGGTAAGTAGTGACCTCTAAGAAGCCAGCATCAAGTTGTTTCTGCACTTCTTCCTTGATCTTAACGGCCATATCTGGTCGTGTCCTCCTAAGCTTCTGCTTAACGGGAGGACAATCTTCTCGCAGCGGCAAGTGATGGACCACGATGTCAGTATCAAGTCCGGGCATGTCTTCGTATGACCAAGCAAAGATGTCACTATACTCTCTCAGCATCTCGACCAATCTCTGCTTGACATCACTCTGCAATGCAGCCCCTATCCTGACGTTCCTGATAAGTTCCTCAGAACCCAGATTCACAATCTCAATCTCTTCCTCGTGAGGCAGAATAACTTTCTCTTCTTGTTTCAACAAGCGGGCCAACTCTTCGGGAAGGTCTTCGTCTTCATCAATCTCTTCTTCGGCTTGATAGATCGGGCAATCGAAGTCGAAGTGAGTCGTAGAAGGTCCAGAGTCGATGTCATCTGCTATGTGGATCCTGCAATAACAAGGTTTAAACTTAAGACAAGGATATCCAGGTTAGCACAAACCCTATTGCCATTTTATTGTTTTTCAAAACAAATATAAAACAGGAATAACAGAGATCACAACATTTGAATGCGAAGAAAAACGCCTTTTGATTTATTGGTAAAATGCATGTACATAATCAAACAAGGCCCTGACAATAAAACCGCAATGCCCCGGGTAGGACATAGGGTTGTACAATGATTGGAGAAAGTAAATCATTACTCTTTCCATGTCACTTGGATGGTATCCCTGATGGACTAGTTGGTGAGGCTCTGGCCTGGCTTGCTTGGCTGGATCCAAGAGTCTAGGTCGCAATCGCTGTCTTCGCCGTCTTCAGACACTGCGTTGACACTTTCAAATATCACCCCGCCACTGGTAAACTGGATCGGCCCTTTACCTCGCGACACACTGTGAGAAGAGGAGGCTTCAGCCGTAGGAGAGTACCCTAACCCAAACTTGTCCCGTTTGTTAGGTATTTCTAGAACCTGCCCCCAGCCTGGGGTAGATCCGGCTTGAACAACGGCCCGGGATTCCTTGAAGGAAGAGAGAGTCATCTCTGGTTTCTTAGTCATCACTGGAGCCACATCTTTGACCTTAACAGCTTCGAACGCCTGACATAGGGTTTCGTGGATTTCCCCATCCATCTCAACATATTTGAAGGACGACAAATGGCTCACCATTATATCTTCCTCGCCACATACAGTTACAATGTGTCGCTACTGCGAAAATCGGCTCCGGCTATGACAGAAGAGTCGCCACCGTGCGTTATTTATCCCACAAGAGGGAAAGGAAACGCTCAGAGTAAACCTAATGCAAAGAGGGAAAGGAATGGTCCTCGCAACCAAATCCTGGATTCGGGAGTCGGTTACGCAAGGGGAAGGTATTAGCATCCCTCACGTCTGTCGTACTCGACGGGATCCACGCTTGTTTTCTATCTAAGGGTGTGTTATTCTATCTACTCTATAGGTCTAGGTCAAAAAGAAAAGAAAATGACTCGGCAAAGTATCGCACTTTATGCCTACGTATTCCCGTCTGAAACGAGAAATTAGAGTCAACGTAGTTCGCCTAACTACGGGTTAAGGGGGGAAGGTTGCTCGCTAGGATACAACATCCTATGCCTACGTACTTTCATACAGCATGAAAGATCAGAGCAAACATAGTTCGGGCTACGGAAGACACAGGTTTGTCTGACTGTTTTTATTACCTTATGAAAGGGTTTTCTTGATTAAGAGTCCAAGCGGACAAAAATGACACTTTGATGTTTGTTTTGAATCTTTTACGAAAGAAGTGTTTTTTTAGTCAGTTTGCAACTTGTACTGCACTAAAGACTTGTGATCTGAGAGTGACTACGTCGCATGTCACCCTAAGGGTACCATACTAAGCAGTCAGATTACTGAAGAGTGACCCTCCAGCAACCTTTTCTCATATAGCTTAAGGCTCGTAGCGTACAACGCGCGCTATCCTTATTTCTATGTTTTTGAATTCTTTTGAGATGAGAAGAGAAAGAAGCTCTAAAAATCCTAGGGTTGAAAGGGAATAAAACTAACCTAATGTTGTCATGCATGGATAAGAATCCTAATGTCTGTCATAATTCCCTCCTGCACAGAGGAAATCAGAGATCCTAGGGGATAAACCGAAAAGAAAGCAAGCAAGTACAGTAAAATGCATGCAATGCAGCAATACAAGCGAGGCAAGGGAGTCCCACTCAACCTCGAACCTGGGAAAACAACAGGCAAAGTGAATCAACATTCACCTCAAACCTAGGGAGCAAGCTACACAAGCCAACAAACAATACAGAAAACAAAAGCCACAGTAGAGAGGGCAGCCCAAGCTGCAGCACCAATCTCCTACAGCAAACAGCAGCTCTGACAGCAACAGATGATTAACCAGCAAAAAGTTGACTGCAACAACCTTCATCTTCATGAATAACCCCTATCTTCAAGCTTCACTAAACTTTCAATCTTCAATAGGCACCAAACTTCAACAAGCTACCAGCTTAAGCAAGCTCAAACCCCAGCCAGTAAACAGATTCACTCAGCTCCTGACCTCAACAAGCTCCTAGCTTCAACAAGCAAACAAAACCCTAGCTTCAACAAGCTACCTCATCTTTTCCTTTACCAAGCTCCAACAAGCACCTCCAAGGGAGAATCATTCAATAAGATCAAGTTGGAATGTTAAGAAGCTCAATGACAACCAAGGGAAATCACTAAGAACTTAACATTGCAAATGAAAGGTATCCTCAAAGTTCTACTCACTTGGGCATACCACTCATCCCTCATAAGGAGAGATGTAGCTTCCCAAGGAGGACTTTATGTCATTGGATAGAATAGAGTCAAACAATGCACTCTATGTTTGAAGAAATAATCAAAACTAGGTCTAATGCTCTTCCTAAACCCTAGTTTTCCTAAGCTCCTGACAAGCACTCCAACAGATGAGAAATCTTCAACTCCAAGCTCCTCTAAGCTCTCCAAAGCACCTTCAATGTGTCTTCATGATCATCCAAGATCAAAAGCAACACCACCCTAATCTAAGGGGATCTATTGAAACAAACTAGCCAAATTAGTTCATCAGAAACACCTAGAAGTTAGTTCTAAAACTAAATCTAATTAAAATACCAAAAATAGTTGTAAAATCCTATAAAAAATTATAAGGGTACCTAAACCTCTTAAGAATCTCTCATCCAAAAAACAGGGGGTTAACCATTCATTTGGACCTAAAACTACGCCCTAAACCTAAGGGTATCATCTTAAAACCCTAATTCTAAACCACCTAATGTTCAATACTCAAACTAGCCTAAATTTATCTCACAAAAATATAATAAAATTACTATGGGGACATGCATATCTAATCTATCTAGCCCAAAAAGAATCACCTCAAAAATCAACACCAATCATTCACAATAAAATCAGCAAAATGGCATACCAAACATATCAAAATAAAAAACCATTAAAAATACAAAAATGCAAATAAAATATAAAATGCATGAATTAATGAAATTTTAATCCTATTAAATTCTACACATTCTAAGGAATTCAGGAAAATAAATCTAGATTAAAAAGACTAATTTTCCTATTTATTGTGAATTAATTTCTAACTATATGAAAATGATAAAAGAAAAACAATGAAAAATGAGAAACCTGCGTGCTGAATAGCAATTAAATCCAGTTGAAATCCAAACCTGGGCCAAAGGGAGGGTGCGCATATCAAGTTCAGTCACTAAGCCCAAACCAAATTAAACCAACTCAGAAAAAGAAAAGGAAAAATGGAAAAATCGTGTGGCAAATAGCAACTAAATCACGTTATAATTCCAACTTGGGCCTGAATGGAGGTGTGGTTAGCAAGGGTCACTAAGGCCCACCCAATAACGTTTAAATGAAACGGAGCATTTCATCTAAACTCAACCCCTTCAGTAATTGAAACACAATCATGGCCGTTAGATGGGGTCCTCAGTCAAGGTCAAAGTATCATCTAAGGGTTGGGGGTCATCGTCCCCAAAACATTTGAAACTGAGGGGGAAATGCTCAGACGGTGGCCTGAGCTTGGCGCCACCGTCTTCTCCGGTGAAGACATCCCAAAACCTCATCAATCCTTGCAACTAGATACCCTATTCCACCTGAAATTTCATCCTGATCATGAATACGACCTCCATTTCCATTGATTCTCACTCCAACTCCAAATCCGATCCTAGTTGCAGAAAATTCATCCAACTTCAATTGTCACGATTCTTGAAATTAAAGGCACTGATTAAAACTTGATATCCAAACACCATTAATACCTCAAGAATCTCAAGTTATAAGCTTCAACAGAAAATGGTATCACACTCAAAATGTTACGAATTGCTCAATTCTTGGACTGAAATCCGTCTAAGCACCACCCCTAACCTAACCACATAACAATTTCTATGCATCTCCCGATGAATTAAGCTAAAAGAAGAAAGTTGCAGACCTGGTTTGAAATGATGAACAGATGAAGATTTTGCTTGAATCAACCTCCAATCTTTTGCAGAATCACTCAAGAACCACTTCCCAAGCTATTCCAATGATCAATTTGCACTGAATTCTCCTTAATCCTCAAAACCGATTCTTGATGCAATGATGAAATTTTCAAATGCTCTCTCTCGATTCTCTCCAATGCTGGCCCAAACAATGATCTGGATCAGTTGCATACTGTCGCACCCTAATTTTTGACCATAAGATCCGCCTCTTTGCGCATATTTTCTTACATGTCGTCTCTATGCTTTTGTATGCGTTTTTCTTATGATTAACCAGCTCGTGCAGGTATGTTAAGGTGGAGATGATACTTACGATCCAATCCTTCCCAACATGGTTTATCAAATCTTGAGCCAAGCTTTATCAAAGTTTACGACGAGGCTCGCAAGCTGATTTGAACTCAATGGCTTTTATCTGACTCCAAAATTAAAGGCAGTCTATTGATGTGTAAAAAGTTGGGTCTTATTCCACCGAAGAGAGTTCATCATATTCAAGCCCGTGATTAAATTCATACTACTAAGTTGTCACATAGGCTACGCAAATGGAATCTCACAAGAGCCAAGTTCATGGGTTATTCAAGATTGCAAGTTTAGTGGCGAATCCAATTCATTTAAGTTACTGAGGAAACTTCATATTTTTGACATTGTGAGGCCCAATTTCTTGATTTCACGATATGAACGTATCAAAAGATAGGAGATTGAAATTCAATTGGTGAGAGGTCTACGGGAACGAACTCCAAAATTCATTACAAGTTGAATTATTTGCATAGAAGTTCATTAAGCTTCACTAAGTTTGATCCGCCAAGCAAAGACTACTCATGAAAACTTCGTACAATTTAACCATTTGACAATATCGCAACTTTTAGTTTGTATATGATTTCTACATCATTGGAGTACTTTGTGAGCACCAAGATAATTCAACTACAGTCGTATTAAGCAAATATGGATTACAAAATTTGTGATATATGAAGTACTCAATAATAATTTTACAAACAAAATTTATCCAAGTTACAGTCTCGAACTTCTACAACTCAAACTCCATTAATTCAACACTTTTCAAAGGTCCTGAAAAGCCAAGCTTTCTTTGAGCAGCCATTAATCTTTCTCATTCCCGCAATCGCCACGTACGACAAACTTTGCCTTGCTTATGTGTATGGTTTCGTTTGGAACACTGCTGGCACCTGAAAATAAGAGGATAAATTAAGTCACAAGATTTTGATAAACTTACGGTACCTAGTTGGCCAACATAACAAGGTTTGGACCATTGGTCTATCAGAAAGAAATAAGAAGGATATTATGGAAGCCATTCTCCCTCTGGCACAAGTAAATCAATGCAATTTGAAGGCGAGCTTACCTGAGTACATCTGAAGGCAGGCGGTAGCAAACCGATGGTGATTTAGTCGCGTTGCTCCTGGTAAACAGTGAGTTTGGCAGTGATTTTATTCATGTATGTATGACTTGAATTAAAGTCACGATTTCCGCTCCACCGCACCTCACCGACCAAAACTAGATTGCTGCATATAAAAGATAGTTAAAGATGGAACCATTCAGCATACAAGTCCATGAATTTCAGGAGATTTACTTATGTTAAGCTCAGAGTAATTCAACTTGATGATCCCTTGATGTCAAAGGCTAACGAACATATCTCGAGAAGCCAATTGGTGTGGCAGGCGAGTTTCTGTCACGATTACGCAACCAAAGCAGATCCCTGTCAACTGCATTGGATTATAACCCTTTTAGATGTAGACCATTGCAATACATTGGATTATAACACAAAATCAAAAAGCTGCGAGGAGTTTAACCAAAACTACTTATAGCTACCAACTTACAATGTTATAAGTTGCCAAACCCATCCTACACATGTTGAGCTCACAGTAGCAATCCACGACAAAACAGAAGTAGAACCGTGTTAATTATCCTAACACGAAGGTCATAAGCACGAGGAAGCCAAAGAAAAGCACATTATAGTATCAAGTTTTCAAAATGTATCAGCAGTTTTGACGGTTAGCAATAGGTTTTCCTTCTGATTTGAAGAATTCAGGGATAGAAAAGATGGATTAGAGTCAAGCATTAAATAAAATCAAGACTTACAAGTTTAAACATCGAGAGCACAGCAGATACGGTTTTAAATGAGCACGATAGTGAAGCATCATAGCGGCAATCCTTGTCCTGACCCTGATTCCATTGAGTTATGTGTCCCCTCGTGAGCCGAATAGGTCTTTAATTGAAATGAATCGTGCACGTACCCTGCAACAGAAGAACCTGTCATTAGAATCCAAATTCGCAGCACTCATCAGCCATAAAACAGGAAAGGATCAAAATCGAGCTTAAGCCGCAACAAGCCAGAGCAAGAGTCATACAGGGAAAGGAGCAATACAGTGACTGTGCATAATCCATGCTGGGCCAAGAGAGTTTGCCTTGCCATTCCTGCACTAGTATTACTGTTAGTAATGCGAGAATCGCTAATAGTCATATTTAGTTGTAACAACGAAAATTTTCTCATATAGACTGTTGGAGCTATTATCTCTTTATCCAAAACTGATTAATAAGAAAGTTTTCACCGTAGAGATAATTGGTATTTGTATGGCCGTCATTA
The DNA here is from genome assembly GCA_963859935.3 of Lathyrus sativus. Taxonomy (NCBI): domain Eukaryota; kingdom Viridiplantae; phylum Streptophyta; class Magnoliopsida; order Fabales; family Fabaceae; genus Lathyrus; species Lathyrus sativus. The sequence goes on along the minus strand of OZ012740.1, from coordinate 278,794,736 downwards.
GCATCTCCCAAAACATAAATGCGTTGCTTCAATTCCAGTCTTGACCATAGAAGAGGGTAACTGTAACGAGAAAGATGAAGGAATATGTGCAGTTTGCAAAGTAAACTCAAACAAGCCAATCCAAATTCCTAATCCAGAACATAATCAAGCGCAGTCATCACAGAATCAAGAAGCATTAATAAACTACCAAAGCATGTCTCATACAGAAAGAATTCAAAAACGAAATTACTTACAAGAATGTTTTTCTGTCCAAAGCCATAAATGGAAATTCATCAATCATATTCAGTTCCTATCCAAATGCAATCAGCAGCAATATCATTCTAAACCTTTCAAGCATACATTCAAAGGAGTTTGAGTGAAAAGAAAGATTGAATCAAGCTCAAATAGGGGAGATTGGAAGATATGTCAACCCGTCACAAGATTCATAAGGATTAAATTCATTCTTCGAATGGTGATTGTTCGTCCAACTCATTGCCAACAACTTGTACCCCCCATAGAGAATTTCTGCACAAGTTAATAGAGCATTTAATTCCAAAATCAAAGATAATTTAAATTAGGACAGAAATACAGATTGAGCATAATTGGCAAGTTTTGAATTCAGCATATATTTTCTAGAAGGGAAAGAACAGACAGTGATTGGGATTAAAAGCCACCCACAAAATCGTATTCACATACAAGGAATGCAAGGGTGGAAGTTGAGACAGGATTTAATTAAGATAATCAAGCAAGTGGGCAATCACAGAGATTTGTTTCTAAAACAGGTTGAACATACTCCCAACAGAATCAAGTAGAAAACGGAAATAATTAATCTTAACAGCAAAGACAATTGATTTTATTTCCAAAAAACAGTAAACATGTCACGGCGGAATTGGAAAGTATTTCATCATCCATCAATAGCAGATTATAGGTTTGATTCTCAAACTGGTATAAAAAGGGGATTCACAAGGCGAAATCAGAAAAAAAAAAAGAGAACGGAGCCATTGGTCACAACACAAGATTCACAATTCACAGATACCAAAACAAATCCACAAAAACTCATACACATCGTTCACACAAAGATCCCAAATTCAAAAGACCCCAAACACCAAATAAATCACAGCAAATCGCGGCATTCATAAAAGCTCAACTCATGAAATCCTAAGCAAATTTGTGAAAAAAAGTGAGAACTCACCTTCCAAACTCCACCGGAAATTCTCACAGATCCACCCTCAAGCCTTCGACATCAATCGCAACCTTCACGTCGCCGCCATGAACAAATTTCCTCACTGTTAATACCCTCGACATTCACCTCTCGCAAACTTGCCATTCTCAGTCCACAACTATCACCGAGAACCCTTTCCGGATTTGCCGTTACCATCATCGTCGTCGAAGCTTGTGCGAAACCATCCCAAAGCCGCCGGCAAACCGCCTTCATTGTTCATCATGGTAAGCTCTCTCAATTGACGATTTCAGTTTATGATTAATCTTTTGTTTTGTGAGAATTTATTAGGGCATGAAAGGTATAAGAGGATGGAGGAGAAGAAGGAAAGAAAGAGAATGGCGATCGGAAGTGGAGGAGAGAATAAGAGAAAAGCGGATATGAAGCCTCAACGGAGGAGAGGAGAGAGTCGCGATCGGAGATCGCGAAAAGGGAGAAACGGAGCAATTGGGATTAGGGTTTTCCCATGTATTTTTGTTTTGTCTCTTATTGTTGTAATCATATGGTAGCGCACACACACTAATTACCATGCACCTCACATACATCCGTCAGATCCAACGTCTAACGCTATCACACGGCCAGTATTGCGCTCGACCACCATAACTCATACACCCTCGCACACACAGGATCCATCCGCCCACTAACCTAGTTTAGTCTCTTAATCCTCTGTTTACTTAATTAACCTGTTTATATTTTCATTAACCAATTTAATAATCAACCTTTATAATATCTTTTTTATAACAATAATTATTCAGCAAAACTTTTCTTAAATAAACTTATCCTATCAATAATTAAACTATTTGCATTTCTAATTAATCTAGTAACTAGCTCGTTAAAACAAATGAAAACCAAAACCATTTTATAATTAGCTTGTTTTTTTTTAGATAATTAAAACCTTTTTTTCTTCTAACTAATTTAACTCCAAATCAACCTTTTAATTAAAATAATAACTTCTTAATTAATTTTTTTTCTTCTGAAAATATAAAAATCTGTCTTTTTTAATTAGCCTATTAGTAACTCCCTTAACTAATTTAATCCCCTTATAATAAAACTATCCACAACCCTTTTTTAATAATAATAAAAACCCTTTAATCTAAAATCAACTTCTAGTCCTTCATAATAAACCCTTGCAATAATAAGAAACCATTTCATAACAATAAAACTATTTTTATTAAAAATTCACTTCATGACGATCTATAAATTATTCAATTAAGTTTATTTCATAATTTAAGTAGAACCTTTTTCTTTTTATCTTATCTTTCAAATTAGGAACTAAACCATTTCGCGTTTAAAGCAACCTTTTACAACCAATTATAACGAACCTTTATTATCTAAATTAACCTTTTATTAAATTAATTATTAGTTTCCTCAAAATCAAATCCCAACCAAACCTTTTTATAAAATTATTATTAAAATCCAACTTTTATCAAATAAGTCAATGCTCTCCTTAGAGATAACCTTTCTCAAATTAATCAATTCACCCTGATCAATCCAATTAAAATCAATCTTGCAGCTAAAATCAATCAACATCGCAAAACAATTCAATCAATCACACCTCACATTCACGACACTCGCACCTACACTTAGCGCTTTCATGCGTGTGTATGGCTTTACATTTCTGCAATTTATTTATTGCAATTTACATTATCGTATTTACATTTCTGCATAACTGCCCAAAGGGAAAACCTACACATGATTCAACGTTGTGTGCAGTTGCACATCATTTGTATCATACTCCCCCATGATCCTTGATCCCATTCAAGTCGATCATTTTAGGATAGGACTTACCCCATAGGAAGGACCTTGTCTTATCTTACAACATAGAAACAAAAACAATCAACTCAACAAACAATATTCAAACATTCAATCAATTCAAAACAATATATTCAAACACATTAGAGAAAGATGCCAAATCATCTTAAGCGAGATAGAATCTCCACCCCACATCAATTACAGTCAATACCGTAGGAACTTTGCCTTAAGAGAGATAAAGGTGCACCTCGTTGATCCATATCCGAGTACTTAAGCCCTTTTCTTAAGACGATGCAAAGACTATTTTCCTACAACCTCTTACACTTGTGGCGGTTACATCTCCCTTAAAATGAAGACTCATCTCTTCTCCTAAAATCAATCAACCAACTACCCTAAACCTGTAGGAACTTTGACCACAGTCAAAGAACTCCTCAAACCCTTTAGGGGAACTACAATTACTCTGATTCCACTCCCGTAAGGATATGTAGGCATAAGATGCGATATCTTATCGAGTATACTTAGAAATAAACCCCTAGGTCTTTTAAACCATTAAGCATATAAACACTTAGCAATAAACAAACATAAAACAAGAGGTTCCTGTAGAGTACTACAGAAACTTAGGATGCTAGTACCTTCCCTAAGTTTAACCAACCCCCGAACCTAAAACTCTCTATCCTTGCATTTGCATTGCATTGTGGGAATTTCGATCTTTATCCCTTCCTTTGGACAAATCAAAGTTCGGTTGCAAAATGAATTAAAGATTCAAACTAATCAATAGTTTGGTATCCAAATTTCACCGCGACAGAAATGGCGACTTCACTGGGGAGAGCTCTAGTGGGTTTCCCTATCTTATTTTATTTGTTTACTGCTTTATATATCTGCCTACTTGATTAATTGTTTATATGCTTTCTCTTGTATTTCTTTTGGGTTATTATTCTTAAGTGGTGAGATAAAGTTCAACACCCAAACTTGAGAGAAATTAAGATAGGATGGTGATATAGTCGAGGAGGCTTATAGGGAGTTGAATCCTGACTAAGTTGAATCGAGAATCCCGCTCAATTGAGGCCCTCTCGAGGTAGTACTGTTGAGCGAGTAATCGTGAAGACACTTGCTATTTTCGACCTTGGAGCCTATGATATTGAGGACCGTAGTTACCTTAACCCAACTTTGGCCTTTATTAGGACGTAGTGCGGGACTATGAGGGAGTAATCTCGAAGTAGTGCCACGCGAAGCTACGCTCAAAAGAAGTTCTCTTGAGAATATTATTAATCCTCGAGTAATTGGGAAATTGATAACATTCGAAAGATGGGCTAATGATTTTGAGTCCCTTTAGAACCTTGTTCTGCAGGTACAAACAACCTTTAGTCCATAACCTTTGGGAAAGGGTATACCTTTACTCCGTGCTCGTTGCAAACCTAGGGTCCCCTTTGTTTGTTTATCTTTGTGTCCTTATGTGCTTACCTGTGTTTGTTGCATCCATAAAGCATCATACCACATTAAGTTTCATGGAATTCCTAATTTATTTATAAACGTTACAAAACCAACATGGATTACAAAAGAAAATATTTTGAAATATTCTTGTAAGAGTCCTAACTTGGATGACCTAAGGAAGTTGGGGCACCGATTGAAGAATAAAGTAACTCCAAAAGACAAATACAAGAGTCTTCCCTTTATCATTGAAGACTAATAGAAGTTAAAAGGAATTTCATCAATATTGAAGATCCAAGTAGATAAAGACTTCTTTCCTTACTTTCCAGCTAGAAGAGGGATGGAGGATTTATTTTCCTCTATCACAATGTTCTTTAGAGGATGATTATGGACAACTTATATTCAAGAAAGTCCAACGAGAACAACAAACACGATGAAGGACTTCCTTAGGACTTTATTAGCTTTTATTTAGCTATTATGTTGGGACTCTTATAAGAATATTCACTTGTAATCGATATCAAAAAAATGAATTTTCTTTGGTATTCTGTAACGTTTATAAGAACTTGAGTTCCATGAAACTTTCATTTCTGCATTAGCATTTATCATTTTTACATATGCATGTGTCTCTCCTCTTCTGTGGCTCATTCGGTCTTCTGTCTTCATCTGTCAGTCGACGTCTCGACCATCTGACCAAGCTCGAAGTATTACTTAAGGAATAGTAAAGAGAACTGAAGATATGGATCCCTTGATTGGTTTCAGAATGAGGACTAATCCGTTATTTGATCTTCCCTCTGACGACAATGTGCAACAAGTGGATGTTCCTACGCAGCCTCAGCCTGTGCAAGACAACCTGGTTTTTCAAACTTCCCAACCTCTAAAACCTGTACCTAATCTTTAGAATGTTCGTACTAAGATGAAGGTGGATGTCATGGAGAAAGAACTTTGTGATCTCAAAGAGCAATTAAAGATGACAAAAGGAGCTGATACATCTGGTTTTAGTGCTCGTGAGTCATGTCTGGTTCCAGGTATAATTATTCCTCTGAAGTTTAAGATGCCTGTCTTTGAAGTGTACAAGGGTACTAGTTGTCCAAGAGATCATTTGACGATGTTCTGTCGGAAGATAGCTTCCTATATTGACAACGACGATTTGATGATTCATTGCTTTCAAGAAAGTTTATTTGGGGCATCCTTGATATGGTATATGAAGCTACAAAGGAATTGTATTCAGTCTTTTAAAGATTTAGTCGATGCTTTTGTAAAGCAGTACAATTATAATTTGGACATGGCTCCAGACAGTGATCAATTGATGAACATGAGTAAGAATGACGACGAATTTTCAAGGAATATGCTCAACGATGGAAAGAGTTGGCAGCCCAAGTTCATCCACCGCTTCCAGAGAAAGATTTAAGCAAGATGTTTCTAAGAGCACTGCCAGACTCTTATTATGTTAGGATGGTAGGCGTTATACCATCAGATTTCTCCAAAATTATAGAAGTCGGAGTAAACATCGAGAATGCACTCAAAAGTGGAAGAATTCAAGATGACTTGAATAACCAAACTAACGAAGAGATTTCAATTGATGATTCCCTAGAGAAAGGAAATGTTGATGTTAATGTAATCCTGTCAGATCCAGTTCCAGCACCTCGTCCTCAACATCAGTATGAAGTGACTGCTCAGCGCAAGCAACGACTACCTCGTAAGCGAAGAATGACATCTCCAGATCAACATCAAAATCGACAGGTTCGAAGACAGTTTCAGAATCAGAAGACACCTCCGAATATTTCGAAAGAAGAAACTCGCTGGTTCGATCTTATCCCAATGACTTACAGTCAACTATGGTTTTATTTCGTCCGAAACTCAGTGATGACACCCAGAAAGACTAGAATCATGAAGTCTCATCCACCATGGTTCAACTCGAACACCAGCTGCGAATTTCATGATGGAGTGTTGGGGCATTCGATTGAAGAATGTAAAGTTTTCCAAGAGAAAGTCCAAGAAATGATTGATGAGGAAGTGCTAACCTTCAGAGGAGAAAGACCAGTTTTGAATGGAATACCATTGTGCTGATATGTGTGAAAACTCTAGAGCTCATCGGACTATTTATTTTCGTTTGCTTGTGTGTTTTATTTCTTTTATTAAAAGCATAATTGGCATGTAAGAACATGTTATTTTGAATAAGTAGTGCAATAAGTATTTGTCTTGAAGAAATCCATTCGTTTCACTCTTAAAATTTTCTTCATAATGCCAACTTTTACCCAATTTTTTTTCACTTTGGTAAAGAATTGAAAGGAGGATGACGAATCAAAAACGTAAGCTCTCTCGATGTATGCTTTTGAGAAAAACCTACTGATGATGTGAGGCATTGTTTCCAACCTCATGAAAACCAAAGACATAAGGAAGTTAAATCCTTTAACTCTTTCCAACCTCATTTTTAAACCTGGGGCAGGAAATTTTCAGTCAGCTCGATTGAACACTTAAAACCTTTCAAAATAGTGAACATCTTTCAAAATGGGTGGGTGCAAATATACTTTGACCCTTATTTCCTTTGTTTCACAAACCTTGAACTAAGCCCTGATATAACCTTCAAAGCCCTAATTGAAGTAAGGTTACTTCGAAAGCATACTCGATGAGATAACGTTTCCTGACTCCTATGAGCTACGCTCAATTTTTGTTGGCTTTATAAAAATAAATCTATATCTCTTTTCAAAACTTCAAGACAAACGTGTGTTGCATTAACAGTTTCGAAATTAACATCTCTGACTTGCTAACATTGTTTGATGTCTTAAGGAAATTACACATCCGCATTAAGTTTGTTATATTGGATTTTGAAGACTTTCTTGACCTGGGGCAAGTTATTCCCAAGTGGTTATTCTTTGCAAATTAGACTTCACCCAAAGAAGCTATTTCTGAAGACTCAGTCATCATACCGTCGATCAGAGCCAGTTACGTCGAGATTCGGCGAATCTCTCGAAGAGTTTGAAAGCAATGGGACGCCATGTTTTCTGTAAAATCCTCTCAGAACGACTTCTTCTCAAAACCATGTGACTTGGGGCACCTGAGAAGCGAAGATTATCTTATCCATATGCAACAACTATCGTTCAAATGGCGACTACCACGCAGTCTTCAGTACGATTTCTCAGCAATTTCACAACATTCTTCATGTCCCCAATAAATTTTGTTTTTGGTGGTCATGACAATTCTTCGATGAAGCTTTCGATGCATAATTCCCAGTTATTTGCTCAAACTTCATTTCCCCAATGAAGTGGATGATATTTTATCCTCAGTAAATTTTCTCCAACTTCACCTTCCCAGTGAAATGGACGTGTTTTACTCCTCAATGGACCTTCTTCAACATCGATCTTCCCCAGCATGAGTCTCTCCAGTGAAGCGGATATTTATTTTATCCAGGAAGTTTCTACAGTTATGAGTTTGATCCACCCTAGTGGATCTTTGTCCTCGTCTTCAGCAAGATAACCTTTCAGACTTACCAAGATGTTGATCCCTATTCCCCAAGAGAAGAGGCTTGAAGCTATGAAGTAGACTGTGATCCCATATTTGGCTCTCCGTCTATCCCCAGTGGTGCCCCTATCTTCGAAGATTGGTCGAGATGTTTGTCCCGAGATGTTTATTTCATCTCTGGTCACCTCCTTCTGTTTTTCTTTGTCAGCATAAGCATACGCATAGCATACAAGTAGACAGCATGGCATGTGCATTTGTTTGCATTCTTTGTGTTCATTTTATTATGTCGCCTTGGCTGTAATTATCCCTGGGTGTTTGGGTGCGTCTTATCCCTCCAATTAGATTTGTCAGCCCTAGGCAGAAAAAGGCATAATATTTCTGTTTCCTCACGAAGATTGATCCTCATGGAAGACGGTTTGTTTCAGCATATCCCATTTGAGTTCATACCTCAATGGTCGAGTCTTGCTTAACAGTTTCTCTTCAGATATTTCCTGAATTGAACTACGGTCCTTGGCAATCACATTGTGGGCGTATCCAACTTTTGAGTTTGGATTAAGTGTGCATTTATTTTGCACTCAGTTCCCCAGGAAGGATCTTTATAAAGGTGCATTTCTCCAACAGCGTTATCAGAACTTCTCAACAATGTAAATCTGAATTGCAAGCTGTTCCTTATTCGAGCAACTCATTTCAATCAGGTTTTTATCTCTACAAGACAGTCTGTCCATCCCTAGTGATTATCAACTCGGTAAATGGAAAAGCTTACATATATTTCTCTTTATTTGGGAATTCACACTTTTTACAACTACGATAAGGATGCTCCTTAGGAATGACTTCCCCAGTGAGTCTCATCACACAAGTTTACTTCCGTCGGCGACATCTCCCTGAAGAAGTCAAAGAAGTTTACCATATTAGTCCCTCTTTATTTGAGAAGACATACATTACAATTCAACCGGCTCACATTTTTCTGAAGATCCCTGGTGAAACTTTACAACTACATTTACAGGGTTCTACAACGAACTACATTTACAGGGTTCGACAACAAACTACACCTACAGGGTTCTACAACGAACTACACCTACAGGGTTCTACAACGAACTACATCTACAGTCTACAACGACATCTACAATCCACAAAGTTACAACCCCCTATGAAGGTGCTCTCACGAGTTTTCATCATTTCGGGAAGGGACCGAGACCAGCTCATGATTCCCATATCATGATGCTCGGGGAAGTTCTACATTAGAGACTGAGACCGGTTCGTGGTTCCCATACCATGATGCTAGGGGAAGTTCTACATCAGAAACTGAGACCAGCTCATGGTTCCCGTACCATGATGCTCAGGGAAGTTCTACAACTACAACATTTACAACGACATTTACATCTACAACTACAATGACATCTATAGTTGAGACCCATTCGTGGCATCCAGACCATGAGACGTGGGGAAGTTATTTCATCCTTTTCAACAATCATTCAAACAGCTTACATTTCCTGGTTAATATCGGCAGTAGATTCCCAGAAGACCTCGGCAGCAGGTAGTCCTACTTCATTTCCTGGTTAATCTCGACAGTAGATTTCCAGAAGACTTCGTCAGAAGTATTTCTCCAACAAGACTTCAGCACAAAATCTCGGCAGTAGATTCCTTACAGATTTTAACAGAAAATATTTTGGCAAAAATATTCTCAATTACAGTTACCAGTCTCGACGATAGACTCCTCCAGATGATATCTCGAATCAATTACATTTGACCTACGCGGCAGGTCCTTCAAGTGGTTTTCTCACCAAGTTTCTTCACAACATATTTACGGATACTTTGTGATTGTCAATCTTTCCCCGTGGAGCCTCGCTTTGTTGAGCATGTTCTTCCCGTATGTTGTGTCTGGTTTTCTCCCGTGACATCGTTTCCTCCAGGCCCGTCTGTCTCGCATTTTCATATCATTGCATATCATTCGCATTCGGTGGCATCTTACGGCCAAAAATTCGTGCAATGTTTATATTTAAGTCCCTCCTATCTCGTCGAGACGAAGATTTCAATCTGCATATCTCCAGATAGGAGAAACTTAAATAGGGGCATCTATCGCACCCTAATTTTTGACCATAAGATCCGCCTCTTTGCGCATATTTTCTTACGTGTCGTCTCTATGCTTTTGTATGCGTTTTTCTTATGATTAACTAGCTCGTGCAGGTATGTTAAGGTGGAGATGATACTTATGATCCAATCCTTCCCAACATGGTTTATCAAATCTTGAGCCAAGCTTTATCGAAGTTTACGACGAGGCTCGCAAGCTGATTTGAACTCAATGGCTTTTATCTGACTCCAAAATTAAAGGCAGTATATTGATGTGTAAAAAGTTGGGTCTTATTCCACCGAAGAGAGTTCATCATATTCAAGCCCGTGATTAAATTCATACTACTAAGTTGTCACATAGGTTACGCAAGTGGAATCTCACAAGAGCCAAGTTCATGGGTTATTCAAGATTACAAGTTTAGTGGCGAATCCAATTCATTTAAGTTACTGAGGAAACTTCATATTTTTGACATTGTGAGGCCCAATTTCTTGATTTCACGATATGAACGTATCAAAAGATAGGAGATTGAAATTCAATTGGTGAGAGGGCTACGGGAACGAACTCCAAAATTCATTACAAGTTGAATTATTTGCATAGAAGTTCATTAAGCTTCACTAAGTTTGATCCGCCAAGCAAAGACTACTCATGAAAACTTCGTACGATTTAACCATTTGACAATATCGCAACTTTTAGTTTGTATATGATTTCTACATCATTGGAGTACTTTGTGAGCACCAAGATAATTCAACTACAGTCGTATTAAGCAAATATGGATTACAAAATTTGTGATATATGAAGTACTCAATAATAATTTTACAAACAAAATTTATCCAAGTTACAGTCTCGAACTTCTACAACTGAAACTCCATTAATTCAACACTTTTCAAAGGTCCTGAAAAGCCAAGCTTTCTTTGAGCAGCCATTAATCTTTCTCATTCCCGCAATCGCCACGTACGACAAACTTTGCCTTGCTTATGTGTATGGTTTCGTTTGGAACACTGCTGGCACCTGAAAATAAGAGGATAGATTAAGTCACAAGATTTTGATAAACTTACGGTACCCAGTTGGCCAACATAACAAGGTTTGGACCATTGGTCTATCAGAAAGAAATAAGAAGGATATTATGGAAGCCATTCTCCCTCTGGCACAAGTAAATCAATGCAATTTGAAGGCGAGCTTACCTGAGTACATCTGAAGGCAGGCGGTAGCAAACCGATGGTGATTTAGTCGCGTTGCTCCTGGTGAACAGTGAGTTTGGCAGTGATTTTATTCATGTATGTATGACTTGAATTAAAGTCACGATTTCCGCTCCACCGCACCTCACCGACCAAAACTAGATTGCTGCACATAAAAGATAGTTAAAGATGGAACCATTCAGCATACAAGTCCATGAATTTCAGGAGATTTACTTATGTTAAGCTCAGAGTAATTCAACTTGATGATCCCTTGATGTCAAAGGCTAACGAACATATCTCGAGAAGCCAATTGGTGTGGCAGGCGAGTTTCTGTCACGATTACGCAACCAAAGCAGATCCCTGTCAACTGCATTGGATTATAACCCTTTTAGATGTAGACCATTGCAATACATTGGATTATAACACAAAATCAAAAAGCTGCGAGGAGTTTAACCAAAAGTACTTATAGCTACCAACTTACAATGTTATAAGTTGCCAAACCCATCCTACACATGTTGAGCTCACAGTAGGAATCCACGACAAAACAGAAGTAGAACCGTGTTAATTATCCTAACACGAAGGTCATAAGCACGAGGAAGCCAAAGAAAAGCACATTATAGTATCAGGTTCTCAAAATGTATCAGCAGTTTTGACGGTTAGCAACAGGTTTTCCTTCTGATTTGAAGAATTCATGGATAGAAAAGATGGATTAGAGTCAAGCATTAAATAAAATCAAGACTTACAAGTTTAAACATCGAGAGCACAGCAGATACGGTTTTAAATGAGCACGATAGTGAAGCATCATAGCGGCAATCCTTGTCCTGACCCTGATTCCATTGAGTTATGTGTCCCCTCGCGAGCCGAATAGGTCTTTAATTGAAATGAATCGTGCACGTACCCTGCAACAGAAGAACCTGTCATTAGAATCCAAATTCGCAGCACTCATCAGCCATAAAACATGAAAGGATCAAAATCGAGCTTAATCCGCAACAAGCCAGAGCAAGAGTCATACAGGGAAAGGAGCAATACAGTGACTGTGCATAATCCATGCTGGGCCAAGAGAGTTTGCCTTTCCATTCCTGCACTAGTATTACTGTTAGTAATGCGAGAATCGCTAATAGTCATATTTAGTTGTAACAACGAAAATTTTCTCATATAGACTGTTGGAGCTATTATCTCTTTATCCAAAACTGATTAATAAGAAAGTTTTCACCGTAGAGATAATTGGTATTTGTTTGTCCGTCATTAGCATCTCCCAAAACATAAATGCGTTGCTTCAATTCCAGTCTTGACCATAGAAGAGGGTAACTGTAACGAGAAAGATGAAGGAATATGTGCAGTTTGCAAAGTAAACTCAAACAAGCCAATCCAAATTCCTAATCCAGAACATAATCAAGCGCAATCATCACAGAATCAAGAAGCATTAATAAACTACCAAAGCATGTCTCATACAGAAAGAATTCAAAAACGAAATTACTTACAAGAATGTTTTTCTGTCCAAAGCCATAAATGGAAATTCATCAATCGTATTCAGTTCCTATCCAAATGCAATCAGCAGCAATATCATTCTAAACCTTTCAAGCATACATTCAAAGGAGTTTGAGTGAAAAGAAAGATTGAATCAAGCTCAAATAGGGGAGATTGGAAGATATGTCAACCCGTCACAAGATTCATAAGGACTAAATTCATTCTTCGAATGATGATTGTTCGTCCAACTCATTGCCAACAACTTGTACCCCCCATAGAGAATTTCTGCACAAGTTAATAGAGCATTTAATTCCAAAATCAAAGATAATTTAAATTAGGACAGAAATACAGATTGAGCTTAATTGGCAAGTTTTGAATTCAGCATATATTTTCTAGAAGGGAAAGAACAGACAGTGATTGGGATTAAAAGCAACCCACAAAATCGTATTCACATACAAGGAATGCAAGGGTGGAAGTTGAGACACGATTTAATTAAGATAATCAAGCAAGTGGGCAATCACAGAGATTTGTTTCTAAAACAGGTTGAACATACTCCCAACAGAATCAAGTAGAAAACGGAAAAAATTAATCTTAACAGCAAAGACAATTGATTTTATTTCCAAAAAACAGTAAACATGTCACGGCGGAATTGGAAAGTATTTCATCATCCATCAATAGCAGATTATAGGTTTGATTCTCAAACTGGTATAAAAAGGGGATTCACAAGGCGAAATCAGAAGAAAAAAAAAAAGAGAACGGAGCCATTGGTCACAACACAAGATTCACAATTCACAGATACCAAAACAAATCCACAAAAACTCATACACAGCGTTCACACAAAGATCCCAAATTCAAAAGACCCCAAACACCAAATAAATCACAGCAAATCGCGGCATTCATAAAAGCTCAACTCATGAAACCCTAAGCAAATTCGTGAAAAAAAGTGAGAACTCACCTTCCAAACTCCACCGGAAATTCTCACAGATCCACCCTCAAGCCTTCGACATCAATCGCAACCTTCACGTCGCCGCCGTGAACAGATTTCCTCACTGTTAATACCCTCGACATTCACCTCTCGCAAACTCACCATTCTCAGTCCACAACTTCCACCGAGAACCCTTTCCGGATTTGCCGTTACCATCATCGCCGTCGAAGCTTGCGCGAAACCATCCCAAAGCCGCCGGCAAACCGCCTTCATTGTTCATCATGGTAAGCTCTCTCAATTGACGATTTCAGTTTATGATTAATCTTTTGTTTTGTGAGAATTTATTAGGGCATGAAAGATATAAGAGGATGGAGGAGAAGAAGGAAAGAAAGAGAATGGCGATCGGAAGTGGAGGAGAGAATAAGAGAAAAACGGATATGAAGCCTCGACGGAGGAGATGAGAGAGTCGCGATCAGAGATCGCGAAAAGGGAGAAACGGAGCAATTGGGATTAGGGTTTTCCCGTGTATTTTCGTTTTGTCTCTTATTGTTGTAATCATATGGTAGCGCACACACACTAATTACCATGCACCTCACATACATCCATCAGATCCAACGTCTGATGCTATCACACGGCCAGTATTGCGCTCAACCACCATAACTCGTACACCCTCGCACACACAGGATCCATCCGCCCACTAACCTAGTTTAGTCTCTTAATCCTCTGTTTACTTAATTAACCTGTTTATATTTTCATTAACCAATTTAATAATCAACCTTTATAATATCTTTTTTATAACAATAATTATTCAGCAAAACTTTTCTTAAATAAACTTATCCTATCAATAATTAAACTATTTGCATTTCTAATTAATCTAGTAATTAGCTCGTTAAAACAAATGAAAACCAAAACCATTTTATAATTAGCTTGTTTTTTTTGAGATAATTAAAACCTTTTTTTCTTCTAACTAATTTAACTCCAAATCAACCTTTTAATTAAAATAATAACTTCTTAATTATTTTTTTTTCTGAAAATATAAAAATCTGTCTTTTTTAATTAGCCTATTAGTAACTCCCTTAGCTAATTTAATCCCCTTATAATAAAACTATCCACAACTCTTTTTTAATAATAATAAAAACCCTTTAATCTAAAATCAACTCCTAGTCCTTCATAATAAACCCTTGCAATAACAAGAAACCATTTCATAACAATAAAACTATTTTTATTAAAAATTCACTTCATGACGATCTATAAATTATTCAATTAAGTTTATTTCATAATTTAAGTAGAACCTTTTTCTTTTTATCTTATCTTTAAAATTAGGAACTAAACAATTTCGCGTTTAAAGCAACCTTTTACAACCAATTATAACGAACCTTTGTTATCTAAATTAACCTTTAATTAAATTAATTATTAGTTTCCTCAAAATCAAATCACAACCAAACATTTTTATAAAATTATTATTAAAATCAAACTTTTATCAAATAAGTCAATGCTCTCCTTAGAGATAACCTTTCTCAAATTAATCAATTCACCCTGATCAATCCAATTAAAATCAATCTTGCAGTTAAAATCAATCAACATCGTAAAACAATTCAATCAATCACACCTCACATTCACGACACTCGCACCTACACTTAGCGCTTTCATGCGTGTGTATGGCTTTACATTTCCGCAATTTATTTATTGCAATTTACATTATCGTATTTACATTTCTGCATAACTGTCCAAAGGGAAAACCTACACATGATTCAACATTGTGTGCAGTTGCACATCATTTGCATCATACTCCCCCATGATCCTTGATCCCATTCAAGTCGATCATTTTAGGATAGGACCTACCCCATAGGAAGGACCTTGTCTTATCTTACAACATAGAAACAAAAACAATCAACTCAACAAACAATATTCAAACATTCAATCAATTCAAAACAATATATTCAAACACATTAGAGAAAGATGCCAAATCATCTTAAGCGAGATAGAATCTCCACCCCACATCAAATACAGTCAATACCGTAGGAACTTTGCCTTAAGAGAGATAAAGGTGCACCTCGTTGATCCCTATCCGAGTACTTAAGCCCTTTTCTTAAGACGATGCAAAGACTATTTTCCTATAACCTCTTACACTTGTGGCGGTTACATCTCCCTTAAAATGAAGACTCATCTCTTCTCCTAAAATCAATCAACCAACTACCCTAAACCTGTAGGAACTTTGACCACAGTCAAAGAACTCCTCAAACCCTTTAGGGGAACTACAATTACTCTGATTCCACTTCCGTAAGGATATGTAGGCATAAGATGCAATATCTTATCGAGTATACTTAGAAATAAACCCCTAGGTCTTTTAAACCATTAAGCAGATAAAAACTTAGCAATAAACAAACATAAAACAAGAGGTTCCTGTAGAGTACTACAAAAACTTAGGATGCTAGTACCTTCCCTAAGTTTAACCAACCCCCGAACCTAAAACTCTCTATCCTTGCATTTGCATTGCATTGTGGGAATTTCGATCTTTATCCCTTCCTTTGGACAAATCAAAGTTCGGTTGCAAAATGAATTAAAGATTCAAACTAATCAATAGTTTGGTATCCAAATTTCACCGCGACACATACAATATATAGAAGTGATTAGAAACCTCCAGAACCTTCTGTAACTAACTGAATGAGAAATTCAATTTCTCATATCCCTTGAAAATCTCACATGCCAAAGTCATGTCTTGCTCTGTTTCAGCTTCCAATTTCACCTGAAATTCTCACCTTATGACATTTAGAAATGAATTGGATGTGCATTCTCCTTGTTTTTGATCTTATGGAGTGTGATGGTTATGTTACTTCCATCTTAAGTAACAAAAGGGAAACATGTGCAAATGACCTCAAATCCAAAATATGGTAATGTCATCATCTTTGAAATGTCTTTTCTGATCAATTTGGTATATAACATTGCTTGGTTTGGCCATAAAATCAAGAGATCACATTTTTGCCTTTTAAATGACTTTAATTTCTTCATTTCAAAGCCATTTCAAACCAACTTCTCCTATGAGCCAATTCAAAACCTCCTTGATGCATGGTCAAGGTTAAAACCCTATTTTGAGTAACTTCTAGTTGAACAATTTTCCATTTGAGGCCCCTAAGTGGTAGATTTGGACCCATGCTTGAGAATGACCTATAATCACCAATACCCAAAATACCCCTAGATTGCCAAGATCATAACTTGAGTTCTATAAATCCACTTGAGGACTTCTAGTACTCTATGGAAAGCTAAGATCAAGATCTACAACTTTCATGTCGGCCAAGAATCCATTTGAAAATTCCTTGAAGGGAAAAAGTTGCTTGGAAGTCAAGTGACTTTCACAGATAAATTTCAGTGTCCTCTGATGACCTGTAATTTGCAAAGACCATAACTTGAACTCTATAAATCTACTTAAGGACTTCTAGTACTCAAATTAAAGGTATTGAGATGCTTTACAAGTTTCATGTTGGCCAAAGATCCATTTGAAACTTGTATTTTGACTTATGTGGCTTTGAAGTTAGGCACTAAATAGGGGATTTTACACTAAAACCCTAATTTAGCAACTTCCCACATTCTTGATTCTTCTTTGCTTAATCTTGGCACCACACCACACATGTATCAACATATCAATCCATGAATCCCATGACCTCAAGGTAGGCTTTGATTCTCTCCAACTACTCAATTGAATTAGGGTCGACCCAGATGAAACCCTAGTTGACTGCACCTCAACTGTGGCTCTCATACTTGAATCAATGACTTGCCTCAGCTTCAATAAGGCCCTCTAGACCTCCCATGAGATCCATACACACCTCACATTCACATCCCATGTTTCTCATCCCACTAATGATTCTCAATATTCCTCAGGATAGGAGCAAAACCCACATGTAGTCACTCAAACTTCTCAAGACTTCAAATCATTTCTTGATGGCCTGGATGACTTCCACACTTGGATAACACACCTTGCTAGGCTCTCCTCTTGATAGACACCTTGATCCCTTGTTGGATGCATGCTATGCTATTAAATGCCAATGATTGAACTATGTACATGATGTAACTATGCAAATGAAATGCAATGAAACATAAATCAGGCAAGAAAAGGTTGAGCAAATTTTAGGGTGCAACAGCTGCCCCTATTCAAACGGCTTGGACCCGAATGGGTGAAGAGCGAACGGCCTTCAAACAATCGAGGTACGAGACGGTTGAATACCAAGAAACCCGGAAATTTTCCAACCGCAGAAATAAACTGCACTGCTTGGGGAACGACATCCATCAACTGAATCTGGTCGTTACGGCAACAACTGATCCGACTTTTGATAATAATTCTGATTTCAACTTCAACTACCTATGTAACGCCACAGGTACTGAACAATTTTTGCAAAAAACACCTCTGTCCACAACTGGACTAACCTTGTCAACACAAGAAGAGAAACAAACTCGTCAACACGTATAGAGATTCTATCGTCACAGGGGTAACCTTGTCCACATTTGGACCCAAATTTTGTCAAATCACGAATAAGTACAAATATGTCCACGTCAGGACCCACACTTCGTCAACCCGAAGAAATCTCAACAACACAGGAATAGAACTTTGTCCACGTCAGGACGCTACATTCTATCAACACGGAGCAATCCTATCAACAAGAGCAAAATTTTGTCCACGTCAGGACGCACACTTCGTCAACATGAAGAAATCACATCATAAACTTGTCCACGTTAGGACTCAAATTCCGTCAACACGGAGAGATCCTGGCGACTTCGCTGGGGATGAATCGTCTGCATTTCGTCAGTACGAGGGGATCCTAACAACATAGGAATAAATCGTCCACGTTAGGAATAAATTGTCAATGTTAGGAATAACCTGTCCACGTTAGGAATAAACCGTCCACGTTAGGAATAAACTGTCCATGTTAGGAATAAATTGTCCACGTTAGGAATAAACTGTCCACATTATGAATAAACTTGCGTCTTGATTTGTCCACGTCAGGACTCACATCTTCGACCCGCTGAGGAAATAAAACTTGTCCACGTCAGGACTCACGCTTCGCCAACACGAAGAAAGATAAATTTGTCCACGTCAGGACACACGCATCTTGTCAACCCGAGGAACTATAAACTTGTCCATGTCAGGACACCCATTTTGCCGATACGAAGAAAGATATCTGCTGGGGATAAATGGTTCACGTCAGGACACCAACACGAAGAGTAATCAATTTTGTCCACGTCAGGACTTCACATTCCATCAATACGGAGAAATCGAATCTGTCCATGTTAGGACTAGCACATCCCGTCAATACGAGGAAATAAGATCTGTCCATGTTAGGACACCTACTTCACTAGCACGAAGAAATCCCGTCAATACAGGAATAACTTATCCATGTCAGGACTCACATCTTGTCAACAAGAGGAACTCCCATCAACATAGGCAATAAAATTTTGACGACTTCCGGGGAAATCCTTCTGTCAACCAGTAGGAAAATATATCCGTTTATCCATATGGGAGGATACTACGAATACCGTTTCTCCCTTTTTTATCTCTGCAGTAGCTAACTCCATTGGTCCTAATCCACAAACCTTTTAGCACTGACGTGACAGCGACTTTGAAGAGTATTCCGCGGGGGATATTTGGAAACCAAACTGCCGGACGCCCGTTCTGATAACCGGCGGCAGCCTTTGAAATTCTGATTCATGAAACCCTTTGACGCTGACGTAACAGCAAATTTGAAGAAAATAATCCGCTGGCCGGATAAGAGAACTTCAACAAGCAACTTTGACGGAGAAAACAAGAGAAATTTAAACAAATAACTCTGCTCGGGGACAAAGAGAAACTTAACCAAGTAACTCTGTGGGGAAAATAGTAAGATGAACTGTATCATCACACGTCTCACGACGAGGCCTCGAATACCCGGTAACAGATCTGAGCTAGAACTCCAAACTCCTGCTGAGAAAACACACCTGAAAGCAAAAGGTTAACCAACCTGATTTATGTTTCAAAATGCGTATGTTTGACAATGGCGTAATGCTCCGTACGGCACGGAAATGCTACGCGTTTGAGTAGATTCAAATATGACGATATATGCAAATGCACATGTAGGCTCAAGCTGCCGGGGCCATTCTGATAATGATGTCTCAACAACATGAATGTTGAGGATAAAGCCAACTCCGCTAGGGAGAACAAGTATCACAAAATATTATGGCGAAATAAACGCCAGAAATACAACCAACTCTGCTGGGGAGAGATTAAGCATCAATTTCCACTGGGAGGAAAGAACAAACACCCTGCTGGTGAACAAACTTAGCTGGGGAAGAAGCGATACTTCTGGGCAAAGCACACTTGTCGCTTGCGCGAAAATAAGGTGCCGGCATGACAGAAGAGTCGCCACCTTTCGTTATTTATCCCTCAGAGCGGGAAAGGAAACGATCGGAAAAACCTGACGAAAAAGGGTAAGACATGGTCGTCGCAACCATTGTCTGGGTTCGGGAGTCGGTTACGCAAGGGGAAGGTATTAACACCCCTCACGTCCGTCGTACTCGACGGGATCCTCGCTTGTTTGTTTACTTGGATGGGTTGGTTTTATTCTATCTACCTATCAAGGCTGGCGGAAAAAGAAAAGAAAAATGACTCGGCAAAGCGTCGCACTTTATGCCTACGTATTCTCATCAGAGAATGAGAAATCAGAGTCAACGTAGTTCGGCCTACGAAGGATTACGGGGGAAAGGTTGCTCGCTAGGACGTCGCATCCTATGCCTACGTACTTCCACACAGTATGGAAGATCAGAGCAAACGTAGTTCGGGAAACTACGGTTTATTTCCTGTTTTACGAAAGAAGTGTTTTTTATTGTGTTTGCAATTTCAACCGCACTAGAGACTATGACCTGAGAGTGAATGCGTCGCATGTCACCCAAAGGGTACCATACTAAACATCCAAACTGTGGAAAAGAAACTCTCCCACAATCCTTTCTCAGATAGCTTAAGGCTCGTAACGTACGAAAGAAATCATTCATGATTACTGTATCTTAAACTGTTTTGAGATGAGAAGAGAACAAGCCCAACTAGGAGGGAGACTATCAAGTCCTACTGTTATCATGCCATGGATTCATCCTATGGTTGAGGTTTGAACAGGGAACTCCTAGAAGTTGTCATGCATAGGTTTCAACCTAAGATTCTATCATCAAATCCTTATCAAAGGAAATGAGAGTCCTAAGGGATCATGTCAATGATACACCAAAAAAGACAAAGCATCAGCTTAACAGTAAAATGCATGCAATGCAAGTGAGGGAGGAAATATGTGTGGGGCTTCAGCCTCCACAAGCTCATCTCAGCCTCAAGCCAGTCATGAAATAACAGTAATCATACTGAAACATAAACAACATGCTATCAAGCAATAAACAGTAAACTGCAATCATACAGATAAAAGAAATGAAAATGCCATCAGGCAAACAAACCACATGTGCAAGGGAGCTGAGCTCTACCGAATACCCGCAAGCAAAGCCACGCAATAACAATACAAGCAGAGGGAGCAACTCAACTTCTAATGCAATCATGCTCCTAGACTAAACTTATTCTAGATGGACTTAATCTAATGCAACAGACAAGTCAAGCAAAACAAACAATACAGAGAAGAAAAACAAAAGAAAGCCTCAGCTCTTCCAGCAGCTACTCAGTCTTCAGACTTCAATCATCAACTGCTTCCCAGATATCAATCCTACAACATGAGCATCAACTCATCTTCTCCTTTAAGCTTCAGCTTCTTTGATCAGCTCCACCTTCAGGCTTCACTATCTCCAGGGATCTTCAAGCATCAACTTGATCTTCACAAAGTCTTCAAGCTTCAGCTGGAATCTTCAATGGCTTTTAGATCTTTAATCAAATCTTCAATGCTCTTCATTGCTATCTTCAACAACCCAAATGCTCCATCAAACAAGATTCAGTCAACAAGATGGGGTGAGGATGTTAAAGTGCTCCCTGACTTCCAAAGGATGCCATTGAGGACTTAACATCAAAGGGAAAGGCTCCCTCAAAGTTCTACCTCAGAGGGAAAGGTCACTAATCTCTCCAAAGGAGAGAGGTGAATACCCTTAAGGGACTTCATGTCATAGAGAAGGAAGGAGGTGAACAAGACACTCCTTGTTTATTGAATGGAAGTATTCTATCTAAAGCTCTACCTATGTACTTATGATCCTATGAACAGAACAAACAAAAGCTAATTAAGCTCCTCCTCAAGGTCTTCAAAGTCTTCCATGATGATCCACAAGGTCTTCAACTCAATCTTCAAGGCTCACACACTCAAAGGAGAAGGAAAGAAAGCAAAACAATACAAACTATGCCCTTAAGCAACACACATACTAACCATACATTCAAAAATCAATTAAAAATACTAAAACACCATATAATATTCTAGTACAATTCTAGGGGATTCTACACATACCTACCCTTAACCCATTTATTCCCCATACACTAATTTGGCCTATAAAACCCAAAACAAAATTGTTAAGATCTACTTATGCAACCTAAAACCCTAATTTTGTTATGCTAATGCTATGCTTAACAAACTAATCAAATTTTAATCTACAAATCATGAATTAAATCCCATAGAAACTATGATTCAATATCTAACTATGCCAAAAAGAATGGCTCAAAAATCCTAAGGGAAAGTCCTAAAAGAAATTATACAAAATTGAGTATCAACTAAAATCAAATAAAAATCTATTTACAAGAATAATATGCTAAAAATATTAAAAGAAAAATAAAATGGAATTTTATTTATTTACATTTTTCTAGACAGAATTATGAATATATGAAAAAAACAAGAAGTGAAAAATAATCATTTTTGAATTTTATGTGAATTTTATAAAATGCTTGAAAATATAAAAGAAATAAAATCAAAAGAAATTGAATTAAAGGGGATGGGGGTGAGAAAAGTAACTGCGCCCAGTTGCTTCCTATGATGGGCCCAAGAAGGGGGGTGCGCCTAGCATGGCGCGCCTGGGCCCAATTACCATCAGAAAATAAAAAGAAAAATTAACAGAAAATTAAAACGGATGCGGTACGAATAGCAACACATTCTAGTTAAAAAATGGATTGGGCCCATGGTGGGGGTGTGAGTATCACAATCTACATTCAGCCCAGAACATCTCACTAATTGGAACGCTGCGTTTTGGTGTTGAGTCTTTCCCTCCGTTTTGAAATTGAATCGTGGCCGTGCGATGGAATTACAAAGTCAAAAGAACCAGGATGATCCAACGGCTGTACACTCGTCTTCCCCAAAATGACAATTAGGGTTTTCAGTTCCATCTTCCATGCATGAGATTTCAATCCACTCGTTCTCTCTGATTCCTCGATGAAATTCAAAACTTCCAAGAGCAAAGATGCTCTACTAATCACCCAGAACACGATGATACCCATGATTTTTACTGAAACCTCTCATATCACTCTAACAGAATGCGCGAACATTAGGGTTTCAACCTTTTTCTCTGCTATCAACCTTGATAGAACTTCAATCTAATGATCCAAACTTGTTCTACATGTTACCCTAACCAAACTATGCTATATCATATCCATTAAAACTCAATGCACAGCTTGTTCTACAATCTTGAAAAAATCGTGACCTGCCATGAAACCTTATGCCAAGCTCTCTACTTCTCAGAACATCACCAACTAACCTAGCATGTTATCTTTCCACCTAGAATTCTAACAGTATGCACCTAAATAAGGACCTATGGAGCAAGTTACCAACCTGTTAAGTATCAATGGTGAGTGATGTTAGGGCTTGATTCAAGACTTGTAATCTTCTCCAAATGCTCCTCCAATGGTGGATATCTTTCTGTTTGCAAGAATTGAGATGGATGAGGCTTGTGGATGAAGAAATGAAAGCTTGGTTGATTTTGAAGGAATCTTGAAATGGCACTTTCTCTCTTACTCTCTCCAATGGATTCAGCAACTTTCACCAACCTTTTCCTCATTGTGATCTACTCTTTTTATAACAATCAAAAGAAGAGTCTAGAAACTCATGGAAAGAGCTAGAATTTTATGGAATTTCTCATGAAGTGATACATTGGATTATCTCCTCATCTCATGCATTAAGCTTGTCATTTTGCTTTAAATTCTCCCCTTGTGAGATATTGAGAAGGAGTATATGAAAAACAAGCTTTGGTTTTGCCTTATGTGAAGATTTACAAGTTGCCTTATCATGCAAGAATGAAAATTACAAAGCAACCTCCATTTTAAGACCTCAAATCAAAATTCTACTTGAACCATTGTTTTTAAAATGATGTTTGGAGTCAAAATGACATGTTGGATGACCTATTTTGGATTTGTGGATCTCCCAAACCAATTTCCAACTTGGATTCATTTACTTTATAAGTCATTTTTACCCAATCATGAAAATCCTTGCTACAAGCTTTTTCAATAACTCATGACCACTTTTCTAGGCTTAAAATCCCATTTTGAACAACTTTGATGTTTTTAGTTTTTTCATTTGGGGCTTGGAAATAGGAGATATGGCCTTTGCTTAAAATGACCTATAATCACCAAATGACCAAAATACCCCTGTCTTGTTCAAACCATAAGTTGAGTTCTACAAATCCTATCAAGGACTTCTAGTACTCTCTAGAAAGCTAAGAAGATGCTCTTCAACATTCATGTTGACCAAGAGATCATAGGAATAATCCTACTAGGGAAAAAGTTGTCTGCAAGTTGGGTGACTTTCAAGGACCCAGATTCACACACCTCAGCTGACCTGTAATTTGTCAAAACCATAACTTGAGCTCTGCACATCCTATCAAGGACTTCTACCACTCAAATTAAAGATAAGAACAAGCTCTACAACATTCATGTTATGGGGAAGATGAGATATCAATCACATCTTGAGCTAAAACTGCCTGGAAGATAGGGATCAAATTAGGTTTTTTTTCACTGATAATCCTCAGAAACCCTAACTCAAAACTTCTCAAACTCCTCAATCATGATGAGTTGGTCTATGAATTACCTCTATAACATCTCCATACATTATTCCATGATCTCATGGCCCTTGGATTAGGTCTCAACCTTCTCCAAATCTTCAGCTGATCTAGGATTGACCCAGTCAAAACCCTAATTCTACCATTCATGGTTGAATCTTCTGAATTCTTGCACAATGAATTCTCTGGGCTTCATGATGGCTTTCAAGACATCTCATGAACTTTCTCAAAGCCTCAAGTCCATTCTCAAAGTCTCAGAATCATCTGAGTAGCACCCACAACTCTCAAGCTATGAAGCACACAACCTTGGTTTCAACCAATTCCTCTGAGGATCTCTTGAATTTTCTGATGAAGGTATCAACCTTCAAACACTTGATGGATAGATAATTGTTTGGTCAAATTTTAGGGTGCAACAGCTGCCCCTATTCAAACGGCTTGAACTTGACTGGGTGAGAAGCGAACGGCTCTCAGCCAATCAAGGTGCGAGACGATTGAATACCGGTAAACCCGAAAATTTGCCAACTGCTCAACTCTTCGAATACTGCAATACTAGCTGCACGACAACTAGCTGGAGAGATGCTGATCTGACATCGCCGCCGGAAACAAACATCATTCTGAGAGACACTCGACATCGCCGTCGTACAAACATCATCTCTGCTGGGGATTTAAAGAGCCTGACCTCGCCGTCAAACGAACATTCAACCTCGCCGTCGAACACAAACATGATCTGACCTGGGGTTCACCCCTGGCAAAAGGAACAAAAAGGTACACTTGCGTATTTGAAACTACTCCGCTGGGAATGAGAGACTCAACCAAGCACGCTCTGATCTGGGGTTCACCCTCAGAACCATAACGAACATCGGAATACTACTGCACAATGATCCCACTGTAGAACTTCAACATCAAAGACATATGAAACCCTGGCCCCTGGCCACTTCCAGCTTCAGCTAGAAAAGATCTTCAAGTACTTCTGAAGATAAGCATCCTTGGCCTCCAAGGATGTAAACTTTTGCCTGTCGGCAACTCTGCAGGAGGTATCTTCGACTTCAGTCTAAAGAAATGGTCCTTGGCCTTCAAGGATACATGGGCCTGCCTTCAAGAAACTCCACCTATGCCGTAGAGTATCCGAGACTTCAGTCAGGGATATACTTTGGCCTTCAGTCCGAAAAATGAATCCTAGGTCATTCATGACCTTGGGGATAACCTTGCCTTCAGGCACCTTCGCTTTAGCTTGGGAAATCCGTGACTTCAGTCAGAGAAGTGGTATCCTGAGCTATTCATGACTCTACGGGGATTCAAACACTTTGCCTTCAGGCAAAACTCCGCGGCAGCTGGAGAAACATCTTCGACTTCAGTCAGAAGAAACACTATTCACTTGATCGCAATCAATCATCACCTCAGGACAACTGACTTGGTCTTCAGACCAACACGGATCACCTTGCATACAAAAGCTGCATCTGCAAACTTTTGAACTTTGTCTTCAGACAAACGTTGATTCATCAACCAGGGAATCTGAATCCACAGGAACGTTCTAATACCGCCTTCAGGCGTTTACGAAGTCAATCTTCAGATTAGACATCACTGTTGGAGCAAACATTTCACGCTGCTAGGGACTTCAAGAATCATCTTGAACAAACAACTCCGTCGGGCACCTTCAAGGATCATCCTGAACCGATAACCATTCTGGAGACTTTATTCTGCTAGGGGTTCCAGGAATCTTCCTGGGCAACTTTCTCTGGGGACGCTACTGGTGAGCTCAAAAATCATCCTAAGCAACCAACTCGGGAAACTGCGCTGAGGTCTTAAGAATCATCTTAAGCAAACGGCCCTGCTGAGGAATTCAAGAATCGTCTTGAACTGAAGACTTTGCTGGGGATCTTAAAAATCATCTTGAGCGAGCGACTGTGGGGATTACACTGGGGTCTTAAGAATCATCCTAAGAAAACGACCTTGTTGGGGAGAATATCAGGAATCATCCTGAGCAACTGATCCTTCAGTGGTACACCTGTAAACAAGAATGATAATAACCTAGATCATGCGTATGATGCCTATGCTTCGGCGCCATGCCCCACACGGTGGGAATGCTATGTGTTTATGCTAAATGCCATGCAATCATGCAATATGATGTGATCCCATTAGCAAAATAAATGTCGAGGGGAGATCCTCCTGTCTAGGAGAAAGAACTACTCAGATAGAGGAATCATCCTGCTGAGGAGAAAAACTGCATGCCAATATCAATTGGACTCCGCTTGGGGAAGTGATCTTTCGGTCGACTGCTGCAGGGAAAACAACTTCAGTTGATTGCTGCAGGGGAACGAAGCTCTGCGAGAACTTGGACCTGCTAATATCAATCGCGAGAATGAACTGCGCGGCCGTCTCGGCTACCCTTCTGGGGATGATAACTCTGTGGGGAAACAACTTCAGCTGCTCAATACTCCACTGGGGAAGGGGGAATCATCCGACTTCGGGAGAGAATACGGCTCTAGTGGGGAATTTCCATTCCGCGGGAGACCTCAGTCTGGCACCATCAGTTACGGCATACTTCGGCGTACGAATAGCTTCCTATGAGACCTGCACTTGTGACCCGGTGCTGGGGAAAGCACTTGCTGCGGCGACTTTACTGGGTAAAACACGAGCTTCGGTACCCGAACATTTCTACGAAATATGCACTTGCGACCCGGTGCGGGGGGACATATGAGCTTCGGCGCTTGAACACTTCTGATGAGGTGATGTTCCTTCAGGATGCGTCTGCTTGGGGAAGAGAATCATCTCTGCCTGGGGAGACATATCAATGCTCACTATTCTGCGTCCAGATTCTGCGGAGGAGAGACTACTGAACTCTGCTGGAGAAGGAGGACTCGTCCTGCTTCGGGGATGCGCACGGCGCACTGTCTGGAAGGTGTTACACCTGCAACAACACAAACAAACAAACAAGATACCCTCCTCAAAGGGGCCTATCAAGATTATTATCTCGCGACAATATTCAGGTAATCAATTGTTTCAACAATCAATGGGCCCAGGCCCGTAAGTTTATGTATGCACATTTTATCAAAAACATCGGCGTTTTCATTCGCAAACAAAACAGATAAATGCTAAACAGGCAAGCAGAATTGCTGAATAATATGCATTTTATTGATGGTGAACCCCTGAGTGGGCAAAAAATGTTTTACAACAGAGGCAAGCTCCTGGAATGAGGAAGCCGCGCAAAAATAAAACATAAATATACATCAGTATATACAAATGTCGGCAGCGAGGCGTAGACGAACACCATGAGTTGATCCCTCTAAGACCCACTCGACTTCGATACTTCTCCGATGCTTCAGCTTCGGAAGAGATTGGTTCAGATAAACGGCCCTCAGGTCTTCCAAACCACTAAACAATGAAAGTCCACACGCGGAACGCAGTCATTTGCTTATTCAAATCCCTAACTTTTGCGTGAACCGCCCTTTACGGGTTTTCGGTTCACCGGGATACCCTTTTTTGCCGAAGCCGCCCAGTGTAGGTTTTCGACTTCGCGGGTGTACATTTTTCAATATATCCCTAATTTTTTCCCGAACCTTTTATTCTGTTTTTGGTTCGCCGGGATGCCCCTTTTTTGCCTGGACTCTTTCCTTTTTTGTCCAGCGGGTCTCTTTCAAGCAAAGTATTTTTTAACTGCGTCCGCGTTCACCGAGGATGCAAAATCTTCACCATCCATCGTGGATAACAACAAAGCTCCTCCTGAGAAGACCTTGCTGACGACATACGGCCCTTCGTAATTCGGAGTCCACTTGCCCCGGTGATCGGAGTGTGGCGGAAGAATCTTCTTCAGGACGAGATCACCCGTCTGAAAGCTTCTAGGACGCACCTTCTTATCATAAGCTTTCTTTATTCGGCTTTGGTACAGGCGACCAAATGCAATCGATGCTAACCTCTTCTCGTCCATCAGGCTGAGTTGGTTCAAACGATTCGTAATCCATTCTGCCTCGTCGAGTTTCACATCAACCAAAACTCGCAAAGAGGGAATCTCCACTTCTAACGGTAGGACAGCTTCCATACCGTACACCAAGGAGAAAGGAGTTGCCCCGGTCGACGTACGCACCGTCGTACGATAACCGTGCAAGGAAAACGGCAGCATCTCGTGCCAATCTTTGTACATCACAACCATCTTCTGAACAATCTTCTTTATGTTCTTGTTGGCGGCTTCGACGGGGCCATTCATCTTCGGCCGGTAAGGAGATGAGTTGTGGTGTTCAATCTTGAAGCTCTGGCACAGCTCCTTCATCATCTTGTTATTCAAATTTGAACCATTATCAGTAATGATCCGCTCGGGAACTCCATAACGACAGATGATGTGCTTCTTTATGAATTTAGCTACCACCTGCTTGGTCACATTAGCGTATGAGGCTGCCTCCACCCATTTGGTGAAGTAGTCGATAGCTACCAGAATAAAACGATGACCATTGGATGCAGTGGGCTCGATCTTGCCTATCATGTCGATGCCCCACATGGAGAACGGCCAAGGGGAGGACATGACATTCAATGGGCACGGCGGCACATGAACTTTATCAGCATAAATCTGGCATTTATGACATTTCTTCGCGAATCTGAAGCAATCCGACTCCATAGTCAGCCAGTAATATCATGCTCTCAGGATCTTTCTCGTCATGGCATGCCCGCCGGCGTGCGTGCCAAATGTGCCCTCATGGACTTCTTCCATGAGCATACTCGCCTCTTTCTCATCTACACATCTGAGTAGCACGAGATCGTGGTTTCTCTTATACAGCACTCCATCAGGATTGAGATAAAAGTTTCCAGATAGCCTCCTCAGAGTCTTCTTATCCTGGGTTGACGCACCCGCAGGATACTCCTTAGTCATAAGGAAGGTCTGGATGTCGTGGAACCATGGCTTGCCGTCGGCGGCATCCTCGATTGCAAAGACAAATGCCGGCCTATCAAGACACGAGAGAACAGTTCTTAGAGCCTCATTCCAAAAATTGACTTTATACATTGAAGCCAACATGGCTAAGGCATCAGCCATCTGATTTTTAGCCCTGGGTACATGATGAAGTTCCACTCGATCGAAGAAAGGGAGCAGCCTCCTGGCATAACTCATGTACGGCACCAGATTCGCTTGACGAGTTTCCCACTCCCCTTTAATCTGATTGATTACAAGAGCTGAGTCACCATATACGTCTAGATTCTTGATTCTCAAATCAATTGCCTCTTCTAGACCCATAATACATGCTTCATACTCTGCCTCATTGTTGGTAACTGGAAACGTCAGTCTCGCAGTAAACGGGATGTGGGATCCGTGAGGAGTCGTGATGATAGCCCCGATACCACTTCCATAGGAATTAACCGCTCCGTCGAATATCAACTTCCACTGAGACTTCCTATCTGGCCCCTCATCGGGCAATGGCTCATCGCAATCCTTCGCTTTGAGAAACATAATATCCTCGTCAGGGAATTCAAACTTCATCGGCTGATAATCTTTGATCGGCTGTTTGGCAAGGTAATTAGACAATACGCTTCCCTTAATGGCCTTCTGGGACACGTACTGAATATCATATTCCGTTAACACCATTTGCCATCTGGCAATCCTGCCCGAAAGAGCCTGCTTCTCGAAGACGTACTTGATCGGGTCCATCTTCGAAATTAGCATAGTGGTGTGATTGAGCATATACTGTCGTAGACGTTTGGCAGCCCAAGCTAATGCACAACACGTCTTCTCCAGCATCGAGTATTGAGATTCACACTCAGTGAACTTTTTACTCAAATTATAAATGGCATGCTCTTTTCTGCCCGTCTCGTCGTGCTGACCGAGAACACACCCCATACTATTCTCCAGAACCGTCAGGTACATGATTAATGGCCGTCCAACCACTGGGGGTATCAAGATTGGAGGTTCTTGAAGATACTGCTTTATTTTATCGAATGCCTTCTGGCAATCCTCATTCCAAGTAATCGCCTGATCTTTCTTTAAAAGCTTGAACATCGGTTCACATGTGGCCGTGAGCTGAGAGATAAACCTTGCAATGTAGTTTATTCGGCCCAAGAAACCAAGAACTTCTTTTTCTGTTTTCGGCGCTGGCATTTCTTGGATAGCTTTTATTTTCGTAGGATCAACTTCGATACCTCGTTCACTAGCGATAAACCCCAATAACTTTCCGGACCGCACTCCGAAAGTGCACTTGTTAGGATTCAGCCTCAGCCTGAACTTCCTAAGCCTCTCAAAAAGCTTCAATAAGTTGACCAGATGCTCTTCCTCCGTTTGGGACTTTGCAATCATGTCATCAACATAGACCTCGATCTCATGATGAATCATATCATGAAACAAAGTTACCATTGCTCGCTGGTAAGTGGCCCCTGCGTTCTTCAGTCCGAAGGGCATTACCTTATAGCAGAATGTTCCCCAGGGGGTGATAAACGTCGTTTTCTCCATGTCCTCCAGTGCCATCTTAATCTGATTGTAACCGGAGAAGCCATCCATGAACGAAAACACAGAGAACTGGGCTGTGTTGTCGACCAACACATCGATATGAGGCAACGGGAAATCATCCTTAGGGCTCGCCCTATTCAAATCCCGATAATCGACGCACATGCGTACCTTACCGTCCTTCTTCGGTACAGGCACTATGTTGGCGACCCACGGAGGGTAAGTGGTAACGGCTAAAAATCCTGCGTCCAACTGCTTCTGGACCTCTTCTTTGATTTTTACAGCCATGTCTGGTCGCGTCCTCCTAAGCTTCTGCTTGACTGGAGGGCAATCTTCTCGCAACGGTAAGCGATGAACCACGATGTCTGTGTCAAGTCCGGGCATATCTTCGTATGACCAAGCAAAGACGTCACTATACTCTCGAAGCATCTCGACCAGTCTATGCTTGACATCCTTCTGCAGCGCAGCCCCTACTCTAACATTTCTGACGAGCTCTTCAGAACCCAGATTTACGATCTCGATATCCTCCTCATGAGGTAGAATAACCTTTTCCTCTTGTCTCAACAAGCGGGCCAACTCTTCCGGAAGGTCTTCGTCTTCATCAATCTCATCCTCGGCTTGATAGATCGGGAAATCGAAGTCGTAGTGAGCCGTAGAGGGTCCAGAGTCGATGTCATCTGTTATGTGGATCCTGCAATAACAAGGGTTAAGTTTAAAGCAAGAATATGCAGGTTAGCACAAACCTCGCTGCCATTTTACTGTTTTTCAGAATAAACATAAAACAAGAATAACAGAGAACACAATATTTGAGTACGAAGAAAACGCCTTTTATTTATTAACAAAATGCATGTACATAATCCAACAAGACCCTGACAATAAAACCACTATGCCCCGGGCAGGACATAGGGTTGTACAAAGATTGTAAAAAGCAAATCATTACTCTTCACTTGTCAGCTGGATA
Organism: Lathyrus sativus; assembly: GCA_963859935.3. NCBI lineage: Eukaryota > Viridiplantae > Streptophyta > Magnoliopsida > Fabales > Fabaceae > Lathyrus > Lathyrus sativus. Next base: position 278,762,917 of record OZ012740.1, on the reverse strand, counting down.
ATCTCCTTGATGGTCCAATTGTTGAGGCGCTCGCCCGGCTTGCTTGGCTGAATCCAGGCGTCAAGATCACAATCGCTATCCCCGCTGTCCTCAGACGTTGCGTTGATGCTTCCGAAAATCACCCCGCCCTTGGTAAATAGGATCGGCCCCTTCTCACGAGACGAGCTGCTAGACGAAGAAGATGAAGCTTCAGCTTCAGGAGAATACCCCAATCCAAACTTATCCTGCTTGATCGGTATCTCCAAAACATGCCCCCAGCCTGGGGTGGAACCGGCTTTGACGACGGCCCGAGCTTCTTTGAACGAGGAGAGATTCATCTCTTGTTTCTCTACGACAACAGGATCTACCTCTTTCACCTTGACGGCTTCAAATGCCTGGAAGAGAGTCTCATAGATCTCGCCGTCCATTTCGACATATTTAAAGGATGACAAGTGGCTCACCATAATGTCCTCCTCACCACAGACGGTTACTATGCTTCCCCCGACAGCATATTTGAGCTTTTGATGCAGCGTGGACGTCATGGCACCAGCAGCATGGATCCATGGCCGACCTAAGAGGCAACTGTAGGCGGGCATGATATCCATGATATAGAAAACCGTATCAAACGTCTCCGGACCAACTTGAATTGGCAGGGTCAACTCTCCGAAGACGTGGCGCTTAGTTCCGTCAAAGGCTTTCACCACCAGATCACTGGGCGTGCAAAGCAATCCACGAGTTGCCAACTTCATCAGTGCCTTTTTCGGAAGCACGTTAAGCGACGAACCCGTATCCACCAGGACATGCGACATGATTGTGCCTCTGCACTCTATCGCGACGTGCAAGGCGCTGTTGTGATCTCTCCCTTTAGGAGTCAGCTCTAAATCTATGAATCCCATCCCATTACCGGCATTAACATGGGCTACCACCTCCTCTAGCTGATTTACTGATATCTCCTGCGGCACGTAGGAAGCGTTCAATACCTTCAGCAACGCGTTGCGGTGCGCTTCAGAACACAGCAACAGGTTGAGAATAGAGATCTTTGACGGAGTCTGATGAAGATGATCTACAATCTTATAGTCGCTCTTCTTGATTAACCGCATGAATTCTTCAGCATCTTTAACTAGCAAATCTTTTTCTGCCCCAGAAGGGACCTCTTCGACAGCTTTGCCTTTACCCTTATCAGCCGCCTCAGCCCTGACCATTTTCTCTGCCGCAACCTCTGTCGGCGCAAACACTCTTCCGCTTCGAGTGATACCACTGACTCCGGCAAGATTCTGCACAGTCGATCCGTACGGCTCCAGCTCTAACTTCTGACCATTGCAATAGACTTCGGCGCCATAATGCCATGGGACGGTGTTAGTGCTTTCGAATGGGATTGGCCCGGCCCTGGTAATAGTGATTGTAGGCGGTCGGGGCGTAGAAATAGTAATAGGGTGACGAGGAATAGTAATGGTAGCGACTTCATCTGCCTGCTTCAGCACGACCTCCCCTGATGTACTTTCAACACTCCGGCTGAACTGCAAAATACCCTCAGACATCAGACTTTGGATACCTTCTACCAGCTGCTCACACCCATCAGGAAGTGTAGCACAAGCCATACATAACTCTCCGCATCCAGGGAAGAAGCCCTTCTTCAGCAACTTAGCTTTGACGAAACTAAGCGGCGTCTTCAAGTCTTTGACATCAGTCAGCAAGTCTGCACTCTCCTCGGTGATAACGGCGTTCACTCCGCCTCCCCTATGATGAGGCATAGGGTTTTTGGTAACGTTGGGCACACTGTCAGAAAAGTTAATAACCTTGGCGTCCACCAAGTCCTGCACTTTGTGCTTAAAAGCTTTGCAATTCTCAATCGTATGGCCTGGTGCCCCAGTATGGAAATCACAAGTAGCATTTGCATCATACCCCGGTGGTGGTGCCCCTGTCAAGGGAGCCAACGTCCTCTTTTGCACTAGCTGGAGCTGCAGCAAAGTTTGCAGAAGCAGCGCATATGACATAGGTGGAGCTTCAAAATGACGATTTGCCAAAGGAGCCCGATTCTGATATTTCCTATACCCCTGCTGATTCTGTTGCTGAGGCTGCTGCTGCTGCTGCTGCGGCGGAGCAGCTGGGATATTTATGCTAGCAATCTGCTGGTGAGGGCCCTTGCCCTTTCTCCGAGCATTAGTGACAGCACTGGCATCTCCTTCCCGACGTTTGCCAGCGTAGGGTTTCTTACCACCTCCTCCAGCTGAGGATGATTCGCCTTGAATTTTTCCAATCTTTATTCCGTTCTCGACATGCTCGCCCATAGTGATGAGAGCCGAGAATGTCCCAGACATGCCACTGACCAGCTTTTCATAGTAGATTCCAGGAAGGGTAGCCACGAACATTTGCACTAGCTCGCGCTCAACCATTGGCGGTTGAACACGAGCAGCCAATTCACGCCACCGCTGGGCGTACTCTTTAAAGCTTTCATTGTTCCGCTGTGAGAGATTCTGGAGCTGAACTCGGTTGAGGGCCAAGTCGCTGTTGTACTGATAGTGGAGGACAAACGCTTCAGCGAGGTCTTTCCAGGTGCGCACAGTAGCGGGCTCCAGGCCCATGTACCACTCGAGAGATGGACCAGAAAGACTATCTTGGAAGAAGTGCATCAGCAACTTCTCATCGTCAGAATAGGCAGACATCTTTCTGTAATAAGATCGAAGGTGGACCCGGGGGCAAGTAGTACCCTTATACTTCTCAAAGACAGGCACCTTGAACTTATGAGGTACCTTGAAATCAGCAATTAACCCGAGCTTGGACATATCAACGCCCAATGTATTCTGATTTTCAATGTCTCTCATCTTGTCTTCCAGCGCTTTGAACCTGAGTCGAGCTTCAGCATTCAACTCTGCTTCTACGCCTCTTTGAGAGAATACGTCATCCTGATGATCCTCAAGCCACGGTTGAGGCACCAACAGATTTCCGACACCAGCGTTGCCGTTGACCGGCCCTATGTTAACATTGGCTCCCAGACTACCATTGCTGACGCCTGCCGCATTGATTCCGATATTAGTTATCAGATTGATGTTAGCACTGCCGTTGCCCCCGGCAACAGGAACAACATTCTGTGGAGCATCCACTGGAGGAGGAGTAGGCACGGCCCCGCCGTGAAGTATGCCATTACTATCAACCCTGGAGATCAGAGGTTGAACCAAAGTACGAAGCTGGTCCTGACCATTAGCGACCACTTGCATCAGTTCCATAAAACGATCCATCCGTTCACGGAGCTCTTGAACATCTGACTGCACCTGGTCCATGATCCTTGTCTGATTAGCGCGAGTTGAGTAGCGGTGGATGAGTCTTTGATCAATCTTGGAGACCGGAGACAGCTCGGAACCTGAAAAACCTGTTAACATTAAAGGTTAGGAAAAGCAATAAAATGTACGCCATGCAAATGCTTCATGCAGATGCATGCGTGTGTCTGTGTGCGTGGGAGATTTTCCCCGATCCTAGTGCCTTAGTGCCAGTGCTGACAATAATAAGAAGACGAAGAAACCCGAGCCCAATCATGGAAACATCAATCTCATATATATGGAAAGGCCTGTCAAGGCAGTACACAGTATCAGCGAGTACAAAACAAATCAACAGCAAGACCTCAGCCAACAAGTCTGGTGATGGTCAGTATACGTCAAAGATCAAAACAACAGGAATACAACTAGTCAAGTACGGCCACGGGCGCGATACTCTGCTAATAACTCCTTCGTCTCTGGATGATCTGGCAAAGTGAGCAACCTCTCGACGAGTAGTTCCCTCTGCACAATGGTATACTGAAGCCCCTGGACTGAACTTTCCCACGCTCCTTCGCCAAAGCAATCCTCCAGTTTCCGCTTCTTAGACTCAAACATCAGCTTATGCTCCTTCAGGTTAGCAAGAGCTTTGTTGAGACGGCTTTCGGCGGCGTATCTGCGGGCGGTCTCTTCATCAAACCTCCGCTCACTGTCCTTGACTTCGGCTTCCAGCTTAGAGATCTGCAGCATCAGCTTGTCCTCTCGCTCCTTCCTGGTGGCCAGGGAGGTGTTCCAATGCTGGTCGAACTTAGATATCCTCCTATATGCCTCCTCCAAATGCTGCTTCTTCGTAGCTAGCACGTCATTAATAGCCCTGAAGTCTTGACCCAAGCGTTCCCGATCAGCAATCTGCTTTGCCAAGTCTGCACCCAGTTGGTTCACCGACTCTGTTTGCCTTTTGAGAGCATGCACGGCTTCGTTCCTTTCACTTCGAAGCTGAGCTAACTCCTTCTCCAATTCTGCGTTCGCCCGCTTCAGTTCATCCCGCTCGGCTAATACCTGGTTGTGCTGATGAAGGGACACAGTGGTAGGCTCTTCGACTGGTGGAGGACTCTCTGGTCTGACATGAGGAAATGGCATCCTTATAGCGTCGGCTCTGGCTCTGATCCAAGCTGAATAAGGAGGGTAGGCTTGACTGTTGCTCTTTCCCAACAAAGGCTTTCCGCTCTTGCTGATATTGTTCCACGCATGCTGAAGCTTGGACAACAAATCCCCCTCTAGAGTACCCGTGAGGTACAGAGATTCCTGTACCTCCTCCTCCTTCGGTAGAGTCCTCAAAGCATATGCGAACTGACGAACCAGCAATGACGGATTGTAGTTGATGCAACCCTTCCTACCTATCAGAGGTACATTAGGAAACCCACCACAACTGAAGATCACTTCGGTACCTAGCCTGTCTCTGTCAACGAACCAATCAATATCTTCTGCCGACCAACTCATCAGACGCTCAGGCCACTCAGTTGTGGCTGCAGACAAGACAGAAGAACCCCTCTTAGGCAAATGACTATCAAACCATTTGTACAACAACGGTACGCAGCATGATACATTCTTCCCTCTCCGGTTCTCATTCTTGTAATGCACTGAGTGATATACGTCCCCGATCAAAGTAGGGACTGGATTCCCTGAGGCGAAGATGTGGAATGCATCAAAGTCCACGAAATCTGGCATGTTGGGGAACAGGACAATGCCATATATACATAGAGCAAGGATGGCATTGAATGCATCCCAACATTTATCCTTAGCACACTGTTGAGCCTTAGCTATCAGAAACTGCAGGGAGAACCCAGGAACCTTGTTCCAACTCGTCACCACTAACTCAGAGGCGCTCAAATGGAGTGAAGAAGCTAAACCATCCAGATCAGGCTCAGCATCCATGTGGACAAAAGGCATCTGCCTTTTGATAGGCACACCCAACATATCAGCATACTCTTCCAGCGTCGGCACGAGAATGAAGTCCTGAAAAGTGAAACACCTCAGAGGAGGGTCATAGAACTGCAGAAGAGCTATCAAACTGGTCAGCTTCGACACATCAGGGGTCGGGAACTTGTACGCAACAGTTTTCCTGAGAGAGGCCATAACAGTAAGAGGCGAGAAATCCTGGATCGGGGGAACGGTACCTGCAACACAGACACACGTTAATGGAATGCGAATGAACATGCAAACTAATGCAAAATGCAGGCATGCAATAATATATCTGGATAGCTGCTGTGGAGGTTCTGTATCAACCATCACTGATGAGAAAAAACCCCGGTGTAAGACCACTAATCTGATCTGCTGAGAATAACCATCTGATAGGACCAAGATCAAAATTCTGCTATGTCAAGAATAAGTGCCTGATAATAAGGACCTCGGATGCATGATCAAGAAACATCTGCTGATGAAGTCTTCAGACCCCGAATCAAAAATCTGCCCTATCAAGAACAAACACACAGCTGCTGATGAGATCTTCAGACCCCACTCAAAATCTTCCCTATCAAGAACAAATAACATCTGCTGATGAGATCTTCAGACCCCACTCAAAATCTGCCCTATCAAGAACAAACCACTGACGACAGTACTCTGATCAAAACCTCCTCTATCAAGAACAGACAAACACCCGATGATAAGATCCTCTGATCAAACCCTGCTCTGTCAAGAACAGACATATCTGCCACTGAGAACCCTGGTACCGACATAACTGATTCACTGTCAAGAAAACCAGGTAGCCTGAAGGTCTAAGTTTCCTGCAATGAACCCAATCCCACTCACAGGTATGGACCTAAACTGAATCAAGGTACGGCATCCTATACGTTCATCAGCGTCACAGACTTTCAAAACTGACGATACGATTCCCATAAGGAGTGGCATCATCAAGTCTCGAAGAGGCCTCACTTAGCTGAATCACAAATGATCGGTCCCCAGAGTCGACAATCCACCAAACCAGCAACCGTTTCAACCCAAAGGGTTGAAAGTGAAGCCAACCGGATGAACCTCGTCTGAGCGTGGATTTCATGAGACACTAGTGCCTGCAAAGCAAGCACGCACCCACTAATTTCCACTCTAAGTCTATGGTGCACTCAAGCCTGGGTCTGGCTTCTCACTCATCAGAACTCCCATCCCACAACAGCACAGATAATCATATCAAACTGGAAATAAAATGCGGGAAATAAAGTGCGAGAAGTAAAAATGCGATAAATAAATGCAACCCAACAAGCAAACATACAAGCGCTAGGATTAACTCTCTTAAGGGACGTTGGATCCCAAAACTGACTCGCTTTCGGGACGTTGGATCCCTAGGAAACTATCAGAATTCCCCAGCAGAGTCGCCAGCTGTCGCTTGCGCGAAAATAAGGTGCCGGCATGACAGAAGAGTCGCCACCTTTCGTTATTTATCCCTCAGAGCGGGAAAGGAAACGATCGGAAAAACCTGACGAAAAAGGGTAAGACAAGGTCGTCGCAACCATTGTCTGGGTTCGGGAGTCGGTTACGCAAGGGGAAGGTATTAACACCCCTCACGTTCGTCGTACTCGACGGGATCCTCGCTTGTTTGTTTACTTGGATGGGTTGGTTTTATTCTATCTACCTATCAAGGCTGGCGGAAAAAGAAAAGAAAAATGACTCGGCAAAGCGTCGCACTTTATGCCTACGTATTCTCATCAGAGAATGAGAAATCAGAGTCAACGTAGTTCGGCCTACGAAGGATTACGGGGGAAAGGTTGCTCGCTAGGACGTCGCATCCTATGCCTACGTACTTCCACACAGTATGGAAGATCAGAGCAAACGTAGTTCGGGAAACTACGGTTTATTTCCTGTTTTACGAAAGAAGTGTTTTTTATTGTGTTTGCAATTTCAACCGCACTAGAGACTATGACCTGAGAGTGAATGCGTCGCATGTCACCCAAAGGGTACCATACTAAACATCCAAACTGTGGAAAAGAAACTCTGCCACAATCCTTTCTCAGATAGCTTAAGGCTCGTAACGTACGAAAGAAATCATTCATGATTACTGTATCTTAAACTGTTTTGAGATGAGAAGAGAACATGCCCAACTAGGAGGGAGACTATCAAGTCCTACCGTTATCATGCCATGGATTCATCCTATGGTTGAGGTTTGAACAGGGAACTCCTAGAAGTTGTCATGCATAGGTTTCAACCTAAGATTCTATCATCAAATCCTTATCAAAGGAAATGAGAGTCCTAAGGGATCATGTCAATGATACACCAAAACAGACAAAGCATCAGCTTAACAGCAAAATGCATGCAATGCAAGTGAGGGAGGAAATATGTGTGGGGCTTCAGCCTCCACAAGCTCATCTCAGCCTCAAGCCAGTCATGAAATAACAGTAATCATACTGAAACATAAACAACATGCTATCAAGCAATAAACAGTAAACTGCAATCATACAGATAAAAGAAATGAAAATGCCATCAGGCAAACAAACCACATGGGCAAGGGAGCTGAGCTCTACCGAATACCCGCAAGCAAAGCCACGCAATAACAATACAAGCAGAGGGAGCAACTCAACTTCTAATGCAATCATGCTCCTAGACTGAACTTATTCTAGATGGACTTAATCTAATGCAACAGACAAGTCAAGCAAAACAAACAATACAGAGAAGAAAAACAGAAGAAAGCCTCAGCTCTTCCAGCAGCTACTCAGTCTTCAGACTTCAATCATCAACTGCTTCCCAGATATCAATCCTACAACATGAGCATCAACTCATCTTCTTCTTTAAGCTTCAGCTTCTTTGATCAGCTCCACCTTCAGGCTTCACTATCTCCAGGGATCTTCAAGCATCAACTTGATCTTCACAAAGTCTTCAAGCTTCAGCTGGAATCTTCAATGGCTTTTAGATCTTTAATCAAATCTTCAATGCTCTTCATTGCTATCTTCAACAACCCAAATGCTCCATCAAACAAGATTCAGTCAACAAGATGAGGTGAGGATGTTAAAGTGCTCCCTGACTTCCAAAGGATGCCATTGGGGACTTAACATCAAAGGGAAAGGCTCCCTCAAAGTTCTACCTCAGAGGGCAAGGTCACTAATCTCTCCAAAGGAGAGAGGTGAATACCCTTAAGGGACTTCATGTCATAGAGAAGGAAGGAGGTGAACAAGACACTCCTTGTTTATTGAATGGAAGTATTCTATCTAAAGCTCTACCTATGTACTTATGATCCTATGAACAGAACAAACAAAAGCTAATTAAGCTCCTCCTCAAGGTCTTCAAAGTCTTCCATGATGATCCACAAGGTCTTCAACTCAATCTTCAAGGCTCACACACTCAAAGGAGAAGGAAAGAAAGCAAAACAATGCAAACTATGCCCTTAAGCAACACACATACTAACCATACATTCAAAAATCAATTAAAAATACTAAAACACCATATAATATTCTAGTACAATTCTAGGGGATTCTACACATACCTACCCTTAACCCATTTATTCCCCATACACTAATTTGGCCTATAAAACCCAAAACAAAATTGTTAAGATCTACTTATGCAACCTAAAACCCTAATTTTGTTATGCTAATGCTATGCTTAACAAACTAATCAAATTTTAATCTACAAATCATGAATTAAATCCCATAGAAACTATGATTCAATATCTAACTATGCCAAAAAGAATGGCTCAAAAATCCTAAGGGAAAGTCCTAAAAGAAATTATACAAAATTGAGTATCAACTAAAATCAAATAAAAATCTATTTACAAGAATAATATGCTAAAAATATTAAAAGAAAAATAAAATGGAATTTTATTTATTTACATTTTTCTAGACAGAATTATGAATATGTGAAAAAAACAAGAAGTGAAAAATAATCATTTTTGAATTTTATGTGAATTTTATAAAATGCTTGAAAATATAAAAGAAATAAAATCAAAAGAAATTGAATTAAAGGGGATGGGGGTGAGAAAAGTAACTGCGCCCAGTTGCTTCCTATGATGGGCCCAGGAAGGGGGGTGCGCCTAGCATGGCGCGCCTGGGCCCAATTACCATCAGAAAATAAAAAGAAAAATTAACAGAAAATTAAAACGGATGCGGTACGAATAGCAACACATTCTAGTTAAAAAATGGATTGGGCCCATGGTGGGGGTGTGAGTATCACAATCTACATTCAGCCCAGAACATCTCACTAATTGGAACGCTGCGTTTTGGTGTTGAGTTTTTCCCTCCGTTTTGAAATTGAATCGTGGCCATGCGATGGAATTACAAAGTCAAAAGAACCAGGATGATCCAACGGCTGTACACTCGTCTTCCCCAAAATGACAATTAGGGTTTTCAGTTCCATCTTCCATGCATGAGATTTCAATCCACTCGTTCTCTCTGATTCCTCGATGAAATTCAAAACTTCCAAGAGCAAAGATGCTCTACTAATCACCCAGAACACGATGATACCCATGATTTTTACTGAAACCTCTCATATCACTCTAACAGAATGCGCGAACATTAGGGTTTCAACCTTTTTCTCTGCTATCAACCTTGATAGAACTTCAATCTAATGATCCAAACTTGTTCTACATGTTACCCTAACCAAACTATGCTATATCATATCCATTAAAACTCAATGCACAACTTGTTCTACAATCTTGAAAAAATCGTGACCTGCCATGAAACCTTATGCCAAGCTCTCTACTTCTCAGAACATCACCAACTAACCTAGCATGTTATCTTTCCACCTAGAATTCTAACAGTATGCACCTAAATAAGGACCTATGGAGCAAGTTACCAACCTGTTAAGTATCAATGGTGAGTGATGTTAGGGCTTGATTCAAGACTTGTAATCTTCTCCAAATGCTCCTCCAATGGTGGATATCTTTCTGTTTGCAAGAATTGAGATGGATGAGGCTTGTGGATGAAGAAATGAAAGCTTGCTTGATTTTGAAGGAATCTTGAAATGGCACTTTCTCTCTTACTCTCTCCAATGGATTCAGCAACTTTCACCAACCTTTTCCTCATTGTGATCTACTCTTTTTATAACAATCAAAAGAAGAGTCTAGAAACTCATGGAAAGAGCTAGAATGTTATGGAATTTCTCATGAAGTGATACATTGGATTATCTCCTCATCTCATGCATTAAGCTTGTCATTTTGCTTTAAAATCTCCCCTTGTGAGATATTGAGAAGGAGTATATGAAAAACAAGCTTTGGTTTTGCCTTATGTGAAGATTTACAAGTTGCCTTATCATGCAAGAATGAAAATTACAAAGCAACCTCCATTTTAAGACCTCAAATCAAAATTCTACTTGAACCATTGTTTTTAAAATGATGTTTGGAGTCAAAATGACATGTTGGATGACCTATTTTGGATTTGTGGATCTCCCAAACCAATTTCCAACTTGGATTCATTTACTTTATAAGTCATTTTTAGGTCATTTTTACCCAATCATGAAAATCCTTGCTACAAGCTTTTTCAATAACTCATGACCACTTTTCTAGGCTTAAAATACCATTTTGAACAACTTTTATGTTTTGAGTTTTTTCATTTGGGGCTAGGAAATAGGAGATATGGCCTTTGCTTAAAATGACCTATAATCACCAAATGACCAAAATACCCCTGTCTTGTTCAAACCATAAGTTGAGTTCTACAAATCCTATCAAGGACTTCTAGTACTCTCTAGAAAGATAAGAAGATGCTCTTAAACATTAATGTTGACCAAGAGATCATAGGAATCATCCTACTAGGGCAAAAGTTGTCTGCAAGTTGGGTGACTTTCAAGGACCCAGATTCACACACCTCAGCTGACCTGTAATTTGTCAAAACCATAACTTGAGCTCTGCACATCCTATCAAGGACTTCTACCACTCAAATTAAATATAAGAACAAGCTCTACAACATTCATATTGTGGGGAAGATGAGATATCAATCACATCTTGAGCTAAAACTGCCTGGAAGATAGGGATCAAATTAGGTTTTTTTTCACTGATAATCCTCAGAAACCCTAACTCAAAACTTCTCAAACTCCTCAATCATGATGAGTTGGTCTATGAATTACCTCTATAACATCTCCATACATTATTCCATGATCTCATGGCCCTTGGATTAGGTCTCAACCTTCTCCAAATCTTCAGCTGATCTAGGATTGACCCAGTCAAAACCCTAATTCTACCATTCATGGTTGAATCTTCTGAATTCTTGCACAATGACTTCTCTGGGCTTCATGATGGCTTTCAAGACATCTCATGAACTTTCTCAAAGCCTCAAGTCCATTCTCAAAGTCTCAGAATCATCTGAGTAGCACCCACAACTCTCAAGCTATGAAGCACACAACCCTGGTTTCAACCAATTCCTCTGAGGATCTCTTGAATTTTCTGATGAAGGTATCAACCTTCAAACACTTGATGGATAGATAATTGTTTGGTCAAATTTTGGGGTGTAACAACACTGTCTGGGCACAGTTTACAAACTCGGAACCTCGGACTCTGCTGAGGATGGACATCCTGTCAATGGCATGACGATCTGTGGGAAGCAAGAAAACCATCCTTCACGGACATAAACCTTTCGAACCAACAACTTGGTTAACTATTGCGGGGATCTCCCATGCTGGAGATCGAACGTGCACATCTTCGATTCGTTGAGGAGCGCAACCTCTGCAGGGGACATTGATTTTGACTTGCTGGGATTAAACCTACGAACGACTTTCCATGAGGACACTCTCTTGGAGAAAATAATTCCCTCCTTCGGGAAGGGATAACTGCCATTCCAACTCTCTGGGGATAAGCTGCGACTAGCTGAGGAATGACATCAACTGGAGTCAGGTCTTACGTCAAACGACCTTGGCTGGGGAATACAATTCCGGACCGTTTGCTCCAAAGGTAAGAATCCTGCAAAACACAAACGAGACAAAATAGGCCTATACAACATAATCTATCCGGGTTAACATCTGTGACATTACTTCAGTCAATTTGAAGTTTTAGCAATTATTGGCAAGGGCCATCAAGATTATGCAAGTGCAAGTTTATCAAAAACATCGGCGTCTTTCACAAACAAAACAGTAAAGAACAAGCATCAAGTACTAAATAACATGTTTTATTGATAATGGGCCTCTGAATAGGCAAAGTTTTGTACACTGGATGCAACTCCCAAAAAGAGGAAGTTACGCACAAACACACATAAATATATGCACAAGAAGCATAAAGAAAATACAAAACAATATTTGTATACATGTCGGCAACGTGGTACAGACAAACACCATGAGCTAATCCTCCTATGACTCGCCTGACTCTGCGCTTTCCCGATACTCGATCTTCGGAAGAGATTGTTTTTGGATAGACGGCCCCCAGGTACTCCCAAACCACTAAGCAATGCCGTATCAAATCCAGACCGCAGTCATTTGCTTTTTCAACCCCTAACTTTTGCGTGAACCACCCTTTGCGGGTTTTCAATTCACCGGGATACCCTTTTTTGCCGAAGTCGCCCTTTTCAGGTTTTCGACCTCGCGGGTGTACATTTTTTCAATTTTATCCCTAACTTTTGCCCGAACCTTTTATTCATTTTTTTATGGTTCGCCGGGATGCCCCATTTTTGCCTGGACTCTCTTTTTACTGTCCAGCAGGTCACTCTCAAGCAAAGTATTTTTTAACTGCGTCCGAATTCATAGGAGACGTAAAGTCTTCACCATCCATGGTGGATAGTAACAAGGCTCCTCCAGAGAAGACTTTTCTGACAACGTAGGGACCTTCGTAATTGGGGGTCCACTTGCCCCTGTGATCTGTTTGTGTTGGGAGAATCTTTTTCAAAACAAGATCGCCCGTCTGAAAGCTTCGAGAGCACACCTTCTTGTCGTAAGCTTTTTTCATCCGGCTCTGATATAACTGACCGTATGCTAAAGAAGCCAGTCTCTTCTCATCCATTAAGCTGAGCTGATTCAGTCTATCTTTAACCCATTCTGCCTCGTCGAGTTGGACATCACGTAAAACCCTCAGGGAAGGAATCTCGACCTCCAACGGTAACACCGCCTCCATCCCGTATACTAATGAAAAAGGGGTTGCCCCGGTTGATGTGCGTATCATCGTACGATAACCGTGCAGAGCGAAAGGTAACATCTCGTGCCAGTCCTTATACGTCACAACCATCTTCTGAACAATCTTCTTTATGTTCTTATTGGCCGCTTCGACAGCGCCATTCATCTTGGGCTGGTAAGGAGAAGAGTTGTGTTGCTCAATCTTAAAATTCTGACACAGCTCTTTCATCATTTTATTATTCAAATTCGAACCGTTGTCGGTGATAATCCGCTCAGGGATTCCATATCTGCAGATAATATCTCGTTTGATAAATCTGGCTACCACTTGTTTTGTCACATTGGCATATGATGCTGCTTCCACCCATTTGGTGAAGTAATCAATTGCCACCAAAATGAACCGGTGTCCCTTTGATGTCGTGGGCTCAATCTTGCCAATCATATCAATCCCCCACATCGAGAAAGGCCACGGTGATGACATCATATTCAGAGGACTTGGAGGTACATGGATTTTGTCCGCATAAATCTGGCATTTATAACACCTCTTTGCAAACTTGAAACAGTCTGTTTCCATATTCAGCCAATAGTAACCTGCCCGCAACAGTTTTCTCGTCATAGCATGCCCGCCAGCATGTGTACCAAATGTACCCTCATGTATCTCTTCCATGAGCAACTTCGCCTCTTTCTCGTTTACACATTGTAGCAACACCAAGTCGTGGTTTCTTTTGTATAGGACACCGTCCGGATTCAGATAGAAATTGCCAGCCAATCTCCTGAGAGTCTTCTGATCTCGACTGGATGCCCCAACCGGATACTCCTTGTTCTTCAGGAAATTTTGGATGTCAAAGTACCAGGTTTTACCATCGGGAGCCTCGTCAATGGCAAATATGAATGCAGGCCTATCGAGACGAGAGATAACAATCCGGGGAGCCTCGTTCCAGAAGTTAACTTTATACATCAAAGACAATGTCGCCAGGGCGTCAGCCATTTGATTTTCTGCTCGCGGTACGTGATGCAATTCCACCTTGTCAAAGAAAGGTAACAATCTCCTTGCATAATTCATATATGGTATCAAATTGGGCCGACGTGTCTCCCATTCTCCTTTAATCTGATTCACCACTAGAGTTGAGTCTCCGTATACATCTAGGTTCTTGATTCACAAATCTATGGCTTCTTCCAGACCCATGATGCAAGCCTCATATTCAGCCTCATTATTGGTAACGGGAAAAGTCAATCGGGCAGTAAATGGGATGTGCGACCCCTGAGGAGTGGTTATAATTGCGCCTATTCCGCTACCATAGGAATTCACAGCTCCGTCAAATATCAACTGCCATTTGGAACCCAACTCTGGTCTTTCGTCCGGCAACGGTTCCTCACAATCTTTCATTTTCAGGTACATGATATCCTCGTCAGGAAAATCAAACCTCATCGATTGGTAGTCCTCAACCGGCTGCTCCGCAAGGTACTCTGACAGAACGCTACCTTTAATAGCCTTTTGCGAGACATATTGGATATCGTATTCTGTTAACACCATCTGCCATCGGGCAATTCTTCAGGAGAGCGCTTGCTTCTCAAACACATATTTGATTGGATCCATCTTTGAAATTAGCATGGTTGTATGATTCAGCATGTATTGCCTCAAACGTTTGGCGGCCCAGGCTAGCGCGCAACACGTCTTCTCGAGCATTGAGTATCTGGACTCACAGTCGGTAAACTTCTTACTCAAATAGTAGATCGTATGCTCTTCACGTCCGGTCTCGTCGTGTTGACCGAGAACACAACCCATACTTTCCTCAAGAACCGTAAAATACATAATCAAAGGTCTCCCGGCCACTGGGGGTATCAAAACAGGAGGTTCCTGCAAGTATTCTTTTATCTTGTCGAACGCCTTTTGACAATTTTCATTCCAGGTCAACACCTGATCACTTTTCAACAACTTGAATAATGGCTCGCATGTCGCAATTAGGTGAGATATGAACCGAGCAATGTAGTTCAACCTCCCTAAAAACCCACGCACTTCTTTTTCTGTTTTAGGCGTCGGCATTTCTTGTATTGCTTTTATCTTTGCAGGATCAACCTCTATTCCCTTTTCGCTCACAATAAACCCCAGCAGTTTACCCGATCTCACCCCAAAGGTGCACTTGTTAGGGTTCAGTCTCAACCTGAACTTCCTAAGTCTTTTAAACAGTTTCAACAGATTAACCAAATGCTCCTCCTCTGTCTGGGATTTGGCAATCATATCATCAACATAAACCTCGATCTTTTTATGCATCATGTCATGAAAGAGAGTCGTCATAGCACGTTGATATGTTGCCCCAGCGTTCTTCAGTCCGAAGGGCATCACTTTGTAGCAAAATGTTCCCCAGGGAGTAATGAAGGTAGTCTTCTCCATGTCTTCCGGTGCCATTTTGATCTGATTATAGCCTGAGAAGCCGTCCATGAAGGAGAATACGGAGAACTGAGCAGTGTTATCAACCAGCACATCAATGTGAGGAAGTGGAATATCGTCTTTCGGGCTCGCCCTATTCAGATCACGATAGTCTACACACATTCGCACTTTACCGTCTTTCTTCGGCACTGGTACTATATTAGAGACCCATGACGGATAAGTTGTAACGGCTAGGAAACCAGCATCCCACTGTTTTTGAACTTCCTCCTTGATTTTCACAGCCATGTCTGGTCTGGTTCTTCTGAGTTTCTGTTTAACAGGCGGACATTCCTCTCGCAGCGGCAGACGGTGCACAACCATGTCCGTATCCAACCCAGGCATATCCTTGTATGACCAAGCAAATATATCACTATACTCTCGCAGTATCTCAATCAGCCTTTGCTTGACGTCGCTCTGCAGCGCAGCCCCTATACGGATATTTCTCACAACTTCTTTCGACCCCAAATTGATAATCTCAATTTCCTTCTGATGAGGCAGAATGATTCTCTCTTCCTGTTTCAACAAACGAGTCAGCTCCTCTGGCAAGTCACTATCCTCAACAATCTCTTCCTCTGCCTGGAATACTGGGTTCTCGAAGTCGAAACGAGTCATAGGCGGTTCGTAGGAGATGTCATCTGAAATATTAGTCCTGCAAAGGAAATGGTTAAATGCTTCAACACGCAAACAAAGCAAATAACCATGTTGCCATTTATTGTTAAAGTAAAAAAACAAGAAAGACAGGGATCACAATATTTGAATATGAAAAACGCCTTTATTTCATGATTAAAACAGTGCAATACACATAATCAAGTGGCCCTAAGGTAAAACCACTATGCCCCGGGTAGGACATAGGATTATTCAACAATTGACAAAACAAATCATTACTATTTAAGAGTCACTGGGACAGTTTCCCGGATGGACCAGTTGCAGAGACTTTGTCCTGGCACGCTTGGCTTGATCCACGCGTTCATATCGCAATCGCTATCTCCGTCTTCAGCATCAGAAATAGCGTTGATAGTCTCAAATCACACCCCGCTTGACGTAATCGTGACCGGTCCCTTGAACCTGGGCGCTCCTGAAGATGACGCTGACGACGTCGGTCGATACCCTAACCCAAACTTGTCATTCTTCACGGGAATCTCCAGTACCTGCCCCCAGCCTTTAGTCTCACCAGTCTGCACTAAAGCCCGAGCCTCTTTGTAGGATGACACTGCCACGTCTGATATTTTGCTGGGACTCTGAGCTTTGTCTTTAATCCGCAACCCTTCGAAGGCTTGACAAGGTGTCTCGTGTATTTCTCCGTCGACCTCAACATATCTGAATGATGACAGGTGACTGACCAAAATATCCTCCTCCCCGCAAACGGTAACAACACTATCACCCACCATGTACTTCAACTTCTGATGCAATATGGACGTTACGGCCGCTGCAGCGTGGATCCATGGGCGCCCAAGAAGGCAGCTATAAGCTGGGTGGATATCCATGATGTAGAATTCGGTATCAAAAATTTCTGGCCCTACCTGAAGCGATAATGTTATTGACCCAAACACTGATCTTTTCGTTCCGTCAAACGCCCTCACAACCAAATCGATGGGCGTGCAAATAATTCCTCGTACGTCCAATTTCATCATGGCTTTCTTTGGTAGTACGTTCAACGACGATCCAGTATCCACCAATACATGCGACATTACGGTGCCCCGGCATTCCACCGATATATGCAAGGCCATGTTGTGCTCTCGACCCCTGGGTGTTAGGTCAAAATCTGTGAAACCCAGGCTATGTCCAGCATTGACATGTGCCATTACCCCCTCTAACTGATTTACGGAAACTTCTTGAGGCACAAATGACGTATCCAAAATATTTAGCAAGGCGTTCCGGTGGGCCTCGGAACATAATAACAACGACAAGATAGAAATCTTCGACGGCGTCTGCTGTAGATGTTCAACAATTTTGTAGTCGCTTTTCCAAATCAGTCTCATGAAGTCCTCTACGTCCTTGAGCGACGTATCCTTTTCTTTCGACTGAGTAGGCCCGCTTTCATTTACTTTGGCTTTGCCTTTGGCCAACCTCTCTGCTTCTATTTCAGGTGAGGTAAAGATCCTTCCGCTACGGGTCATGCCCCCCGTTCCAACGACATTATCAACAGCCCCAGCTGGCTGGTTATTCACCACAATTGTTTCACCATCGCAATACGCTTCTAATCCATATGTCTACGGGACAACTTTCGTACTCTCAAAGGGAACAGGCCCTGCTTTGGTAATTGTAATAGTTGGCCGCTTGGCGGGTGCCGTTATCGTTATAGTCTTTCTCGGGATCGTCACCATTGCAATATCATTCTGCTTATCACATAATGCCTCCACAGGCTTCTCCACCGCAGTTCGATCAAATTGCAAGGTCCCTTCGTCGATCATGTCCTGAATGCCCTGTTTCAAATCAGTACAACCCTCAGGCTGGGTCCAACACTCTAGACAGTATTCATCACAACCAGGGAATACTCCCCCTCTGAGCAACCTGCTTTTCACCTCACTCAATGGTGTCTTCAATTCATTAACATCCATCACCAAGTTCAAATTTTCTTCTGTCAAGATAGCATTTGCCCCGTGATTAGGCATAGGCTGTTGTACAATGTTGGGCCCAGTTTGACCAAAATTGATGGCTTTACTGTCCAACAAGTCCTGAAATTTATGCTTGAAAGCATGACAAGATTCTACATCATGTCCGGGCGCCCCGGAATGGAATTCGCAGTACTTACTAGCGTCGTACCCATAAGGAAGTACCGGTTCTGTAGGCGGTTCCAAAGTTCTTTTCTCAACCAAATTCAACCCCAGCAGTGTCTGAAGAAGCTCTGCATATGTCGACAGAGGCCTATTGAATACCCTCTTCGGCTTTGCATTCTGAAACCTTCTCTGACCCTGATTTTGCCTTTGCTGCTGATGTGGTTATTGTTGCTGATGTTGTTGTTGTTGAGGAATTGGAATAGTAACACTGGCTATTTGTTGAGGTTGACTATACTGATTTCTACCTCTGCCCCGGCCTCTGCCACCAAATACAGCGCTTGTATCACCTTGTCGTCTTCCGCCGAACACTTTTCTTGCACCCCCAGCTGAAGTAGATTCACCTGCCTGAATCTTCCCAATTTTAATTCCATTTTCGATCCTTTCTCCCATCAGGATCATATCGGAGAAGCTGCCCATCGAAACATTGAGTAACTTGTCATAGTACATTCCTGTAAATGTCCCCACAAACATGTCATTCATCTCCCTTTCAACCAAAGGAGGGTGCACCCGAGCTGACATATCGCGCCACCGCTGCACGTACTCTTTGAAACTTTCACCACTTTTCTGCGACAGATTCTGCAACTGAACTCTGTTTGGCGCCAAATCGCTGTTATATTTGTAATGCATAACGAAAGCATCAGCCAACTGCTTCCAGCTCCTAATCTGGGTGGGCACCAGTCCCATGTACCATTCCAATGATGGTCCCGATAAGCTGTCTTGAAAGAAATGCATGAGCATCCTTTCATCATTGGAATACGCAAACATCCTTCTATAATAAGAACGTGCATGGACCTTTGGGCAGGTATCCCCTTTGTATTTGTCGAATGTTGGAGCCTTGAATTTTAATGGCACCCTCAGCCCTGGTACCAACCCCATGGTAGTCATATCTAACCCAGCGGAGTTCTGATCAACCACACCTTTCATCTGCTCTTCTAGCATTCTAATCCTCTGAACAGGGTCAATAGGGCCTTTAGGTCCCATACCTCTTCCTGAAAAAGCGTCATCCTGTTGATCCACATTCCAGTCATTTCCATATCCATCGTAACCCATGTTACGGCCAAATCCTTGCTGATTGAACACAGGACCCTGTCCTCGGTTGCCGAACCCTTGATTGATCCCAGCAGGTCCAAAACCATTGTTGAAAGGAAATGCTCCAGCGCCGTTCACATTACCGAATCTACCATTACCGTAGACATACCCCTGATTGTTGCCGTAACCGTCATTACCGAAGCCTTGATTGTTGAACCCGAAGTTCCCGTCCTGATTGACATTGCCATACCCATTGTTTCCAAAGCCAACATTGTCAACGAATCCTTGATCGACATCCACAGTATTGCCTTTGTTGTTAACAACATGCCCATCCCCACCATTTCCAGTGTTGCCATTACCAGCGCCAGCACCCGCACCAGTACCAGTGTTTCCGTTGACAGTCACAACAGGTGGAGTAACAACTGCCGGTATCTCATCCTCCCGGCGAGGAGTTTCAACAGAAATGTGGTTAGTGTTGCCATTTCCGTTCGCCCGCGTCAGCAGCGGATGCACCAAGGTCTGGAGGTTCTCCTGGCCCTTGGCCATGCTCTCCATGGCATACATGAACAAAGTCAGCTTCTCACGGATTTCCTGCATCTCAACTTGGACTTGATCCATTATCTTCTTGCAGTTGCTTCTGGTTGAATAGCGGTGGACTCTCTGGTCGTCAATCTTGGAAAACCTGTGAGATGCAGAAAATAAGATACAGATTCAACAAGTAATTGGCAATGCAAAATGAATATGCAGATGCAAATGTATAAATATGCTACAGGTTATATTCCCCCCCGATTCTAGTTTCAGAGAGAAGGCCATCACGACAATGGAGTCCCCATCAAGCAAGCAAGGAATCAGAAAACCCTCATACATAAACAAATGCCAAGAGGCAGAGTACAAGCGTACAATCGAATACAACTGAAGAGACCTCGGCCAACAAGCCTGGCGATGGTCAAAATACAAGTACAGATGACAAAAGCAAGGCAAAGATAACTCAGGCCAAATGGCGCGCTCTGACATCTTCCAATATCCTCAACGTCTCCGAATGACCTAGTCTGGAGATTAGCTCTTGTATCAGTAATGCATGTCGCTCAGCAGTGGATCTCAGCTTTTTGGCATCGTCCTTGCAGGTTCCTTCGTCAAAACACTCGTCGAGTCTGCATCTCTTGGAGCCGGCCTTCAATTCACAACCTTTCAGCTTCTCGCCAAGGTCACTTACTCTAAGCTCAACAACGCTCCTAAGTGATGTCTCTTCAGCAATCTTTGCATCCTGGGCTCTAATCTGCGCCTCTAGCGCGACAATCTGCAGCTTCAGCTCATCTTCACGCTCCTTCCGCTTGGTAAGCGTGGTATTCCATAATGTTTCCCACTTGCCGAGTCGGGAATAAGCTTTGTTTAAGAGTTCCTTCTTGGAAGCAAGCACCTTACTAACACCGTTCAAGGCTACTCCCACCTTTTCCCTCTTGTCGGTATCTTCAGTCAAATCTGAACCCAACCTATTAATCAACTCACTTTGTTCCTTCACAATGAAGGTAGCTTCATTCTTCTCATGACGCAACTGGAAGACCTCTTTCTCTAACTCATCATTGGCTTTCTTCAATTCTTCATTTTCAGCCAACAATTTGTTATACTTCTCAATCTCTACCGAAGTAGGTGCCTCAATCACTGGAAGATACAGAGGTTCCACAGCAGGATATGGCATCAGGGAAATCCTAGCTCTCTCATGGATCCAAGCCAAATAGGGATCATAAACTTTGTTGTTGCTCTTACCAAGCAAAGCTTTCCCTCTCCTATGGATGTTAGCCCATGCATGTCTCAACCTGATCAAAATAGTCTTGTCTAATGAGCCCGTGAGATACAGAGATTCCTGTATCTCATCCTCAATAGGAGCATCTTTCAAGGCATAACCAAACTGTCTCACTAGCAGAGAAGGGTTATAGTTGATACAGCCTTTCCGTCCAATCAAAGGGACATTCGGAAAGCCATTGCAACTATATATAATATCAGTGCCAAGCATGCTCCGATCAAACCAAATGATGTTCTCAGCAGACAGCCCCATCAACTGGGAAGACTAATCCAAAGTATCAACAGCATCAACAAAAGGCCCTGTCTTCGGAAGATGTCCCTGGAACCACCTGTACAAAAGAGGAAGACAGCAGGAAACATTCTTGCCACGACGTTTCTCATTATTATAGTGAATAGAATGATAAACATCGCCCAAGAGAGTAGGAACTGGATTCTTCGAGGCAAGAATCAAGAAAGCATCTGAGTCAACAAAATCTGGCACATTGGGAAATAAGACAGTCCCATAGATGCAGACAGCTAGAATGGCACTGAAGGCAACCCAACATCCACTCTTCGCGCACTGTATAGCCTTCTCAACCAGGACAGACAGGTGAAAACCATAGGCTCCGTTCAGCTTGACCAATCCTCCAGGAAACTCAGAAGCGTCTAAACTGACAATCTCAGCAAGTGTAGCCCACTCAGGCTCAACATCAACATGTATAAAGGGCATCTAGTCTAACACAGGAACTCCCAACATAGCAGAATACTCCTCCAAAGTGGGTGCCAGAATATAGTCGGGGAACAGGAAGCATCTCAGCTGAGGCTCATAAAACTGCATCAAAGTATACACCCCAGTCGTCTCAAATGCTGAAGGCCTGTACAACTAACTAAGCAATCTCCCATAAGATACTCTGAACTCAGTCCTCACTCTCTCATCTGCTAGAGAAACTAATCCCAGCAAGGCACTGATATCTCGCGAATGCAACCGGTAAGCAACTGTCCTCTTCATGGACCCCATGTCTGGCTAGAAGATACACTAGAATCAAAGGGGAATGATCACACCTGCAACATAAATACACATTAATGAAATGCAAACATGAAAATGCACATGCATATGCAAACAGGAGATCAAGTGCAATGCTGATGAACTGTGCTGCTTTGTACTGAAGCCTGAGAACCATTAAAATCTTCATCTCAAACCAACCCAACCACTCAAATGAACCTTGTAACCACATCTCACTGACAGAGATAAATCAGGTACTCTGAGGTCAAAGGTTTCCTGCAAACAGACCTACCTACCCCTCACAGGTATGTGCTTAACTCGCAGACGAGGTACGACATCCTATGCGGGTTCAACGTCATAGACTTTCAAGAGCGATGATACGATACCCAGAAGGTGTGGCATCATCATCCCTTGAAGCGGCCTCACTTAATTGAATCCCAAATGATAGGTCCCCAGAGTCGACAATCCTCGGGTTAGACAACTTGTCGAGCCCTTAGGGCCAGGCAAGAAGCATCAAAGAGAATCTCGTCCGAGCGTAGATTTCGCGGCTAGCTGGTGCGAGCTAAGAAAGCAGGCTAACCACTACTCTCTACTTCTAAGTCTATGTGCAAACTCAAGCCCAGGTCCAGCTTATCTCTCAATCTAACCCTCTTCCCAGCACAACAACAATAATATAATACTGAAAGTAAAGGAAGAAAGGTAAATACATATAAAACCCCAGACGGGAAAACAAGCGCTAGGATCGACTCACATAGGGAATTGTTGGAGTCCCCAACAGAGTCGCCAGCTGTCGCTACTGCGAAAATCGGCGCCGGCTATGACAGAAGAGTCGCCACCGTGCGTTATTTATCCCACAAGAGGGAAAGGAAATGCTCAGAGTAAACCTAACGCAAAGAGGGAAAGGAATGGTCCTCGCAACCAAATCTTGGATTCAGGAGTCGGTTACGCAAGGGGAAGGTATTAGCACCCCTCACGTCCGTCGTACTCGACGGGATCCATGCTTGTTTTCTATCTAAGGGTGTGTTATTCTATCTACTCTATAGGTCTGGGTCAAAAAGAAAAGAAAATGACTCGGCAAAGTATCCCACTTTATGCCTACGTATTCCCGTCTGAAACGAGAAATCAGAGTCAACGTAGTTCGCCTAACTACGGGTTAAGGGGGGAAGGTTGCTCGCTAGGATACAACATCCTATGCCTACTTACTTTCATACAGCATGAAAGATCAGAGGAAACGTAGTTTGGGATACAGAAGACACAGGTTTGTCTGACTGTTTTTATTACCTTATGAAAGGGTTTTCTTGATTAAGAGTCCAAGCGGACAAAAATGACACTTTGATTTTTGTTTTGAATCTTTTACGAAAGAAGTGTTTTTTTAGTCTGTTTGCAACTTGTACTGCACTAAAGACTTGTGATCTGAGAGTGACTACGTCGCATGTCACCCTAAGGATACCATACTAAGCAGTCAGATTACTGAAGAGTGACCCTCCAGCAACCTTTTCTCAAATAGCTTAAGGCTCGTAGCGTACAGCGCGCGTTATCCTTATTTCTGTGTTTTTGAATTCTTTTGAGATGAGAAGAGAAAGAAGCTCTAAAAAGCCTAGGGTTGAAAGGGAATAAAACTAACCTAATGTTGTCATGCATGGATAAGAATCCTAATGTCTGTCATAATTCCCTCCTGCACAGAGGAAATTAGAGATCCTAGGGGATAAACAAAAAAGAAAGCAAGCAAGTACAGTAAAATGCATGCAATGCAGCAATACAAGCGAGGCAAGGGAGTCCCACTCAACGTCGAACCTGGGAAAACAACAGGCAAAGTGAATCAACATTCACCTCAAACCTAGGGAGCAAGCTACACAAGTCAACAAACAATACAAAAAACAAAAGCCACAGCAGAGAGGGCAGCCCAAGCAGCAGCACCAATCTCCTACAGCAAATAGCAGCTCTGACAGCAACAGATGATTAACCAACAAAAAGTTGACAGCAACAACTTTCAATCTTCAATATACACCAAACTTCAACAAGCTACCAGCTTAAGCAAGCTCAAACCCCAGCCAGTAAACAGATTCACTCAGCTCCTGACCTCAACAAGCTCCTAGCTTCAACAAGCAAACAAAACCCTAGCTTCAACAAGCTACCTCATCTTTTCCTTTACCAAGCTCCAACAAGCACCTCCAAGGGAGAATCATTCAACAAGATCAAGTTGGAATGTTAAGAAGCTCAATGACAACCAAGGGAAATCACTAAGAACTTAACATTGCAAATGAAAGGTATCCTCAAAGTTCTACTCACTTGGGCATACCACTCATCCCTCCTAAGGAGAGGTGTAGCTTCCCAAGGAGGACTTTATGTCATTGGATAGAATAGAGTCAAACAATGCACTCTATGTTTGAAGAAATAATCAAAACTAGGTCTAATGCTCTTCCTAAACCATAGTTTTCCTAAGCTCCTGACAAGCACTCCAACAGATGAGAAATCTTCAACTCCAAGCTCCTCTAAGCTCTCCAAAGCACCTTCAATGGTTATTCATGATCATCCAAGCTCAAAAGCAACACCACCCTAATCTAAGGGGAACTATTGAAACAAACTAGCCAAATTAGTTCATCAGAAACACCTAGAAGTTAGTTCTAAAACTAAATCTAATTAAAATACCAAAAATAGTTTTAAAATCCTACAAAAAATTCTAAGGGTTCCTAAACCTCTTAAGAATCTCTCATCCAAAAACCAGGGGGTTAACCATTCATTTGGACCTAAAACTACGCCTTAAACCTAAGGGTATCATCTTAAAACTCTAAGTCTAAACCACCTAATGTTCAATACTCAAACTAGCCTAAATTTATCTCACAAAAATATGAGAACATTACTATGGGGACATGCATATCTAAGCTATCTAACCCAAAAAGAATCACCTCAAAAATCAACACCAATCATTCACAATAAAATCAGCAAAATGGCATACCAAACATATCAAAATAAAAAACCATTAAAAATACAAAAATGCAAATAAAATATAAAATGCATGAATTAATGAAATTTTAATCCTATTAAATTCTAAACATTCTAAGGAATTCAGGAAAAAAATCTAGATTAAAAAGACTAATTTTCCTATTTATTGTGAATTAATTTCTAACTATATGAAAATTATAAAAGAAAAACAATGAAAAATGAGAAACCTGCGTGCTGAATAGCAATTAAATCCAGTTGAAATCCAAACCTGGACCAAAGGGTGGTGCGCATATCAAGTTCAGTCACTAAGCCCAAACCAAATTAAACTTATCAAGTTCAGTCACTAAGCCCAAACCAAATTAAACCAATTTAGAAAAAGAAAAGGAAAAATGGAAAAATCATGTGGCAAATAGCAACTAAATCACGTTATAATTCCAACTTGGGCCTGAATGGAGGTGTGGTTAGCAAGGGTCACTAAGGCCCACCCAATAATGTTTAAATGAAACGGAGCGTTTCATCTAAACTCAACCCCTTCAGTAATTGAAACACAATCATGACCGTTAGATGGGGTCCTCAGTCAAGGTCAAAGTATCATCCAAGGGTTGGGAGTCATCGTCCCCAAAACATTTGAAACTGAGGGGGAAATGCTCAAATGGTGGCCTGAGCTTGGCGCCACCGTCTTCTCCGGTGAAGACATCCCAAAACCTCATCAATCCTTGCAACTAGATACCCTATTCCACCTGAAATTTCGTCTTGATCATGAATACGACCTCCATTTCCATTGATTCTCACTCCAACTCCAAATCCGATCCTAGTTGCAGAAAATTCATCCAACTTCAATTGTCACGATTCTTGAAATTAAAGGCACTGATTAAAACTTGCTATCCAAACACCATTAATACCTCAAGAATCTCAAGTTATAAGCTTCAACAGAAAATGGTATCACACTCAAAATGTCACGAATTGCTCAATTCTTGGACTGAAATCCGTCTAAGCACCACCCCTAACCTAACCACATAACAATTTCTATGCATCTCCCTATGAATTAAGCTAAAAGAAGAAAGTTGCAGACCTGGTTTGAAATGATGAACAGATGAAGATTTTGCTTGAATCAACCTCCAATCGTTTGCAGAATCACTCAAGAACCACTTCCCAAGCTATTCTAATGATCAATTTTCACTGAATTCTCCTTAATCCTCAAAACCGATTCTTGATGCAATGATGAAATTTTCAAATGCTCTCTCTCGATTCTCTCCAATGCTGGCCCGAACAATGATCTGGATCAGTTGCGTACAATATATAGAAGTGATTAGAAACCTCCAAAACCTTCTGTAACTAACTGAATGAGAAATTCAATTTCTCATATCCCTTGAAAATCTCACATGCCAAAGTCATGCCTTGCTCTGTTTCAGCTTCCAATTTCACCTGAAATTCTCACCTTATGACATTTAGAAATGAATTGGATGTGCATTCTCCTTGTTTTTGATCTTATGGAGTGTGATGGTTATGTTACTTCCATCTTAAGTAACAAAAGGGAACCATGTGAAAATGACCTCAAATCCAAAATGTGGTAATGTCATCATCTTTCAAATGTCTTTTCTAATCAATTTGGTATATAACATTACTTGGTTTGGCCATAAAATCAAGAGATCACATTTTTTCCTTTTAAATGACTTTAATTTCTTCATTTCAAAGCCATTTCAAACCAACTTCTCCTATGAGCCAATTCAAAGCCTACTTGATGCATGGTCAAGGTTAAAACCCTATTTTGAGCAACTCTAGTTCTATAAATCCCCTTGAGGACTTCTAGTACTCTATGGAAAGCTAAGATCAAGATCTACAACTTTCATGTTGGCCAAGAATCCATTTGAAAACAGCTTGAAAGGCAAAAGTTGCTTGGAAGTCAAGTGACTTTCACAGATAAATTTCAGTGTCCTCTGATGACGTGTAATTTGAAAAGACCATAACTTGAGCTCTATAAATCCCCTTGAGGACTTCTAGTACTCAAATTAAAGGTATTGAGATGCTCTACAAGTTTCATGTTGGCCAAAGATCCATTTGAAACTTGTATTTTGACTTATGTGGCTTTGAAGTTAGGCATAAACAGGGGATTTTACACTGAAACCCTAATTTAGCAACTTCCCACATTCTTGATTCTTCTTTGCTTAATCTTGGCACCACACCACACATGTATCAACATATCAATCCATGAATCCCATTACCTCAAGGTAGGCTTTAATGCTCTCCAACTACTCAATTGAATTAGGGTTGACCCAAATGAAACCCTAGTTGATTGCACCTCAACTGTGACTCTCATACTTGAATCAATGACTTGCCTCAGCTTCAATAAGGCCCTCTAGACGTCCCATGAGATCCATACACACCTCACATTCACATCCTATGTTTCTCATCCCACTGTCGATTCTCAATATTCCTCAGGATAGGAGCAAAACCCACATGTAGTCACTCAAACTTCTCAAGACTTCAAATCATTTCTTGATGGCCTGGATGACTTCCACACTTGGATAACACACCTTGCTAGGCTCTCCTCTTGATAGACACCTTGATCCCTTGTTGGATGCATGATATGCTATGATATGCCAATGATTTAACTATGTACATGATGTAACTATGCAAATGAAATGCAATGAAACATAAATCAGGCAAGAAAAGGTTGAGCAAATTTTGGGGTGCAACACAATGCTGCCCCCTACAACATACTTGAGTTTCTGGTGCAACGTGGAGGTCACGGAACCCGCAGAATGGATCCATGGCCGGCCTAAGAGGCAGCTATAGGCGGGCATGATGTCCATATTGTAGAAGACGGCGTCGAAAGTTTCCGGCCCAACTTGGATTGGCAGCGTTACCTCTCCAAAGACATGACGCTTGGTTCCATCGAAAGCCTTCACAACCAGATCACTGGGTGTGCAAATCAATCCTCGAGTATCTAACTTCATCAATGCTTTCTCCGGAAGAACATTGAGCGATGACCCAGTGTCCACCAACACGTGAGACATAATCGTTCCCCTGCACTCTATCGAGATGTGCAGGGCACTGTTGTGGTTTCTTCCCTTCGGTGTCAGCTCCAGGTCAGTGAATCCTAACCCATTTCCAGCATTCACGTGGGCTACAACCCCTTCCAACTAGTTGACCGAGATTTCCTGCGGTACATACGTGGCATTCAAAACCTTTAACAACGCGTTGCGATGTGACTTCGAAACAGCAACAAATTCAGGATGGAAATTTTCGAGGGTGTTTGACGGAGGTGATCCACGATCTTGTAGTCACTCTTCTTGATCAACCTCATGAACTCTTCAGTGTCCTTTACAAGTAAGTCCTTCTCTACCCCACGAGGGGTTTCCTCAACGACTCTACTTTTTCCTTTATCAGTTTCCTCGGCTTTGTCCGCCACAATCTCAGGTGGAGCAAATACTATTCCGCTTCGTGTGATTCCGCCAATTCCCACTAGGTTATCCACAGACCGCCCAGATGGTTCTAGTTCCAACTTCTGTCCGTTACAGTAGACGCCTGCCCCATAGTGCCATGGGACAACATTGGTGCTTTCGAAAGGTATCGACCCAGCTTTCGTGATGGTAATTGTGGGCGGCCTGAGTGCATAAATGGTTATCGTCTGGCGAGGGATGGTGATGGTGGCAACCTCATCATCCTGCTTCAGCATTACCTCTCCAGATCTACTTTCGGCCCTTCGGCTAAATTGCAAGATTCCTTCGGTCATCAGACTCTGAATCCCCTCTATCAACTGTTCACATCCATCAGGACGAGTCGCACAGCCCATACACAGTTCTCCACAGCCCGGAAAGAAGCCTTTCTTCATCAGCTTGGCCTTAACGAAGCTAAGCGGTGTCTTCAGATCCTTGACATCAGTCAACACATCTAGATCCTCTTCTTCAATAATGGCATTCACCCCACCTCCCCTATGATTCGGCATAGGGTTCTTTGTGACATTCGACACATTATCTGAAAAATTGATGATCTTAGCATCTACCATATCTTGCACCTTGTGCTTGAAGGCTTTGCAGTTTTCTATCGTGTGGCCGGGTGCCCCTGAGTGAAACTCACATGTTGCATTCGCATCATAACCCTGCGGAGGTGCCCCTGTCAAGGGAGCCAGGGTTCTCTTCTGGACTAGCTGTAACTGAAGCAGAGTTTGTAACAACTGAGCATAAGACATGGGAGGCGTCTCGAGGTGACGACTTGATAGAGGTGCCCTGTTCTGATACTTTCTGTACCCTTGCTGATTTGGCTGTTACTGCTGCGGCTGCTGCTGTGGCTGGGGTTGTTGGACAGCAGGGATGGTTATGCTAGCCACCTGCTGGCGCTGGCTTTTACCTTTCCTTCGAGCGTTAGACACGACACTCGTCTCTCCTTCACGCCTTTTGTTACCATATGGTTTCTTTCCTCCTCCAGCTGAGGATAGATCAACACCTTGGATTTTCCCAAACTTGATCCCATTTTCAACGTGCTCGCCAGTAATGATGAGATCCGAGAAACTCCCTGACATACCACTGGCCAGTTTCTCGTAATAAACCCCTGGGAGAGTGGCTACAAACATCTCAACGAGCTCTCGTTCAACCATCGGCGGCTGGACTCTAGCTACTAGTTCACGCCATCGCTGGGCATATTCTTTGAACCCCTCATTGTTCCTTTGTGACAGGTTCTGCAGTTGAACCCGGTTCGGAGCCAAGTCACTGTTATACTGATAATGGTGCACAAATGCCTCAGCAAGTTCCTTCCACGTGCGCACACTGGTGGGTTCCAAACTCATGTACCATTCCAAGGATGGTCCGTACAAGCTATCCTGAAAGAAGTGCATCAGCAACTTCTCATCTTCAGAGTGAGCGGACATCTTTCAGTAGTATGACCTTAAGTGGACATGAGGGCAAGTGGTGCCCTTGTATTTCTCAAAGCCGGGTACCTTGAATTTGGGAGGCACCTTGAAATCAGAAATCAATCCCAATTTAGACATACCGACACCCATAGTGTTCAAATTCTCGAAATTCCTCATTTTGTCCTCGAGTGCCTTAAACATCAGACGTGCTTCAGCAGTCAGCTCTCCTTCAACACTCCTCTGCGAGAACAAATCTTCTTGACGATCTTCTAGCCATGGCTGAGGCCCATACAGATTTCCAGCACCTGTGTTGTTGTTGCCCAGTCCAGCATTGCCATTAGCTTCAAAATTTCCATTACCCACACCAGTCGTATTACCATTGAGCCCGATGTTAGTGATCACATTGCCGTTACCACTTCCATTCCCCCCAGTCACGTGGATGCCATTCTGCGGAGTTTCAGCAGGTGGAGGGGTTGGAACGCTCCCTCCATGAAGTACACCATTGCTGTCAACCCTTGAGATCAGAGGCTGGACCAATGTTCTGAGCTGGTCTTGTCCGTTGGCAACCACTTGCATGAGCTCCATGAAGCGGTCCATCCTCTCTCGGAGTTCCTGGACGTCAGTCTGCACTTGTTCCATTGCTCTAGCTTGATTTTCTCTGGTCAGATAGCGGTGGATCGGTCTTCGATCAATCCTGGAACAACCTGTATACACAAAGGGTTAGAAAAACGACAAGGTGCTCATTATGCAAATGCTTCATGAAAATGCAAACGTGTGTCTGTGCCTTGGAGAGATTCCCCCCCGATCCTAGTTTCCAAGACAAATAAAGTCTATGATCCAATCATGGAAAAGAAATCCTCATATATTCATCTGAAAAGCCCGCTCGGGTAGCGTACAACTGTAATCTCATACAACTGAAGCAATAAGGCATGACCCCAACCAACAGACCTGGCGGTGATCAGCATATCAATGCATAAAACGTACAAAAAGAGATACAAAAGATCAGGTGCGGCCACGGGCACGAAAATCTTCTATCAACTTCTTTGTAGTGGAGTGATCTGACTGAGTAAGCAAACCCTGGATCAGCAGGTCCTTCTGGCTGATGGACTTTGGGGGGTTCTCGGCAACGCTCCTAGAAATACCTTCTTCAGAATGGTTCTCTCCTCTTCTTCTCTTAGCATCAGCCCGGAGTTGAGAATCTTGCAGACTCGCCTCGGCCTCAGCCAATCTATACTGGATGTCATGTCGCAGGGAGGCTTCAACCTCTGTACTCTCGTCTTTCACCATAATCTGAGCTTCCAGCTCGACTACTCGCTACTTCATCTTTTCTTCCCGCTATTTGTACTTGGCTATGGTGTTGCTCCAGACCCTCTCGTATTGGGTTAGCTTCCGGTACACTCTGTCCAGATCCTGTTTCTTGGTTGTCAACACGCCATGTACGGACTTCAGGTCCAACCCCAGACGTTCCCTAGCATCAGTCTCTTTGGTCAGGTCGGAGCCTAGACGGTTGATCATCTCAGTCTACTTCTTGCACGTATAAACGGCTTCACTTTTCTCTTTCCGTAGTTGAGCAATCTCTTTCTCCAACTCTTCGTTGGCCTTTTGTAGCTCTTCCTTCTCTCGGAGTACATGGTTGAATTTCTGAATATCAACTGTAGTAGGCTCTTTGTGTACAAGAGGATACAATGGTTTTGCAGCAGGAAACGACATTAGAAACTTGGCGGCTCTCTCTCAAACCCTAGTCCCGTACGGATCAAAGGCCTTGTTGTTGCTTTTCCCTAGCAAGACTTTCCCCTTCCGGTGAATTTTGCTCCAAGCATTCTGTACCTTGACCAAAGTGTCTCCTTCAAGCAACCCTGTGAGATACAGAGATTCCTGTATCTCTTCCTCTTCGGGAGGACCTCGTAGTGCATACCCGAATTGTCGTACTAGAAGAGATGGATTGTAGTTGATACATCCATTCCTTCCGACCAGGGGGACGTTCGGAAAGCCACAGCAGCTATACACAATATCTTTGCCCAACAGATCTCTATCAAACCAAATAATATCGTCAGCAGTCAAACCCATCAAACATGCAGACCAAGGTGAAGACTCAGCAGAATCAATGAATGGCCCCAACTTAGGGAGATGGCTAACAAACCACTTATACAGTAAAGGAGCACAACATGCCACGTTCTTCCCCTTTCTGTTCTCATTCTTGCTGTGAACTGAATGGTAGACGTCTCCGAGGAGAGTGGGCACTAGATTCATGGAGGCAAATATATGGCAAGCATCCATGCTTATGAAGTCCGGGTGACTTGGGAATAGCACGATCCCATAAATGCAAAGGGCTAAGAAGGTATTGAATACATTCCAGCGGTCCTTCTCGGCAAACTTTCGGGCTTTTTCCATCAGGAAAGGCAAAGGGAAACCATGAACTCTGATCTTTCTGGATACCATCCCTTCCAATTCAGACTCATCTACATGAAGAGCGTCAGTCAACTTACTCAGTTTGGGCTCACCCTCAACACGGTAGTAAGGCATTTGATTCATCAAAGGGACCCCCAACAAGTCAGAGTACTCTTCCAAGGTCAGGGCGAGGACATAGTCTGGAAACACAAAGCATCTGAGCTGTGGGTCGTAAAACTGTAGCAGGGCGTAGAGGCCATTCAACTCATATGTAGGAAGCTTATACACAATACCCAGAAGTCTCCCATAACTCTGTCTGAAACTCTCTATCCCTGTCTTATCAGCCAAAGAAATCAAAGTCTGCAACTCTCGGATGTCAGCTGTTGGTAGCTTGTAAGCCACAGTCCTCTTCAGAGATGCCATATCTGCCATGAGGATCAAGATCACTAGAACCAGGGGAGAAATATGCACCTGCAACACAGACACACGTTAATGACATGCAAATGAGGATGCAAAATGCAATCATGCAGCAGGAGATCAGGACGACTGTGCTGTTGAAGAGATGAAGGTTCTGTATCAACAAAACCATAATACTGCTCTGTCAAGAACAACCATATCTCTGAGGAGAAGAAACCCCTGATACTAGACCATAAATCTGTTTTGTCAAGAACACACATATCTGATGATGAGAACCTCTGATATCAGACCATAACTCTGCTCTGTCAAGAACACACATATCTGATGAGAAGAAACCCTGATACCAACAAAACTGATTCACTGTCAAGAAAACCAGGTAGTCTGAAGGTTAAGGTTTCCTGCAATAACCCGACCCTGCTCACAGGTATGGACCTAATCATGGAAAAGGTTCGGCATCCTATGCGGTCATCAGCGTCACAGACTTTCAAGAAACGATGATACGATACCCAGAAGGTGTGGCATCATCATCTCTTGAAGAGTCCTCACTTAGCTGAATTCCAAATGATCGGTTCCCAGAGTCGACAATCCTCAGATCCGACAACCCCTTGAGTCCAAAGGACCAATAGGAAGCCATCAAAGAGAACCTCGTCTGAGTGTGGATTACGTGGGAACAGCTGCAAGCAAAGCAAGCACGTCCTCCACTAACCCACTCTAATACTATGTAGCTCTTAAGCCTGGGTCTGGCTTCTCACTCATCAGAATGCCCCTCCCACAACAATACAGATAATCATATCATACTGAAAATAAAGTACGGGAAATAAAATGCGATAAACACAACCCAACAAGTAATCATACAAGCGCTAGGATTGACTCTCGTAGGGGACGTTGGATCCCCAGATTGACTCGCATAAGGGACGTTGGATCCCAGGAAACTATCAAGTCCCAAGCAGAGTCGCCAGCTGTCGCTTCCGTGAAAATAAGGTGCTGGAAAAACAGAAGAGTCGCCACCTTTCATTATTTATCCCTCAGAGCGAGAAAGGAAACGATCGGAGAAACCTGACAAAAAGGTATAAGACAAGGTCATCGTAACCATTGGGTTCGGGAGTCGGTTACGCAAGGGGAAGGTATTAGCACCCCTCACGTCCATCGTACTCGATGGGATCCATGCTTGTTCTGTTTATCTGACGGGTTGGTTTTACTATCTACCTATCAAGGTTGGCTTAAAAAAGAAAAGAAAATGACTCGGTAAAGCGTCGCGCTTTATGCCTACGTATTCTCATCAGAGAATGAGAAATCAGAATCAACGTAGTTCGCTAACTACGGGTTACGGGGGAAGGTGGCTCGCCAATACGTTAGTATTGTGCCTACGTACTCTCAACAGGTATAAGAGATCAGAGCTTACGTAGTTCGGGATAATATGGATTATGAGGGTTCAGATTCATCTGTTTTATCGAGTATGGTTAACAAACAGTTCTAGCAGTTTGGCGTACGCAGCTCGACCTTTGGAGACTCAGGCGTTACCGTTTGCGGTAGAACTGGGAGTTAACGACACTCTTTTCTTCAGAAAAACTTCCTTTGACTTATGGGCCCACGGGGCAAAAAGGTTTGAAGTTTGTTTTCTGTCTTTTACGGAAGAATTGTTTTTTAGTTGTCTGTAGTTTGTACAGCACTAGAGACTATGACCTGGGAACGAATGCGTCGCATATCGTCCAAAGGACGTATACTAAACATTCTAGACGATTGAGAGGAGGCCGCTCAATTATCATTACCCAAGTAGCTTAAGGCTCGTAACGCACTTATACTAACTTGCCTTTATTACGTTTTTTACTGTTGTTTGAGATGAGAAGAGAGAACAGCCTCAACTAAAGGGAGACTATCAAGTCCTAATGTTGTCATGCCAAGGATTCATCCTATGGTTGAAGTTTGAAATAGGGAACTCCTAGAAGTTATCATGCATAGGTTTCAACCTAAAGTTCTAATCATCACTTCCTTGTCAAAGGAAGTTAGATTCCTAGGGGATCATGTCAATGATAAACAGAAACAGATAAAGCATCAGCTTAAACAGTAAACAGTAAACGACTGTAAAATGCATGCAATGCAAGTGAGGGAGGAAAGGTGTGTGGGGCATCAGCCTCCACAAACTCGTCTCGACCTCAAGCCAGGTATGGATAACTGCAATCATAAAAGAAAATAAAATGCCATCAAGCAAATCACAAACCACATAGGCAAGGGAGCAGGTCTCTACCGAATACCCGCAAGCAAAGCCATACAGTAAAAATACAAGCAGAGGGAGCAACTCAACCTCTAGTGCAATCATGCTCCTAGCTTAACACAATCTAAACATGAACTTATTCTAATGCATCAAGCAAATCAAACAAGTCACATCAATACAATTTCACAAAAAGCTAACAGACAGGAAAGGAGATCAACAGCTTCCACAGCTTCACAGCAAAGCAATCCTCTGACAGCAGTTCAGTCCTCAGTCTGTAACTGTTCTTCAGGTATATCCTCCTCAATGGAAAGTATCAACTTGTTTCTTCAAGCTCTCAATGCATCAAACACAAGTATCAACTTGTTCTCCATCTTCTTCAAGCTTCAGCTCTTAATTTGATCTCCTTCACACAAGTGTCAACTTGTTCTTCTTGACCTTCAAGCTTCATCCCCAAGGGAAATCTTCAAACACAGGGAAGTGCAACCTCTAGTATCTTCAATCTTCTAGCAAGGAACTCCATCCTCTAGCAAGGGAGAAAGATTCATCTAACAAGAGCAAGGTGTGGATAGTGGTGAGCAAAGTGAAGACCAAAGGTCACCTCTAAGCACTCCACCATCAAGGAAAGGCACCCTCAAAGGTTCTACCAATTTGTGAGGGGCCACTCATCCTACCAAAGGAGGGATGAGGCCTTCACAATGGGACCTTACATCATAGGGAGGAATGGAAGTGATCAACACCTTCCATGTTTCATGAAGGGAGAAAATCTATTATAAGAGATCTCCCTAAAACCCTAATCCTTAACCCTAAACAAACTACACCAAAGGAAAAGCAAACTTCAAGTCCAAGCTCCACCATGCATTCCTCAGCAGCCCACACATGCCTCCATCATCATCCAAGAGCTAGAGAAGCAAAACCCTAATCTAAGGGAACTAAAGAAATCATTCTAGTTGAGTTAGCAATTTAGGATCACCTAAAACATAGTACTAAAGTTAATCCTAACTAAAATACTAAAACCAATTGTAAAATCCTACAAAAATAACTATAGGAACCTAAGTCAATCATAACTCTACCATGTTAATTCCAGAGATCAAATCATCCAATAAGTCCTAGAATTAAATCCTAAACTATGAGGTACTAAGGTTAAACCCTAAAACTAGAGCACCTAAAGTTTCAATCTAAAAACCTCATCTAATTTCATCACAAACATGTGAGAAAAATACTATGGGAGCGTACACGTCTAAACTAGCTACACACAAAAAATGAGCTCAA
The DNA here is from genome assembly GCA_963859935.3 of Lathyrus sativus. Classification (NCBI taxonomy): domain Eukaryota; kingdom Viridiplantae; phylum Streptophyta; class Magnoliopsida; order Fabales; family Fabaceae; genus Lathyrus; species Lathyrus sativus. The sequence goes on along the minus strand of OZ012740.1, from coordinate 278,726,597 downwards.
AAATCAACACCAAGTGATCACACAAAAATTCACAGGACAAGGTATCAACCATAATGAAATTAATATCAATTAAAATACAAAAAATGCAATTAAAATAAAAAATGCATGAATTCCAAAACTCTCAATTTCCTAAAATTCTAGACTCATTCATGAGTCAGGGAAAAAAAACCTGGATCAAATTGAGTTATTTTCCTATTTATTATGAATTATTTCCTAAACTACATGAAATGATGAAAAATGAAGAAAAACAAAAGAAAATAATAAGAAGCGCGTGCCAAATAGCAATTAACATCAGTTCATTTCAGGATTTGGGCCAAAACGGGGGTGTGGATATCAATCAGACTACTAAGCCCAAACCAACCATTTAATGAAACGGTGCGTTTCATCTCAATGTCTCTCTTCAGAGTTTGAAATCAAATCGTGACCATCCATTCCTTGCCTGAGTCAAATGTCAAACCTTTATCTGATGGCTCATGTGCATCGTCCCCAAATTTAAACTGAGGGAGGGAGTTTCCCAGACGGTGGCCTAAGTTGCAGCGCCACCGTGTTCTCCAGTGAAGTGGTGTACACAGGTCATCAAAAATACTGAAACAAATCATCATCCCACTCAATTTTTCCTCCTGAACACGAATCCATCATCCAAATTCACTAATTCCTTCTCTAACTCAAAACACAATAGGATTTTCAGAAATACACCAAATCTTGATCATCACAATTCTCAAAGATAATGATCCTAATGTAATCTACACTTCTCACTGATCAAATCCACTATCCAATCATGAATATATCACCAAGAATCTTGAGAAATCAGGCTCAACAGAAAGTGGTCCATAACCTAGAGTGTCTCTATCCATCAAATTCTTGTACCAAAATCCATCTATGTCATGCTATGAACCTAATCACCTAGAGATTTCTAGCTATCTCCCTATAGATTAAGCACAATTTCGATTTGTACAAACCTGGTTTCAGATGAAGAACAGGTGCAATCCTTGCTCGATTCTTCCACCAAAATGATCCGGATTCACTCCAAATCTTCCTCTGAATCTAATGCACACCTCAATTTGCTATGATTCTTCCTCAATCCAAGAACACGATCTTGAGTTGCAGCTCTGCAAAATCCAATGCTCTCTCTGCTACCAGCTTCAAATGCTTCCAAAAAATTGGCTGAATTCACTCCAAATCTTATATAAAACTCAATGGAAATGTCTAGAAAGTTCTGTAAGCTTCCAAATAAGATTTTGCAATTTCAATTTCTCTCCAAAATGTCATCCACACCAGTCATGATTCTAGCTCTGTTTGGGCATCAAAATGCTTGTAAAATTCATCTCATGAGATATTGAATTGGTTGGTTATGCTCACTTCCTTGTTTGCAATCCAATGGTTCATGTTGATTATGTTGCTTCATCATGAAGAAATGAAATGAAATGGCATGAATTTGACCTAAAACCAAAATTCTAACATTTCCAAAGTTTCTAAAATGATTTTTCCATTCAAAAAATGATGTTACTTTGCCTTGTTTGGACACAAAATGAATTGTTTCAATTTTTGGTCCTTAAATGCCTTTAATTTTTCCTTTTTCCACAAATCCTTGAACCAAGTCCTTCCTTGAGCCATTTCAATGTCTCCTTGATACATGGTCAAGGTTAAAACCCCATTTTGAGAAACTTTCAAGTAGAACAAAATTTCATTTGAGGTGTCTAAGTTTGTGAAAATGACCTATAATAAAAAATGACCCATAATCACAAATTCCCAAAATACCCTTGACTTGTCAAAGCCATAACTTGAGTTCTACAAATCCTATCAAGGACTTCTAGTACTCTCTAGAAATCTAAGAGAATATGGAACAACATTCATGTTGACCAAAAGTTCATAGGAATCATCCTTCTTGGGCAAAAGTTTCATGCAAGTTGGGTGACTTTCAAGCTCCAAATTCATATGTCTCAGATGACTTGTAACTTGTCAAAGCCATAACTTGAGTTCTATAAACCATATCAAGGACTTCTAGTACTCAAATTAAATCTAAGACCATGCTCTACAACAATCATGTTGGGGTCAAGATGAGATGACAATCATATCTTGAGTTAAATGGTCTTGAAGTCAGGGGTCAAGCTAGGGGATTTTACACTGTCAAGTCTTAGAAACCCTAGCCTGAAACTTCTCAAACTCTTCAATCATGATGAGTTAACCATGGAATCATCCTTATAACATCTCAATGTATCAATCCATGATCACATGGCTCTTGAATTAGGTCTCAACCTCCTTCAAATCCTCTGTTGACTTATGGTTGACCCAGTCAAACCCTAGCTGCACCACTCATGGCTGAGCCTTCTTAATCTTGCACAATGACCTGTCTAGGCCTCAAAGTGATCTTCACCACTTCTCATGAGCTCTCTCAAGACCTCAAGTCTAACTTCATGGCTTCAGAATCATCTGATGACTTTCCACAACTCTCAAGTTAGGAGACCTACACACTTGCCTTCAACCACTCTCTCTAAGGATCTTTTAACTTCTCTGACAAGGATATCAACCCTTGAACACTTGAATAACCTTCTTAGCTAGCTTCATAGTCTTGTATAGCCCTTGATTGGTAATCATACCTTTTGATCTCATGCACACATGTCAATGAAATGCAAATGATAATGCTAATGTGAATGAAATGAAACATAAGCTAGGTAAAGAAAAGTTGGTCAAATTTTGGGGTGCAACACCCATGATACACGCCTCATATTCAGCCTCATTGTTGGTAACTGGAAATGTCAATCTGGCAGTGAACGGGATGTGCGTCTTATGGGGTGGCGTAATGATTGCCCCAATCCCACTTCCATATGAATTAACAGCACCGTCGAAAATCAATTTCCATTAGGAACCCCGCTCAGGACCTTCACCATGCAACGGCTCCTTGCAGTCTTTCATCTTTAAGTACATGATATCCTCATCAGGAAAATCAAACTTCATCGGCTGGTAATCATCGATTGGCTGCTCGGCCAGGTACTCCGACTGTATGCTACCTTTGATAGCCTTTTGCGAAACATACTGTATATCATACTCTGTCAGTACCATTTGCCATTGGGCGATCCTTCCCGAAAGTGCCTGCTTTTCAAAGACGTATTTGATCGGATCCATCTTCGAAATCAGCATGGTTGTATGATTTAGCATGTATTGCCTCAGACGTTTGGCAGCCCAAGCGAGTGCACAACACGTCTTTTCAAGCATTGAGTAGCGGGATTTGCAATCTGTGAACTTTTTACTCAAGTAATAGATCACATGCTCTTTACGCCCAGTCTCGTCATGTTGACCGAGAACACAACCCATACTCTTCTCAAGAACCGTCAAGTACATGATCAGTGGTCTTCCGGCTACTGGGGGTATCAATACTGGAGGTTCCTGCAAGTATTCATTTATTCTTTCAAACGCCTTCTGACAGTTTTCATCCCAGACAATTGCCTGGTCTTTTTTCAACAGTTTAAACATTGGCTCACACGTGGCTGTAAGGTGAGATATGAACCGGGCAATGTAGTTCAACCTCCCCAAAAAGCCATGAACCTCTTTCTCTGTTTTTGGCGCTGGCATTTCTTGTATCGCTTTTATTTTTGTAGGATCAACCTCAATTCCTTTTTCACTAACGATGAACCCCAGTAGCTTTCCAGATCTCACCCCGAAGGTGCACTTATTAGGATTCAGCCTCAGCCTGAACTTCCTAAGCCTCTCAAACAATTTCAGAAGATTCACCATATGCTCTTCCTCCGTCTGGGATTTGGCAATCATATCGTCAACATAGACCTCAATCTCTTTATGCATCATGTCATGAAAGAGTGTCGTCATAACACGCTGATATGTTGCCCCAGCATTCTTCAAACCAAAGGGCATCACTTTGTAGCAGAATGTTCCCCACGGGGTAATAAAAGTTGTTTTCTCCATATCCTCCGACGCCGTCTTAATCTGATTATGGCCCAAAAAGTCTTCCATGAAGGAAAACACAGAGAATTGAGCAGTATTGTCGACCAACACGTCAATATCAGGAAGCGGGAAGTCATCCTTAGGGCTCGCCTTGTTCAGATCTCGATAGTCAACGCACATCCGTACCTTACCATCTTTCTTTGATACAGGTACTACGTCGGCGACCCAAGGAGGGTAAGTCGTAACAGTGAGGAAACCAGCGTCCCACTGTTTTTGTACTTCCTCTTTAATCTTTACTGTTGCACCCCAAAATTTGACCAACATTTATGTACCTAGCTTGTGTTCACTAGCATGATCATCTGCTTCTCATTGATATGGGTGCAGTAGATCAAGAGGTATGATTACCAATCAAGAGCAATACAAGACTTTGAAGCTAGCCAAGAAGGCTATTCAGATGATTAAGGGGTGATATCCTTGTCAGAGAAGTTAAGAGATCCTCAGAGAGATTGGTTGAAACCAAGGTTGTGTGCCTCATAACTTGAGAGTTGTGGGGGCTCCTCAGATGATTCTGAGGCTATGAGGATGGGCTTAAAGCTTTGAGAGAGCTTATGAGATGTCTTGAAAGCCATCATGAGGCCTAGAGAGGTCATTGTACAAGAATAAAGGGACTCAGCCATGAGTGGTACAATTAGGGTTTGATTGGGTCAACCCTGGGTCAACTGATGATTTGGAGAGGGTTGAGACCTAATCCAAGAGCCATGTGATCATGGATTGATGCATTTAGATGCTATAAGGATGATTCCTAAACCAACTCATCATGATTGAGGAGTTTGAGGAGTTTCAAGCTAGGGTTTCTAAGGCTTGACAATGTAAAATCCCCTAGTTTGATCCCTATCTTCAAGGCAGTTTAGCTCAAGATGTGATTGTCATCTTATCTTACCCCCAACATGAATGTTGTAGAGCTTGTTCTTATCTTTAATTTTAGTACTAGAAGTCCTTGATAGGATTTCTAGAGCTCAAGTTATGACTTTGACAAGTTACAGGTCATCTGAGGTATGTGAATCTGGGTCCTTGAAAGTCACCCAACTTGCATCCAACGTTTGCCCAAGAAGGATGATTCCTATGAATTTTTTGCCAACATGAATGTTGTTCCTCATCTTCTTAGCTTTCTATAGAGTACTAGAAGTCATATATAGGATTTGTAGAACTCAACTTATGGCTTTGACAAGTCAAGGGCATTTTGGTCATTTGGATATTATAGGTCATTTCAAGCATAAGGCCATATCTCCTATTTCCATGCTTCAAATTGAAAAATCTTCAACATAAAACTTGCTTAGAATGATGTTTTAAGGCTAGTAGGGAGGTCATGAGATGTTGAAAAGGCTTGTAGCAAAAAGTGATAAAAATGACCTAAAATGGAGGCATAAGTTAAATAAGTTGAAGTTGGAAATTGGAAATTCCAAGTTACACATCCAAACTATGGCATATAATAGGTCATTTTGACTCTAAAAGACATTCTAAAAACAATGGTTCAGCCACAATTTTGATTTGAGGCCTAGATCATGGGGATGCTTTGGAAATTGGTTGCTTGCATCTTAAGGTTCAAATGCAAAACATAAGGAAAGGCAATGTATGAGCTTGCTAAGGGTTTTAACACATCCTATATCTCATTTAGGGAGAATTTCAAGCCAAGGCAAGTTGCTGCAAGAGCTATGTCATGAGATGATATGTGAGAAGAGGTGAATTCATAAACTCATGACATGAGAATCCCAATTTCACATGGGATGGTTCTAGATGGTTCTAGATGATTCTAAACCACTCTATATAATGTATAGAACTTGCTCATATGCAAGGTTGGTGTAAGACTGGAGAGAAGAGAGAGTTATCCATTTCACTTGCTTCCATTGCAAGTTGAAAGCAAAATCCACATTCTGATTCAATTCCATTCATTCTTTAAATCTAAACACATTCCTCTGGTCATAGAGAAGCTGTGCAGACCAATTTGAGAGCAAAACCATGGAGATTTGAAGAGTTGGCATTTGGATTTTCAAGATTGCAAGTCACCATCGAATTCTGAGATTCAAGCATTCTCCATCAAAACTTTTGCAAACAGTAGCAAGATCATCACTCAAGGATCGATTCTGAAGAGTTTGAAGGCTTGCAGTGAAGGTTTACACCATCTGTTAATCAAGATTCAACAGGTTAGTAACTTTTCTTCTGCACCATGATTTAGGCATAATTAGCAAGAATTGTTAGGTTAGAACGGTTAGAGACCAATAGGAGATGGATTCTGAGAAGTTTGAGAGCAATTGGTGAGGTTTCAGTGGATGACACCATTTTTGTTTGGACCAAGAACGCGAGTTATGGTGAGTTATAGCTTGAATTAGATTTCAAGAATCAATCAGTATGAGTTGGTGATCAATCTGAGGTAGTTAAGTGCAAGAATTGTTGAAGTTGATGTTTGAGCATATCTTTGATCTTGGATCGGGTTTGGAGATTTAGGATGTTTTAATTGATTTTAAGACCATGGCTAGATTCAGCATGAAATTCTGGACAAGATAGGGTTTTGAATTTCAATTTTCCATGGAGATTTGAGGTGGTACGAGTTTGATGAAGATGGAGCTTGAAGCTCTGCTTCCATGGATGTTTCAGTTAGAACCCTAGCTGGAGGAAGAAGATGAGGAGATGGCCGTTAGATCATAAGCTGACTCTTGACTAAGACCAAGATCCAAGGGCTGAGGTTCAATTTCATTTGGAGAGGGAAAGTCTGAAGACCATGAAACACATCGTTTCATTAAAAGGGGGATTGGGCTGGATTACTAATCACACCCCACTTTCATGGCCCATTGGTTTTTGAACTGCGTTTGGTTACTCTTTGCACCGTATTCTTTTCCATTTTCTTTATGATTTTTTGATTTAATTTCTGATGAAAACTGGGCCTAGCGCTTATACTAATTGCACCCCCATTTCAAGCCCACATGGAAAATGAACTGTCCATAGTTGCTATCTACACCAAGGTTTTATCTTTTTAATTTCTTTTTCTCCATTTTATGTTAATCTTTGAAAATTCATAATAAATAGGAAATTAATGATTTTTGCATGGGGATTTTTTCTCCCATTTCATGTTCATGTCTAGAAAATTATTAAATCAAAATATTTGCATTTCATGCATTTTTGATATTTTTTGTGTATTTTCTCTTTTAATGGCTTTTTAATTCTTTTATGTTGATGCATGGTTTTGTAGAATTTTGTGTAGCTAGTTTCCTTCATATTTTTAGGCCATTCTTTTTAGGATAGTTAGATAAGGATATTATCTCCCCTCTGGATTTATTACATAATTTTGTGATGGATTTTTAATTAGTTTTGCTTATATGATTTTAGGTTGTGTAGAATTAGGTCAATCCTTAACATAGGTCCACTATAACACTAGAATTTTGGGTTTCTAGGTCAATATAGACATTGGGGCATATAAGGGTATTAAGGATAGATATGTAGGATCCCCTAGGAATTATATTATATTTCAATATAATGGTATACTATTTATAGATGATTTTTGTAGTGGATGATTGTTTGTGTTACCCTTGTGGGCTTGTATTTTTGTTTGCTTTGCTTTGTGGGCTTGGAGAGCTTGGTTTTGCTTTGAGGAGCATTGAGGAGCATAGTAGAAGACTTGGAAGTTGATTGAGGAGCTTGAGAGCTTGATCTTGTTTGTTTTGTTGTTGTTTTAGGGTTAGGGATTGGGAAGAGTTTAGACTTAGTTGATTCCTTTCTTAAACATGGATGGTATCTTTCACCTCCATTCCTCCCCATGATTCAAAGTCCTTCCATGGTATTCACCTCTCTCCTTTGGAGGGATAAGTGATTGTACATAGGAAGTAGAACTTTTGAGGGAACCATTCTTTTGATGTTGAACCCTTATAGGTCACCTTTGGTGGTCAATAAGAAGTTTAACACCCCAGCTTATCCAGTTAAGTGATTTCCTCTGGTTTGAATATCTTGAGAGATGCTGAGCTTGAGTTTGAAGATGAAGACTTCATTGAAGAGTATGGAAGAGGATGATTCCTTGAAGCATTGCCATTCCAGATGAAGCTTGAAGAGCAACAAGAGCAAGTTGATACTTGAAGACCCAATGAAGACCCAATGAAGATCCAGTGAAGATTAAATGAAGAGCTGATGCTTAAAGATTGAAGGATGAAGTTGATACTTCTAAGTGATCAAAGATTACTCTGAGTAGCTGAAGCTTGCAGGAAGAGAAGACCAAGTTGAGACTGGTAAAGCAAAGAGAGCTTGAAGACTAAGTTGATACTTAGGAAGAGGATTCAATTGAGATCCTGAAGAGCTGAAGCTTGAAGAACAAAGGAAGTTGATACTTACTTTGATACTTGGAGACCCTGAAAGGATCAAGTTGATACTTGTGGTTAACAGTGAAGCCTAAAGGTGGAGCTGATTAAGGAGCTGAAGCTTGAAGAAGAAGATAGGTTGAAACTTATGTTAAAGGCTTGAAACTTGGAAAAGCAAATTGATATTTGTCAAGAGTGATTAAAGTCTGAAGACTGAGTTGCTGTTGAAAGAGCTGAAGCTTGAAGTTGAGAGAGGAGTTGATTTGCTTTCTTTTCTGTTTTCTTCTGTATTGATGTGTTTTGTTTGACTTGCTTGATGCATTAGAATAAGTTCATATCTAGAATAGGTAGAATCTAGGAGCATGATTGCACTAGAGGATGAGTTGCTCCCTCTGCTTGTACTGTTACTGTTTGGCTTTGCTTGCGGGTATTCGGTAGAGCCCAGCTCCCTTGCCCATGTGGTTTGCTTTGCTTGATAGCATGACTTTATTCCTTCTGTATGATTGCAGTTTACCTTCAGTATGATTAATGTTATTCATTCTGGCTTGAGGTCGAGATGAGCTTGTGGAGGCTGAAGCCTCACACACATTTCCTCCCTCACTTGCATTACATGCATTTTACTGTTTAAGCTGATGCTTTATCTGTTTTGGTGTATCATGGACATGATCCCTTAGGACTCTCATTTCCTTTGATAAGGAATTGATGATAGAACTTTAGGTTGAAACCTATGCATGACAACTTCTAGGAGTTCCCTGTTCAAACCTCAACCATAGGATGAATCCTTGGCATGACAACAGTAGGACTTGATAGTCTCCCTCCTAGGTGGGCTTGTTCTCTTCTCATCTCAAAACAGCTTAAGATACAGTAATCATGAATGATTTCTTTCGTACGTTACGAGCCTTAAGCTATCTGAGAAAGGATTGTGGGAGAGTTTCTTTTCCACATTCTGGATGTTTAGTATGGTACCCTTTGGGTGACATGGGACGCATTCACTCTCAAGTCATAGTCTCTAGTGTGATTGAAATTGCAAACACAATAAAAAACACTTCTTTTGTAAAAGACAGGGAATAATGCGTAGTGTCCCAAACTACGTAAGCTCTGATCTCTCATACCTGTTGAGAGTACGTAGGCACAGTACTGATGTATTGGCGAGCTACCTTCCCCATAACCTGTCGTAGGTCGAACTACGTTGACTCTGATTTCTCATTCTCTGATGAGAATACGTAGGCATAAAGTGCGACGCTTTGCCGAGTCATTTTCTTTTCTTTTTAAGCCAGCCTTGATAGGTAGATAGATAAAACCAACTCGTCCAAGTAAACACAACAAGCGTGGATCCCGTCGAGTACGACGGACGTGAGGGGTGCTAATACCTTCCCCTCGCGTAACTGACTCCCGGACCCAGACGGCGGTTGCAAAGACCTTGTCTTACCCTTCTTCGTTAGGTTTTTCCGATTGTTTCCTTTCCCGCTCTGAGGGATAAATAACGAAAGGTGGCGACTCTTCTGTTGTGCCGGCACCTTATTTTCGCGAAAGCGACAGATGGCGACTCTGCTGGGGATCGAACCCAGAATCTCTGGTTCTCCGGTTCCCCTATGCGAGTCAATCCTAGCGCTTGTATGATTACTTGTTGGGTTGTGTTTATTTATCGCATTTTACTTCTCGCACTTTATTTCCCGCATTTTATTTTCAGTATGATATGATTATCTATGCTGTTGTGGGAGGGGCATTCTGATGAGTGAGAAGCCAGAACCAGGCTTGAGTGCACCATAGCATTAGTTGTGGAAATTAGTGGGCGCGTGCTTGCTTTGCAGGCACTAGTGTCTCATGAAATCCACGCTCAGAAGAGGTTCTCCCGGTTGGCTTCTCTTTCAACCCTTTGGGTTGAGACGGTTGCTGGTTTGGTGGATTGTCGACTCTGGGGACCGATTATTTGTGATTCAGCCGAGTGAGGCCGCTTCATGAGCTGGTGATGCCACACCTTCTGGGTATCGTATCACCCCTCTTGAATGTTTGTGACGCTGATGAACGCATAGGATGCCGAACTTGAGTCAGTTTAGGTCCATACCTGTGAGCAGGGTTGGGTTCATTGCAGGAAACTTTGACCTTCAGACTACCTGGTTGTCTTGATAGTGAATCATTTTCGTTGGTACCGGAGGTTCTCATCTGTAGATATATGACTGTTCTTGATAGAGCAGGTTTTGATCAGAGGATCTTATCATCAGGTGTGTATCTGTTCTTGATAGAGCAGGTTTTGATCAGAGGATCTTATCATCACGTGTGTATCTGTTCTTGATAGAGCAGGTTTTGATCAGAGGATCTTATCATCAGGTGTGTATCTGTTCTTGATAGAGCATGTTTTGATCAGAAGATCTCATTAGCAGATGTATGTTTGTTCTTGATAGAGCAGATTTTTGATTGGGGTCTGAAGATCTCATCAGCAGATGTATGTTTGTTCTTGACAGAGCAGATTTCTTGGTCCTACATCAGGGGTCCTTATTATCAGACATTTGTTCTTGACAGAGCAGAATTATGATCCTATGTATATGGCCCTATCAGATGGTTGTTCTTGACAGAGCAGATTTGTGGTCCGATACCAGGGTTTTCTTCTTATCAGATGCAGTGGTTGTTCTTGATAGAGCAAGATTATGGTTTTGTTGATACAGAATCTCCACAACACAGTTGCCTTGATCTCCTGCTGCATGATTGCATTTTGCATTAGTTTGCATATTCATTTGCATTTCATTAACGTGTGTCTGTGTTGCAGGTACCGTTTTCCCCGATCCAGGATTTCTTGCCTCCTATTGTATTGTTATGGGCTCTCTGAGGCAGACTGTGGCTTACAAGTTCCCTGCCCCTGATGTGGTTAAGTTGACTGGTTTGATAGCTTTAGCAGATGATTCTATGAGGGATGAGTTCAGAAAATTTTACGGCAGGTTGCTCAGTTTGGTTCATAAACCTTCTGCGTTCGAGGTGAATGGGTTGCACGCTCTGCTGCAGTTCTACGATCCTCCGTTGAGATGTTTCACTTTCCAGGATTTTGTTCTCGCACCCACGCTGGAAGAGTATGCTGATTTGCTAGGTGTGCCTATCAAGAGGCAGATGCCTTTTGTTCATATGGATGCTGAGCCTGATCTGGCTGGTTTAGCTCAGTCACTTCATCTGGATGCCTCCGAGTTAGTATTGACTAGTTGGAACAAGGTTCCCGGGTTCTCCTTGCAGTTTCTAGTGGGTAAGGCTCAGCAGTGCGCCAAAGACGGATGTTGGGTCGCGTTCAATGCCATCCTCGCTCTGTGCATATATGGCATCATTATGTTCCCCAATATGCCCGATTTTGTAGACTTTGATGTGTTTCACATCTTTGCTTCAGGGAATCCAGTCCCTACCTTGATAGGAGATGTCTACCATTCTATCCACTACAAAAACGAGAACAGGAGGGGGAAGAATGTCTCGTGCTGCGTACCCTTGCTGTACAAATGGCTTGATAGCCATCTGCCCAAGAAGGGTCCTTTTGCTTCGTCCGCAGCCACAGCTGAGTGGTCCGAGCGCCTGATGAGTTTGTCTGCAGAGGATATTGACTGGTTCGACAGAGATAGGTTGGGTACTGAGGTGATCTTCAGTTGCAGCGGGTTTCCAAATGTGCCTTTGATAGGCAGGAAGGGTTGTATAAACTACAATGCGTCGTTGCTGGTTCGACAGTTCGCATATGCTTTGAGAACTCCGCCGAAGGATGAAGAGGTACATGTAACACCCCCTTCTATACCCCCAAATAAATGCATATACAAATTTATCAAAGTGAAAATTTTAGAATAAGGTATAAAGGAAGAATGTCACAATTTCACCGATGAAACACTTAACATTTGCTCCATAAAATATGTAACATTTTCATGGTTTAGAAATCACATTTCAACATTTAAATTAAAGCGGAAGATAAAATCATTTGATCATTTCCAAAATATTAATTCACATACAGATAAGATATCCAGATTGATACATCATGTCAGGTAATTACAAGCCACATCAGCTGATACATCGCAATGTATCACAAAAGAATACTATACCAGCCTAACTACCCGGTGTTACATAATCAGAGCAGTCCGACTCAAAAGAATGAAACTATACTTCACAAAAGAAAGACTCCAGCATCCTAATCTGCAATGCCTCGTAGAGCATTATAAAACATCAAAAGGGTGAGAAATATAACCATAATAATCAAAGCATAAGATTATATATGTATAGGTAATCATATAATTCAACTCCATATTTCTCACCACAATTCACCCTCTTAGTCATATATATATTTGCCACGCATATATAGACAACATGAATATTCACAAAGCATTCCCACATCATGCATACACTCACATTTCCACAATCTTATCATTCACACATAAGCATCTCTTCCTGCATATGTCATATATCAATGTGACTCAACAACTCAATGCAACTCATGCAATGCGGTACCGACTCTCGTTATCATTTTTCGGTTTTTACATTAAACCGGGTCCACTCTTCTAGACCAATAACCCGTTATCATTTTTCGGTTTTTACATTAAACTGGGTCCACTCTTCTAGACCGATAACAACAAAGGCCCGTCCTCTAAGCCTTCAAACCCACTCTTCTAGGTTTGGTTCAAGCCACTAGTTTCCACGAAACTAACAGACATTGCCTCTTGACTAAATGATGCATATGCAATCAACCACAACAATGCACTTAAGACCGTTCTCGCATCTTAATCTCATGCATTTAATAATTCATCTCTTCAAGAATTACACAATGATTGCACATACAACATATATCACAACAATCAAGGTACTCACATCACAATACCAATCATACAATTACAAGTTATGCACACATATTCACAATGTTCCCATGCACACTCATCACATAATTGTATACACATCAAGCATTCACAAGTTCATTAAATAATACACACATAATCACCTATTATGTTCACATGTATTTATACTTGATGCAATTAACATTCAAATCACAATTCTAGGATTCACGCCCGTAGGCTACCCACAGCACACATCATCACAATAGTACATAAACTATGCGATTAATCAAGCAATAAACCATAGTCGAACCACACAATCAACCTATGGATAAATCTCAAATAAAACATCAACCTGTCATACTCGCTACTCCTTCGCTAAGCGAACTCCTAGCGAGTATTCGCTACTTGTTCGCCTAGCGAACGTGCTAGCGAATCTCAACAGAAGTTATTGACTTCCTTCGCTACCTGCTCGCTACAGCGAGCTTCCCAGCTAATCGTTCGCTATCTCTTCGCTACACTTTCGCTACCAGCGAACACACCAAAATCCATTCTGTCCAAGTCTGGGACCATTCGCTACTTGTTCGCTGAGCGAGTTCCTAGCGAGCATTCGCGACCTGCTCACCTAGCGAGCTGCTAGCGAGTATCTGCGTATTTTGTTTTTCACTTACTGTTATCCAACTCAACCAACTCCCAAAACTCCAAATCTCACTAATCCAACTCCAATACTCTTAGTCTAACATTTCTAGACTATTCTACATCATCTATTTCAGATTTTAACCGATTAAATCACAGTTCTCCCGATTAAATCCAACTTTGCCCTAAATGGAAAAAGGATGGAAACTACCCCACAATCCAAACCCAACATACATAACAGTATACAATGATCAAATAGCAATGTTTCTCACCCTTACCTCGATTAATCGGAGCTTTGATGTTGGTTCTTGATGATTTTCTACTTTCCTCTTCTTCTCCTCCCTTTCTCTTCTTCTTCCCTCTTTCTCTTCTATTTCCTTTTCCTTACTATCTTTTCTTTTCTCTTCTACTTTCCTTATATAGTTCCTTATTTTCTTCCCTTCCCATTTCTCTCTCAATTCTCTATTAATTCCCAATTAATAAAAATTAATTTCCAACATTAATAAAAATCCCACTAAATCAATTAATTACTATAATTAATTATTTAATGAAATTCGGGTTGTTACAACCCTCCCCCACTTTAGGAATTTTCGTCCTCGAAAATGTTACCTGGTTCAAACAGTTCTGGATAAGACTCTTTCATCTTGCTCTCAAGCTCCCAATGTAACATTCCCACCAGCCGGTCCTCCCCAAGCGACCTTCACTAAAGCAATCTCTTTACCTCGAAGCTACTTCAATTTCCGATCCTCTATCCGCATAGGTGATGTCTCAACAGTCAGGTTATCTCTCACCTGCATATCGTCTAATTGGACTACATGAGACGGATCCGCAATGTATTTCCTCAACTGAGATACATGGAATACGTCATGAAGATTAGCAAGCGACGGTGGTAAAGCCACACGATAGGCCACTTCTCCTATCCTCTGCAAAATCTGATAAGGACCAATGAAACGCGACGACAACTTGCGCGACTTCAATGCCCTACCAACACCTGTCATCGGAGTGACTCGAAGAAACACGTGATCTCCCTCTTGAAATTCAAGTGCCTTCCTCCTCTTGTCATAATAACTCTTCTGACGACTCTGAGCAACTCTCATCTTCTCTTGAATCATCTTGATCTTATCAGTAGTCTGTTGAACTAACTCGGGTCCAACAACAGAACTCTCTCCGGACTCAAACCAACACAATGGTGTCCTACACCGCCTACCATACAACGCCTCAAATGGTGCCATACCGATACTCGAATGAAAACTGTTGTTGTAGGTAAACTCAATCAAAGGCAAATAGCTATCCCAAGCTCCTCCTTTTTCCAATACACAAGCTCTCAAAAGATCTTCAAGTGACTGAATCGTCCTCTCCGTCTAACCATCTGTCTGAGGATGATAAGCTGAACCCAAACGCAACTTAGTACCCAAAGCACTCTGCAAGCTCTCCCAAAATCTCGAAGTGGACCTCGGATCTCTATCCGAAACAATACTCGACGGAATACCATGCAAACACACAATCCTCTAAATATACAATTTAGCCAACTTCTCCAACGGGTAATCCACACGCATGGGGATAAAGTGAGCAGATTTAGTCAATCTGTCCACGATAACCCAAATGGCCTCAAAACTACTCGGCGTCCTCGGCAATCCCGATACAAAATCCATGGAGATACTATCCCATTTCCACTCAGGAATAAACAACGGCTTCATCAAACCCGATGGCTTCTGATGCTCAATCTTTGACTTCTGGCAAGTCAAGCAAGAATACACAAATCCCGCAATATCCTTCTTCATACTAGGCCACCAAAACACTTTCCTCAAATCCTGATACATCTTAGTAGCACCTGGATGAATACTCAATCCGCTACGATGTCCTTCCTCAAGGATACGCTTTTTAAGCTCAACAACATTCGGAACACAAACTCGATCCCGACATCTCATAATCCCATTCTCATCAATCCGAAAATCACCACCTTGGCCTTGGTTGATTAAAGTCAACCGATCAACTAAACTCAAATCCGATTTCTGTCCCTCTCGAATTTCATCCAAAATACCACTTGTAAGCTTTAACATACCCAACTTAAATCCAAAAGAAGTTCTCTCACATACTAAACTCAAATCTCGAAATTGCTCGACCAATTCCAACTCTTTCACCATCAACGCCGACATATGCAATGATTTCCGACTCAATGCATCCGCTACTACATTTGCTTTACCCGGATGGTAATTCAAACCAAAATCATAATCCTTTAAAAGTTCAAGCCATCTTCTTTGTCTTACATTCAATTCCTTTTGATCAAATAGATACTTCAAACTCTTGTGGTCACTAAACACTTCAAACCTCGCACCAAACAAATAATGCCTCCAAAGTTTCAACACGAACACAACGGCGGCCAACTCTAAGTCATGCGTCGGATAATTCTTCTCATGCACTTTGAGTTTCCTCGAAGCATAAGCCACAACTTGATTATTCTGCATCAACACACCTCCTAAACCCATCAAAGAAGCATCACAATACACAACGAACGGTTCTTCCGGGTTTGGCAAAATCAAAACAGGGGTTGTCGTCAACCTTCGCTTAAGTTCTTGGAAACTCCCTTCACACTTGGCATCCCAAACAAAAGCTTGACCCTTCCTAGTCACCTGCGTCAACGGCAACGATAACTTAGCGAATCCTTCAATAAACTTCTGATAATAACCGGCTAAACCAAGGAAACTTCTAATCTCAAAAACTGACTTCGGAGTCTCCCATTGCGATACCGCTTCAACCTTCGACGGATCAACCGCAATACCTTTACTCGAAATTACATGACCAAGGAAACTAACTTCCTTCAACCAAAACTCACACTTAGAAAGCTTTGCAAATAACTGCTTCTCTCTCTCAACACAGATAACACAATCTTCAGATGCTCGGCATGCTCTTCTTCGCTCTTCGAATAAACCAAGATGTCGTCGATAAACACAACCACAAACTTATCCAAATAAGGATGGAAAATCCTATTCATGTACTCCATAAATACACCTGGTGCATTAGTCACACCAAATGGCATCACAGAATACTCATAGTGTCCATACCTCGTTCTAAAAGCAGTCTTCTGAATATCCTCAGCTTTCACGCGAATCTGATGATACCCAGATCTCAAATCAATCTTGCTGAACACGCTTGCACCAACCAACTGATCCATCAGATCATCAATCCTCGGAAGTGGATACTTGTTCTTGATAGTCACCTTGTTCAACTGTCTGTAATCCACACAGAGCCTCATAGAACCCTCTTTCTTCTTAACCAACAACACCGGTGCACCCCACGATGACACACTCGGACGAATAAACCTCTTTTCAAGCAAATCCTCAAGTTGACTCTTAAACTCTTTCAATTCTGATGCCGACATACGATAAGGAGCCATCGATATCGGACTAGTTCCAGGAATCAAATCTATTAAAAACTCCACCTCTCGCTCCGGTGGTAAATCCTTTATCTCTTCAGGAAAAACTTCCGGAAAATCTCTAACAATTGGTAAAGCACCAATCTCTTCACTTCCACCAATTCTCAGAGTTTCCATAAGCATAAATACCTTAGCTCCATCTTGCACTGATTCTTTCACTTGTCTCGCTGTCATAAACAAATCTCTTGCAACGTCCGATTCTGGAAAAATAACCGTCTTGTCAAAACTGTTAATATATACCCGGTTGAATTCCAACCAATTCATCCCAAGGATGACATCGAGTTGGTCTAGGTGAAGACACACTAAATCAATTCCAAAATCTTTACCGAAGATACTCAACGGACAATTCAAACAAACATACGGGGTAGTTACCGAACCCATAGCAGGAGTATCAATAACCATACCGCCACCAATCACAGACAACTCAAGATTCAACCTTCTAACATAATCCAAAGAAATAAAAGAATGCGTAGCTCCGGTATCAATTATAGCGATCAAAGGTGTACCATTAATGAAGCACGTACCTCGGATCAATCGATCGTCGCTAGCAGTCTCAGATCCAGATAGAGCGAACACTTTTCCGCTTCCTTGATTCTTCTTCGGCTTATCACATTTGGTACTAATGTGCCCTCTCTCACCACAGTTGTAGCAAGCCACACCGGTACCGTTCCTACACTCAAGAGCCTTGTGTCCTGGCTTACCACACTTGAAACACTTTTGTTCAACACTTTTGCATTCGGGAGCACGATGTCCCGCTTCACCACAGTTATAGCATCTAACCGGAGTAGAAACTCCCCCACTTGGCCTCTTGCTATAACCCATTCTCTGCTTTCCTTTGTCTGCAGGAGTCACATAAGGTTTTCCTCTGAATGGACCATTCCCTTTCTTATCACTTAAACTCTTGTAGTGGCTAGACCGAGCCCTACTGTCTTCATCATAGATTCTGCTCTTGTTCACTAACTCAAAAAACCGCCTGATTTCCTGATATCCAATAGCTTGCCTAATCTCGGGTCTCAAACCGTTCACGAACTTGAGGCACTTAGACCTCTCAGCATTAGCAGTATTGTAATGAGGACAAAATTTGATCAACTCTTCAAATCTTGCCGCATACTCCGCTACCGTCGAATTACCTTGCTTTAACTCAAGAAATTCAATCTCTTTCATCCCTCTCACATCCTCTGGAAAATACTTCTCCAGAAAAGTCTCTCTGAACAGATCCCAAGTGATCACAATATCATCCTCTTCAAATCTTTGGCGAGTATTACCCCACCAATCTTCAGCTTCTTCTTCGGGCATGTGAGTCCCAAACTGCACCTTTTGTGCATCTGAGCAATTCATAACCCGAAAAATCTTCTCCACAGCTTTCAACCAAATCTGTGCTTTATCAGGCTCATGGGTTCCCTTGAAAATCGGAGGATTGTTCCTTTGAAACCTCCCAAAGCACAGAATTCATCTTCAACAATATTCCCCGCATTCACATTGGCTGGAGGATTTTGCCCAATCGCTCCCGCCAACCTTGTCAAAGCTTCTGCGATCGCTTCATCGTTCCTCCCTGCAACCATCTTACTAATTCCAACAACAGAACCACATAAGAACGACCAATATTGATAATGCAACACACGCATATCAATAACACACAGGGAAAACACTCTAACAACTTGGCCGGACGGACCGACCTGCTCTGATACCACTATTGTAACACCCCCTTCTATACCCCCAAATAAATGCATATACAAATTTATCAGAGTGAAAATGTTAGAATAAGGTATAAAGGAAGAATGTCACAATTTCACCGATGAAACACTTAACATTTGCTCCATAAAATATGTAACATTTTCATGGTTTAGAAATCACATTTCAACATTTAAATTAAAGCGGAAGATAAAATCATTTGATCATTTCCAAAATATTAATTCACATACAGATAAGATATCCAGATTGATACA
The DNA here is from genome assembly GCA_963859935.3 of Lathyrus sativus. NCBI lineage: Eukaryota > Viridiplantae > Streptophyta > Magnoliopsida > Fabales > Fabaceae > Lathyrus > Lathyrus sativus. The sequence continues at coordinate 278,707,567 of OZ012740.1, read as the reverse complement.
TCATGTCAGGTGATTACAAGCCACATCAGCTGATACATCGCAATGTATCACAAAAGAATACTATACCAGCCTAACTACCCGGTGTTACATAATCAGAGCAGTCCGACTCAAAAGAATGAAACTATACTTCACAAAAGAAAGACTCCAGCATCCTAATCTGCAATGCCTCGTAGAGCATTATAAAGTAGCAGAAGGGTGAGAAATATAACCATAATAATCAAAGCATAAGATTATATATGTATAGGTAATCATATAGTTCAACTCCATATTTCTCACCACAATTCACCCTCTTAGTCATATATATATTTGCCACGCATATATAGACAACATGAATATTCACAAAGCATTCCCACATCATGCATACACTCATATTTCCACAATCTTATCATTCACACATAAGCATCTCTTCCTGCATATGTCATATATCAATGTGACTCAACAACTCAATGCAACTCATGCAATGCGGTACCGACTCTCGTTATCATTTTTCGGTTTTTACATTAAACCGGGTCCACTCTTCTAGACCGATAACCCGTTATCATTTTTCGGTTTTTACATTAAATCGGGTCCACTCTTCTAGACCGATAACAACAAAGGCCCGTCCTCTAAGCCTTCAAACCCACTCTTCTAGGTTTGGGACAAGCCACTAGTTTCCACGAAACTAACAGACATTGCGTCTTGACTAAATGATGCATATGCAATCAACCACAACAATGCACTTAAGACCGTTCTCGCATCTTAATCTCATGCATTTAATAATTCATCTCTTCAAGAATTACACAATGATTGCACATACAACATATATCACAACAATCAAGGTACTCACATCACAATACCAATCATACAATTACAAGTTATGCACACATATTCACAATGTTCTCATGCACATTCATCACATAATTGTATACACATCAAGCATTCACAAGTTCATTAAATAATACACACATAATCACATATTATGTTCACATGTATTTATACTTGATGCAATTAACATTCAAATCACAATTCTAGGATTCACGCCCGTAGGCTACCCACAGCACACATCATCACAATAGTACATAAACTATGCGATTAATCAAGCAATAAACCATAGTCGAACCACACAATCAACCTATGGATAAATCTCAAATAAAACATCAACCTGTCATACTCGCTACTCCTTCTCTAAGCGAACTCCTAGCGAGTATTCGCTACTTGTTCGCCTAGCGAACGTGCTAGCAAATCTCAACAGAAGTTACTGACTTCCTTCGCTACATGCTCGCTACAGCGAGCTTCCCAGCGAATCGTTCGCTATCTCTTCGCTACACTTTCGCTACCAGCGAACACACCAAAATCCATTCTGTCCAAGTCTGGGACCATTCGCTACTTGTTCACTGAGCGAGTTCCTAGCGAGCATTCGCGACCTGCTCGCCTAGCGAGCTGCTAGCGAGTATCTGCATATTTTGTTTTTCACTTACTGTTATCCAACTCAACCAACTCCCAAAACACCAAATCTCACTAATCCAACTCCAATTCTCTTAGTCTAATATTTCTAGACTATTCTACATCATCTATTTCAGATTTTAACCGATTAAATCACAGTTCTCCCGATTAAATCCAACTTTGCCCTAAATGGAAAAAGGATGGAAACTACCCCACAATCCAAACCCAACATACATAACAGTATACAATGATCAAATAGCAATGTTTCTCACCCTTACCTCGATTAATCGGAGCTTTGATGTTGGTTCTTGATGATTTTCCACTTTCCTCTTCTTCTCCTCCCTTTCTCTTCTTCTTCCCTATTTCTCTTCTATTTCCTTTTCCTTACTATCTTTTCTTTTCTCTTCTACTTTCCTTATATACTTCCTTATTTTCTTCCCTTCCCATTTCTCTCTCAATTCTCTATTAATTCCCAATTAATAAAAATTAATTTCCAACATTAATAAAAATCCCACTAAATCAATTAATTACTATAATTAATTATTTAATGAAATTCGGGTTGTTACAGTACAGGAATCTCTGTACCTCACTGGTCTTCTAGAGGGGGATCTGTTGCTCAAGCTTCAGCGCGCGTGGAATGGTATCAGTAAGCGAGGAAAACCTTTGCTGGGAAAAAGCAACAATCAAGCCTACCCTCCGTACGTGACTTGGATCAAAGCCAGGGCAAATGCTATAGGGATGTCGTTTCCTCATGCCAAGCCAGAAAGCCCTCCAATGATTGAAGAGCTTGCTACTGTGCCCCTTCAGCAGCATAATCAGGTGTTGGCTGAGCGAGATGAATTGAAGCGGGCAAATGAGGAACTGGAGAAGGAATTGGCTCAGCTTCGAAGCGAGAGGAACGAAGCCGTTCATTCTTTCAAAAGGCAGACAAAGCTGGTGAACCGGCTGGGGACAGACTTGACTAAGCAGATAGCCGAGCGTGAGTGCATGGGTCAAGACTTCAAAGCTGTCAACGACGTACTGGCTACGAAGAAGCAGCACTTGGACGAAGCATGCTAGAGGATATCCAAGTTCAACCAGCACTAGAAGGCTTCCCTGGCCACCAGGAAAGAGCGGGAGGATAAGCTGATGCTACAGATCTCCAAGCTGGAAGCCCAGGTGAAGGACAGTGAGAAGAGGTTTGATGAAGAAACCGCTCGCAGATACGTCGCCGAAGGCCAGCTCAACAAAGCTCTCGCTAACCTGAAGGAGCGCAAGCTGACGTTTGAGTCCAAGAAGCAGAAGTTAGAAGATTGCTTCGGCGAAGGAGCATGGGAAAGTTCGGTCGAAGGACTTTAGTACACCATTGTGCAAAGGGAGTTACTCGTCGAGGGGTTACTCACTCTGCCTGATCATCCAGAAACGAAGGAGTTGTTGGAAGAGTATCGCGCCCGTGGCCGTACTTGACTATTTGTATTCCTTTTGTTTTGATCATTGTTGTATGCTGACCATCACCAGGCTTGTTGGCTGAGGTCACGCTGTTGATTCATCTTGTACTCGCTGATGTTGTGTACTGCCTTGATGGGCTTTCTTTATATATGAGATTGTTATTTCCATGATTGGACTCGGACTTCTTCTTATTATCAGCACTGGCACTCAGGCACTAGGATCGGGGGAGATCTCCCTAACACACAGACACATGCATGCATTTGCATGAAGCATTTGCATGACGAGCATTTTGTTGTTTTTCCTAACCCTTTTGTGTTTGACAGGGTTTTTTCAGGTTTTTTCAGGTTGTTTCCGGTGGTTCCAGGATTGATCAGAGACCTATTCACCGCTATCCGACTAGAGCTAATCAGACCAGGATCATGGAGCAAGTGCAAACTGATGTTCAGGAACTCCGCGAAAGGATGGATCGCTTCATGGAGCTCATGCAAGCGGTCGCCAATGGCCAGGATCAGCTCAGAACTTTGGTTCAGCCTTTGATTTCGAGGGTTGATAGCAACGGCGTACTCCATGGTGGGACTGTGCCTACTCCTCCACCAGTTGAAACTCCACAGAATGGTGTTCCTGTGACCGGGGGCAACGACAGTGCTAATGGCAATGTGATGGCCAACATTGGACTCAATACGACGGGCGTCGGTAATGGGAGTCTGGGAGCTAATGTCAATGTCGGACCGGGCAACGGCAATGCAGGCGTCGGGAATCTGTTTGTGCCTCAGCCATGGTTAGAGGATCGTCAGGATGATGTGTTCTCTCAGAGAGGTGCTGAAGGGGAGCTGAATGCTGAAGCGCGGCTTAGATTCAAGGCACTGGAAGATAAGATGAGAGACATCGAGAATTAGAATACTTTGGGCGTTGATATGTCCAAGCTGGGATTAATTGCTGATTTCAAGGTACCTCCTAAGTTCAAGGTACCCGACTTTGAAAAATATAAGGGCACCACTTGCCCTCGCGTCCACCTGAGATCATATTACAGGAAGATGTCTGCTCATTCCGAAGACGAGAAGTTGCTGATGCACTTCTTTTAAGACAGTCTTTCCGGGCCATCCCTCGAGTGGTACATGGGTCTGGAGCCCACTAGTGTGCGCACATGGAAGGATCTTGCTGAAGCATTTGTGCACCACTACCAATACAACAACGACTTGGCCCCGAACTGAGTTCAGCTACAGAATCTGTCGCAGAGGAACAATGAAGGGTTTAAGGAGTACGCCCAGCGGTGGCGTGAGTTGGCAGCCAGGGTTCAGCCGCCGATGTTTGAACGGGAGCTCGTGCAAATGTTCGTAGCCACCCTCCCAGGGGTTTACTATGAAAAGTTAGTCAGCGGTATGTCTGGGAAGTTCTCAGATCTCATTATCATGGGTGAGCACGTCGAGAATGGGATCAAGATCGGGAAAATTCAAGGTGAGTCATCCTCAGCTGGAGGAGGCGGAAAGAAACCTTATGCTGGCAAAAGGCGAGAAGGAGAGGCGAGCGCTGTGACCAACGCTCGAAGGAAGGCTAAAGGCCCTCACCAGCAAGTGGCTAGTATAAATATCCCGGCAGCTCCGCAGCAGCAGCAACCGAATCAACAGGGATATAGAAAGTATCAGAATCGGGCATCTTTGGCAAACCGTCACTTCGAGGCACCGCCCATGTCGTACGCGCAACTCTTGCAGACTTTGCTTCAGCTGCAGTTGATCCAGAAGAGGACGATGGCTCCATTGACAGGGGCACCTCCGCCAGGGTACGACGCTAATGCCACTTGTGATTTCCACTCAGGGGCACCGGGCCACACAATCGAGAACTGCAAAGCCTTCAAGCATAAGGTGCAGGACATGGTGGATGCCAAGATCATTAACTTCTCCGATAATGTGCCTAACGTCACGAAGAACCCTATGCCGAATCATAGGGGAAGCGGAGTGAACGCCATTATCGAAGAAGAGAGTGCAGATTTGTTGACTGACGTCAAAGATCTAAAGACGCCGCTTAGCTTCGTTAAAGCTAAGTTGTTGAAAAGAGGGTTCTTTCCAGGTTGCGGAGAGCTATGTATGGACTGTGCCACACGTTCTGATGGATGTGAGCAGTTGGTAGAAGGAATTCAAAGCCTGATGACTGAAGGAATTCTGCAGTTTAGCCGGAGGGCTGAAAGTGGATCAGGAGAGGTAGTGCTGAAGCAGGCCGATGAAGTCGCCACCATCACCATCCCTCGCCGGCCAATAACTATCTCTGCGCCCAGACCGCCCACAATTACTATTATCAAAGCTGGGCTAATACCCTTCGAGAGCACTAACGCCGTTCCGTGGCATTATGGGGCTGAAGTCTACTGCAACGGACAGAGGTTGGAGCTGGAACCGTATGGGTTGTTTGAGGAGGATCTTGTGGGAATCAGTGGTATTACTCGCAGCGGAAGAGTGTTTGCACCACCAGAGGTCGTGGCAGATAAAGCGGTCAGAGCTGATGCAACTGATAAAGGTAAAAGTAAAGTTATTGAAGAGACCCCGCGTGGGACAGAAACAGACTTGCTTGTTAAAGATGCCGAGGAGTTCATACGGTTGATTAAAAAGAGTGACTACAAGATTGTAGATCATCTCCATCAGACGCCCTCGAAGATTTCCATTCTGAACTTATTGTTGTGTTCTGAAGCACACCGCAATGCGCTGCTGAAGGTGTTGAACGCCGCCTATGTACCGCAAGAAATATCGGTGAATCAGCTAGAAGAGGTGGTAGCCCACGTTAATGCCGGAAATGGGCTAGGTTTCACAGACCTGGAGCTGACGCCAAAAGGGAGGAATCACAATAGCCGCTGCACATCTCGATAGAGTGCAGGGGCACGATTATGTCGCACGTATTGGTGGACACGGGTTCGTCACTTAATGTTCTTCCGAAGAAGGCATTAATGAAGTTGGATACTCGTGGAGTGATCTGCACACCCAGTGATCTGGTTGTGAAAGTGTTCGATGGAACTAAACGCCACGTTTTCGGGGAGGTGACCCTGCTGATCAAAGTCGGGCCGAAAACGTTCGACGCGGTCTTTTATATTATGGACATCATGCCTGCCTACAGTTGTCTCTTGGGCCGGCCGTGGATCCATGCTGCTGGTGCCGTGACCTCCACGTTGCACCAAAAGCTCAAATATGCTGTCGGAGGAAGCATCATAACCGTTTGCGGCGAGGAAGACATAATGGTGAGCCATTTGTCGTCCTTTAAGTATGTGGAGATGGATGGCAAAATCCATGAGACTCTATGCCAAGCGTTCGAGGCCGTCAAAGTGAAGGACGTAGCTCCTGTGGTCACAGAAAAGCAAGAGATGACTCTCTCCTCGTTCAAGGAAGCTCGGGCCGTTGTCCCGGCCGGATCTACCCCAGGCTGGGGGCGAATTTTGGAGATACCCAACAAGCAGGATAAGTTTGGGTTGGGGTATTCTCCTGAGGCTGAAGCTTCTTCTTTTTCTAGCAGTGCATCTCGAGGTAAAGGGCCGATCCAGTTTACCAGTGGCGGGGTGATTTTTGAAAGCATCAACGCGGTGTCTGAAGACAACGGAGTTAGCAACTGTGACCTCGACTCTTGGATCCAGCCAAGCAAGCCAGGCGAGGGCCTCAACAATTGGTCCGTCAAGGATATCATCCAGATGACAAGTGAAGAGTAATGATTTACTTTTTCCAATCATTGTACAACCCTATGCCTTACCCGGGGCATAATGGTTTTATTGTCAGAGCCTTGTTGGATTATGTACATGCATTTTGTTAATAAATCAAAGGCGTTTTCTTCGTATTCAAATATTGTGATCTCTGTTATTCCTGTTTTATATTTGTTTTGAAAAACAATAAAATGGCAATGGGGTTTGTGCTAACCTGCACATCCTTGTTTTAAAACTTAACCCTTGTTATTGCAGGATCCACATAACAGATGACATCGACTCTGGACCTTCTACGACTCACTTCGACTTCGATTGCCCGATCTATCAAGCCGAAGAAGAGATTGATGAAGACGAAGACCTTCCTGAAGAGTTGGCCCGCTTGTTGAAACAAGAGGAGAAAGTTATTCTGCCTCATGAAGAGGAGATTGAGATCGTGAATCTGGGTTCTGAAGAACTCGTCAGAAACATCCGGATAGGGGCTGCATTGCAGGGTGATGTCAAGCAGAGATTGGTCAAGATGCTAAGAGAGTATAGTGACGTCTTTGCTTGGTCATACGAAGATATGCCCGGACTTGACACGGACATCGTGGTCCACCACTTGCCGCTGCGAGAAGATTGCCCAGCCGTTAAGCAGAAGCTTAGGAGGACGAGACCAGATATGGCCGTTAAGATCAAAGAAGAAGTGCAGAAACAGCTTGATGTTGGCTTCTTAGCGGTCACTACTTACGCTCCGTGGGTCGCCAACATAGTGCCTGTACCGAAGAAGGACGGTAAGGTACGAATGTGCGTCGATTATCGGGATTTGAATAGGGCGAGCCCTAAAGATGATTTCCCGCTGCCTCATATCGATGTGTTGGTCGACAACATAGCCTAGTTCTCCGTGTTTTCGTTCATGGATGGCTTCTCCGGTTACAATCAGATCAAGATGGCGCCGGAGGACATGGAGAAAACGACGTTTATCACTCCATGGGGAACATTTTGCTATAAGGTAATGCCTTTCGGTCTGAAGAACGCAGGGGCCACTTACCAGTGAGCAATGGTAACTTTGTTTCATGACATGATTCATCATGAGATTGAAGTCTATGTTGATGACATGATTGCGAAGTCCCAAATAAAGGAGGGACATCTGGTCAATTTATTGAAGCTTTTTGAGAGACTTAGGAAGTTCAGGTTGAGGCTGAATCCTAACAAATGTACTTTCGGAGTACGGTCCGGAAAGTTACTGGGGTTTATCGTGAGCGAACGAGGCATCGAGGTTGATCCTGCGAAGATAAAAGCCATACAAGAAATGCCAGTGCCAAAAACAGAAAAAGAAGTTCGTGGTTTCTTGGGCAGAATAAACTACATTGCAAGGTTTATCTCTCAGCTCACGGCCATGTGTGAACCGATGTTCAAGCTTTTAAAGAAAGATCACGCAATTATCTAGAATGAGGATTGCCAGAAGGCATTTGATAAGATAAAGCAGTATCTTCAAGAACCTCCAATCTTGATACCCCCAGTGGCTGGACGGCCGCTAATCATGTACTTGACAGTTCTTGAGAATAGTATGGGGTGTGTTCTCGGTCAGCACGATGAGACGGGCAGAAAGGAGCATGCCATTTACTACTTGAGTAAAAAGTTCACTGACTGTGAATCTCGTTACTCGATGCTGGAGAAAACTTGTTACGCACTAGCCTGGGCTGCCAAACGTTTACGACAGTACATGCTCAATCACACCACTATGCTAATTTCGAAGATGGATCCGATCAAGTACGTCTTCGAGAAGCAGGCTCTTTCGGGTAGGATTGCCAGATGGCAAATGGTGTTGACGGAATATGATATTCAGTACGTTTCCCAGAAGGCCATCAAGGGAAGCGTATTGTCTGAATACCTGGCCGAACAGCCGATCGAGGATTACCAGCCGATGAAATTTGAATTCCCTGATGAGGATATTATGTTTCTCAAAGCGAAGGATTGCGATGAGCCGTTACCCGACGAGGGGCCATATAGGAAATCCCAGTGGAAATTGATATTTGACGGGGCGGTTAATTTCTACGGAAGTGGCATAGGGGTGGTCATCACGACTCCCCACGGATCCCATATCCCGTTCACTACGAGACTGACGTTTCCAGTCACCAATAATGAAGCGGAGTACGAAGCATGCATCATGGGTCTAGAAGAGGCAATTGATTTGAGAATCAAGAATCTAGACGTATATGGTGACTCTGCTCTTGTGATCAACCAAATCAAAGGGGAGTGGGAGACTCGTCAATCGAATTTGGTGCCATACATGAACTATGCCAGAAGGCTACTTCCGTTCTTTGATCGAGTGGAACTCCATCATGTGCCCAGAGCAAAAAATCAGATGGCTGATGCCTTAGCCACGTTGGCTTCAATGTATAAAGTCAATTTTTGGAATGAGGCTCCAAGAATTGTCCTCTCTCGTCTTGATAGACCTGCATTCGTCTTTGCAATCGAGGAAGCCTCCGACGGCAAGCCATGGTTCCATGACATCCAGACTTTCCTTATGACTAAGGAGTATCCTGAGGGAACATCAACCCAAGATAAGAAGACTCTGAGGAGGCTGTCTGGAAATTTTTATCTCAATCCTGATGGAGTGTTGTATAAAATAAACCACGATCTCGTGCTACTCAGATGTGTAGATGAGAAAGAGGCGAGTATGCTCATGGAAGAAGTCCATGAAGGCACATTTGGTACGTACACCGGCGGGCATGCTATGACGAGGAAGATCCTGAGAGCAGGATATTACTGGCTGACGATGGAATCGGATTGCTTTAAATTCGCGAAGAGATGTCATAAATGCCAGATTTATGCTGATAAAGTTCATGTGCCGCCGTGCCCGTTAAATGTCATGTCCTCCCCGTGGTCGTTCTCCATGTGGGGCATCGACATGATAGGCAAGATCGAGCCCACTGCATCTAACGGTCATCGCTTCATTCTAGTAGCTATCGACTACTTCACCAAGTGGGTAGAGGCAGCCTCGTACGCTAATGTGACCAAGCGGGTGGTGGCTAAATTCATAAAGAGGGACATCATTTGTCGTTACGGAATTCCCGAGAGGATCATTACTGATAATGGTTCGAATCTGAATAACAGGATGATGAAGGAGTTGTGCCAGAGTTTCAAGATTGAACACCACAAAACATCTCCTTACCGGCCGAAGATGAATGGCACTGTTGAAGCGGCCAATAAGAACATAAAGAAGATCGTTCAGAAGATGGTTGTGACCTACAAAGATTGGCACGAGATGCTGCCATTTGCACTGCACGGTTATCGTACGACGGTACGTACGTCGACCGGGGCAACTCCTTTCTCCTTGGTGTACGGTATGGAAGCAGTCCTACCGTTAGAAGTGGAGATCCCCTCTTTGCGAGTTTTGGTTGATGTGAAACTCGACGAGGCAGAATGGATTACGAACCGACTGAACCAACTCAGCCTGATGGACGAGAAGAGGTTAGCATCGATTGCGTTTGGTCGTCTGTACCAAAGCCGAATGAAGAAAGCTTATGATAAGAAGGTGCGTCCTAGAAGCTTTCAGACGGGTGATCTCGTCCTGAAGAAGATTCTTCCTCCACACTCTGATCACCGGGGCAAGTGGACCCCCAATTACGAAGGTCCGTACGTCGTCAGCAAGGTCTTCTCGGGAGGAGCTTTGTTGTTATCCACGATGGAGGGTGAAGATTTTGCATCCCTGGTGAACGCGGACGCAGTTAAAAAATACTTTGCTTGAAAGCGACCCGCTGGACAGAAAAAAGAGAGTCCAGGCAAAAAAGGGGCATCCCGGCGAACCATAAAAAAAAAGAGAAAAAGGTTCGGGCAAAAATTAGGGATATAAATTGAAAAGATGTACACCCGCAAAGTCGAAAACCCGGATGGGCGACTTTGGCAAAAAAGGGTATCCCGGTGAACTGAAAACCCGCAAAGGGCGGTTCACGCAAAAGTTAGGGATTTGAAAAAGCAAATGACTGCGTTCCGCGGGTGGACTGTCATTGTTTAGTGGTTTGGAAGACCTGAGGGCCGTTTATCTGAATCAATCTCTTCCGAAGTTGAAGCGTCGGAGAAGTATCGAAGTCGAGTGGGTCATAGAGGGATCAACTCATGGTGTTCGTCTACGCCTCGTTGCCGACATTTGTATATACTGCTGTATATTTATGTTTTATGTTTGCGCAGCTTCCTCATTTCAGGAGCTTGTATCTGTTGTAAAACATTTTTACCCATTCAAGGGTTCGTTATCAATAAAACGCATACTATTCAGCAATTTTGTTTGTCTGTTTAGCATTTACCTGTTTTGTTTGCGAAAAAGAACGCCGATGTTTTTGATAAAATGCACATACATAAACTTACTGGCCTAGGCCACTGATTGTTGAAACAATGAATTACTTGAACATTGTCACGAGATAATAACCTTGATAGGTCCCTTTGAGAAGGGTATCTTGTCTGTTTGTTTGTGTTGTTACAGGTGTAGCGTATTCCAGACAGTGCGCCGTGCGCATCCCGAAGCAGGATGATTCCTCCTCCTCCAGCCAAGTTCAGCAGCCTCGCCTCGCATAGTCTGAACACGAGATAGTGAGCATTGATATGTCTCCCCGGGCCGAGAAGATTCTCTCCCCAACCAGATGCGTCCTGAAGGAACGTCATCTCCTCAGGTGAGTCAGGCGCCGAAGCGCGTGTTCATCCCCCAGCACCGGGTCACAAGTGCAGGTCTCGTAGGAAACTATTCGTTCACTGAAGTGTGCAGCAACTGATGGTGCGAGACTGAATTCTCCAGCGGAATTGAAATTCCCCACCAGAGTCGTACTCTTCCCCGAAGCCGGATGATTCCTTCTTCTCCAGCGGAATTGAGATTCCCCACAGAGTCGTACTCCCCAGCGAAGCAGAATGATTTCTCCTTCCTCAGCCGAGTTTGCAGATACCCAAGAGAGCCGAATCCTTGGAAGCTGCTCAGGCCATGATTGGTTCTCCCCAGTAGAGTGTGGAATAGCTGATGCTGTGTTTCCCCACCAGAGTCGTTATCTCCAGAGAAGTAGCCGTGAAGGCCGTGCAGTCATTCCCGCGATTGATATCGCTTTCCCTCAGCAGGTCCAGGTTCTCGTAGAGCTTCATCCCCCTGCGGCAGTCAACTAAAGTTGTGTCCCCTGCGGAGTCCAATTGAGATTGATGTGACCTTGTGCTCCTCAGCAGGATGATTCCTCCATCTGAGTAGTCCTTTCTCCTTGACAGGAGGATTCTCCCTTCGACATTTATTTTGCTGACGGGATCGCATCATTGTGCATGACTGCATAGCATTTATCATAAACGCATAGCATTTCCACCGTGTGGAGCATTGCGCCATTGTCGAAGCATATGCATAATAAACATGATCTAGGTTGTTACCATCCTTGTTTTGCAGGTGTTCCGCCGCAAAATTGATTGCTCAGGATGATTCCTGAAGTTCTCCCTGCGAAGCCGCTCGCTCAAGATGATTCTTGAAGCCCCCAGCAAAGTCTTCGGTTCAAGATGATTCTTGAATTCCCCAGCAGGGTCGTTTGCTTAAGATGATTCTTAAGATCCCCAGTGCAGTCGCCAGAGTGGTTGCTCAAGTTGATACTTGGAGTCCCCGGCAGAGTGTTGCTCAGGATGATTCCTGAAAGCTCCAGCATGGTTATCGGTTCAAGATGATTCTTGAAGTCCCGGCGGAGTTATTTGTCCCAGATGATTCTTGAAGTCCTCAGCAGAGTTGATATATCCAGAATGATTTCTGGATCCCCGAAGCGGAGTTACTTGATAGTTCTCTAGAATCCCCAGCGGAGATGCGTCATCCCCAACAGGTTTCTGAGCAGCGAAGTTGAAACTTCCTCTTGAAGACTTCATGATTGAAGTCCGACCGTGTTAATGAAGCAGTTCTCTCAGCTGATGCGGAGTGCCTGATGGCAGAGGTTTGGATATTCCCAATTGGTTCATGATTGACCAAGAATTCTATTCCCGACTTGCTGATGAAGTCCGGCTGATGCCCGACAGTTTTATTTGAATGCCTGATGGCATGATCAACCTGATGGTTGACCTGATGAAGTCCGGCTGATGCCCGATAGTTTTCTTTGAATGCCTGATGGCATGATCAACCTGATGGTTGACCTGATGAAGTCCGGCTGATGCCCGACAGTTTTCTTTGAATGCCTGATGGCATGATCAACCTGATGGTTGACCTGAAGAGTCCCGAGGAATCGTGATGCCTGATGGCATGATCGACTATGTATTACCAGTTACCGTGTGACCAATTTTCCAGCTAGTTGCCGTGCAGCTATTATTTCAGTTTTCGAAGATTTGTTCCCATCAGAGTACCGTGTACTTGTGCAGTTGGCAAATTTCTGGGTTTATCGGTATTCAACCGTCTCGCACCTCGATTGGCTGAGAGCCGTTCGCCTCACCCAGTCAGGTTCAAGCCGTTTGAATAGGGGCAGCTGTTGCACCCCAAAATTTGACCAACATTTATGTACCTAGCTTGTGTTCACTAGCATGATCATCTGCTTCTCATTGATATGGGTGCAGTAGATCAAGAGTTATGATTACCAATCAAGACCTATACAAGACTTTGAAGCTAGCCAAGAAGGCTATTCAGATGATTAAGGGTTGATATCCTTGTCAGAGAAGTTAAGAGATCCTCAGAGAGATTGGTTGAAACCAAGGTTGTGTGCCTCATAACTTGAGAGTTGTGGGGGCTCCCAGATAATTATGAGGCTATGAGGATGGGCTTAAAGATTTGAGAGAGCTTATGAGATGTCTTGAAAGCCATCATGAGGCCTAGAGAGGTCATTGTACAAGAATAAAGGGACTCAGCCATGAGTGGTACAATTAGGGTTTGACTGGGTCAACCCTGGGTCAACTGATGATTTGGAGAGGGTTGAGACCTAATCCAAGAGCCATGTGATCATGGATTGATGCATTGAGATGCTATAAGTATGATTCCTAGACCAACTCATCATGATTGAGGAGTTTGAGGAGTTTCAAGCTAGGGTTTCTAAGGCTTGACAGTGTAAAATCCCCTAGTTTGATCCCTATCTTCAAGGCAGTTTAGCTCAAGATGTGATTGTCATCTCATCTTACCCCCAACATGAATGTTGTAGAGCTTGTTCTTAGATTTAATTTGAGTACTAGAATTCCTTGATAGGATTTGTAGAGCTCAAGTTATGACTTTGACAAGTTACAGGTCATCTGAGGTATGTGAATCTGGGTCCTTGAAAGTCACCCAACTTGCATCCAACTTTTGCCCAAGAAGAATGATTCCTATGAATTTTTGGTCAACATGAATGTTGTTCCTCATATTATTATATTTCTAGATAGTACTAGAAGTCCTTGATAGGATTTGTAGAACTCAACTTATGGCTTTGACAAGTCAAGGGCATTTTGGTCATTTGGATATTATAGGTCATTTCAAGCATAAGGCCATATCTCCTATTTCCAAGTGTCAAATGAAAAAATATTCAACATAAAACTTGCTTAGAATGATGTTTTAAGGCTAGTAGAAAGGTCATGAGATGTTGAAAAGGCTTGTAGCAAAAAGTGATAAAAATGACCTAAAATGGAGGCATAAGTTAAATAAGTTGAAATTGGAAATTGGAAATTCCAAGTTACACATCCAAACCATGGCATATAATAGGTCATTTTGACTCTAAAAGACATTCTAAAAACAATGGTTCAGCCACAATTTTGATTTGAGGCCTAGATCATGGGGCTGCTTTGGAAATTGGTTGCTTGCATCTTAAGGTTCAAATGCAAAACATAAGGAAAGGCAATGTATGAGCTTGCTAAGGGTTTGAACACATCCTATATCTCATTTAGGGAGAATTTCAAGCCAAGGCAAGTTGCTGCAAGAGCTATGTCATGAGATGATATGTGAGAAGAGGTGAATTCATAAACTCATGACATGAGAATCCCAGTTTCTCATGGGATGGTTCCAGATGGTTCTAGATGATTCTAAACCACTCTATATAATGTATAGAACTTGCTCAGATGCAAGGTTGGTGTAAGATTGGAGAGAAGAGAGAGTTATCCATTTCACTTGCTTCCATTGCAAGTTGAAAGCAAAATCCACATTCTGATTCAATTCCATTCATTCTTTCAATCTAAACACATTCCTCTGGTCATAGTGAAGCTGTGCAGACCAATTTGAGAGAAAAACCATGGAGATTTGAAGAGTTGGAATTTGGATTTTCAAGATTTCAAGTCACCATCGAATTCTGAGATTCAAGCATTCTTCATCAAAACTTTTGCAAACAGTAGCAAGATCATCATTCAAGGATCGATTCTGAAGAGTTTGAAGGCTTGCAGTGAAGGTTTACACCATCTGTTAATCAAGATTCAACAGGTTAGTAACTTTTCTTCTGCACCATGATTTAGGCATAATTAGCAAGAATTGTTAGGTTATAACGGTTAGAGACCAATAGGAGATGGATTCTGAGAAGTTTGAGAGCAATTGGTGAGGTTTCAGTGGATGACACCATTTTTGTTTGGACCAAGAACTCGAGTTATGGTGAGTTATAGCTTGAATTAGATGTCAAGAATCAATCAGTATGAGTTGGTGATCAATCTGAGGTAGTTAAGTGCAAGAATTGTTGAAGTTGATGTTTGAGCATATCTTTGATCTTGGATCGGGTTTGGAGATTTAGGATGTTTTAATTGATTTTAAGACCATGGCTAGATTCAGCATGAAATTCTGGACAAGATAGGGTTTTGAATTTCAATTTTCCATGGAGATTTGAGGTGGTACGAGTTTGATGAAGATGGAGCTTGAAGCTCTGCTTCCATGGATGTTTCAGTTAGAACCCTAGCTGGAGGAAGAAGATGAGGAGATGGCCGTTAGATCATAAGCTGACTCTTGACTAAGACCAAGATCCAAGGGCTGAGGTTCAATTTCATTTAGAGAGGGAAAGTCTGAAGACCATGAAACGCATCGTTTCATTAAAAGGGGGATTGGGCTGGATTGCTAATCACACCCCACTTTCATGGCCCATTGGTTTTTGAACTGTGTTTGGTTACTCTTTGCACCGTATTCTTTTCCATTTTCTTTATGATTTTTTGATTTAATTTCTGATGAAAACTGGGCCTAGTGCTTATACTAATTGCACCCCCATTTCAAGCCCACATGGAAAATGAACTGTCCATAGTTGCTATCTACACCAAGGTTTTATCTTTTTAATTTCTTTTTCTCCATTTTATGTTAATCTTTGAAAAATCATAATAAATAGGAAATTAATGATTTTTTCATGGGGATTTTTTCTCCCATTTCATGTTCATGTCTAGGAAATTATAAAATCAAAATATTTGCATTTCATGCATTTTTGATATTTTTTGTGTATTTTCTCTTTTAATGGCTTTTTAATTCTTTTATGTTGATGCATGGTTTTGTAGAATTTTGTGTAGCTAGTTTCCTTCATATTTTTAGGCCATTCTTTTTAGGATAGTTAGATTAGGACTTTAGCTCCCCTCTGGATTTATTCCATAATTTTGTGATGGATTTTTAATTAGTTTTGCTTAGATGATTTTAGGTTGTGTAGAATTAGGTCAATCCTTAACATAGGTCCACTATAACACTAGAATTTTGGGTTTCTAGGTCAAGATAGACATTGGGGCATATAAGGGTATTAAGGGTAGATATTTAGGATCCCCTAGTAATTATATTAGATTTTAATATAATGGTATACTATTTTTAGATGATTTTTGTAGTGGATGATTGTTTGTGTTACCCTTGTGGGCTTGTATTTTTGTTTGCTTTGCTTTGTGGGCTTGGAGAGCTTGGTTTTGCTTTGAGGAGCATTGAGGAGCATAGTAGAAGACTTGGAAGTTGATTGAGGAGCTTGAGATCTTGATCTTGTTTGTTTTGTTGTTGTTTTAGGGTTAGGGATTAGGAAGAGTTTAGACTTAGTTGATTCCTTTCTTAAACATGGATGATATCTTTCACCTCCATTCCTCCCCATGATTCAAAGTCCTTCCATGGTATTCACCTCTCTCCTTTGGAGGGATAAGTGATTGTACCTAGGAAGTAGAACTTTTGAGGGAACCATTCTTTTGATGTTGAACCCTTATAGGTCACCTTTGGTGGTCAATAAGCAGTTTAACACCCCAGCTTATCCAGTTAAGTGATTTCCTCTGGTTTGAATATCTTGAGAGATGCTGAGCTTGAGTTTGAAGATGAAGACTTCATTGAAGAGTATGGAAGAGGATGATTCCTTGAAGCATTGCCATTCCAGCTGAAGCTTGAAGAGCAACAAGAGCAAGTTGATACTTGAAGACCCAATGAAGATCCAGTGAAGATTGAATGAAGAGCTGATGCTTAAAGACTGAAGGATGAAGTTGATACTTCTAAGTGATCAAAGATTACTCTGAGTAGCTGAAGCTTGCAGGAAGAGAAGACCAAGTTGAGACTAGTAAAGCAAAGAGAGCTTGAAGACTAAGTTGATACTTAGGAAGAGGATTCAATTGAGATTTTGAAGAGCTGAAGCTTGAAGAACAAAGGAAGTTGATACTTACTTTGATACTTGGAGACCCTGAAAGGATCAAGTTGATACTTATGGTTAACAGTGAAGCCTGAAGGTGGAGCTGATTAAGGAGCTGAAGCTTGAAGAAGAAGATAGGTTGAAACTTATGTTAAAAGAGCTGAAGCTTGAAGTTGAGAGAGGAGTTGATCTGCTTTCTTTTCTGTTTTCTTCTGTATTGATGTGTTTTGTTTGACTTGCTTGATGCATTAGAATAAGTTCATATCTAGAATAGGTAGAATCTAGGAGCATGATTGCACTAGAGGATGAGTTTCTCCCTCTGCTTGTACTGTTACTGTGTGGCTTTGCTTGCGGGTATTCGGTAGAGCCCAGCTCCCTTGCCCATGTGGTTTGCTTTGCTTGATAGCATGACTTTATTCCTTCTGTATGATTGCAGTTTACCTTCAGTATGATTACTGTTATTCATTCTGGCTTGAGGTCGAGATGAGCTTGTGGAGGCTGAAGCCCCACACACATTTCCTCCCTCACTTGCATTACATGCATTTTACCGTTTAAGCTGATGCTTTATCTGTTTTGGTGTATCATGGACATGATCCCTTAGGACTCTCATTTCCTTTGATAAGGAATTGATGATAGAACTTTAGGTTGAAACCTATGCATGAAAACTTCTAGGAGTTCCCTGTTCAAACCTCAACCATAGGATGAATCCTTGGCATGACAACAGTAGGACTTGATAGTCTCCCTCCTAGGTGGGCCGGTTCTCTTCTCATCTCAAAACAGCTTAAGATACAATAATCATGAATGATTTCTTTCGTACGTTACGAGCCTTAAGCTATCTGAGAAAGGATTGTGGGAGAGTTTCTTTTCCACAGTCTGGATGTTTAGTATGGTACCCTTTGGGTGACATGCGACGCATTCACTCTCAGGTCATAGTCTCTAGTGCGATTAAAATTACAAACACAATAAAAAACACTTCTTCCGTAAAAGACAGGGAATAATGCATAGTGTCCCGAACTACGTAAGCTCTGATCTCTCATACCTGTTGAGAGTACGTAGGCACAGTACTGATGTATTGGCGAGCTACCTTCCCCATAACCTGTCGTAGGTCAAACTACGTTGACTCTGATTTCTCATTCTCTGATGAGAATACGTAGGCATAAAGTGCGACGCTTTGCCGAGTCATTTTCTTTTCTTTTTAAGCCAGCCTTGATAGGTAGATAGATAAAACCAACTCGTCCAAGTAAACACAACAAGCGTGGATCCCGTCGAGTACGACGGATGTGAGGGGTGTTAATACCTTCCCCTCGCGTAACCGACTCCCGAACCCAGACGACGGTTGCGACGACCTTGTCTTACCCTTCTTCGTTAGGGTTTTCCGATCGTTTCCTTTCCCGCTCTGAGGGATAAATAACGAAAGGTGGCGACTCTTCTGTTGTGCCGGCACCTTATTTTCGCAAAAGCAACATTTACGGCCATATCTGGTTTCGTTCTTTTGAGTTTCTGCTTGACCGGCGGACATTCTTCATGCAATGGCATGCGGTGAACCACAATATCAGTGTCTAACCCAGGCATATCATCATAAGAACAAGCAAAGATGTCACTATACTCTCGAAGCATCTCGACAAGTCTCTGCTTGATATCGCTTTGAAGCGCAGACCCTATCCGGAAATTCCTGACAACTTCTCCTGAACCCAAATTAACGACCTCAATATCCTCCTGATGAGGCAGAATGATTCTGTCTTCTTGTCTCAAAAGTCGAGTCAGCTCTTCTGGTAAGTCGTCGTCCTCAACAATCTCGTCTTCGACTTGAAGTATCGGGTGCTCAGAGTCGAAGCGAGTCATAGGGAGCTCTCGATCGGTGTCATCTGAAATATGGATCCTACAAGAGGAAGGGTTAAATGCTTCAAATGATATGCAAACGAAGCACACAACCACATTGCCATTTTATTGTAAAAATAAAAAGCAGAAAAACAGGGATCACAAAATTTGCATGAGAAAAACGCCTTTATTCGATGATTAAAACAAAGCATACACATAAACAAGTAGGCCCTGAAATAAAATCACTATGCCCCGGTAGGACATATGATTGTACAATAATCGAAAAACAAGACATTACTATTTCGTCGTCACTTGAATAAAGTCCTGAATAGACCAGTTGCATAGGCTTTGTCCTGGCTCGCTGGGCTTAATCCATGAATCCATGTCACAGTCGCTATCTTCATCCTCGCTGTCAGACACAACATTAATCGTTTCAAAACTGACTCCTCCTGGAGTAAACACGATCGGCCCTTTGACCTTTGGCGCGCTCTGTGATGAAGATGACGACGACGGACGATACCCCAACCCAAACTTGTCCTACTTAACAGGAATCTCCAGAACCTGACCCCACCCTTTAGTCTCCCCGGCCTGAACTACCACTTGGGCTTCTCTGTATGAAGACATAGCCGCCTCTGGCCCACTGCTTATGACAGGAGATTTGTCTCTAATCTGCACCCCCTCAAAAGCTTGGCATAATGTCTCATGGATCTCACCATCCACTTCGACATATTTGAATGATGACAGGTGACTTACCAGGATGTCTTCCTCTCCACACACGGTGACAATGCTACCACCGACCATATATTTGAGCTTTCGGTGCAACGTAGACGTTACAGCCCCTGCAGAGTGAATCCAAGGTCGTCCGAGCTAACAGCTATAAGCGGATTGTATGTCCGTGATATAAAACACAGTATCAAACACCTCCAGACCGACCTGGATTGGCAAAGTCAATTCTCCAAACACAGACCTTCTAGTCCCGACAAAAGCTCTCACTACCAAGTCGCTTGGCGTGCATATTATGCCTTGGGTATCTAGCTTCAACAGTGCCTTCTTGGGCAAAACATTCAAGGACGAACCAGTGTCCACAAGGACATGAGACATAACAGTGCCCCTACACTCAACTGAAATATGCAACGCGCTGTTGTGGTTGCGGCCCCTGAGTGTTAAATCAAAGTCTGTAAAGCCAAGGCCATGCCCTGCGTTCACGTGTGCAATCACTCCTTCGAGCTGATTAACGGATATCTCCTGGGGTACATATGCAGCGTCAAGAGCTTTCAGCAAAGCGTTCCGATGAGCTTCAGAACAAAGAAACAATGACAAAATCGATATTTTGGAAGGAGTTTGTTGCAGATGATCAACAATTTTATAATCACTCTTCCGAATCAATCTCATAAATTCTTCCACATATTTGGTCAATGTCTCTTTTTCCTTTTCTTGAGAAGGTCCTTCTTCATTGACTTTACCTTTCCCCTTTGCAATTCTCTCAGCTTCTACTTCTGGTGACGCAAAGATTCTACCGCTGCGGGTTATGCCCCCTGTCCCCACAAGGTTATCAACTGACCCAACCGACGGGCTTTCCAGGTTAATCTTTTCTCCATTGCAGTAAACTTTCGCCCAATAGTTCCAAGGGATGGCTTTAGTGCTTTCATACGGAATGAGTCCAGCTTTGGTTATTGTAATGGTCTGCCTCTTGGGAGGCGCCGATATCGTGACAGTCTTAAACGGGATTGTGACTGTTGCAACTTCGCCCTGCTTTTCAGCTATTGCCTCAACAGGCTTCTCTTCAGCAGTACGGTCGAATTGCAGCGTTCCTTCATCAATTAGCCCTTGAATACATCTTCTTAAGCTATCACAACCCTTAGGCTGGGCCAAGCAATCAACACAATCTGTATCACAACCAGGGAACACTCCCCCTTTCAGCAACCTGCTCTTTACACAACCCAAAGGCGTCTTCAATTCATCCACATTCATAACCAGATTCAGACTGATATCTTCCAAGATTGCACCCACCTGTGCAGATCCGTGAGACGGCATCAGATTTTTCTCAATATTGGGTGCCTCATTACCAAAGTTTATAGCCTTGCTATCTATCAAATCCTGCACCTTGTGCTTGAATGCTTGACAATTCTCTATGCTATGACCGGGTGCCCCGGAGTGAAATTCGCAATGTGCATTAGCGTCATAACCAAAAGGAGGCGTGCCCTTCACTGGAGCTAGCGTCCTTTTCTCAACAAGCTGCAATTGCAATAGAGTTTGAAAAAGCTGAGCATACGGTAGTGGGGGCACATCAAATACTCTTTTCACAGCCCTATCACGCCCTTGGAACCTTTGCGGAGCAGAATTCTATTGTCCCTGTTGCTGCTGCGGCCGTTGTTGTTGCTGTTGAGGTACAAGAATTATCACACTAGCGACCTGCGGCTTGCGCCAATTCTGACTTCTATCCCTTCTCCGATCACTACATACCAAATTAGTGTCGCCTTGCTTCTTATTCCCAAAAGCCTTTCTACCACCTCCAGCTGAGGTCGATTCTCCTGCTTGAATCTTACCAATCTTGACGCCGTTCTCTATACGTTCCCCCAAGAGTATCAACTCAGAAAAATTAGCCGTCGTACAATTGATAAGCCTGTCATAATACAACCCAGAGAAAGTGCCCACAAACATATCCACCAACTCACGCTCTACCAGGGGTGGGTGCACCCTAGCAGCAAGCCCACGCCATCTCTGGGCGTACTCTTTAAAACTCTCGCCATTCTTCTGAGAAAGATTTTGGAGTTGGACCATGTTCGGCGCAAGGTCGCTGTTATATTGGTAATGCTTTACAAAGGCTTCCGCCAACTCTTTCCAGCTACCAACCTGAATAGGCTCTAACCCCATGTACCATTCCAATGACGGCCCAGATAAGCTATCTTGGAAAAATGCATCAGCATCTTTTCGTCATCAGAATAAGCGGACATTCTCCGATAATAAGACTGTACATGAACTCTTGGGCAAGTATCCCCTTTATACTTGTCGAAGGTGGGCGCTTTGAATTTGAGTGGCACCTTCAAGCCAGGAACCAACCCCATATTAGCCATGTCCAACCCTGCGGAATTTTGATTGGAAAGATTCCTCATTTGTTTCTCCAACATCTTGAACCTTCGGTCATTGTCAGTGGGCATCTCAAGACCCCTTCCTGGCGGAAGGAAAGCATCTTCTTGACGATCCTCGCCCGAGTGAAAATCCCCATTATCTTACCCAGCATAAGCAGCATTAGGACCAAAGCCAGTCTGATTGAACCTGGGACCATACCCCGCATTACCAAAACCCTGATTGCCAGCACCTGGCCCAAAACCAGCGTTGTGAACACCCATTCCAACACCATTGTTGCTTGCGTTGCCAAAACCTGCGTTACCAAAGCCCTGATTGCCATGACCCTGATTGCCATAGCCCTGATTGGCGC
Organism: Lathyrus sativus; assembly: GCA_963859935.3. NCBI lineage: Eukaryota > Viridiplantae > Streptophyta > Magnoliopsida > Fabales > Fabaceae > Lathyrus > Lathyrus sativus. The sequence continues at coordinate 278,685,321 of OZ012740.1, read as the reverse complement.
CACCAAAACCAGCATTGCCAACACCAATACCTACACCAGTGTTCCCAGCACCAAAACCAGCATTCCCAGTTCCAACATTGAAACCAACATTTCCAGCACCAATGTTTCCATTGGTTTCCCCATGCCCGTTACCATTACCAGTCACATTCCCATTCCCATCTCTATTATCGTTCTCAGTCATATTGAGGACGACCACCGGTACAGCATCACCAGCTTGGAGAGTCTCGCCATGAGGAGGATCAGTAGCAACCCCGCCATGTAGCACACCCTGACTGTCAACCCGGGCGATCAGAGGTTGCACCAGGGTCTGAAGCTGCTTCTGGCCCTTGGCCACAGTTTCCATCACTTGCATGAACTGCACCATCCTGTCGCGCATCTCCTGCATCTCAGTTTGCATTTGATCCATAGCTTTCTTGAAGTTACTTCTCGTAGAGTAGCGATGAATTCGCTGATCGGCAATCCTGAAACATGCATCGACATAGGGTTAGGAAACAACTCAAGGTACCATCCATGCAAATGGTTTATGCACATGCAAATGTGTGTCTGTGCTTTAGGGATATTTCTCCCCTAATTCTAGTGCCAATGCTGATAACAAGAGTCTGGATCCAGCCATTGAAATAACATCTCATATATATATATATATATATATATATATATATATATATATATATATATATATATATATATATATATATATATATATATATATATATATATATATATATATATATATATATATATATATATATATATATATATATATATATATATATATATATATATATATATATATATATATATATATATATATATATATATATATATATATATATATATATATATATATATATATATATATATATATATATATATATATATATATATATATATATATATATATATATATATATATATATATATGGCCCAACAAGGCAGCAGTACAATGTTACTGAATACATGGGGGAATCAACAGCATGACCTCGACCAACAAGCCTGGTGATGGTCAGCCTACAGCAAAGATCAGAACATACAAAGGGTTACAAAGATAGTCAAGTGCGACATCGAGCGTGAAACTCCTCTAGCAACTCCTTTGTTTTGGGATGATCAGGCCGAGTGAGTAACCCTTCAACAAGAAACTCCCTCTGCATAATGGTGCATTGGAGACCTTCGACAGAATTTTCCCACGCGCCTTGGCCAAAACAGTCCTCTAACCTTCGCTTCTTAGATTCGAACATATGCTTGCGATCTTTCAGGTTAGCGATAGCTTTGTTTAGCATGTCTTTAGTGGCATACCTGCGAGCAGTTTCCTCATCAAACTTCTTCTCGCTGGCCTTCACTTGAGCCTTCAATTTGGAGATCTGCTATTTCAATTTGTCCTCCCTCTCTTTGTTGCTGGCTATAGTGGCATTCCACTGCTGATTGAATTTGGAGATTCTCTGGTATGCTTCATTCAGGTTCTGCTTCTTGGTGGCAAGCACATCATTGACAGATTTGAAGTCCAGACCCAAACATTCACGGTCAGCTATCTGTTTAGTCAAGTCCGTGCCCAACCTGTTCACCAGTTCTGTCTGCTTCTTGAAGGAGTGGACGACTTCGTTTCTCTCGCTTCTAAGCTGTGCCATCTCTTTCCCCAACTCTTTGTTGGCCTTTTTTAGCTCTTCCTTCTCAGTTAACACCTGATTATACTGTTGAATAGACACGGTAGTAGGCTCTTCAACCACTGGAGGGCACTCTCGCTTAGCAGGTGGAAAATGCATCCCTATGGTCTCTGCCCTGCTCTTAATCCAGGTCACATAAGGAGCGTAAGCTTGGCTATTGCTCTTGCCCAACAATGATTTTCCTCGTCTACTGATATCATACCAGGCATGCTGAAGCTTAGCTAACATGTCCCCCTCTAGAAGTCCAATGAGGTACATAGATTCCTGCACCTCTTCATCTTTTGGCGGGCTTCTCAAAGCATATGCAAACTATCTGACAACTAGAGATGGGTTATAGTTGATACAACCCTTTCTTCCAATCAAAGGCACATTTGGAAACCCACTGCAGCTGAAGATGATTTTAGTACCCAACATATCTCGATCAAACCAAACAATGCTCTCTGCTGATAAACCCATCAAGCGCTCAGACCACTCAGTTGTGGCTGCAGATGAAGCAAAGAGACCCTTCTTGGGCATGTGACTATCAAACCATCTGTAGAGTAAGGGTACACAACATGATACATTCTTACCCCTTCTATTTTCGTTCTTGTAATGGACGGAATGATACATATCGCCAATCAAGGTAGGAACTGGATTCCCTGATGCAAAGATGTGGAAGGCATCCAAGTCTACAAAATCAGGCATGTTGGGAAACAAAATGATGCCATATATGCAGAGGGAAAGAATGGCATTGAATACGATCCAACAACCGTCTTTGGCACATTGTTGGGCTTTCCCAACTAGAAACTGCAGAGAAAATCCAGGAACCCCATTCCAACTGGACAGAAGCAACTCAGAGGCATCCAGATGAAGAGCAAGAGCTAGATTAGCCAGATTAGGCTTGGCATCCATGTGAACAAATGACATCTGATTCTTAATAGGTACACCCAACAACTCAGCATACTCCTCCAATGTAGGTGCAAGAATGAAGTCCGGAAAAGAGAAGCACCTCAACGGAGGGTCATAGAACTGTAGCAAGGCATACAACCCATTCAACTCATATACCGAAGGTTTACGAACCAGACTGAGCAGCTTCCCATGAGATTTTCTGAATTTCCCTCTCACTGTATCATCTGCCAAGGCAATCAAACTGGATAGTAGAGCAACATCTGGGACAGGGAGCTTGTAGGCGACATTCTTCCTTAGAGATCCCATGCTAGCACAACAGAAGGCAAGAATACCGGAACCGGGGGATAATATATGCACCTGCAACACAGACACACGTTAATGATATGCAAACGAGTATGCAAAATGCAAAATGCAGTCATGCAACAGGGGATCAAGATTGTGCTGCTGAGGAGACCGAGGCTCTGTTTCAACACAATCACAACACTGCTCTGGTAACACAACCCTGAAGAGGACCAATAATTAGGCATTGTCGAGAACAACCATCTCTGATGATAAGGACCCTCTGAACCCAACAATACTGATTCAATGTCAAGAAAACCAGGTAGTCTGCAGGTTAAGGTTTCCTGCAATAACCCGACCCCGCTCACAGGTATGGACCTAATCACAGACAAGGTATGGCATCCTATGCGTTTCCCAATGTCACAGACTTTCAAGAAACGATGATACGATACCCAGAAGGTGTGGCATCATCATCTCTTAAAGTGGCCTCACTCAGCTGAGTCACAAATGATCGGTCCCCAGAGTCGACAACCCTCCAAACCAACAACCCCTCAGGCCCAAAGGGCCGGAAAAGAAGTCAACCGGGAGAATATCGTCTGAGCGTGGATTTCATGAGACACTAGTACCTGCAAAGCAAGCACGCGCCCACTACTTTCCACAACTAATGCTAGGTACACTCAAGCCTGGGTCTGGCTTATCACTCACCAGAGCCCCTTTCCACAACAGCACAATAATGATATCATACTGAAAATAAAATGCGGAAAGTAAAATGCGATAAATAAAACCCAACAGGGAAACACACAATCGCTTGGATTGACTCGCATAGGGAACCAGAGTCCCCAGCAGAGTCGCCAACTGTCGCTACAGCAAAAATAAGGTGCCGACAAAACAGAAGAGTCGCCACCTTTCGTTATTTATCCCACAGAAAGGGAAAGGAAACGATCGGAAAAACCTGACGAAAACGGTATAAGACAAGGTCATCGCAACAAATGTCTGGATTCGGGAGTCGGTTACGCAAGGGGAAGGTATTAGCACCCCTCACGTCCATCGTACTCGATGGGATCCACGCTTGTTGTGTTTATCTGACGGGTTGGTTTTATCTATCTACACTAAAAGGCTGGTCTAAAAAGAAAAGAAAATGACTCGGCAAAGCGTCGCACTTTATGCCTATGTATTCCCGTCTGAAACGAGAAATCAGAGTCAATGTAGTTCGCCTAACTATGGATTACAGGGGGAAGGTTGCTCGCCGAGATATCGTATCTCGTGCCTACGTAATTTCACACGGCGTGAAAGATCAGAGCAAACGTAGTTCGGGACAACAAGAGACACAGGTTTGTCTTTTTTATCCGAGTAGGGTTAACAGACGGTTCCAGCAGTTGGTGTATGCAGCTCTCTCGACGGAGACTTAGGCGTTTACCGTTTGCGGTAGAACCGAGGGTTAACAGAACTCTCCTTTTGAAAAGGGTTTCCATGGATTAAAGGTCCAAGAGGATAAAAAGAAGTTTGATCTTTGTTTTCTGTTTTTTAGAAGAAGTATCTTTTATGGATGTTTGCAACTTATATCGCACTAGAGACTATGACCTGAGAGTGAATGCGTCGCATGTCACCCAAAGGGTACCATACTAAACATCCAAGCTATTGAAAAGAAACTCTCCAACAACCCTTTCTCAAGTAGCTTAAGGCTCGTAGCGTACGACATCAATTAACCTTTATTACTGTATCTTGATTTATTTGAAGATGAGAAGAGAGAAGACGCACTAAAGGGGAACTGATCCAATCCTAAAGTTGTCATGCACAGTTGATCCTATGATTGAGGTTAGGAGGGAACTACCTAATGTTATCATGCATGGTTAGAACCCTAATGTCTGTCATAACTTCTATTGAACAAGAGAAGTCAGAGTTCCTAGGGGAACATGGCAAAGGAAAACAACAACAAAAGAAATAAACTGTAAAGAAATAAAACTGTAAATAAAATGCATGCATGCAACGCAACAAACAAGCAGAAGGATCCAAGCTCAACTTCTAGAGCAAGCAAGCCCAAAGGCAACACACAAAGCACAGGCAAGGGAGAAAGACTCAACCATAAGCCAGCAAGCAAAGCCAAGCAATAACAGTCAAGCAGAGGGAGACAGGCTCAACCTCTAATGCAGACAAGCAAAGGGAGGAAAGCTCACCCTTTAGGATGCTCTAAGACCTATAAAAATCTACATGAAAGCCTAGTCTAATGCAACATACCACCCAGTCACACAAGCAACAGTCAAGCAATGAGAAAATACAGCAGACAAAACAGCAGATAAACAGCTCAATAGCAAAACAGATAAACAGCAAAACAATCAAACAGTCTGCAATCAACTTCAAGTCCAATCCATCTTCAAGAGAAGGAAGGGAAAGCTCCAACTTCAAGCTCCAACAAGAGAGAAGAGAGTTAACTTCAAGATTATTGATTGAGGATGGGAAGCATGATGGAAACCAAGGGAATCCATCCTGGCACTCAACCATACATCTGAGATAGGCATCCTCAAAGGTTCTACCTCTTGTGAAATGCCACACATCCTTCCAAAGGAAAGATGAGGCTTCCACATAGATACCTTGAATCATAGGATGGGAATGGAAAGCAATCAAGGCAATCCATGCTTATATGAAGAAAGAGAAATCAAACTAAGCTCTTCCTAGACCCTAATTGATCAAGCTACAAGAAAGCTACTAAAAGGGGTCTAAACACCAAAACCAAACACCACAATCAAACAAACAGAATCTTCTATATGTCTAAAGCACCATCAAAGAAGATTAACAAACCTATTATGACTAAAGGCCACCATTGAGGTTCAACTAGTGCAAGTGTTATGTTAAAAACATCTTAGAACTAGCCTAAGTAGTAAATCTATTTAAAATACCAAATCATCTCCTAAAATCCTATAAAATTTTCTAAGGGAACCTACATGTGTTAGGAACCTAGGGTAAAAGGATCAGGGCCTAAATCAATGGGGAAAGCCACTAAAGAAATCCTAAACATAAAGTTGCCAAAGGGAAACCCTAAAATGGAAGGTCATGGGAACCTAATCCAAAACAGAACCTATTGTTATCTAAAAATCATGAAATAAATCCTAAGGGATCATGCATCTCTATACTAGCAACCAGCAAAAAATCTTATTCAAATTCAAAACCAATTGGCCATACAAAAATCAGCAAGAATATGAAGAAATAAGCCAAAATTAAAGAATTAAACAAAATGCAAAAAATCACATTAAATTGAAAATTGCATGAAAATAAAATGTAACAACACCAAAATATCAGAAATTAAATCTAGATTATCCACATATTTTTATTTTATTTTTATGACCAAAATTGGAGTTATTATGAATTAAACATGAAACAAGCAATTAAAATAAAAATAAAAATGAATTAAAGAATAAAAATATTGGAATTAAATCAGGAGCGTTGGATCAAGTGACTTTGTCAAAGCATCTGAAGGACCACAGGCTGCCAGCGCATTAATGATGCGCAGCGTTTTGGCTGCTCAAAATTCAATTCTGAGGACAAATCACAAGCGTACGATGGAGAGACTTAGTCTTCGTTTTCATCAGATCCAAGGGTCCTTGTGCATCGTCTCCATTTGAACTGGACTTGGAGGGAAGAACCTCAGGTGAACCAGACGGTGGCTGATCCACCGTCTTCTCCGGCGAGCCAAAAGTTACAGGTCAAGGAAACTAGGCAAATCTTATATGGATCTCTCTGTTTTTTCACGCTGATTCCAACTATCACATTCATTCATCCTAATTCTCACTAGAATTTAAAACACGATAGCAACCAGAAAATGCATCAAGTTCTTGATTATCACCAATCCTCAATCCAAAGCCATAGATCTATTCCTCATGCTTCATAGATTATCATAAGCTCTCTAGATCAAGCTAACTCTCAAAGATCAAGCAGTTATAAGTCTCAACAGAAAATTGCTCACACCTAGAATTGTCTCTAAACTCCACAATTTTGTTCCAGAATCCATCTATAATATCTCCTAAACCTTAACCTCATGCTAAAACATGCTAGATCATCATGAATCTACAGCAAATTTGAAAGTTGCATACCTGAGTTGCAGCTTCAAATTGGAGCAGTTAGGGCATGATCCTTGGCTTCAAACTGTGCAGATACACTCTATGATTGATACTGAAGATGATTCAATCCTCAATTTGCCTTGAATTACTCTGGAATTGAAATTCGATTTCTGACTTGAAGCTTGAAAATTCACTCTGCAACCTCTGGCTCTAGCACGAAAACACCACCAACCTTGATCCTAACTGATTTCTGAACTTATATAGAATGAGTTTGGGTGATTTGGAGGCCCAATTGAGGCCTAATCAGTGAGATCCAATTTTCACTTCTTCTTAAAAATTTCACCCATGGCTATGCATGATTTTGAGCTCAAAACTTCTCCAAGAAGCTTCAATTCCTTTCCTTATGGACTATGGAGAGAGTATGGATCAAATTGAGTCCTTAATTCCATCATAAGGCCAACCTTTAATGTGTTACTTATTTAAGAAGTAACAAGTTGAAATGTCATGAATTATGCTTCAAAATGACTTTCCGATATTTCCAATGTGCTCAAAATGATGTTTCTGATTAAAATGAGCACACATTTGGTCTTGTTTGAACACACATGAATTAATTTGGATTTTTTTCACTTAAATGCCTTTAAAAATGCCCTTTACCAAATTCCTTCAAACCAAGTGTGACCCTAATCCAAATCACCACATCCTTGATACATGGTTGACCTAAAAATGCCATTTTGAACAAGTTTCATGTTGGACAAACCTTCATTTGAAGCTTGCAAGATAGTGAAAATGACCTATAATGCCAAATGGCCTATAATCTTACTTTCCCAATATACCCCTGACTTGTAAACCTCATAACTTGAGTTCTACAAATCATATGGAAGACTTCTAGTACAATTTGGAAAGATAAGGTCAACACTTACAACTTTCATGTTGGCCAAAAGTTGAGGAAAAACACCCTTCCAGGTCAAAAGTTCCTTGGAATTTGGTTAACTTTTGCAGACAAATTTCACAATCATCTGATGACTTGTAACTTGTCTGGATCATAACTTGAGTTCTATAAATCCAATGGAGGACTTCTAGTACTCAAATTAAAGCTAAGAGCATGCTCTAAAAGTTTAATGTTGGCCAAAAGTTGAGATGAAACTTGTATCTTAAGACAAGTGGTCTTGAAGTTAGGAACTAAATAGGGGATTTTACCCTAAGAACCCTAGTTTAGCAACTCCTCACACTTTGAACTTTTTCTTAGATTGATCTTGGAATACCACCTCATGTATCTCAACACAACTTTCCATGATCACAAAGACTTAGAAGGGAGTCTTGATCCTCTTCAATTGCACAGTTGACTTATGGTTACTCAGATGAAAACCCTAATTACAACACCCTCAACTGTGGCTCTTCACACTTAGCACAATGACGTGACTGGGCTCTACCATGACCCTCAAGGCACTCCATGAGCTCCATCCACACTCTATCCATGATCAAGGCTCCACAACCCACTGATGGTCTTCAATTGGTCCTCAGGTTAGGAGACTAACCACATACAAACAACCAAACTTCTTAAGAACCCAACCCTCTTCCTGATGACTTTGGTGACTTCTCAAGCTTGAATAAGACCTCTAGATAGGCTCCTCTTGATATAAACCACACTTGATTCCCGGCTAAGTGATTAATGCTATGCTATGCAAATGCTAGAACAATGCAATGCTAATGCAATGAAACATAAACCAAGTGAGAAAAAGGTTAGGCAAATTTTGGGATGCAACAGCTGCCCCTATTCAAGCGGCTTGAATCTGACGGGATGAAAAGAGAACGACTTTCAGGAAATCAAGGTAAAGGACGGCTGAATACCAAAGAACCCGGAAATTTGCCAACCAGAGAAATAAACTGCACAAACTGCTTAAGGAACAAAAATCCAAAAAATTGAATCTGATTGTCACGGCAACAACTGATCAATCATCTAATAAAGAACCTGATTTCAATATCAATCACCTGCGTGATGCCATAGGTGTTAAATCAACAATCAATCTTCAAATATACGCTACAATAAGCGGGCACCGAGCCACAGGACCATATCGAAATACTATCCTTGACCTTCCATCTCCGAAGAAACAGACAAGCACTAAATAAAAGCGAGAACCGTCAGTATCTTTGACCTTCCATTTCCGCAGAAATGGGCAAGCACTAAATAAAAGCGAGAACCGTCAGTATCTTTGACCTTCCATTTCCGCAAAAACGGGCATACACTAAATAAAAGTGCGAACTGTCAATATCTCTGACCTTCCATTTCCGCAGAGAGGGGCATACACTAAATAAAAGTGCGAACTGTCAATATTCTGACCTTCCATTTTCGCAGAAACGGGCATACACTTAATAAAAGTGCGAACTGTCAATATCTCTGACCTTCCATTTCCGCAGAGACGGGCATACACTAAATAAAAGTTTGAACTGTCAATATCTCTGACCTTCCATTTCCGCGGAAACGGGCATACACTAAATAAAATTGTGAACTGTCAATATCTCTGACCTTCCATTTCCGCAGAAACGGGCATACACTAAATAAAAGTGCGAACTGTCAATATCTCTGACCTTCCATTTCCGCAGAGAGGGGCATACACTAAATAAAAGTGCAAACTGTCAATATCTCTGACCTTCCATTTCCGCAGAGACGGGCATACACTAAATAAAAGTGCGATCTGTCAATATCTCTGACCTTCCATTTCCGCAGAGACGGGCATACACTAAATAAAAGTGCGAACTGTCAATATCTCTGACCTTCCATTTCCGCAGAAAAGGGCATACACTAAATAAAAGTGCGAACTGTCAATATCTCTGACCTTCCATTTCCGTAGAAACGGGCATACACTAAATAAAGTGCGAATTGAGCATCCGAAGACTTGAACAAGCAACTCTGCGGGGAATTTCTGACATCAGCTGCCAGACATCCATCTTGACAAAAATGGGTAACAACTTCGAAGGTATAATCGTGAAGTTTTTTTTTATGCTGACGTAACAGCCTATTGAGGGAAACTTCACTGGGGAAATCCTGACGTCACCTGCCAGACATTTACCTTGACAACCAGTAACGACCTCACAGGTCTAATCCCTGAATCTTTCCTTTTAAAACACTGACGTAACAGCAATCCGAGAAAAACTCCGCTGGGGAAACAGAGAAACTTAACCAAGCAACTCTAATGAGGGAACACATGATAGGACGAACATTATCATCACATATCTCATGCCAAAAATTTGAACATTCGAAAACCATCCTGAATAAGAATTCCAATTACCTGCAAGGGAAACACCTGAAAACACAGAGGTAACCAACCTGGCTTATGTTTCAAAATGCGTATGTTTTAAAAATGGCGTAATGCTCAATGCGGCATGGAAATGCTACGCGTTTTGGGTAGATGCTATGCACGATGCAAATGCAAAAGGGCGTTTCGGCAAAATAAATGTCGAAGAAACGAAACCAAACTTCTGCTGGGGGAAGAAACAATCCTGCTGGGGATAGCCCTAAAATATCCAGAATTACGAACTCTGTAGAGGATGATCAACCTATTGGAAGAAAGACAACCTGTCGGAGAACAAAAAGAACCACCCTGCGCGGGGATAATCCTTACAAACCACTGATAACCTGATTACATCTTGTGAGGATTTCACTGGGGATTAAATGTACACTCGACCAACTGCTGGGGATGCACATCACTGCCTGACTGCTTGCTAGCTTGCATCCAACTCTTCTGGGGATAAAAATGCGACTTCCATCTGTTGGGGAGGAATAAGATCACCTAGAGCCTGCTCCTACGTTAAGGGACTCCAACTAGGGAAACACGATCCCTTGGCGATTTGCTTCGAAGGTAACGACCCTGCAAAATACGAACGAAACAAAAACATCCTATACAAAAGGAAATGTCCAGGTCAATATCTGTGACAATTGTTCAGTTAATCCAAAGTTTTAACAATTATTGGCCGAGGCCTGCAAGTTTATGCACGTGCAAGTTTATCAAAAACATCGGCGTTTTCCACAAACAAAACAATAAGAGTTAAAACAAAAACAAACACCAAGCACTGAATATGCGTTTATTGATAACAGGCCTGTAAATAGGCAAAGTTTGTACAATGGATGCAACTCCTGAAAAAAGGAAGTTACAAAAATAAATACAAATATGTACAGAGGTACAAAGAAATTTGTATACATGTCGGCAACGTGGTACAAACAAACACCATGAGCTGATCCTCCTATGACTCGCCTGACTCTGACGCTTTCCCAATACTCCGTCCTGGGAAGAAATTGGCTTGGATAATCGACCCTCAGGTACTCCCAAACCACTAAGCAATGCAATATCAGACTCGGACCGCAGTCATTTGCTTTTTCAATCCCTAACTTTTGCCTGAATCGCCCTTTGCGGGTTTTCGATTCACCGGGATCCCCTTTTTTGCCGAAGTCGCCTTTTCAGGTTTTCGACTTCGCGGGTGTACATCTTTTCAATTTTATCCCTAATTTTTGCCCGGACCCTTTTCTTTTCTTGCCTCACCGGGATGCCCCATTTTTGCCTGGACTCTCTTTTTTCGGTCCAGCGGGTCTCTTTAAGCAAAGTATTTTTTAACTGCGTCCGAGTTCACAGGGGATGTAAAATCTTCGCCATCCATGGTGAACAACAGTAAGGCTCCTCCAGAGAAGACCTTTCGAATGATATGGACCTTCATAGTTGGGAGTCCATTTGCCCCTGTGATCTGATTGTGGTGGGAGAATCTTCTTCAGCACAATATCGTCCGTTTGAAAGCTCCGAGGGCGCACCTTCTTGTCGTAAGCTTTCTTCATCCGGCTCTGGTATAACTGACCATATGCGATAGATGCAAGTCTCTTCTCATCCATCAAACTGAGCTGATTCAGTCTATTCCTTATCCACTCTACCTCATCGAGTTGGACATCGAGCAATACTCAAGGAAGGAATCTCAACTTCTAATGGTAGGACAACCTCCATACCATACACCAGTGAGAAAGGTGTTGCCCCGGATGATGTGCGTACTGTCGTACGATAACCGTGCAATGCGAAGGGCAACATCTCGTGCCAGTCTTTATATGTCACAACCATCTTCTGAACGATCTTCTTGATGTTCTTATTGGCCACTTCGATAGCGCCATTCATATTGGGTCGATAGGAAGATGAGTTGTGATGCTCAATCCTGAAATTCTGGCACAATTCCTTCATCATCTTATTATTCAGGTTCGAACCATTGTCAGTAATGATTCTTTCAGGAATTCCGTAAACACAAATAATGTCCTTTTTGATAAACTGGGCTACTACTTGCTTGCTAACATTAGTGTAAGACGCGGCTTCAACCCACTTGGTAAAGTAATCGATAGCTACCAAGATGAACCGGTGTCCATTGGATGCGGTGGACTCAATTTTTCCAATCATATCAATGCCCCACATGGAGAAAGGCCACGGGGACGCCATAACATTCAAAGGGCTCGGCACCTGAATCTTGTCTGCATAAATCTGGCATTTATGTCACTTCTTCGCAAACTTGAAACAGTCGCTTTCCATTGTCAGCCAATAATACCCTACTCGTAACAAATTTCGAGACATAGCATGTCCGCCGGCATGCGTGCCAAAGGTACCCTCGTGGACCTCTTCCATGAGCAGACTAGCTTCTTTCTTATCCACACATCGCAAAAGCACCAAATCATGGTTTCTCTTGTACAGAACACCATCTGGATTCAAGTAGAAATTGCCAGCCAATCTCCTAAGAGTCTTCTTATCTCGGCTGGATGCACCAGTCGGATACTCTTGGTTCTTTAGGAAATTCTAGATATCGAAATACCACGGCTTACCATCAGAAGCTTCCTCAATGGCGAATATGAAGGCGGGCCTATCAAGGCGAGAAATAATTATCCTGGAAGCATCATTCCAGAAGTTAACTTTGTACATTGAAGACAATGTCGCGAGAGCGTCATCCATCTGATTTTCTGCCCGTGGCACATGGTGAAACTCTACTCTGTCAAAGAAGGGCAGCAACCTCCTTGCATAATTCATGTACGGTATCAGATTAGACTGACGAGTCTCCCATTCTCCCTTGATCTGGTTCACGACTAACGTGGAGTCTCCATACTGTCGCTTCCGCGAAAATAAGGTGCCGGCAAAACAGAAGAGTCGCCACCTTTCGTTATTTATCCCTCAGAACGGGAAAGGAAACGATCGGAAAAACCTGACGAAAAAGGTATAAGACAAGGTCATCGCAACCGTTGTCTGGGTTCTGGAGTCGGTTACGCAAGGGGAAGGTATTAACACCCCTCACGTCCGCCGTACTCGACGGGATCCATGCTTGTTGTGTTTACTGGACGAGTTGGTTTATCTATCTACCTATCAAGGCTGGTCTGAAATAGAAAAGAAAATGACTCGGCAAAGCGTCGCGCTTTATGCCTACGTATTCTCATCAGAGAATGAGAAATCAGAGTCAATGTAGTTCGACCTACGACGGGTTATGGGGGAGGAGGCTCGCAAATACATCAGTATTGTGCCTACGTACTCTCAACAGGTATGAGAGATCAGAGCTTACGTAGTTCGGGACACTACGGATTATGGGGATTCAGATTCATCTGTTTTATCGAGTAGGGTTAAACAGCAGTTCCAGCAGTTAGGGACAAAGCCTGTTTGCGTTGGCGCTGAAGTTTAACGACACTCTTTTCTTCAGAAAAGCTTTCCTTTGAATTATGGGCCCACGGGGCAAAAAGGTTTGATGTTTGTTTTCTGTCTTTTACGGAAGAAGTGTTTTTTATTGTGTTTGCAATTTCAATCGCACTAAAGACTATGACCTGGGAGTGAATGCGTCGCATGTCACCCAAAAGGTGCCATACTAAACATCCAGACGGTTGAAAAGAAACACTCCAACAATCCTTTCTTAGATAGCTTAAGGCTCGTAACGTACGAAAGAAATCATTCATGATTACTGTATCTTAAGCTGTTTTGAGATGAGAAGAGAGCAGGCTCAACTAAAGGGATACTATCAAGTCCTACTGTTGTCATGCCAAGGATTCATCCTATAGTTGAGGTTTGAAAGAAGGAACTCCTAGAAATTATCATGCATAGGTTTCAACCTAAAGTTCTATCATCATTTCCTTATCAAAGGAGCTGAGATTCCTAAGGGATCATGTCAATGATAAACAGAAACAGATAAAGCATCAGCTTAAACAGTAAACAGTAAACGACTGTAAAATGCATGCAATGCAAGTGAGGGAGGAAATGTGTGTGGGGCAGCAGCCTCCACAAGCTCATCTCAACCTCAAGCCAGATATGAATAACTGTAATCATACAGAAGAAATAACATAGTGCTGTCAAGCAAAATACAGTAAACTGCAATCACACAGAAGAAAATGAGATGCTATCAAGCAAAGTAAACCACATGGGCAAGGGAGCAGGGCTCTACCGAATACCCGCAAGCAAAGCCATACAGTAACAATACAAGCAGAGGGAGCAACTCAACCTCTAGTGCAATCATGCTCCTAGTTTAAAGTCAGTCTAGATATGGACTTATTCTAATGCATCAAGCAAATCAAGCAAGGCACATCAACACAGAAAAGAAAACAGATAAGAAAGAAAGCAGATCCACAACTCCCTTCTTTCTAAGCTTCAGCTTTTCTAACAACACTTCAGTCTTCAGACTTCAACCACCCTTCAAGGCTATCATCTCTCATGACAAATATCAATTTGCTTCTCCAGGTTTCAACCCTTCAACATAAGTTTCAACTTAATCTTCTTCGTCAAGCTTCAGCTTTCCAGTCAATTCCACCTTCAGGCTTTACTCTTAACTGCAAGTATCAACTTGATTCCTTCAAGTTCTCAAAGCATCAATGTAAGTGTCAACTTATCTTTTATTCCGAATCTTCAGCTTTACACCCAATCTCCATATAATCCTCTTCATAAGTATCAACTTAGTCTTCAAGCTTCAGCTCTCTTTGCTTTACCAGTCTCAACTTGGTCTTGTTCACTTATAAGCTTCAGCTGCTCAGAGTAGTCTTCACTCATATGGAAGTGTCAACTTCATCCTTCAATTCTTTAAGCCTCAGCTCTTCATTCAGTCTTTATTGGATTTTCAAGTATCAACCTGCTCTTCTTGCTCTTCAAGCTTCAGCTGCAATGACAATGCTCAAGGAATCATCCTCTTCCACACTCTTCAGTGAAGTCCTCATCTTCAAACTCAAGCCCAACATCTTTCAAGATACTCAAACCAGAAGATAATTGATTGAACAAGATGAGGGGAAATGATAAACAGCTTACTGACAACCAAAGGAAGCCTGTAAGGGTTCATCATTATGAGAGACTGGTTTCCTCAAAGTTCTACTTCCCAGATAAAGCCACTCATCCTTCCAAAGGAGGGATGTGAATATCTGGGAAGGACTTTTAGTCATGGGGAGGAATGGAAGCACAAGATGCTTTCCATGTTTGTGAAAGAAATCATTCTAACTACAAGGCTCTCCCTATGTCCTATCTCCTAATCTTTCATCAGACACCTTCAGGCACCAACAAATCCAAAGCTCCAAGCAACTTCAAGCCTCCTCACCTTGTCTTCCACTTGTCTTCAATCTCAACCAAAGGCAAACCAAGCACAAACCCTAATCTAAGGGAACTAGAGAAGTTAAACTAGTTGAATTAGCAAGTTAGGATCACCTAAAACCTAGCACTAAAGTTAGTCCTAACTAAAATACTAAAATCAATTGTAAAATCCTACAAAAATTACTATGGGAACCTAGGTCAATCATGACTCTACCACATTAGTTTCAAAGATCAAACCATCAAATTGGACCTAGAACTAAATCCTACATTACAAGGTATCAAACCTAAAACCCTAAAAGGAAGCACCTGAATATCAATCTAGAAAGCACACCTATTTTCATCACAAAAATGTGAGAAAAATTCTATGGGATCATACATGTCTAACCTAATCACACACAAAAAAAAAGGCTCAAAATCATCACCATGAGATCAAACAAAATTCCACAAAAATATGCATCAAACATAATCATTTTAATATCAATTAAAATATAAAATTCCTATTAAATCCTAAATTACATGAAATGAAAATATTTTTTCTCTAAAAAATATTACACTCAATCATGAGTAAAATGCAAAAAGAATGGGTTTAATTGGATTAATTTTCAATTAATTGTGATTTTTTCAAGAATCATGAATAAAAATGAAAAATAAAGAAAATCAAACAAAAATAAATAAGCGCGCGGTGCAAGTAGTAATCAGATTCAGTTCAAAATCTGGGTTGGGCCATCAGGGGGGTGTGGATAACACTTAGCTCACTAAGCCCAAAACGCCTGAATAAATGAAACGCAACGTTTCCTTCAGAAATCCTTCACAACTCAGCTTTAAAACGTGACCACTGGATCAGCCTCAAAGTCTAAGTCAAACCCTCATCCAATGGTCCTGAGGTCGTCTTCAACCTTTCAAACCTCTGAGCTTCGCGCCCAGCTCCGGCCACCACCGGTGGAGCTCCGGTCATCCCCTTCAACCCTAGTTCTCTCTAGGAGCCTCTATTGCACATGGTCAAAACGTGAAACACATCCCAAATTTTGCCACGAACTTAACCATACCCATAGTTTCTTCTGAAACCTCAATAATCACCATATCCCAATCTCAACCGAAAATGGCAATTCTCCTATTTTGTCTCTAATTCATCAATTAACTATCTGGAATCCATCCTACACCATTCTACAATCAATCTAGCACCTTAATTCAACCTAATTCTACCTAAATCATGCTATAGAAAGAAAGGTACCAACCTGAAAATCTTGGTTGAACAAATGCACTAATCCTCCACTTCAAGCTCTACAATCTTGCAGACACGATCAAGGAACCTTCCTCTTGCTTCTGTAGGCAAAAGAACCAATGGAAAATGCTTCAATCTTGAAACCTGATGGTGAGTTGCAGGTGCTGAAAATCACTTGCTCATACACGATCTAGCCACCAATTCTTCTTGAAAATGATCTGGAATCACTCCTTGACATTCATGGAAGAAGTATCAATCAAGAAAATGGAAGGAAATTGAGGAATTTGGTGAAACCGATTTCAATTGCAATCCAAGAAAACTCAATCTCAAGCTATGCTCAATCCTTCAATGATCACCAACCTCTGCAATGGATCCACTCTACTCCTTATATAGATGAAGATTGGATGACCTAGAACCCTCTAGATCCTTCCAATGAGATTTTCCACTTCTCATGTCATGAGATTTTCAATCATGTATCATGACATGTACAATCCTTGCAAACAGCTTGGAATTCATCCCATTCACTTTAAATTTCTCCCCTAGTGAGATATTAGAGGTGTTTAGCTTGCCAAAGACCTTGCTCATGCCTTGATTTTGAGTTTTGCAAATGTTACTTAATATGCAAGCAAGTGCTTTTCAAAGCAAGTCCCTAATTTAGACCTCAAATCAAAAATGTGGCTAAACCAATGTTTTTAAAATGTTTTCTAGAGTCAAAATGATATATTACATGCCATGGTTTGGATGTGTAGATTGAAAATATCAATTTCCAACTTTGGTTTATTTAACTTATGCTCTTATTTTAGGTCATTTTTGCAACTTTGAGCTACATGCCTTTCCAACATCTCATGACCTCCTTACTAGCTTAAAACATCATTTTGAACAAGTTTGATGTTTAAGATTTTTCCATTTGAAGCTTGGAAATAGGAGTTATGGCCTTATGCTTGAAATGACCTGTAATCTTCAAAAGACCAAAATGCCCTTGACTTGTCAAAGCCATAAGTTGAGTTCTACAAATCCTATAAAGGACTTCTAGTACTCTCTAGAAAGCTAAGAAGATAAGGAACAACATTCATGTTGACCAAAAGTTCATAGGAATCATCCTTCTTGGGAAAAAGTTGGATGCAAGTTGGGTGACTTTCAAGGACCCAGATTCACATACCTCAGATGACCTGTAAGTTGTCAAAGTCATAACTTGAGTTCTACAAATCCTATCAAGGACTTCTAGTACTCAAATTAAAGCTAAGAACAAGCTATACAACATTCATGTTGGGGGAAAGATGATATGACAATCACATCTTGGGCTAAATTGCCTTGAAGATAGGGATGAAACTACGGGATTTTACACTGTCAAGCCTTAGAAACCCTAGCTTGAAACTTCTCATACTCTTCAATCATGATGAGTTGACCTTGGAATCATCCTTATAACATCTCAATGCATCAATCCATGATCACATGGCCTTTGAATTAGGTCTCAACCTTGTTCAAATCATCAGTTGACCTAGGGTTGACCCAGTCAAACCCTAATTACACCACTCATGGCTAGGTCCTCTTAATCTTGTACAATGACCTGTCTAGGCTTCATGATGGCTTTCAAGACATCTCATAAGCTCTCTCAAGGCTTCAAGTCCACATTCTTGGCTTCAGAATCATCTGAGGAGCTCCCCACAACTCTCAAGTTAGGAGGCACACTCTCTTGGTTTCAACCACTCTCTCTGAGGATCTTTGAACTTCTCTGACAAGGATATCAACCCTTGAACACTTGAATAAGCTTCTTGGCTAGCTTCATAGTCTTGTGTAGCTCTTAATTGGTAATCATACCTCTTGATCTCCTGCACACATGTCAATGAAATGCAAATGATAATGCTAATGTGAATGAAATGCAACATAAGCTAGGTAAAGAAGGGTTGGTCAAATTTTAGGGTGCAACAGCTGCCCCTATTCAAACGGCTTGAACCTGACTGGGTGAGAAGCGAATGGCTCTCAACCAATCAAGGTGCGAGACGGTTGAATACCGACAAACCCGGAAATTTGCCAACTGTACAAGTACACGGTACTCTGATGGGAATAAATCTTCGAAAACTGAAATACTAGCTACACGGAAACTAGCTGGGGAATTGGTCACACGGTAATCGGTGATACATGGTAGATCATGCCGTCAGGAATCAAGATTCCTCGGGACTCATCAGGTCATCGATCACGTTGATCATGCCATCGGGCATTCAAAGAAAACTTTCGGGCATCAGCCGGACTTCATCAGTAAGTCGGGAATAGAATTCCCGGTCAATCATGAATCATTCGGGGATATCCACTTCTACCATCAGGCACTCTGCTTCAGCTGAGAGAACTACTTTGTCAACACGGTTGGACTTCAATCATCAAGTCTTCAAAGGAAGTTTCAACTTCGCTATTCAGGAACCTGCTGGGGATGACGCATCTCTGCTGAGGGCTTCAAGAATCCTCTTGGACAAACAACTCCGCGGGGACTTCAAGAATCATCCTGAACCAATAACTATGCTGGAGATTTCAGGAATCATCCTGAGCAAACACTCTGCCGGGAACTCTAAGCATCGACTTGAGCAACTAACTCTGGCGACTGCACTGGGGATTTTAAGAATCATCTTGAGCAAACGACCTTGCTGGGGAGAATTCAAGAATCATTTTGGGCAAGCGACCTTGCGGAGGAACACCTGCAAAACAAGAACGGTAACGACCTAGCTCATGTTTAGTATGCATATGCTCGTCAATGGCGTAATGTTCCACACAGTGGAAATGCTATGCATTTATGATAAATGTTATGCGATCATGCAAAATGCTGCGATCCCGTCAGCAAAATAAATGCTGAAGGGAGAATCCTCCTGTCAAGGAGAAAGCACCACTCTGGTGGAGGAAGGAACCATCCTGCCGAGGAGAAAAGGTCACGCCGATCTTAATTGGACTCCGCACGGGGAAGCAAACTTCAGTTGACTGCTACAGGGAAACGAAGCTCTACGAGAACCTGGACCTGCTGAGGAAAGCGATGTCAATCACGGAAACAAACTGCACGACATTCGCAGCCAAACCTTCCTGGAGATAACTACTCCGGCGGGGAAATACGGCATCAGCTATTCAACACTCTACTGAGGAAAACCAATCATGGCCTGAGCGGCTTCCAAGGACTCGACTCTCTTGGGGATTTGCAAACTCGGCTGGAGAAGAAGAAATCATCCTGCTTCGGGGGAGAGTATGACTCTGTGGGGAATCTCAATTCCGTCGGAGACTTCAGTTTGGAACTATCGATTGCTGCGTCCTTCAGCGTATAACTCAGCTGGGGAGACGACATTCCTTCAGGATGTATTTGACTGGGGAGAGAATCTTCTCTGCCTGGGGAGACATATCAATGCTCACGATCTCATGTTCAGACTCTGCGGGGAGAGGCTGCTGAACTTTGATGGAGAAGAAGGAATCATCCTGCTTGGGGAACGCATACGGCGTACTACTTGGTACATGCTACACCTGCACCAACACAAACAAACAGACAAGATACCCTTCTCAAAGGGACCTATCAAGGTTATTATCTTGTGACAATGTTCGAGTAATTCATTGTTTCAATAATCAGTGGCCTAGGCCATTAAGTTTATGTATGCGCATTTTATCAAAAACATCGGCGTTCTTTTTCGCAAACAAAACAGATAAATGCTAAACAGACAAACAGAATTGCTGAATAGTATACATTTTATTGATAACGAACCCCTGAATGGGTAAAAATGTTTTACAACAGATGCCAGCTCATGGAATGAGGAAGCCGCGCAAAAATAAAACATAAATATACATCAGTATATACAAATGTCGGCAACGAGGCGTAGACGAACACCATGAGTTGATCCCTCTATGACCCACTCGACTTCGATACTTCTCCGACGCTTCAGCTTCAGAAGAAATTGATTTAGATAAACGGCCCTCAGGTCTTCCAAACCACTAAACAATGAAAGTCCACACGCGGAACGCAATCATTTGCTTTTTCAAATCCCTAACTTTGGCCTGAATCGCCCTTTCGGGTTTTCGATTCACCGGGATACCCCTTTTTGCCAAAGTCGCCCTTCCAGGTTTTCGACTTTGCGGGTGTACATTCTTTTCTTTTATATCCCTAATTTTTGCCCGAACCTTTTTTCCTTTTTTATGGTTCGCCGGGATGCCCCATTTTTGCCTGGATACTCTTTTTCTTTCCAGCGGGTCATTTTTAAGCAAAGTATTTTTTAACTGCGTTCGCGTTCACCGGGGATGCAAAATCTTCACTATCCATCGTGGATAACAACAAAGCTCCTCCTGAGAAGACCTTGCTGACGACGTACGGACCTTCGTAATTGGGAGTCCACTTGCCCCGGTGATCGGAGTGTGGAGGAAGAATCTTCTTCAGGACGAGATCACCCGTCTGAAAGCTTCTAGAACGCACCTTCTTATCATAAGCTTTCTTCATTCGGCTCTGGTACAGACGACCATGTGCAATCGATGCTAACCTCTTCTCGCCCATCAGGCTGAGCTGGTTCAGTCGGTTCGTAATCCATTATGCCTCGTCGAGTTTCACATCAACCAAAACTCGCAAAGAAGGGATCTCCACTTCTAACGGTAGGACAACCTCCATACCGTACACCAAGGAGAAAGGAGTTGCCCCGGTTGACGTACGTACTGTGGTACGATAACCGTGCAATGCAAATGGCAGCATCTCGTGCCAATCCTTGTAGGTCACAACCATCTTTTGAACAATCTTCTTGATGTTCTTATTGGCCGCTTCAACGACGCCATTCATCTTCGGCCGGTAAGGAGATGAGTTGTGGTGTTCAATCTTGAAACTCTGGCACAGCTCCTTCATCATCTTGTTATTCAGATTCGAACCATTATCGGTAATGATCTGCTCGGGAATTCCGTAACGACAGATGATATCCCTCTTTATGAATTTAGCCACCACCTGCTTGGTCACATTAGCATATGAGGCTGCCTCCACCCACTTGGTGAAGTAGTCGATAGCTACTAGAATGAAGCGATGACCGTTAGATGCAGTGGGCTCGATCTTGCCTATCATGTCGATGCCCCACATGGAGAACGGCCACGGGGAGGACATGACATTTAACGGGCACGGCGGCACATGAACTTTATCAGCATAAATCTGGCATTTATGACATCTCTTCGCGAATTTGAAGCAATCCGATTCCATCGTCAGCCAGTAATATCCTGCTCTCAGGATCTTTCTCGTCATAGCATGCCCGCCGGCATGCGTACCAAATGTGCCTTCATGGACTTCTTCCATGAGCATACTCGCCTCTTTCTCATCTACACATCTGAGTAGCACGAGATCGTGATTTCTTTTATACAACACTCCATCAGGATTGAGATAAAAATTTCCAGACAGCCTCCTCAGAGTCTTCTTATCCTAGGTTGACACACCCGCAGGATACTCCTTAGTCATAAGGAATGTCTGAATGTCATGGAACCATGGCTTGCCGTCGGCGACTTCCTCGATCGCAAAGACGAATGCAGGTCTATCAAGACGAGAAAGGACAATTCTTGGAGCTTTATTCCAAAAATTGACTTTATACATCGAAGCCAACGTGGCTAAGGCATCAACCATCTAATTTTCTGCTCTGGGCACATGATGGAGTTCCACTCGATCAAAGAACGGAAGCAGCCTTCTGGCATAGTTCATGTACGGCACCAAATTCGATTGACGAGTCTCCCACTCCCCTTTAATCTGGTTAATCACAAGTGCCGAGTCACCATACACATCTAGGTTCTTGATTCTCAAATCAATTTCCTCTTCTAGACCCATAATGCATGCTTCGTACTCCGCTTCATTATTGGTGACAGGAAACATCAGTCTCGCAGTGAACGGGATGTGGGATCCGTGGGGAGTCGTGATGATTGCCCCAATGCCACTTCCATAGGAATTAACCGCCCCATCAAATATCAATTTCCACTGGGATTTCCTATCTGGCCCCTCGTCTGGCAACGGCTCATCGCAATCTTTCGCTTTGAGAAACATGATATCCTCATCAGGGAATTCAAATTTCATCGGCTGGTAATCTTCGATCGGCTGTTCGGCAAGGTAATCAGACAATACGCTTCCCTTGATGGCCTTCTGGGAAACGTACTGAATATCATATTCCGTCAACACCATTTGCCATCTGGCAATCCTGCCCAAAAGAGCTTGCTTCTCGAAGACGTACTTGATCGGATCCATCTTCGAAATTAGCATAGTGGTGTGATTGAGCATGTACTGTCGTAAACGTTTGGCAGCCCAGGCTAGTGCACAACACGTCTTCTCCAGCATCGAGTAACGAGATTCACAGTCAGTGAACTTTTTACTCAAGTAGTAAATGGCATGCTCTTTTCTGCCTGTCTCGTCATGCTGACCGAGAACACACCCCATACTATTCTCAAGAACTGTCAAGTACATGATTAATGGCCGTCCAGCCACTAGGGGTATCAAGATTGGAGGTTTCTGCAGATACTGCTTTATCTTGTCGAATGCCTTCTGGCAATCCTCATTCCAGATAATCGCCTGATCTTTCTTTAAAAGCTTGAACATCGGTTCACATGTGGCCGTGAGCTGAGAGATAAACCTTGCAATGTAGTTTATTCTGCCCAAGAAACCACGAACTTCTTTTTCTGTTTTTGGCACTGGCATTTCTTGTATCACTTTAATCTTCGCAGGATCAACCTCGATGCCTCTTTCACTCACAATAAACCCCAGTAACTTTCCGGACCGTACTCCGAAAGTACACTTGTTAGGATTCAGCCTCAACCTGAACTTCCTAAGCCTCTCAAAAAGCTTCAACAAATTGACCAGATGTCCCTCCTCTGTTTGGGACTTCGCAATCATGTCATCAACATAGACTTCAATCTCATGATGAATCATGTCATGAAACAAAGTTACCATAGCTCGTTGGTAAGTGGCCCCTGCGTTCTTCAGACCGAAAGGCATTACCTTGTAGCAAAATATTCCCCAAGGTGTGATAAACGTAGTTTTCTCCATGTCCTCCGGCGCCATCTTGATCTGATTGTAGCCGGAGAAGCCATCCATGAACGAAAACACGGAGAACTGAGCTGTATTGTCGACCAACACATCAATATGAGGCAGCAGGAAATCATCTTTAGGGCTCGCCCTATTCAAATCTCGATAATCGACGCACATGCGTACCTTACTGTCCTTCTTCGGCACAGGCACTATGTTGGCGACCCACGGAGGGTAAGTAGTGACCGCTAAGAAGCCAGCATCAAGCTGTTTCTGCACTTCTTCTTTAATCTTGACGGCCATATCTGGTCGCATCCTCCTAAGCTTCTGCTTAACGGGAGGACAATCTTCTCGCAGCGGCAAGTGGTGGACCACGATGTCAGTGTCAAGTCCGGGCATATCTTCGTATGAC
The DNA here is from genome assembly GCA_963859935.3 of Lathyrus sativus. Classification (NCBI taxonomy): domain Eukaryota; kingdom Viridiplantae; phylum Streptophyta; class Magnoliopsida; order Fabales; family Fabaceae; genus Lathyrus; species Lathyrus sativus. The sequence goes on along the minus strand of OZ012740.1, from coordinate 278,661,267 downwards.
CAAGCAAAGACGTCACTATATTCTCTTAGCATCTCGACCAATCTCTGCTTGACATCACTCTGCAATGCAGCCCCTATCCTGACGTTTCTGACGAGTTCTTCAGAACCCAGATTCACGATCTCGATTTCTTCTTCATGAGGCAGAATAACTTTCTCTTCTTGTTTCAATAAGCGGGCCAACTCTTCAGGCAGGTCTTCATCTTCATCAATCTCTTCTTCGGCTTGATAGATCGGGCAATCGAAGTCGAAGTGAGCCGTAGAAGGTCCAGAGTCGATGTCATCTGCTATGTGGATCCTGCAATAACAAGGGTTAAGCTTAAAACGAGGATATGTAGGTTAGCACAAACCCCATTGCCATTTTATTGTTTTTCAAAACAAATATAAAACAGGAATAACAGAGATCACAATATTTGAATACGAAGAAAACGCCTTTTGATTTATTGATAAAATGCATGTACATAATCCAACAAGGCCCTGACAATAAAACCACTATGCCCCGGGTAGGACATAGGGTTGTACAATGATTGGAAAAAGTAAATCATTACTCTTCGCTTGTCATCTGGATGATATCCTTAACGGACCAGTTGGTAAGGCCCTCGCCTGGCTTGCTTGGCTGGATCCAAGAGTCGAGGTCACAGTCGCTATCTCTGCTGTCTTCAGACACCGCGTTGACGCTTTCAAAAATCACCCCGCCACTGGTAAACTGGATCGGCCCTTTACCTCGAGACGCACTTCCAGAAGAAGAAGCTTCAGCTCCAGGAGAACATCCCAACCCAAACTTGTCTTGCTTGTTAGGTATCTCCAAAATTCGCCCCCAGCCTGGGGTAGATCCGGCTTGAACAACGGCCCGGGCTTCCTTGAAGAAGGAGAGAGTCATCTCTGGCTTCTCAGTGACTACAGGAGCTACGTCCTTGACTTTAACAGCTTCGAACGCTTGGCATAGGGTTTCGTGGATTTCCCCATCCATCTCAACATACTTGAAGGACGACAAATGGCTCACCATTATGTCTTCCTCGCCACATACAGTCACGATGCTACCTCCGATGGCATACTTGAGTTTCTGGTGCAACGTGGAGGTCACGGCTCCAGCAGCATGGATCCATGGCCGGCCCAAGAGACAGCTGTAGGCAGGCATGATGTCTATAATGTAAAAGATAGCGTCGAACGTTTCCGGCCCGACCTGGATTGGCAAGGTCACCTCCCCGAAAACGTGGCGTTTGGTTCCATCGAACGCTTTCACAACCAGATCGCTGGGTGTGCAAATCACTCCACGAGTATCTAACTTCATTAATGCCTTCTTCGGAAGAACATTGAGTGACGAACCCGTGTCCACCAACACGTGCGACATAATCGTTCCCCTGCACTCTATCGAGATGTGCAGAGCGCTATTGTGATTCCTCCCTTTCAGCGTCAACTCTAGGTCAGTGAACCCTAATCCATTTCCAGCATTTACGTGGGCTACAACCTCTTCTAGCTGATTTACCGATATTTCCTGCGGTACATATGCGGCGTTCAACACCTTCAGCAGCGCGTTGCGGTGTGCTTCAGAACACAACAACAAATTCAGGATGGAAATCTTCGAGGGTGTCTGATGGAGATGATCCACAATCTTGTAGTCACTCTTTTTAATCAACCTCATAAATTCCTCGGCATCTTTAACAAGTAAGTCTTTATCTACCCCACGGGGGATCTCTTCAACGACTTTACTTTTACCTTTATCAGTTGCATCAGCTCTGTCCGCTTTGTCTGCCACGACCTCAGGTGGTGCAAACACTCTTCCGCTGCGAGTAATACCACTGATTCCCGCAAGGTTTTCAACAGACGAACCAAACGGTTCTAGCTCCAACTTTTGTCCGTTGCAGTAGACTTCAGCCCCATAATGCCATGGGACAGCATTAGTGCTTTCGAATGGTATCGGCCCAGCTTTGGTGATGGTAATCGTAGGCGGTCTGGGTGCAGAAATAGTTATCGTCTGGCGAGGGATGGTGATGGTGGCAACCTCATCATCTTGCTTCAGCACTACCTCTCCCGATCCACTTTCGGCCCTCCGGCTAAACTGTAAAATCCCTTCAGTCATCAGACTTTGAATTCCTTCTACCAACTGTTCACATCCATCAGGACTAGTCGCACAGCCCATACACAACTCTCCGCAACCTGGAAAGAAACCTCTTTTCATCAGCTTAGCTTTAACGAAGCTAAGTGGTGTCTTCAGATCTCTGACATCAGTCAACACATCCAAACTCTCGTCCTCGATAATGGCGTTTACTCCACCCCCTTTGATTCGGCATAGGGTTTTTCGTGACATTTGGCACATTATCAGAGAAGTTGATGATCTTGGCATCCACCATGTCCTGCACCTTGTGCTTGAAGGCTTTGCGATTCTCTATTGTGTGGCCTGTTACCCCTGAGTGAAACTCACAAGTTGCATTCGCGTCATAACCTGGCGGGGGTGCCCCTGTCAAGGGAGCCAAGGTTCTCTTCTGGATCAACTGTAGCTGAAGCAAAGTCTGCAATAGTTGCGCGTACGACATGGGCGGTGTCTCGAGGTGACGGCTCGACAGAGCTGCCCGATTCTGATACTTTATGTACCCTTGTTGATTCGGTTGCTGCTGCTGCTGCTGCTGCGGCTGTTGAACTGCTGGGATAGTTATACTGGCCACCTGTTGGTGAGGACCTTTACCCTTCCTTCGAGCGTTGGTCACGACCCTCGTTTCTCCTTCCCGTCTTTTGCCACCATAAGGTTTCTTGCCTCCTCCAGCTGAGGATGAATCACCTTGAATTTTCCCGAGTTTGATCCCATTTTCGATGTGCTCACCCGTGATAATGAGATCTGAGAAGGTTCCGGACATACCGCTGACCAATTTCTCATAATAAACCCCTGGGAGGGTGGCTACGAATATCTGCACGAGCTCACGTTCAACCATCGGCGGCTGAACCCTGGCGGCCAACTCACGCCACCGTTGGGCGTATTCCTTGAACCCTTCATTGTTCCTTTGCGACAGATTCTGCAGTTGGACTCGGTTCGGGTCCAAGTCGCTATTGTATTGGTAGTGGTGCACGAATGCTTCAGCAAGGTCCTTCCACGTGCGCACACTGGTAGGCTCCAGACTCATGTACCATTCGAGGGAGGGACCGGACATACTGTCTTGAAAGAAGTGCATCAGCAACTTCTCGTCCTCAAAATGAGCTGACATTTTCCTGTAATAGGATCTCAGGTGGACGCAAGGGCAAGTGGTGCCCTTGTACTTTTCAAAGTCAGGTACCTTGAACTTGGGAGGCACCTTGAAATCAGCAATCAATCCTAACTTGGACATATCAACGCCCAGGGTGTTCTGGTTCTCGATATTTCTCATCTTATCTTCGAGTGCCTTGAACCTCAGACGTGTTTCAGCAGTCAGCTCCCCTTCAGCACCTCTCTAAGAGAACACATTGTCTTGACGTTCTTCTAACCATGTCTGAGGCCCAAACAGATTCCCGACGCCTGCATTGCCGTTGCCCAGCCCAACATTGACGTTAGCTTCCAGACTCCCATTACCGACGCCCGTTGTATTGCCATTGAGTCCCATGTTAGCTATCACATTGCCGTTGGCACTGCCATTCCCCCCGGTCACGGGGATGCCATTCTGAGGAGTTTCAATAGGTGGAGGGGTAGGCACGGTCCTGCCATGAAGTACGCCATTGCTATCGACCCTTGAAATCAGAGGCTGAACCAAGGTTCTGAGCTGATCCTGGCCATTGGCGACCGCTTGCATGAGCTCCATGAAGTGATCCATTCTTTCGCGGAGTTCGTGAACATCAGTTTGCACTTGCTCCATGATTCTGGTTTGATTTGCTCTGGTCGGATAGCGGTGAATAGGTCTCTGATCAATCCTAGAACAACCTGAAACAACCTGAAAACAGAAAAGGGTTAGGAAAAAACGACAAAGTGCTCGTCATGCAAATGCTTCATGCAAATGCAAACGTGTGTCTGTGCGTTAGGGAGATCTCCCCCGATCCTAGTGCCTGAGTGTCAGTGCTGATAATAATAAGAAGTCCGAGTCCAGTCATGGAAATAACAATCTCATATATAAAGAAAGCCCATCAAGGCAGTACACGACATCAGTGAGTACAAGCAGAATCAATAGCATGACCTCAGCCAACAAGCCTGGTGATGGTCAGCATACAACGATTATCAAACACAAAAGGATTACAAATATAGTCAAGTACGGCCACGGGCGCGAAACTCTTCTAACAACCCCTTCGTTTCTGGATGATCAGGCCGAGTGAGCAACCCTTCGACGAGTAACTCCCTCTGCATAATGGTATATTGAAGACCTTCGACCGAATCTTCCCATGCTCCTTTGCCGAAACAATCTTCTAACTTCCGCTTCTTGGACTCAAACGTCAGTTTGCGCTCCTTCAGGTTAGCGAGAGCTTTGTTGAGCTGGCCTTCGGCGGCATATCTGCGAGCGGTTTCTTCATCAAACCCCTTCTCACTAGCCTTCACCTGGGCTTTCAGCTTGGAAATCTGTAGCATCATCTTATCCTCCCGCTCTTTCCTGGTGGCTAGGGAGGCCTTCCAGTGCTGGTTGAACTTGGATATCCTCCGATATGCTTCGTCCAAGTGCTGCTTCTTCGTGGCCAGTACATCGTTGACAGCTTTGAAGTCTCGACCCATGCGCTCGCGCTCAGCTATCTGCTTAGTCAAATATGTACCTAGCTAGTTCACCAGCTCTGTCTGCCTCTTGAAGGAATAAATGGCTTCGTTTCTCTTGCTTCGAAGCTGAGCCAATTCTTTCTCCAGTTCTTCGTTCCCCCGCTTCAATTCATCTCTCTCAGCTAACACCTGATTATGCTGCTGAATGGGCATGGTAGTAGGCTCTTCAATCATTGGAGGGCTTTCTGGCTTGGCAGGAAGAAACGGCATCCCTATAGCATCTGCTCTGGCTCTGATCCAAGTCACATACGGAGGGTAAGCTTGATTATTACTTCTCCCCAGCAATAGTTTTCCCCTCTTACTGATGCCATTCCAAGTGTGCTGAAGCTTGGATAACAGATCCCCTTCTAGAAGACCAGTGAGGTACAGAGATTCCTGCACCTCTTCATCCTTCGGCGGAGCTCTCAAAGCATACGCAAACTGTCGGACCAGCAGAGACGGATTATAGTTTATGCAGCCCTTCCTGCCTATCAAAGGCACGTTCGGAAACCCGCTGCAGCTGAAGATGATCTCGGTACCCAACCTATCTCTGTCAAACCAGTCAATATCCTCCGCTGACAGACTCATCAAGCGCTCAGACCACTCAGTTGTGGCTGCAGACGAAGCAAAGGGACCCTTCTTGGGTAGATGACTATCAAGCCATTTATAAAGCAGGGGTACATAGCATGAGACATTCTTGCCCCTTCTATTCTCGTTTTTGTAGTGGATAGAATGGTAGACATCTCCTGTCAAGATAGGGACTGGATTCCCTGATGCAAAGATGCGAAACGCGTCAAAGTCTACAAAATCGGACATATTGGGGAACAGAATGGTGCCATATATGCACAGAGCGAGAATGGCGTTGAACACGACCCAACATCCGTCTTTGGCGCACTGATGAGCCTTTCCCACTAAGAACTGCAAGGAGAAACCGGGAACCTTGTTCCAACTAGACAATACCAACTCGGAGGCATCCAAATGAAGTGAAAGAGCTAGACTAGCCAGATCAGGCTCAGCATCCATGTGAACAAAAGGCATCTGCCTCTTGATAGGCACACCAAACAAATCAGCATATTCTTCCAGCGAGGGTGCGAGAACAAAATCCTGGAAAGTGAAGCATCTCAACGGAGGGTCGTAGAACTGCAGCAGAGCGTGCAACCCATTCAATTCGAACGCATAAGGTTTACGAACCAAACTGAGCAATTTGCCGTAAGATTTTCTGAACTCATCTCTCACAGAATCATCTGCTAAAGCAATCAAACCAGTCAGCTGAGCCACATCAGGGGCAGGGAGTTTGTAAGCCACGGTCTTCCTCAGAGAACCCATAACAATACAATAGGAGGCAAGAAATCCTGAATCGGGGAAAACGGTACCTGCAACACAGACACACGTTAATGAAATGCAAATGAGTATGCAAAGCACTGTAAAATGCAATCATGCAGCAGGAGATCAAGACGACTGCGCTGTGGAAATTCTGTATCAACAAAACCATAATCCTGCTGCTCTGTCAAGAACAGCCACTATCTCTGATAATAAGAAAACCCTGGTATCGGGCCATAAATTTGCTCTGTCAAGAACACACACACATAATAACATAAGTCTGCTCTGTCAAGAACAAACATCTGATAATAAGGACCTCTGATACAAGACCAAAAAACTGCTCTGTCAAGAACACACATATGATAATAAGGACCCCTGATACAGGACCAAAACTCTGCTCTGTCAAGAACAAACATCTGATAATAAGGACCCCTGATACAGGACCAAAACTCTGCTCTATCAAGAACAACCATACGTCTGCTGATGAGATCCTCAGATCCCAATCATAAACCTGCTCTGTCAAGAACAAACATACCTCTGGAAATAAGACCCTCTGATCAAAACCTGCTCTATCAAGAACAAATACACATCTCTGAATACAAGGTCCTCTGATACAGGACCAAAGCTCTGCTCTGTCAAGAACAATCATATATCTGATGATGAGAACCTCCGGTACCAACAGAACTGATTCACTATCAAGAAAACCAGGTAATCTGAAGGTCAAAGTTTCCTGCAATAAAGCCAACCCTGCTCACAGGTATGGACCTAAACTAACTCAAGTTCGGCATCCTATGCGTTCATCAGCGTCACAAACATTCAAGAGGGGTGATACGATACCCAGAAGGTGTGGCATCACCAGCTCATGAAGCGGCCTCACTCGGCTGAATCACAAATGATCGGTCCCCAGAGTCGACAATCCTCCAAACCAACAACCCCTTCAACCCAAAGGGTTGAAAAAGAAGCCAACCGGGAGAACCTCGTCTGAGCGTGGATTTCATGAGACACTAGTGCCTGCCAAGAAAGCACGCGCCCACTAATTTCCACAACTAATGCTATGTTCACTCAAGCCTGGGTCTGGCTTCTCACTCATCAGAATGCCCCTCCCACAACAGCACAGATAATCATATCATACTGAAAATAAAGTGCGGGAAATAAAATGTGATAAATAAACACAACCCAACAAGTAATCATACAAGCGCTAGGATTGACTCTCGCAGGGGACGTCGGATCCCCAAACTGACTCGCATACGGGACGTTGGACCCCAGGAAACTATCAAGTCCCCAGAAGAGTCGCCAACTGTCGCTTCCGCGAAAATAAGGTGCCGGCAAAACAGAAGAGTCGCCACCTTTCGTTATTTATCCCTTAGAACGGGAAAGGAAACGATCGGAAAACTTGACGAAAAAGGTATAAGACAAGGTCATCGCAACCGTTGTCTGGGTTCGGGAGTCGGTTACGCAACGGGCAGGTATTAGCACCCCTCACGTCCGTCGTACTCGACGGGATCCACGCTTGTTGTGTTTACTGGACGAGTTGGTTTATCTATCTACCTATCAAGGCTGGTCTGAAACAGAAAATAAAATGACTCGGCAAAGCGTCGCGCTTTATGCCTACGTATTCTCATCAGAGAATGAGAAATCAGAGTCAACGTAGTTCGACCTACGACGGGTTATGGGGGAGGTGGCTCGCAAATACATCAGTATTGTGCCTACGTACTCTCAACAGGTATGAGAGATCAGAGCTTACGTAGTTCGGGACACTACGGATTATGGGGATTCAGATTCATCTGTTTTATCGAGTAGGATTAAACAGCAGTTCCAGCAGTTAGGGACAAAGCCTGTTTGCGTTGGCGCTGAAGTTTAACGACACTCTTTTCTTCAGAAAAGCTTTCCTTTGAATTATGGGCCCACGGGGCAAAAAGGTTTGAAGTTTGTTTTCTGTCTTTTACGGAAGAAGTGTTTTTTATTGTGTTTGCAATTTCAATCGCACTAAAGACTATGACCTGAGAGTGAATGCGTCGCATGTCACCCAAAAGGTGCCATACTAAACATCCAGACGGTTGAAAAGAAACACTCCAACAATCCTTTCTCAGATAGCTTAAGGCTCGTAACGTACGAAAGAAATCATTCATGATTAATGTATCTTAAGCTGTTTTGAGATGAGATGAGAGCAGGCTCAACTAAAGGGAGACTATCAAGTCCTACTGTTGTAATGCCAAGGATTCATCCTATAGTTGAGGTTTGAAACAAGGAACTCCTAGAAATTATCATGCATAGGTTTCAACCTAAAGTTCTATCATCATTTCCTTATCAAAGGAGCTGAGATTCCTAAGGGATCATGTCAATGATAAACAGAAACAGATAAAGCATCAGCTTAAACAGTAAACAGTAAACGACTGTAAAATGCATGCAATGCAAGTGAGGGAGGAAATGTGTGTGGGGCAGCAGCCTCCACAAGCTCATCTCAACCTCAAGCCAGATATGAATAACTGTAATCATACAGAAGAAATAACATAGTGCTGTCAAGCAAAATACAGTAAACTGCAATCACACAGAAGAAAATGAGATGCTATCAAGCAAAGTAAACCACATGGGCAAGGGAGCAGGGCTCTACCGAATACCCGCAAGCAAAGCCATACAGTAACAATATAAGCAGAGGGAGCAACTCAACCTCTAGTTCAATCATGCTCCTAGTTTAAAGTCAGTCTAGATATGGACTTATTCTAATGCATCAAGCAAATCAAGCAAGGCACATCAATATAGAAAAGAAAACAGATAAGAAAGAAAGCAGATCCACAACTCCCTTCTTTCTAAGCTTTAGCTTTTCTAACAGCACTTCAGTCTTCAGACTTCAACCACCCTTCAAGGCTATCATCTCTCATGACAAATATCAATTTGCTTCTCCAGGTTTCAACCCTTCAACATAAGTTTCAACTTAATCTTCTTCTTCAAGCTTCAGCTTTCCAGTCAATTCCACCTTCAGGCTTTACTGTTAACCTCAAGTATCAACTTGATTCCTTTAGGTTCTCAAAGCATCAATGTAAGTATCAACTTATCTTTTATTCCTCAGCTTCAGCTTTACACCCAATCTCCATTGAATCCTCTTCATAAGTATCAACTTAGTCTTCAAGCTTCAGCTCTCTTTGCTTTACCAGTCTCAACTTGGTCTTCTTCACCTATAAGCTTCAGCTGTTCAGAGTAGTCTTCACTCATATGGAAGTGTCAACTTCATCCTTCAATTCTTTAAGCCTCAGCTCTTCATTCAGTCTTTATTGGATTTTCAAGTATCAACCTGCTCTTCTTGCTCTTCAAGCTTCAGCTGCAATGACAATGCTCAAGGAATCATCCTCTTCCACACTCTTCAGTGAAGTCCTCATCTTCAAACTCAAGCCCAACATCTTTCAAGATACTCAAACCAGAAGATAATTGATTGAACAAGATGAGGGGAAATGATAAACAACTTACTGATAACCAAAGGAAGCCTGTAAGGGTTCATCATTATGAGAGACTGGTTCCCTCAAAGTTCTACTTCCCAGATAAAGCCACTCATCCTTCCAAAGGAGGGATGTGAATATCTGGGAAGGACTTTTAGTCATGGAGAGGAATGGAAGCACAAGATGCTTTCCATGTTTGTGAAAGAAATCATTCTAACTACAAGGCTCTCCCTATGTCCTATCTCCTAATCTTTCATCAGACACCTTCAGGCACCAACAAATCCAAAGCTCCAAGCAACTTCAAGCAACTTAAAGCCTCCTCACCTTGTCTTCCACTTGTCTTAAATCTCAACCAAAGGCAAACCAAGCACAAACCCTAATCTAAGGGAACTAGAGAAGTTAAACTAGTTGAATTAGGAAGTTAGGATCACCTAAAACCTAGCACTAAAGTTAGTCCTAACTAAAATACTAAAATCAATTGTAAAATCCTACAAAAATTACTATGGGAACCTAGGTCAATCATGACTCTACCACATTAGTTTCAAAGATCAAACCATCAAATTGGACCTAGAACTAAATCCTACATTACAAGGTATCAAACCTAAAACCCTAAAAGGAAGCACCTGAATATCAATCTAGAAAGCACACCTATTTTCATCACAAAAATGTGAGAAAAGTTCTATGGGATTATACATGTCTAACCTAATCACACACAAAAAAATAGGCTCAAAATCATCACCATGAGATCAAACAAAATTCCACAAAAATATGCATCAAACATAATCATTTTAATATCAATTAAAATATAAAATTCCTATTAAATCAGAAATTACATGAAATGAAAATATTTTTTTTCTAAAAAATATTGGACTCAATCATGAGTAAGATGCAAAAAGAATGGGTTTAATTGGATTAATTTTCAATTAATTATGATTTTTTCAAGAATCATGAATAAAAATGAAAAATAAAGAAAATCAAACAAAAATAAATAAGCGCGCGAAGCAAGTAGTAATCAGATTCAGTTCAAAATCTGGGTTGGGCCATCAGGGGGTGTGGATAACACTTAGCTCACTAAGCCCAAAACGCTTGAATAAATGAAACGCAGCGTTTCCTTCAGAAATCCTTCGCAACTCAGCTTTAAAACGTGGTCATTGGATCAGCCTCAAAGTCCAAGTCAAACCCTCATCCAATGGTCCTGAGGTCCTCTTCAAACTTTCAAACCTCTGAGCTTCGCGCCCAGCTCCGGCCACCACCGGTGGAGCTCCGGTCATCCCCTTCAACCCTAGTTCTCTCTAGGAGCCTCTATTGCTCATGGTCAAAACATGAAACACATCCCAAATCTTGCCACGAACTCAACCATACCCATAGTTTCTTCTGAAACCACAAGAATCACAATATCCCAATCTCAACCAAAAATGGCAATTCTCCTATTTTGTCTCTAATTCATCAATTAACTATCTGGAATCCATCCTACACCATTCTACAATCAATCTAGCACCTTAATTCAACCTAATTCTACCTAAATCATGCTATAGGAAGAAAGGTACCAACCTGAAAATCTTGGTTGAACAGATGCACTAATCCTCCACTTCAAGCTCTACAATCTTGCAGACACGATCAATGAACCTTCCTCTTGCTTCTGTAGGCAAAAGAACCAATGGAAAATGCTTCAATCTTGAAACCCGATGGTGAGTTGCAGGTGCTGAAAATCACTTGCTCATACACGATCTAGCCACCAATTCTTCTTGAAAATGATCTGGAATCACTCCTTGACATTCATGGAAGAAGTATCAATCAAGAAAATGGAAGGAAATTGAGGAATTTGGTGAAACCGATTTCAATTGCAATCCAAGAAAACTCAATCTCAAGCTATGCTCAATCCTTCAATGATCACCAACCTCTGCAATGGATCCACTCTACTCCTTATATAGATGAAGTTTGGATGATCTAGAACCCTCTAGATCCTTCCAATGAGATTTTCCACTTCTCATGTCATGAGATTTTCAATCATGTATCATGACATGTACAATCCTTGCAAACAGCTTGGAATTCATCCCATTCACTTTCAATTTCCCCCCTAGTGAGATATTAGAGGTGTTTAGCTTGCCAAAGACCTTGCTCATGCCTTGATTTTGAGTTTTGCAAATGTTACTTAATATGCAAGCAAGTGCTTTTCAAAGCAAGTCCACAATTTAGACCTCAAATCAAAAATGTGGCTAAACAAATGTTTTAAAAATGTTTTCTAGAGTAAAAATGATATATTACATGCCATGGTTTGGATGTGTAGGTTGAAAATATCAATTTCCAACTTTGGTTTATTTAACTTATGCTTTTATTTTAGGTCATTTTTGAAAATTTGAGCTACAAGCCTTTCCAACATCTCATGACCTCCTTACTAGCCTTAAAACATCATTTTGAACAAGTTTGATGTTTAAGAGTTTTCCATTTAAAGCTTGGAAATAGGAGTTATGGCCTTATGCTTGAAATGACCTGTAATCTCCAAATGACCAAAATGCCCTTGACTTGTCAAAGCCATAAGTTGAGTTCTACAAATCCTATCAAGGACTTCTAGTACTCTCTAGAAAGCTAAGAAGATAAGGAACAACATTCATGTTTACCAAAAGTTCATAGGAATCATCCTTCTTGGGAAAACGTTGGATGCAAGTTGGGTGACTTTCAAGGCCCCAGATTCACATACCTCAGATGACCTGTAAGTTGTCAAAGTCATAACTTGAGTTCTAAAAATCCTATCAAGGACTTATAGTACTCAAATTAAAGCTAAGAACAAGCTCTACAACATTCATGTTGGGGGCAAGATGAGATGACAATCACATCTTGGGCTAAATTACCTTGAAGCTAGGGATCAAACTAGGGGATTTTACACTGTCAAGCCTTAGAAACCCTAGCTTGAAACTTCTCATACTCTTCAATCATGATGAGTTGACCTTGGAATCATCCTTATAACATCTCAATTCATCAACCCATGATCACATGGCCTTTGAATTAGGTCTCAACCTTGTTCAAATCATCAGTTGACCTAGGGTTGACCCAGTTAAACCCTAATTACACCACTCATGGCTAGGTCCTCTTAATCTTGTACAATGACCTGTCTAGGCTTCATGATGGGTTTCAAGACATCTCATAAGCTCTCTCAAGGCTTCAAGTCCACATTCTTGGCTTCAGAATCATCTGAGGAGCTCCCCACAACTCACAAGTTAGGAGGCACACTCTCTTGGTTTCAACCACTCTCTCTGAGGATCTTTGAACTTCTCTGACAAGGATATCAACCCTTGAACACTTGAATAAGCTTCTTGGCTAGCTTCATAGTCTTGTGTAGCTCTTAATTGGTAATCATACCTCTTGATCTCCTGCACACATGTCAATGAAATGCAAATGATAATGCTAATGTGAATGAAATGCAACATAAGCTAGGTAAAGAAGAGTTGGTCAAATTTTAGGGTGCAACACATACACATCAAGATTTTTAATCCTCAAATCAATAGCCTCCTCGAGACCCATGATACACGCCTCATATTCAGCCTTATTGTTGGTAACTGGAAATGTCAATCTGGCAGTGAACAGGATGTGCGTTCCATGGGGTGTCGTAATGATTGCCCCAATCCCACTTCCATCTGAATTAACAGCACCGTCGAAAATCAATTGCCATTGGGAACCCCGCTCAGGACCTTCACCATGCAACGGCTCCTCACAGTCTTTCCTCTTTAAGTACATGATATCCTCGTCAGGAAAATCAAACTTCATCGGCTGGTAATCATCGATTCGCTGCTCGGCCAGGTACTCCGACAGTATGCTACCTTTGATAGCCTTTTTGCGAAACATATTGTATATCGTACTCTGTCAGTACCATTTTCCATTGGGCGATCCTTCATGAAAGTGCCTGCTTTTCAAAGATGTATTTGATCGGATCCATCTTCGAAATCAGCATGGTTGTATGATTTAGCATGTATTGCCTCAGACGTTTGGCAGCCCAAGCAAGTGCACAACACGTCTTTTCGAGCATTGAGTAGCGGGATTCGCAATCCGTGAACTTTTTACTCAAGTAACAGATCGCATGCTCTTTACGCCCAGTCTCGTCATGTTGACCGAGAACACAACCCATACTGTTCTCAAGAACCGTCAAGTACATGATCAGTGGTCTTCCGGCTACTGGGGGTATCAATACTGGAGGTTCCTACAAGTATTCTTTTATTCTTTCAAACGCCTTCTGACAGTTTTCATCCCAGACAATTGCCTGGTCTTTTTTCAACAGTTTAAACATTGGCTCATACGTGGCTGTAAGGTGAGATATGAACCGAGCAATGTGGTTCAACCTCCCCAAAAAGCCACGAACCTCTTTCTCTGTTTTTGGCGCTGGCATTTCTTGTATCGCTTTTATTTTTGCAGGATCAACCTCAATTCCTTTTTCACTAACGATGAACCCCAGTAGCTTTCCAGATCTCACCCCGAAGGTGCACTTATTAGGATTCAGCCTCAGCCTGAACTTCTTAAGCCTCTCAAACAATTTCAGAAGATTCACCAGATGCTCTTCCTCCGTTTGGGATATGGCAATCATATCGTCAACATAGACCTCAATCTCTTTATGCATCATGTCATAAAAGAGTGTCGTCATAGCACGCTGATATGTTGCCCCAGCGTTCTTCAAACCAAAGGGCATCACTTCGTAGCAGAACGTTCCCCACGGGGTAATAAAAGTTGTTTTCTCCATATCCTCCGGCGCCATCTTAATCTGATTATAGCCCGAAAAGCCGTCCATGAAGGAAAACACAGAGAATTGAGCAGTATTGTCGATCAATACATCAATATGAGGAAGCGGGAAGTCATCTTTCTTTGGTACAGGTACTATGTTGGCGACCCAAGGAGGGTAAGTCGTAACAGCTAGGAAACCAGCGTCCCACTGTTTCTGTACTTCCTCTTTAATCTTTACGGCCATATCTGGTTTCGTTCTTCTGAGTTTCTGCTTCACCGGCGGACATTCTTCACGTAATGGCAAGTGGTGGACCATAATATCAGTGTCTAACCCAGGCATATCATCATAAGACCAAGCAAAGATGTCACTATACTCTCGAAGCATCTCGAAAAGTCTCTGCTTGATATCGCTTTGAAGCGCAGCCCCTATCCGGACATTCCTGACAACTTCTTTCGAACCCAAATTAACGACCTCAATATCCTCCTGATGAGGAAGAATGATTCTCTCTTCTTGTCTCAAAAGTCGAGTCAGCTCTTCTGGTAAGTCATCGTCTTCAACAATCTCGTCTTCGGCTTGAAGTATCGGGTGCTCAAAGTCGAAGCGAGTCATAGGGAGTTCTCAATCGGTGTCATCTAAAATATGGATCCTGCAAGAGGAAGGGTTAAATGCTTCAAATGATATGCAAATGAAGAACACAACCACATTGTCATTTTATTGTAAAAATAAAAAGAAGAAAAACAGGGATCACAAAATTTGCATGAGAAAAACGCCTTTATTCGATGATTAAAACAAAGCATACACATAAACAAGTAGGCCCTGAAATAAAATCACTATGCCCCGGGTAGGACATAGGATTGTACAATAATCAAAAAACAAGGCATTATTGTTTCATCGTCACTTGAATAAAGTCCTGAATAGACCATTTGCATAGGCTTTGTCTTGGCTCGCTGGGCTTGATCCATGAATCCATGTCACAGTCGCTATCTCCATCCTCGCTGTCAGACACAACATTAATCGTTTCAAAACTGACTCCTCCTGGAGTAAACACGATCGACCCTTTGACCTTTGGCGCGCTCTGTGATGAAGATGACGACGACGGGCGATACCCAAAGCCAAACTTGTCCTGCTTAACAGGAATCTCCAGAACTTGACCCCCCCTTTAGTCTCACCGGCCTGAACTACCGCTTGGGCTTCTCTGTATGAAGACATAGCCGCCTCTGGCCCACTGCTTATGACAGGAGATTTGCCTCTAATCTGCACCCCCTCAAAAGCTTGGCATAATGTCTCATGGAACTCACCATCCACTTCGACATATTTGAATGATGACAGGTGACTTACCAGGATGTCTTCCTCTCCACACACGATGACAATGCTACCACCTACCATATATTTAAGCTTTTGGTGTAACGTAGACGTTGTAGCCCCTGTAGAGTGAATCCAAGGTCGTCCGAGCAAACAACTATAAGCGAGCTGTATGTCCATGATATAAAACACAGTATCAAACACCTCCGGACCGACCTGGATTAGAAAAGTCAATTCTCCAAACACGGACCTTCTAGTCCCGTCAAAAGCTCTCACTACCAAGTCGCTTTGCGTGCATATTATGCCTCGGGTATCTAGCTTCAACAGTGTTATCTTGGGCAAAACATTCAAGGACGAACCAGTGTCCACAAAGACAAGAGACATAACAGTGCCCCTACACTCAACTGAAATATGCAACGCGTTGTTGTGGTTGTGGCCCCTGTGTGTTAAATCAAAGTCTGTAAAGCCAAGGCCATGCCCCGCGTTCACGTGTGCAATCACTCCTTTGAGCTGATTAACGGATATCTCTTGGGGTACATATGCAGCATCAAGAGCTTTCAGCAAAGCGTTCCGATGAGCTTCAGAACAAAGCAACAATGACAAAATCGAGATTTTGGAAGGCGTCTGTTGTAGATGATCAACAATTTTATAATCACTCTTCCGAATCAATCTCATAAATTATTCCACATCTTTGGTCAATGTCTATTTTTCCTTCTCTTGAGAAGGTGCTTCTTCATTGACTTTACCTTTCCCCTTTGCAATTCTCTCAGCTTTTACTTCTGGTGACGCAAAGATTCTACCGATGCGGGTTATGCCCCCTGTCCCCACAAGGTTATCAACTGACCCAACTGGCGGGCTTTCCAGGTTAATCTTTTCTCCATTGCAGTAAACTTCCGCCCCATAGTTCCAAGGGATGGCTTTAGTGCTTTCATACAGAATGGGTCCAGCTTTGGTTATTGTAATGGTCGGCCTCTTGGGAGGCGCCGATATCGTGACAGTCTTAAACGGGATTGTGACCTTTGCAACTTCGCCCTGCTTTTCAGCTATTGCCTCAACAGGCTTCTCTTCAGCAGTACGGTCGAATTGCAGCGTTCCTTCATCAATTAGCCCTTGAATACCTCTTCTTAAGCTATCACAACCCTCAGGCTGGGCCAAGCAATCAACATAATCTGTATCACAACCAGGGAATACTCCCCCTTTCAGCAACCTGCTCTTTACACAACCCAAAGGCGTTTTCAATTCATCCACATTCATAACCAGATTCAGACTGATATCTTCCAAGATTGCACCCACCTGTGCAGATCCGTGAGACGGCATCAGATTTTTCTCAATATTGGGTGCCTCATTACCAAAGTTTATAGCCTTGCTATCTATCAAATCCTGCACCTTGTGCTTGAATGCTTGACAATTCTCTATGCTATGACCGGGTGCCCCGGAGTGAAATTCACAATGTGCATTAGCGTCATAACCAAAAGGAGGCGTGCCCTTCGGCGGAGCTAGCGTCATTTTCTCAACAAGCTACAATTGCAATAGAGTTTAAAAAAGCTGAGCATACGGTAGTTGGGGCACATCAAATACTCTTTTCACAGCGCTATCACGCCCTTGGAACCTTTGCGAAGCAGAATTCTGTTGTCCCTATTGCTGCTGTGGCCGTTGTTGTTGCTGTTGAGGTACAGGAATTGTCACACTGGCGACCTGCGGCCTGCGCCAATTCTGACTTCTATCCCTTCTCTGATCACTACATACCGAATTAGTGTCTCCTTGCTTCTTATTCCCAAATGCTTTCTACCACCTCCATCTGAGGTCGATTCTTCTGCTTGAATCTTACCAATCTTGACGACGTTCTCTATACGTTCCCCCAAGAGTATCAACTCAGAAAAATTAGCCGTCGTGCAATTGATAAGCCTGTTATAATACAACCCAGAGAAAGTGCCCATAAACATATCCACCAACTCACGCTCTACCAAGGGTGGGTGCACCCTAGCTGCAAGCTCACGCCATCTCTGGGCGTACTCTTTAAAACTCTCGCCATTCTTCTGAGAAAGATTTTGGAGTTGGACCCTGTTCGGCGCAAGGTCGCTGTTATATTGGTAATTCTTTACAAAGGCTTCCGCCAACTCTTTCCAGCTAACAACCTGAGTAGGCTCTAACCCCATGTACCATTCCAATGACGGCCCAGACAAGCTATCCTGGAAAAAATGCATCAGCATCTTTTCGTCATCAGAATAAGCGGACATTCTCCGATAATAAGACCGTACATGAACTCTTGGGCAAGTATCCCCCTTATACTTGTCGAAGGTGGGCACTTTGAATTGGAGTGGCACCTTCAAGCCAGGAATCAACCCCATATTAGCCATGTCCAACCCTGCGGAAATCTGATTGGCAAGATTCCTCATTTGTTCCTCCAACATCTTGAACCTTCGGTCATTGTCAATGGGCATCTCAAGATCCCTTCCTGGAGGAGGGAAAACATCTTCTTGACGATCCTCGCCCCAGTGAAAATCCCCATTATCATACCCAGCATAAGCAGCATTAGGACCAAAGCCAGTCTGATTGAACCTGGGACCATATCCCGCATTACCAAAACCCTGATTGCCAGCATCTGGCCCAAAACCAGCATTGTGAACACCCATTCTAACACCATTGTTGCTTGCGTTGCCAAAACCTGCGTTACCAAAGCCCTGATTGCCATAACCCTGATTTCCATAGCCCTGATTGGCGCCACCACAACCAGCATTGCCAACACCAATACCTACACCAGTGTTCCCAGCACCAAAACCAGCATTCCCAGTTCCAACATTGAAACCAGCATTTCCAGCACCAATGTTTCCATTGGTTTCTCCATGCCCGTTACCATTACCAGTCACATTCCCATTCCCATCTCTATTACTGTTCTCAGTCGTATTGAGGACGACCACCGGTACAGTATCACCAGCTTGGAGAGTCTCACCATGAGGAGGATCAGTAGCAACCCCGCCATGTAGCACACCCTGACTGTCAACCCGGGCGATCAGAGGCTGCACCAGGGTCTGAAGCTGCTCATGGCCCTTGGCCACAGTTTCCATCACTTGCATGAACTGCGCCATCCTGTCGCGCATCTCCTGCATCTCAGTTTGCATTTGATCCATAGCGTTCTTGCAGTTACTTCTCGTAGAGTAGCGATGAATTTGCTGATCGGCAATCCTGAAACCTGCATCGACAGAGGGTTAGGAAATAGCTCAAGGTACCTGCCATGCAAATGATTTATGCACATGCAAACGTGTGTCTGTGCTTTAGGGAGTTTTTATCCCCCGATTCTAGTGCCAGAGTGCCAATGCTGATAACAAGAAGTTCGGATCCAGCCATTGAAATAACATCTCATATATATATGGCCCAACAAGGCAGCAGTACAATGTTACTGAATACATGGGGGGATCAACAGCATGACCTCGACCAACAAGCCTGGTGATGGTCAGCCTACAGCAAAGATCAGAACATACAAAGGGTTACAAAGATAGTCAAGTGCGACATCGGGCGCGAAACTCCTCTAGCAACTCCTTTGTTTTGGGATGATCAGGCCGAGTGAGTAACCCTTCAACAAGCAACCCCCTCTACATAATGGTGCACTGGAGACCTTCGACAGAATCTTCCCACGCGCCTTGGCCAAAACAGTCCTCTAACATTCACTTCTTAGATTCGAACATCTGCTTGCGATCTTTCAGGTTAGCGATAGCTTTGTTTAGCATGTCTTCAGTGGCATATCTGCGAGTAGTTTCCTCATCAAACTTCTTCTCGCCGGCCTTCACTTGAGCCTTCAATTAGGAGATCTGCTGTTTCAATTTGTCCTCCCTCTCTTTGTTGCTGGCTATAGTGGCATTCCACGGCTGATTGAATTTGGAGATTCTCCGGTATGCTTCATCCAGGTTCTGCTTCTTGGTGGCAAGCACATCATTGACAGATTTGAAGTCCAGACCCAAATGTTCACAGTCAGCTATCTGTTTAGTCAAGTCCATGCCCAACCTATTCACCAGTTTTGTCTGCTTCTTGAAGGAGTTGACGGCTTCATTTCTCTCGCTTCTATGTTGTGCAAGCTCTTTCTCCAACTCTTCGTTGGCCTTTTTTAGCTCTTCCTTCTCAGCTAACACCTGATTATACTGCTGAATAGACACGGTAGTAGGCTCTTCAACCACTGGAGGGCACTCTCGCTTAGCAGGTGGAAAAGGCATCCCTATGGTCTCTGCCCTGCTCTTAATCCAAGTCACATAAGGAGCGTAAGCTTGGCTATTGCTCTTGCCCAACAATGATTTTCCTCGTCTACTGATATCATTCCAGGCATGCTGAAGCTTTGCTAACATGTCCCCCTCTAGAAGTCCTGTGAGGTACAGAGATTCCTGCACCTCTTCATCTTTTGGCGGGCTTCTCAAAGCATATGCAAACTGTTTGACAAGTAGAGGTGGGTTATAGTTGATACAACCCTTTCTTCCAATCAAAGGCACATTTGGAAACACACTGCAGCTGAAGATGATTTCATTACCCAACATATCTCGATCAAACCAAACAATGTTCTCTGTTGATAAACCCATCAAGCGCTTAGACCACTCAGCTGTGGCTGCAAATGAAGCAAAGAGACCCTTCTTGGGCATGTGACTATCAAACCATCTGTAAAGTAAGGGTACACAACATGATACATTCTTACCCCTTCTATTTTCGTTCTTGTAATGGACGAAATGATACACATCGCCAATCAAGGTAGGAACTGGATTCCCTGATGCAAAGATGTGGAAGGCATCCAAGTCTACAAAATCAGGCATGTTGGGAAACAAAATGATGCCATACATGCAGAGGGCAAGAATGGCGTTGAATACGATCTAACAACCGTCTTTGGCACACTGTTGGGCTTTCCCAACTAGAAACTGCAGAGAAAATCCAGGAACCCCATTCCAACTGGACAGAAGCAACTTAGAGGCATCCAGATGAAGAGCAAGAGCTAGATTATCCAGATTAGGCTTGGCATCCATGTGAACAAACGACATCTGATTCTTAATAGGTACACCCAACAACTCAGCATACTCCTCCAATGTAGGTGCAAGAATGAAGTCCGGAAAAGCGAAGCACCTCAACGGAGGGTCATAGAACTGTAGCAAGGCATACAACCCATTCAACTCATATACCGAAGGTTTACGAACCAGAATGAGCAGCTCCCAATGAGATTTTCTGAATTCCCCTCTCACTGTGTCATCTGCCAAGGAAATCAAACTAGACAGTAGAGCAACATCTTAGGCAGGGAGCTTGTAGGCCACATTCTTCCTTAGAGATCCCATGCTAGCACAACAGAAGGCAAGAATACCGGAACCGGGGGATAATATATGCATCTGTAACACAGACACACGTTAATGATATGCAAATGAGTATGCAAAATGCAAAATGCAGTCATGCAACAGGGGATCAAGATTGTGCTGCTGAAGAGACCGAGGCTCTGTTTCAACACAATTACAACACTGCTCTAGTCACACAACCCTAAAGAGGACCAATAATTAGGCACTGTCGAGAACAACCATGTCTAATGATAAGGACCCTCAGAACCCAACAATACTGATTCACTGTCAAGAAAACCAGGTAGTCTGCAGGTTAAGGTTTCCTACAATAACCCGACCCCGCTCACAGGTATGGACCTAATCACAAACAAGGTATGGCATCCTATGCATTTCCCAGCGTCACAGACTTTCAAGAAACGATGATACGATACCCAGAAGGTGTGGCATCATCATCTCTAGAAGTGGCCTCACTCAGCTGAGTCACAAATGATCGGTCCCCAGAGTCGACAACCCTCCAAACCAACAACCCCTCAGGCCCAAAGGGCCGGAAAAGAAGTCAACCGGGAGAATCTCGTCTAAGCGTGGATTTCATGAGACACTAGTACCTGCAAAGCAAGCACGCGCCCACTACTTTCCACAACTAATGCTAGGTACATTCAAGCTTGGGTATGGCTTATCACTCACCAGAGCCCCTTCCCACAACAACACCATAATGATATCATACTGAAAATAAAATGCAGAAAGTAAAATGCGATAAATAAAACCCAACAGGTAAACACACAAGCGCTAGGATTGACTCGCATAGGGAACCAGAGTCCCCAGCAGAGTCGCCAGATGTCGCTACCGCGAAAATAAGGTGCCGGCAAAACACAAGAGTCGCCACCTTTCGTTATTTATCCCACAAAAAGGGAAAGGAAACGATCGGAAAAACCTGACGAAAAAGGTATAAGACAAGGTCATCGTAACCAATGTCTGGATTCAGGAGTCGGTTACGCAAGGAGAAGGTATTAGCACCCCTCACGTCCATCGTACTCGATGGGATCCATGCTTTTTGTGTTTATCTAACGGGTTGGTTTTACCTATCTACGCTAAAAGTCTGGTCTAAAAAGAAAAGAAAATGACTCGGCAAAGCGTCACACTTTATGCCTACGTATTCCCGTCTGAAACGAGAAATTAGAGTCAACGTAGTTCGCCTAACTACGGATTACAGGGGGAAGGTTGCTCGCCGAGATATCGCATCTCGTGCCTGCGTACTTTCACACGGCGTGAAAGATCAGAGCAAACATAGTTCGGGACAACAAGAGGTCGGAGTTCCTAGGGAACTACCTAATGTTAGGAGGGAACTACCTCATGCACAATTGATCCTATGATTAAGGTTAGGAGGGAACTACCTAATGTTATCATGCATGGTTAGAACCCTAATGTCTGTCATAACTTCTCTTGAACAAGAGAAGTTAGAGTTCCTAGGGGAACATGGCAAAGGAAAACAACAGCAAAAGAAATAAACTGTAAAGAAATAAAATTGTAAATAAAATGCATGCAATGCAACAAACAAGAAAAAGGAGCCAAGCTAAACTTCTAGAGCAAGCAAGCCTAAAGGAAACACATAAAGCACAGGCAAGGGAGACAGACTCAACCTTAAGCCAGCAAGCAAAGCCAAGCAATAACAGTCAAGCAGAGGGAGACAGGCTCAACCTCTAATGCAGACAAGCAAAGGGAGGAAAGCTAACCCTTTAGGATGCTCTAAGACCTAGAAACATCTACATGAAAGCCTAGTATAATGTAACATACACCCAGTCACACAAGCAACAGTCAAGCAATCAGAAAATACAGCAGACAAAACAGCAGACAAACAGCTCAACAGCAAAGCAGATAAACAGCAAAACAATCAAACAGTCTGCAATCAACTTCAAGTCCAAGCCATCTTCAAGAGAAGGAAGGGAAAGCTCTAACTTCAAGCTCCAACAAGAGAGAATAGAGTTAACATCAAGATTATTGATTGAGGATGGGAAGCATGATGGAAACTAAGGGAATCCATCCTGGCACTCAACCATACATCTGAGATAGGCATCCTCAAAGGTTCTACCTCTTGTGAAATGCCACACATCCTTCCAAAGGAAATATGAGGCTTCCACATAGGGACCTTGAATCATAGGATGGGAATGGAAAGCAATAAAGGCAATCCATGCTTATTTGAAGAAAGAGAAATCAAACTAAGCTCTTCCTAGACCCTAATTGATCAAGTTACAAGAAAGCTACTAAAAGGGGTCTAAACACCAAAACCAAACACCACAATCAAGCAAACAGAAGCTTCTATATGTCTAAAGCACCATCAAAGAAGATTAGCAAACCTATTATGACTAAAGGCCACCATTGAGGTTCAACTAGTGCAAGTGTTATGTTAAAAGCATCTTAGAACTAGCCTAAGTAGTAAATCTATTTTAAATACCAAATCATCTCTTAAAATCCTATAAACTTTTCTAAGGGAACCTACATGTGTTAGGAACCTAGGGTAAAAGGATCAGGGCCTAAATCAATGGGGAAAGCCACTAAAGAAATCCTAAACTTAAAGTTGCCAAAGGGAAACCCTAAAATGGAAGGTCATGGGAACCAAATCCAAAACAGAACCTATTGTTATCTAAAAATCATGAAATAAATCCTAAGGGATCATGTATCTCTATACTAGCAACCAGCAAAAAATCTCATTCAAATTCAAAACCAATTGGCCATACCAAAATCAACAAGAAAATGAAGAAATAAGCCAAAATTAAAGAATTAAACAAAATGCAAAAAATCACATTAAATTGAAAATTGCATGGAAATAAAATGTAACAGCACCAAAAAATCAGAAATTAAATCTAGATTATCCACATATTTTTATTTTATTTTTATGACCAAAATTGGAATTATTATGAATCAAAAATGAAACAAGCAATTAAAATAAAAAGAAAAATTAATTAAAGAATAAAAATGCTGGAATTAAATCAGGAGCGTTGGATCAAGTGACTTTGTCAAAGCATCTGAAGGACCACAGGCTGCCAGCGCATGAATGATGCGCAGCGTTTTGGCTGGTCAAAATTCAATTCTGAGGACAAATCACAAGCGTACAATGGAGAGACTTAGTCTTCGTTTTCATCAAATCCAAGGATCCTTGTGCATCGTCTCCATTTGAACTGGACTTGGAGGGAAGAACCTCAGGTGAACCAGACGGTGGCTGAGCCACCGTCTTCTCCGGCGAGACAAAAGTTACAGGTCAAGGAAACTAGGCAAATCTTATATGGATCTCTCTGTTTTTTCACGCTGATTCCAAATATCACATTCATTCATCTTAATTCTCACTAGAATTTAAAACACGATAGTAACCAGAAAATGCATCAAGTTCTTGATTATCACCAATCCTCAATTTAAAGCCATAGATCTAATCCTCATGCTTCATAGATTATCATAAGCTCTCTAGATCAAGCTAACTCTCAAAGATCAAGCAATTATAAGTCTCAACAGAAAATTGCTCACACCTAGAATTGTCTCTAAACTCCACAATTTTGATCTAGAATCCATCTATAATCTCTCCTAAACCTTAACCTCATGCTAAAACATGCTAGATCATCATGAATCTACAGAAAATTTGAAAGTTGCATACCTGAGTTGCAGCTTCAAATTGGAGCAGTTAGGGCACGATCCTTGGCTTCAAAATGTGCAGATACACTCTATGATTGATGCTGAAGATGATTCAATCCTCAATTTGCCTTGAATTACTCTGGAATTGAAATTTGATTTCTCACTTGATGCTTGAAAATTCACTCTGCAACCTCTGGCTCTAGCACGAAAACACCACCAACCTTGATCCTAACTGATTTCTGAACTTAATAGAATGAGTTTGGGTGATTTGGAGGCCCATTGGAGGCCCAATCAGCGAGATCTAATTTTCACTTCTTCTTCAAAATTTCACCCATGGCTATGCACGATTCTGAGCTCAAAACTTCTCCAAGCTTCAATTCCTTTCCTTATGGACTATGGAGAGAGTATGGATCAAATTGAGTCCTTAATTCCATCATAGGGCCAACCTTTAATGTGTTACTTATTTAAGAAGTAACAAGTTGAAATGTCATGAATTATGCTTCAAAATGACTTTCCAATATTGCCAATGTGCTCAAAATGATGTTTCTAATTAAAATGAGCACACATTTGGTCTTGTTTGAATACACATGAATTAATTTGGATTTTTTTTCACTTAAATGCCTTTAAAAATGCCCTTTACCAAATTCCTTCAAACCAAGTCTCACCCTAAGCCAAATCACCACATCCATGATTCATGGTTGACCTAAAAATGCCATTTTGAACAAGTTTCATGTTGGACAAAACTTCATTTGAAGCTTGCAAGATAGTGAAAATGACCTATAATGCCAAATGACCTATAATCTTACTTTCCCAAAATACCCTTGACTTGTAAACCTCATCACTTGAGTTCTACAAATCAGATGGAAGACTTCTAGTACAATTGGGAAAGCTAAGATCAAGACCTACAACTTTCATGTTAGCCAAAAGTTGAGGAGAAACACCCTTCCAGGTCAAAAGTTCCTTGGAAGTTGGTTAACCTTTGCAGACAAATTTCACAATCATCTGATGACCTGTAACTTGTCTGGATCATAACTTGAGTTCTATAAATCCAATGGAGGACTTATAGTACTCAAATTAAAACTAAGAGCATGCTATACAAGTTTCATGTTAGCCAAAAGTTGAGATGAAACTTGTATCTTGAGATAAGTGGTCTTGAAGTTAGGCACTAAATAAGGGATTTTACCCTGAGAACCCTAGTTAGGAACTCCTCACACATTGAACTTTTTCTTAGATTGATCTTGGAATACCACCTCATGTATCTCAACACAACTTTCCATGATCACAAAGACTTAGAATTGAGTCTTGATCCTCTTCAATTGCACAGTTGACTTAGGGTTACTCAGATGAAAACCCTAATTGCAACACCCTATATTGTGGCTCTTCACACTTAGCACAATGACTTGACTGGGCTCTACCATGACCCTCAAGGAACTCCATGAGATCCATCCACATTCTATCCATGATCAAGGCTCCAAAACCCACTGATGGTCTTCAATTGGTCCTCAGGTTAGGAGACTAACCACATACAAACAACCAAACTTCTTAAGAACCCAACCCTCTTCCTGATGACTTTGGTGACTTCTCAAGCTTGAATAAGACATCTAGATAGGCTCCTCTTGATATAAACCACACTTGATCCCCTTCTAAGTGAGGAATGCTATGCTATGAAAATTCTAGAACAATGCAATGCTAATGCAATGAAACATAAACCAAGTGAGAAAAAGGTTAGGCAAATTTTGGGGTGCAACAATACTGTAGGATGTAGAGATTTACACCTTGATTTGACATTCCCTTTTTGCCATACTTCCTGTGTCATATACGAGTGAGAAATAGTACCGTTGGTAAACTTTGTTTTTAGCAACGTCTCTTTCTTGAACAATACTCTTCCAAATAAACATATATTAATATTACTCTTTCATCTGATCCTCTGATGATGTACTTTGTTCTTCTGTATCAGAGTTACTCTATCTAGAGTTTTTCCGCAAAGTTCTTTAGCGTGAATAATCAGAGTTGACTTGATTCTCAGAGCCTCTTTATGCAAGGTGCTTGACTTGATTCTCAGAGCTTCTTTCAATAAAGTGCTTTAGCGTGAATACAAGTCAAGAAACCAGAAAAATTTTCTAAGTGTGAAAATCCTTCACAACTCAAAATCTGTGCATTTTTGGACCACAACTCTCTAGGACACTTTTCAGGATTTGCCAAGAGCTTTCCGACCAGCTTTGGACCACTCAATTTGGATGTGTTGTTTGAGAGTTATGACCATTCCAAATAAGCTTGTAATTAGGCTTTTTCATAAACCCTAATTTCCTGATTCACAAGTTATCCATCAATTCTTGATTAAATCATCACCAAACTCACAATTTAGGCATAACATGATGCTGTAAACTTTTATTTCTTCAATTTAGGGTCAAAACCCTAAAAGTCAAAGAGTTGACTTTCCAGACAAACGAACCGAACAGTTGAAATCTTTAGGATCGATCCTTAGTGTTTTGGAGTTTTTTGAAACTTTCATACTTCTTGAGGGGACTTCAATAATTCATAGGAACATCATGGACCATGGTACAAGCTTTGGAAACCCATTTAGACCAAAAGTTAAACTACAATTGACTTTTTCAACTAGAAACCCTAATTAGGGTTTTGCACAACACTTCCTCAATTCTCTTGGTAACAACCTCAAATAGCACTTGTTCTTGGTCAAATTTGAACCTCTTGATGATGTGAAGATTGATATGTAGAAGATCAATCCAAAACCTTGATTGATCAGTCCATAGGATTCTTGATTTTAACAGTGTGAAACCCTAATTCATCTGCATCTTGACAAATACTAACTTTAAAGAGGTTAGGGTTAGATAACATATGCTTGATGCACCTAGAATGATAATTCAATCTAGGGGTCAAAATTTGGGGTATGACAGATGTGTTTGGGGTACCCTGCGGTAGGGGGTAGTAACCTTAATGTTAATGACCTCGAGGGTGAAGGGTGTGTGGCTAATTTTGTAAAATTGGTGGTGCGGTGAGAACGATTAATGAGTAATACCAATAATTTAATTATTATGAGATAATGTTATTATTTTAGTTATAAAATAATTGGTAATATTAATATTAGAATAATAATAATAGTAATATAAGAATATTAATGTGAAAATGAGAAGGATGGACATAATTGGAAATTGGGAGAATGTTGTGGGCA
Source organism: Lathyrus sativus (assembly GCA_963859935.3). Lineage (NCBI taxonomy): Eukaryota > Viridiplantae > Streptophyta > Magnoliopsida > Fabales > Fabaceae > Lathyrus > Lathyrus sativus. The sequence goes on along the minus strand of OZ012740.1, from coordinate 278,633,730 downwards.
TAAGAGAGAGTTAGAGGAGTAAGTAAGGGCATAAGAGGCAAACCCTAGTTGAGGGGGTTATAAGGGAATTGGAATATGGGAATCAGTTTCTGATGGTACGTGTTTTGGAATTGATAGTGAGAAAGGCTAGGATTAGAGGAGAAGAAGAGGAACCACCATCTGTGAAAGTCTAGAAAGCTTGATTTCGAGGTAAGGGTGGGGTTCTGGTTTTATAAGGGTTAATATGTTGAATGGTGGGTAAAAGTTAGGTTTTGTCTTATGGGTAGAATGTTGTTCTATATTATGATTACTATGAATAATTGATCAATGATGAAATTGTTAGTTGATTGTGTCATAAACAATGTTTTTCTAACTGATATATGATGAGTTCTGTACATATACGTGTGTAGTAATTCTGTTTTAGAAATTGTTGAAAGTGCCTCCATTGTTGAGTTTTGGAGCTTCGAGTCGGAAGTATGAAATTGATGATAATTTGTTGTTAATTCATGAGTAAAACTTAGCCTAATTGAGTTTTAGGATGTTATTTTGATATAAAATCGGGTCTAGGGTGATGGGGGTTAGTGGTATAGGCTTCAGAGTGATAATCTGTGGTGAAAGTGCTTTTAAAAAAAATGATTTTTGGGGTTCGGAACAGTGTGAGTCGACCGCTAGAGCCACTGGGTCGACTTGAGGCCACCTGAATGTAATATTGTGGAAATTTGAACAGTATGAGTCGACTCATAGGCCATGCGTCAACCTAAGTACTCTATGCGTCGACCTTTGGGTCGACTCATAGGGCGAAAAACGCCAGAATCGGTTTTAGTAATAACTTTTTAACCGTTAATCCAAACGACGAACCCTTAGAAGTCTTGGAAAGCTAATCAACATAACTTTAACATGGTATAATTATATGAACATATTTTCTAATATTTTTATGTTTAATATGTTGAAGATTACGACTATTACTTGTTGTGCATCTAAAGAAATCCCGTTGTATGTGGCAAAACTTGATTGTTGTTATAAAGAGGTTGTTGTGGTGTTATTGGTGTAAAATGAGCGTGTTTGATGATATCATTGTGATTGCATAATATATATATATATATATATATATATATATATATATATATATATATATATATATATATATATATATATATATATATATATATATATATATATATATATATATATATATATATATATATATATATATATATACTATATGAGATGCATTTTTATGCTTGTTGTCAAATTTGGGCGGTGTACAATAACCATGGTGGTGGGTTATTGTACACGATTATGTTGATGTTGTTATATGCATAAAGAGTTGCATTGCATACATTTGTGGACAAATGGTATATTGTTGGTGATCCTAAAATCCTATTGTATGGATTCGGCCGGTAGCTAATTCAGAGATGATGGATTTGTGAGTTGTTTTGATCATAGGCGGTGGGGATCAGAACAGTGAATCTGAGTGTTCACAAAAATTGGTACCACATGCATACGCATTGAGTCGGGTGTGAGTATCATTGCATTGTATGTCATATATGTATCTAAGTTGTTAAATACATGGTGATGGGTGATTAATTGATTTGTATCGTGTGATTTATTATTGTTGGGGAATAATTGGTGATAATATTGTTGGATGATTGATGTGAGATGTTAGTTGAATTATTGTTGTGCTAACTTAATGCATGTTGTTTAACATGTTTCCCTTTATAATATCATGATATCTCACCCCTTCTGTTTGAATATTTCCTCCATGTGGGTAATGTGCAGATACTCCACAATAGGACTCAGGTGTGAGTTGAAGATAGAGTCTAATTGCCTATTCTCTATAGTTGGTGTCTGCTTTGATTGTAACACTGGGGAGTCGGGGGAACATTTTTATGATTTATATTTTGATTGAGATTGTGGACATCTCCTTTATCCTGTTTAATTACATTTAATGGATTATGTGATGCCACGCTGATTATTACATGCCATGAAATAATGAATGAGTTTATGATTCCGCTACAAATAAAATAATGTTCAGGTTTTGTATGTTGGTCGTAACATCCTAAGTTTCGTGTGTTTCTTTAAGTACTCTGATGTTTTATTTAAGAATATTACATGGGTTTTTTCGGGTATTACATAGTGGTATCAGAGCAGGTCGGTCTATCCGGCGAAGTTGTTAAGTCGTTGTTGTTTGATAGTTGACTACTATCGATGTCGTTTCCTTAACCATTATGTGTTGTTGTTGATTCATAACAGAGAATGGCTGAAAGGAACAACGCTGCTATTGGTGCTGCTTTGTAAGCTGTTACTCAGGCTGTGCAGAATCAACCTAATGCTAATGAGAATGACGAGTTTTGGAAGAACAAACCGCCTACTTTCAAGGGAAGATACGATCCACTTGGAGCGTAACATGGCTTAGAGAAATCGAGAGGATCTTCCAAGTTAGGAATTGTCTTGAGGCATAAAAGGTGTGGTTAGGTACTCACATGTTAGTTGAGGAGGCCGGTGACTGGTGGGTTAGCACTTGTCAATTTTTGGGAGCTACAGGATATGTTATCACTTGGGCTGTGTTCAGTAGGGAATTCCTGGGGGGATACTTTCCTGAAGATGTCCGAGGTGAAAAGGAAATTTAGTTTCTGGAGTTAAAGCAGGGTAACATGTCGGTTATCGAATATGCTGCCAGACTTGTGAAACTTGCTAAGTTGTACCCTTACTACTGTGAGGCAACTGCTGAGTTCTTGAAGTGTGTCAAATTTGAGAATGTGTTGAGGCCTGAGATCGAGTAGGCGATCGGGTACCAACGAATTAGGAGATTTCCATATTTGGTGGATTGTTGTAGAATCTATGAAGAAGATAACAAGACTTGATCGACTCACTATAAGGGGTTGGCCGAGAGGAAAGGAAAACAACAGATGAACCGTGGAAAGCCTTATGCAGCTCCAGCTGATAAAGGTAAATTGAGATATGTTGATGGTAAGAAGAATAGTGGGGGAGGTGCTCCTGCGATTCCTAAGTGCTATAGATGTGGTGAGATGGGTCATCGTGTCAATGAGTGTAAGAGCGATGAGAAGAAGTGCTACAAGTGTGGTAAGACAGGACATCTGGTCTCTAAATGCACTGAAAAGGTAGTGATTTGCTTCAATTTCAGAGAACGTGGTCATATCAGTACTCATTGCCAGTAAACAAAGCAAGTTGCAATTGGAGGCAAAATGTTTGCTTTGTTAGGAACTCAGACTTCCAGTGAAGACAGCTTAATCAGAGGTATATGTTATATTAATAATACGCCTTTGATTACTATTATTGATATTGCTGCTATTCATTCCTTTATTTCTGGTGATTATGTAAAATGGTTGGGCCTTAGTGTATCTGTGATAAAGGGAGAAATGGTTATTGAAACTCCTGCTAAGGGATCGATGGCTACTTATCTTGTTTGCTTGAATTGTCCATTGAGAATCTTTGATAGCGATTTCAGTGTGGATCTCATTTTCTTGCCGCTGATGAATCTCGATATTATCTTGAGAATGAACTGGTTGATGTATAATCATGTTTAGATTAATTGTTTTAATCAATCTGTGTGATTTCCTACTCCTAGTGATGAGGAGGGGGCTGGTTTCTTATCTATGGAAGAGTTAAAGGAGATTTTATAAGATGACACTAAGGTGTTTGTGATGTTTGCATCGCTATTTGTTGACAGCTAGGCTGTGATCGATGAAGTGCAAGTGGTACGAGAGTTTCCATAAGTATTTTCCAAGGATGTTTTAGATGTACCGCCAGAAAGAGAGGTGCAATTTACTATTAATCATGTCCCTAGTACCAAATGTAACACCCTTTTCTACCCCACAATTATTATGGAAAAATAACACATATATCAGAGTAATTATTAAATTTCAACAAAAAGCCACCCAAAGGGGCGTACATTTCCCAAATCAACAAAATAGGTCAAGGCTCAATAAGCAACAGGTTTTCCCAAAATACATCAAAATTGCACAAAGCAGCAGAACTCAAAAGGCATAAATCAAGGTTTTCCTCATACGGGAAGATGATCAAAATAAACTCAAATAAAACATAGTTTAACTCAAAAGACCCCAACCTGATGTTACATATCAGAGCAAGATCCTCTAAGTTAACCAAAAGGCTAACAACTCAAAGACTTCAAAAATATCCTCGACGGCGTCCACGGCTAAACCTGATCATCTGCATGTTACCCACGTGAAGGTAACATTCAAACAGGCAGGGTGAGTAAAACGATTCATAATAATCAATGTGTAAAAATCAACATATAAAACGACGTCATATTCATATTCAACACATTGATATCCTTCAATAGGCCTCAAAGGCCACAACATCATAAATTATTCCAAATGACTCATAAATGCAAATGCAACAAGACTCAATGCATGTGGTACCAATCATCACAACACGATGGACACTTGGCCATCAACCCTCCATAGATCCCCATCAATAGGATCGATTCTACTTGAGAACCAGAGCACATCAAAACACTTCACATCCGTACAATGGGATTGAAGCCAAAGTAATTGAGGTCCTGAACCGAAGTCCAGATGCACATGAATGCATGATGCACGCGTTATAAATCATCCTCATAATAACATCACAGGTGCATCATCATTCATCATATTCATCATCATCAAACATCATAGCTCATCATCATACATCATGTCATCATAGCTCATCATAATAATCATCATCATACATCATGTACAAATCACATAGCGCTCACAGTCATACTCATATTAATTCATCATATTATCACATATTATCACATATTAATTCATAAATATACTCGCGGTAATCCTCATACTATCGCCTATTAATCACATAAACTTCACAGTCCTACTCATGTTAATTCTTCAAAGAAATCACAGAATCAAACATCAAAGCATCGCTGCACACAATCAACATTCGCGAAACTCTGCTACGTTCGCTGGCGTGTTCGCTAGGCGAGTCTGGGGCGAGTCTCTTTACTAGGCGAGTCTGGGAACAACATGGTTCGCTAGGCGAAGCATTATTCGCTAGGCGAACAGTGCGATGACAGCAAATATCAACTACACACCAGAACCTAAAATCACTCAAAAATCTATACGATTCACTTTCCCACTGCCCCCAAAACATCCCTAAATCATCCCTAAGGCCTTACGGCGCTAAAGGCACAAAACCTACAGTTTATTAGGACAATCTCGTATCATATTCACGCCCTAAATCACAAATTTCCCTACAATTATCCCAAGGCATTAGAGTTACTCATTATCTAATATTCCTATCCCTTCAGTGTTAGACAAATAACAATTCATGGTTTTGGCCACGAAGGCCTAACTTTTCCTTTTCCCCAATGAATTCCACGGTTAGATTCACAATAATAGATTTAGGCCACGAAGGCCAAAGATCACTATTTCTCATATCCATCCTCAAAATCCCTTAAACCTTAAATACATATAAAGTTACACATGGAAAATCATGAAGGTAATACTCCCCATACCTTAATTGTCGACTCAAAGCCTTCTCAAATCTTTCAGGAAACCTTTCGAAGCTTCTGCCTCCAATCCTTTCCTTAGAGCTCTGGCCTCAATACTTTTCACGGTCTAACAAATGAATCCTAATCCCTTTCCAATTTCCTTTTTGTTAAACCTAGTCTTGGGCCTCACAATTAGGCTTTCTCCATAATACCCTCACTAACTCCTCTGAATTGTCCCAATTGTCCTTATTCTTCTTATATTTATTTTAATTCATAATAATATTAATAAATTTATATTACATACTATTATTCAAAATAAATAACCCCAAAAATGCATAATTCTCAATAATCCACAAAACCACCGAAAATCACCAAAAAATGAATATTCTCAATTAAATAAATTAATTAAAATATTCCAAATAAATTTAGGGTGTTACACTAGATCTATTTCTATGGCACCATACATGATGTCGACTTCAAAATTAGCGGAGTGGAAGAAACAACAAGAAAACTTGTTGGAAAAGAGATTTTCCTTTGAGAGTTCTTGGTCATTTTGGCAAAAAGAGGTCATTTTGTAAAGGAAACCACTTGGAGGGAGTTTGGATCACTTGAATAGCTCATTTGGAACATCTTGAGGTTGTTTGAATCATCACACCTCAGCTGGAATTCTTGCTTTGTGTATTGGCTTGAATACTCTACAAGAGTTATTTGCTTTTACTAGTCACTTTTAGAATCATGCCAATTTTTGATGTACATTGAGTTTGGACATGTTTAATATCAATTATAGGTCATGTTTGAACTTTGGTTTGCCCTTAAACTTGTGTGGTTATGACTGTCCACTTATATTGGCTTGATAGCTTGCTTTTTATGTCATTTCCATATGCAACTCATGGATTATGTTTAGGCATAGGTGTGTGATGTTTGTAAACATCATTTGTATGTCTTATAGGTTGTGTTTGATCATTTGGTTGATGCTTAAAACATGTATTCATGATTGTCACCATGTTCATGCTCAAACTTGCCATTTTGGCCACTTCATGTGCAATCTATTGTTTGAACTCCTCTCTTGATGTGTGATGTTTGTAAAAATCATTTATGTGTTCCATGTGGTGTGTTTGATCACTTGCTTGCTGCTTAAACCATGTATATTTGATTGTCCACATGTTCTTACACATAACTTACCATTTTCAATGATGCCTTTGAATTTTCCAAATGATACATGATCTTTGAAAACCGCCACCACCATCGACTTCCATGTGAAAAAATACACAATTTTCTTTTTTGTTTCACTCAATTTTATTAAGTTTTGAGCAAGTTATGGATGCTCTTACAAATCTTCCTAAAAGTTGCCTTGCCTTGAGTTGGTTTTTGCCCTAGTTTGCCTCACTTTGGACCCAATTTTCAAATATGCATAAATTCTTTGATTTTTATCATTTTTATGCCATCATTTTTGCAAAATGCTCTTTGATATGTCTAGTTTTTGAAATACTTTAATTCACTTGAAAGACATGACATTTCTTAGGGTTGTTGCTTGTTTTCATGAGTTTCCTTGACTTAGTACTTGATTTTTCTTGCATGAATGATCTTGTATGAATCACTTTTGAATGTTTAACATGTTTGTTTGTTTGGAAGCATTTGGTTCTTTTCTTTATCATGCTTATTTATACCTTTATAAATGTATGAACATGAAAGCCATGCTTTGAAACAATTTGTTGATTTGTGATATGCTTCTTGATGTTGTAACCTCTTGAACATGATCCCTTCACCTTATCTTACTCGTTAATGTTTCTTGATAGAACTATAACATGATTAGGGTTTGATTCTTTCCTTTGTTAGTGCATGAATGTGAATGTATGATTTGAAACTTCTCTGTGAATCCTTGTGTGTTTCTGGATGTTGTAACCTCTTAAGCATGACCCCTCCTATCTCATCTTGCCTTGTTTATGTGTCTTGTTAGAACATGATAGACCTAAATTATACTATGTATTTGACTCGAATTGCACGTGTTCCTTAGGATTTTATTACTGTTTTCTTGTGTTATGCTTCTGTTTTGTTTCATTTTCAGGATTTTGTATTTCCAAAGCTCCTCTAGAAGAAATGAAGAAAAACGAGCAAGAAAGAACAGCTTTTTAGGAATTGTACACATGGCACTCACCATGGCGGGAGCCATAGGGGATGCCATAACTTGGATAAGAGACCAACTGCTGACAACTGCACGACTCCCACTTCTTCCTCCTCTAGTTCACATGGCGGGTGCCGTGAGGGTATGGCGGGCGCCACCCTTGTATTTCGTTTTCCCTCCCAAAAGAAGTTAGGGGGAATTCTAGTCTTTCCTTGTACTTTCCTAGCCTATAAATAAACGAGTTATGCCTTATTTCTAAACATTCAAGCTTAGTTACAGAACTCAAGCCATATACTGTCATTTGTTGTAAAGCGATAAACTTCTCACATCGAGGATTTATCGCACTTTCTGATCGAGTCTGTAATCGGGTTTGGAGCACTTTGGTAGAAGTTAATCATACCGCCATTTTCTTTCCAGTCTTTTTGCACCAGATTTAAAACCTTCCGTTTGGAGCAGGTTTCTATTTACTTTCTATTTATTTTCCGCATTTTTTTCTCGCACTTTATTTCCCGCACTATTTGTTTCTCGCCTTTATTTACTCGCACTTTATTTATCACATTATTTATCCGCATTTTATTTATCATGTCTATTTACATTTTCATGTCCAGCTAAATCTTAAAGGTTAGGATGTGAGGATCATAGTTAAAGTGGTACTCCATACAGTTGTGGATATAATTACTTAGGAGTTATTCTAACTTTTAACACAAATTTTCTGCATTTACAATCTGTTGGTTAAGATCGAAAGTCGTCCAACCTTTAGTTAAGTTTGGTTAGTCTTAACTGTTCAAAGGAAGCGAAAGCGCTTAGTCCAGTTAAGTAGGAGTCTTTAATACTTTAGAAAAACGATTTTAAAACTATTTTCGGACACGTTTATGGGTTTAAAGTCCAGTTCGCATGAACCTCTTTTTGTTGAGATTTCCAGGTCAAAATACTTTTCAACTAAGTTAAGAAACTATATTTATTAAAAATAGGTTTATTACTTTAACACAATGCGCACCTTTTTATAAGTGACAATAAGAGTGATTGATTAGGGGATAAACTCGGTTCTGAATACGCGAAAGCGACAGTTCCTGTTAAATTTGTTCTTTTCACGAGTAGAAAACATTACCCTACAAGAAGTTCTATTTACACGCACTTGGAATACTACCCAGCTATGTGAATTACATCTAAGCCTGTTGTTTTAATATTAAATTTATTCTCGCACTTTACTTTTACTTTGCGCACACGAACTCCCGATTGATTTTCCTTATATTAACACCGTAACAATAGTAATCGATAGATTGACGGTTGGTCTCTGTGGGATCGATAATCTTTTGTATTACTCAGATGATATTCGTATACTTGTGAAAATTTAGCATCAGAACCATAACATGTTTAGGTTTGATTCTTGACTTTGTTGTTACCATGATCTTGTTTACATTCCCCTATGTGAAGTTTTAATCCATGTTTGATTTGTTGTCACTCTTATTGCTTATCCATGTTTGATTATCCTCGACATGCCACGGAAATGATTGAATGTGGTTATATTTATATTTGTGTGATTCATATGCCAAGTTGTAACTTGTATGAATGTGATTTTTTTGTTTACCATTAATAAACTTGTTGTTGATACACTTGTTTCATGTTTGCTCTTGTTTGATTGTAACCTTCATAATTTTTGAACTTTGTCCAAGTAATGTCTTGACCCATGTTTGATGTTTGAAATGTTTGGTCTTTCAAGAACCTTTATCATCATCCCCTTTTAGATGTTGTAACATAATTGTTTACCTTTGGTTTTAACCATTTGGGTTTGTTTCTTCCATTGTTAAACACTTGGTTATAATCTTGTTCTTTGTTGTCACATGCTTCCCCTAATCTATCTTGGCTGTTGTTATGGTGAGAATCGTGATAGCAAGCTATTGATTAACTTGAATATTTAATTCTTAAGTTCACAACTGGACTTTAATTTATCCAAAAAAGGAAAGGTTTAAATAAAGAAAAACCTATAAAAATGCAAAGCAAAAAGCAAGGCTTAAAGCTAAGCAAAGAGAGATCTAAAGGTTCGGGGGTTGGTTATGCCTAGGGTAGGTATTTCACATCCTAAGCATCTGTAGTACTCTACAGGAACCTCTTGTTAATATTTGTGTTTGCTAAAGTTTGCTTGCTAAAGGAAATGTGCTAGGGGTAAAGATATAAAGTATATACAAAGTTTGGTAAAGTATGCTCGCGAAGACATCACATCTCGTGCCTACGTATCCTGACAGGAATGGAATCAGATCAACCGTAGTTCCCCTGGTTAGGGGTAAGGAACTCTTGACTGTGGTCAAGGTTCCAAAGGGATGTAAATGTCTGCGGCGAGACACTTACATAGACTGCGGCGACTATAAACTAAGGTTAGGTTAGCAAAGAAGGGAATGTCGACGGCGGGACGAATAAATAGAGCACGACGACTCCAAGTCTAAGTTGTAAATGTAAATAGGAAGTTAGTTGTTAGTGAGCTTGCCAGGAAATCGCATCTCGTGCCTACGTATCCTCAAAAGGGACTTGAGAAATCAGAGCGTTCGTAGTTCCCCTTTTCAGGGGTAAGGAACTCTTGACTATGTTCAAGCTTCTAGGGGGATGTAAGCATTCATAGGGAAGTACTTACATGGAGTGCGGCGACTCCTGAATCTACGTTGAGATTGTTATGGTAGAGAATGTCCACGGCGGGACGCTAAACATGACTACGGCGAATCAGATCCTAAGGTTAGGATAAAGGGTAAAGGATGTCCACGGCGGGACGCTAAATAGAGCACGGCGACTCCAATCCTAAGGTTATGATAAAGGGTAAAGGTATAGGATATCATGTGTAACCAACAATGTCACAACAATGTAAATGAAAAGGTTCAAAAACCTCATGGGGATATTCAACAGTTTTTTAAAAGTGAATCACTTAGATGCGTACAAACAAAGTTGAAATTCAAACTTAAATGTACAAGGGAGACAACAAGCCAAGCTCATGTCATCTTCAAATAATAATCAAAGGGGAATAAAATCAAAGTTTTGAAAATGATGGAATGAGAAATAGGAGGGTACAAAACCCTAAAACGAATTACAATTTTCCCATAATGAAATGTGTTTCTAAAATAATAATTTTAGAATTCTTTAATCATCATATGAAAATACACATTACAACAAGAACTTGGAAAAAAGAACCACTTAAAAAAGAGTAAAAATGAAGAAGTTATGGAAAATTGAAAGTTAAATGAAATTAAATAAAAGTAAATAAACCAAATGCTAGAAAATAAAGAAGTGCCTCACCCAAGGCTTGAACCCAAGACCTTGGGGTCATAGGCTCAAAACATGACCATCCCAACACATTCCACGCGCGTGAAGAGTAATGGAAAAAGAAGTAAAAATTTTAAAACCATAAAAAATCACAAAATTTAATAAAAAGTGGCCTCGTTGAGGCTCGAACCTGGTACACAAGGCATTAAAAAGTACTTAAATGCAAGGCATTAACCACTGGGGTGGCGATACATCCATTATATCAAGCCACCCCAATTTAACATATACCAAAATATGTGCGTTTTCTGGGCAAAGCAAACCAATGCAATGCAAGTCAAAAAACCTCAAAACGATTTCAATCAAACCTCAACAAATGTTAACCAATTTTAGTGAAACAAAAGTCAAAACCACTTGAAGTTTGATGAGGATTAAGATGGTGCTATCCATGTTTTTAAATAATGCTCCCAACTCTAAACCTGATTGATCATGCTAAATATCATTTTGAAATGCATTTTTAAACCATGGATCACAACTCAATGCCACTGCACACAGGTGAGGGTCTGTTTACAACCAAAATTCAATATTGAACAAGTTTTGACAGAGAGATTTAATCAACAGATATCAAACAAAATACTAGCAAGTGAAATGCTATCAAAAACATGGATAAACCAAGACAAGGTGATCATAAAAAAGGTAAGTTCAAAACCCAAACATAGGCATACTTACAATTCTTAAACCTGCTGCTTATGATGATTTTGAAGAAAAGAGATCTCAAACTCTACTGAGGCAAGATATGGTTTATGTGAATGACAAACAAAATTCAGGTTTTTGCCAAAAGGATCCTATAAAAACAGCAGTGGTTCAACATACCTTTTAGTGTTGAAATTCAAACAGGAAATTATAAACAATTAAAATTCTTTTTCAACGAATTTCAAACATAGAAATTGAGGGCAAAAACAAGTTGATAAATCCTCAACAGAGGCTATGCAGCAAAGATTCCAAACAGTTTTTAAAATGAATTGGATAGCAAGTTCCTCAAACTGTAACGAACAGAATGCTAGGGAGAAAAGGTTTCAATCAACAATATAGTTTTCACAATTCAAACGAATGTAACATGAACAAAACATACAAAGATCGTCAGAGTGACACTGAAGTTCTGATAAGAATTAAGGGCTGAGAATTTCAACACAGAAATCTGGACAGCAAGCAAGGTGTTCAATTATCATCCTCATGGTTTGTATTTCAGTCTTGGCATGGACTCAAACTAACACAAATTATTTTCATCAGTGCAATGTTAAGTTTGACAAAAACATATGTAGCAACAAGTTCTCTCTTATGTACACCAGCAGAGACCAATCCAAACTCAAACAACCCACCTCAAACACCAACAGGCTGCTAAAGGTTAACAGTCACATAATCTTAACATATGTGGACTCTAAAAACCAATTGAAGTTTTGATTAGAACAGAGGTTGACAAACCTCAAAATAAGTCTGGACAGCCTACACATAGAACTCCAACAACCATACTTTCATAAAAGTAAACACACTTACAAAGCTTTCACACAAACAAACTAGTCTAAACTGATACCAAAACTGAGGATAGGCTTGACATGATTGGTAGTTCTAGGTTATGGTAAATAGCAGCATCAATGCAGCAGTTTGCTCATGAATTAAACCTATAACCAACTATAACATAAAGCCAAACCAAACAGAAGCAGCTTACAAACTCATCATGGCAATGTTACACGTCTAACAACAACAGGCTTTTTATAACAATAACAATATCAAACAATGTACATTGAGAGTTATAGCTCAGCAAACAAATAAAAGACTAACTTTCAGTACAGATCTCAAACAGAAACAACAACAAGCTCTTTGGTGTTTAACAATGCAAACATCCACATTAATTCAAATACCTTTCTTTAAATGAAAGTTACAACTTCATAAATGGCAAGTACAAACAAGGTTTAGCAAGTCTTATCAGCAATGGATGCAATCTTAACATAACAATGTCAAATATCAATGATCAAATGCACTACATGTTTCAACAGCATTTACAAACTCATGGCAACAAACATAAACAAGTTCAACATATGATCAATATTTTTAGATAGTGCATAAGAAACATCAAGAGCTGGAGATCACCTACCTCTTGTAGACCTCCAAATATGTGCTAGCAGCCTTGAGTGAATAAGAGATCTCTCCCTTGATGCAAGCTTGAAGTTACCTCTTCTTGAAGGAACAAGGATCCTTGAGGAAAATCCTAGAATATGAGGTTCCAGTTGTTGTTTTAGGTCATGGACAGTTGGTATGACCTAAATGGAGGGTGTTCAAAGTGTCACAGGGATGGAAAATGGTTTATGTAGGGATTAGGCTTGAAATGTGCATCAAAGTCAAACTATGGTGTGTGGACAGTTGACTTTTTGATTCATGGCTCTTTTGATGAAAGTGATGACGAGAACAATTTTAAATGGACATTTTAAGGGTGTGTATATGGTTTTTGAAGTGTTTTTGATTAGGAACAAGAACTGGTGTGAAAAATGCAAAGTGGTGAAATTAGTGGTTTTGTGAGATTTCTTCACTTTCAAGCAAAGGGAGAAAGAAAGAGAGTTGTGTGTTCCTTGTGTTTTGGATGGATCTGGTATGTGTCGCTTCCGCGAAAATAAGGTGCCGGCAAAACAGAAGAGTCGCCACCTTTCGTTATTTATCCCTCGGGACGGGAAAGGAAACGATCGAAAAAACCTAACGAAAAAGGTATAAGACAAGGTCATCGCAACCGTTGTCTGAGTTCGGGAGTCGGTTACGCAAGGGGAAGGTGTTAGCACCCCTCACGTCCGTCGTACTCGACGGGATCCATGCTTGTTGTGTTTACTGGACGAGTTGGTTTATCTATCTACCTATCAAGGCTGGCTTAAAAAGAAAAAATGACTCAGCAAAGCGTCGCACTTTATGCCTACGTATTCTCATCAGAGAATGAGAAATCAGAGTCAACGTAGTTCGACTAACTACGGGTTACGGGGAAGGTGGCTCGCCAATACATCAGTATTGTGCCTACGTACTCTCAATAAATATGAGAGATCAGAGCTTACGTAGTTCGGGCATTCAGATTCATCTGTTTTATCGAGTAGGGTTAAACAACAGTTCCAGCAGTTAGGGACAAAGCCTGTTTGCATTGGCGCTGAAGTTTAACGACACTCTTTTCTTCAGAAAAGCTTCCTTTGAATTATGGGCCCACGGGGCAAAAAGGTTTGAAGTTTGTTTTCTATCTTTTACGGAAGAAGTGTTTTTTATTGTGTTTGCAATTTCAATCGCACTAAAGACTATGACCTGAGAGTGAATGCGTCGCATGTCACCCAAAGGGTGCCATACTAAACATCCAGACTGTTGAAAAGAAACTCTCCAACAATCCTTTCTCAGATAGCTTAAGGCTCGTAACGTACGAAAGAAATCATTCATGATTACTGTATCTTAAGCTGTTTTGAGATGAGAAGAGAACAGGCTCAACTACGGGGAGACTATCAAGTCCTACTGTTGTCATGCCAAGGATTCATCCTATGGTTGAAGTTTGAAACAGGGAACTCCTAAGAGTTATCATGCATAGGTTTCGACCTAAAGTTCTATCATCACTTCCTTATCAAAGGAAGTGAGATTCCTAGGGGATCATGTCAATGATAAATAGAAACAGATAAAGCATCATCTTAAACAGTAAACAGTAAACGACTGTAAAATGCATGCAATGCAAGTGAGGGAGGAAATGTGTGTGGGGCAGTGTCGCTACTGCGAAAATCGGTGCCGGCTGAACAGAAGAGTCGCCACCATGCGTTATTTATCCCACGGGAGGGAAAGGAAACGCTCAGAGTAAACCTCGCACAACACGGGAAAGGTATGGTCATCGCAACCAAAACCTGGGTTCGGGAGTCGGTTACGCAAGGGGAAGGTATTAGCACCCCTCACGTCCGTCGTACTCGACGGGATCCGTGCTTGTTTTCGGGTATGGATTGTTATTCTATCTAAACTATAGGTCAAGGGTTAAAAGGAAAATAAAATGAAAATAAAAATGACTCGGCAAAGTATCGCACTTTATGCCTACGTATTCCCGCCTGGAACGAGAAATCAGAGTCAACGTAGTTCGCCTACCTACGGGAAAGGAGGGGAAGGTTGCTCGCTAGGATATCGCATCCTATGCCTACGTACTTTCATACAGCATGAAAGATCAGAGCAAACGTAGTTCGGGCCACGTACGACACAAGCTTGTCTTGGTTGATTTTAGTCCTTCTGAAAAGGGTTTTCTGATTAGCAGTCCAAGCGGACAAAAATGACGTCTTGATGAGTTCACATTCTTTTACGGAAGAAGTGTCTTTTGTTGTGTTTGAAATCTTTATGGTGTTTTTCTGTTTGTTTTGAGGAAGAAGAGACAGAACTCTAACCTGTGGTTGCGAAGGGAAACAAACTAACCTAATGTTATCATGCATGGGTTAAGACCTATTGTCTATCATGCTCCTCTCTTGCGCAGAGAGAAACAGAGATCCTACGGGATAGGCAGAAACAGAAACAACATCATATATACAGTAAAACAGTAAAATGCATGGATGCACCAGTACAAGCGAGGCAAGGGAGTCCCACTCAACCTCGAACCTAGAAAACAATAGGCGATAGTGAACAGGCTTCACTTTCAACCCAACAGGGTAAACAGCAAACAATACAAACAGGAAATCCAAACAATACATCAGCAATGAAATACGACAGCAAAAGAAACAGCATCAGCAGCTCTGAATCAACACCTGGCTCCCAGTAATCTCCCATCAGCTACAGGCTTCAACAAGCATCAATCTCCATCTTCATGGCCTTCAGGCAAGGGCTTTGATCATCAGTCTTCTATCTGCAATGGCTTTTCTTCAAGCTCAAACCTCCAGGATGAGGGATCAGTCACAAGAGTGAATTGGGTGTTAAGCAATCAGTTGACTACCAAAGGTGGTGAACAGACTGCTTCTAACACAAAAGACATTTTCTCTCAAGAGTTCTATCTCTTAGACACTATCACCAAGCCTTCCAAAGGAAGGGGGTGAGTGTCTTAGAGAGACTCTGAATCACAGAGAGGAATGGATGCAGACAAGGCAATCCATGTTTGAGAAACAAACTTTCTAACCTAGAGCTCTGCCTAGCTCCTAAACCCTAATCTACTAGCAAGAATCTTCTCTTCAACTCTGGAAGTTGATCTTCAATCTCTGGATCTCCAATGGCTTTCATCTCCTCAAGTCTTCAGTTCTCCCAAATCTCCAGACAATCCAAACAAGCAATAATCCCCAGAGGGCATACCACACCAGTCAATCAGATATATATAGTACATTAATAGCAGTAGGGGAATCCTGACTT
Organism: Lathyrus sativus; assembly: GCA_963859935.3. Classification (NCBI taxonomy): domain Eukaryota; kingdom Viridiplantae; phylum Streptophyta; class Magnoliopsida; order Fabales; family Fabaceae; genus Lathyrus; species Lathyrus sativus. Next base: position 278,617,540 of record OZ012740.1, on the reverse strand, counting down.
TTTCTAAGGGGATCTAATAACTACCCATAGCCCCTATAGTCCCATAGCTAAACTATTCAAACCCTAAGTCCTAAGGGAAATGAATTGATTCTCCTAAGTCATCACCTAAAACCCTAGTTTGTTCATGTTGTTCACACCTAAACTAAACACCTAAAATTAACTTCTAAAAATGGGAACTAAATTGTATCTACAAGTTTAATGTCTAAACTAAACAACCTAAAAAGAATGGGCAAAAAATACTAAAGCATCTAATAGAACAAAAAATAACAAAATCATGTATGAAATGAAACTATTAAAATGCTATTTATTTGGAAAATATGGGAAAAATACCAAATAAAAAATAAAATGCAATTTTTATTTTTTATAATTTTCTAGACATCCTAAAGAAAAATATGCAAAAAGAATGAATTAAAAATAATGTTTTTTCTATTTATTATGATTTTTAGAAAATGCATGAAAAAATGTAAAGAAAATTAAATGAAATATAATGGAAATGAAGGGAGGGGGTGAAAATAGCAAGCAGATCATGTTCAGCGCGTTGGGCCCATTAAATTGGGGGGTGCGAATAGCTGTCTGAGCCCAATTCCCCCCAATAAATGAAACGGTGCGTTTCGTCTTTTAAAAACTCCCTCCATTCTCAGCTTTAAACGTGAATCGTTGGATGGTAATTCTAGTCAAGAGTCAAACTGATATCGTGTGGTCCCTGACCTTTCTTCAACCTCCAGCCATTTAGGGTTTCAGAAACCCTTCCCATGCACGATACTTCCATCTCTTCGTGCTCTCTCCACACGCCATGAAAACACACGATATAAAAAGCAAAATTCATCCATTTCTTTCCCTCTACAAGTCTATATCCTTAGTTTACCTTAAAACTCAAACAATCAGCCAACTCGATAGGTGGAACAGATGGAAACCACCATTAATACCTGATATGAAACCTCTCCAATTCTCCACAAAAATCATCCTAAACTGATCTACACTTCATCCTGATCATAGCACGCTAATCCAATCACGTTTTCGCGCCTTAATCCAAGAGTTATGAGCCTCAACAGAATTGACACATCATGCTCAAACCTCATGAAACTTCTCCAAAATCATCCCAATCAATCTTCTATCCTATCTTAACCATTCTAATCTATCAAAACCCTAAAGTTCTAACTAATTCATGCCATACGAAGAGAAAACAAACCTGGTGTAATTTCTTGATACAGGTGCTAAGATCTTCAAATCAACTGCTTGTGATGAAAGGAAAGTGATCAGGAGGCTTGGTGATTACTTCTGTATGCAACAAGTATGGTTCTAAGGCCTTGGATCACTCACTTCCAAAGTTTATGCTTCTTGAATGATAATGATGAATGACACAATTCCTTCCTCAATTTGACAAATGAAGGTGTGGATTCTGATCCTTGTGTGATGATGATGAAGATTGAATCGAGAATAGTGAAGATTGATGGAGATTATAGAGATTTTGGAAAGCTTATGCAAGTTGAAGAAAGTGTGGAAAAGTTGGGGTTTTGAACAAATGAGAGCACCAACCCTTGCATGAACCAACTTGTGTGAATATATAGATGGGATTAGAACTTCCTAGAAACTTGGAGAAGTTTCCCTTGTGCAAATTCCCTTGAAATTGGATTATGTTTCTTACATTGCAAGCAACCATGGATAACTCTTAAATCTTGAACCAAACTCAAAATTCTACTTTAGCCAATGTCTTTAAAATGATCTTTCCATTCAAAATGACCTATAATTTTGCTTCATTTGGCCAAGATATGAAAAATCTCATTTTTTAGGCCATTTTTCTTCATTAAATTCAACAATTTTGAAACCTTGTGCTATGAATCTTTCCAATCTCTCATGGTCACTTTTCTAGACTCAAAATGTCATTTGGAGCAAGTTTGATGTTGTAAAGTTTTTCATTTGAAGCTTCCTTGTATGAGTTTTGGACATAGGTTAAGATGACCTGTAATTCACAAATGACCAAAATACCCTTTGCTTTCCAAGACCATAAGTTGAGTTCCACACATCATATGAAGGCATACTATACCATTCTAGAAAGCTAAGACAATAAGGAACAATTCTTATGTTGACCATAAATTCATTTGAGATCTCCTTGAGGGGTAAAAATTGCTTGGAAGTCAAGTCACTTTCACAGACAAAATTTCAGATACCTCAGATGACCTGTAACTTGCAAGGACCATAACTTGAGTTCTATAAATCTCCTTGATGTCTTCCACCACTCAAATTAAAGGTCTTGAGATCCTCTACAGGTTTCATGTTGGCCAAGAAGCCATTTGAAGCTTGCATTTTGACTTATCTTGCTTGGAAATTTGACCTAAACTAGGGGATTTTACATAGAAACCCTAATTTAGAAACTCCTCTTCTCCTTGATTTCTCTTGATTTATTCTTAGCATAACAACATATCCTTATTCTCCATGTCAAATTATGAACCCCACATCTCTCCAATAGCCCTTAATGCCTTTCAATCAGTCAATTGACCTAGGGTTGACCTAGGGTTGACCCAGATGAAACCCTAGTTGACTGTCTTCAACTGCAATTCTTGTGATCACATCAACAACTTGTTTTCTTCTCCAAATGACTTTCTAAGCCCTCCAAGATGTCTAGATACTCCCCATGCTCAGCCCATAGCTCACAATTTCTTTGGTTGACCCACAGATACCCCCAATTAGGAGATATACTCAATGCTTGATCCACTGAACTCCCTGCTTTCAAATTCTTTTCTGATGACTTGAATGAGATGGAATTAGGATAATAACCTCTTGATAGGCCTCTAGAGATGATAATAATGGTTGGACCCCTGTTGAATGACTTGCTATGCTTATGCTATGCAGATGAGTAACCTATGTACATGACTCTTTATGCAAATGCTAATGATATTGAAACATAAACCAAGTGAATTAAGGTTGGGCAAATTTTAGGGTGCAACAGCTGCCCCTATTCAAGCGACTTGGACCCGATTGGGTGAAGAGCCCGGAGCCTTCAGACATTCGCGGTACGAGACAGTTGAATACTTAGTGAAACCAGAAATTTGCCAACCGCAAAACTAAATCGCACTCCCGCTTGAGGAACGACATTCATCAGTTGAACCTGACTGTTACAGTAACCCACTGATCTCGCGCGGCCGTGCTAGGGATTATTTTCATCGTTCTGAAAAAGATTCTATCATCGCAGAGACAGAACACTGTCCACTCCAGGACGCCTGCTTCGTCGATTTGGAAAACCTCAATAATTTTGCTAGGGATGGCTCGTCTGCCTTCCCGTCAGAAATAAATCGCCCACGTTAGGAATAAACTCTTCCATGTTAGGAATAACACCGTCCACGTAAGGAATAACCACCTTTCCACGTAAGGAATAACCGTTCCGCGTTAGGAATAACACCGTCCACTTAAGGAGTAACACTGTCCACGTAAGGGCTAAGTCTTCGTCTGGATCTGTCCGCGTTAGGACTAAACTCTCTGGGTTATGAATACTTCGTCCACGTTAGGACTCACCCTTCCACGTAAGGAATAACCGTTCCACGTTAGGACTCACCTTTCCACGTAAGGAATGAACTTCTTCTTCGTCAAACTCTTCCACGTAAGGAATACGTCTTCTTTGGAATCTGTCCACGTCAGAACCAAACCTCCTTCCACGTCAGGAACACACTCTTTCTTTCCACATCAGGAATACAAGCCTCCTTCCACGTAAGAAATACTATCTTTCCACGTAAGGAAGCACATCTCGATCCCAATCTTTCCACGTGAGGAATATACTCTCAATCTGAATATGTCCACGTCAGGACTACGACTTGATATGTCCGCGTAAGGACCCCATCTTTCCACGTAAGGAATCGCATCTTGGTATGTCCGCGTAAGGACTCAATTTTTCCACGTAAGGAATAAACTCGTCTTTCCATATAAGGAAACCATTTCTCTTCCACGTAAGGAACGCTCTTGATATGTCCACGTAAGGACTCTAATCTTTCCACGTAAGGAATCATCATCTCCGAATCTTTCCACGTAAGGAATCTTCATCTTTTCCCGTTAGGAACCACATCTGCTCCACGTAAGGAATCAGCTTTTTCTTTCCACGTAAGGAATAAATCTTTCCACGTAAGGAATCATATTTTGATATGTCCGCGTAAGGACCCATCACTTTCCACGTAAGGAATACAATCTCTTTTCTGAATCTGTCCACGTCAGGACTGCACTTGCTTTTCCACGTAAGGAACTGAAGCTTCTCTTTCCTCGTAAGGAATAAGCTTGTCCACGTCAGGACTCACATTTCGTCTTGATTTGTCCGCGTCAGGACTCCGCGGAGGAAATAAAACTTGTCCACGTTAGGACCCATGCACCTTTGACCCACTGGGGAAGTGAGACTTGTCCACGTCAGGACTCACACTTTGCCCACAACACAAAGAAGGATAAACTTGTCCACGTAAGGACTCTCACATCTTGTCATCTTAAAGAACTATAAACTTGTCCACGTCAGGACACCCCTTTCACCATTACGAATAAAGCTATTTGCCGAGATAAATTGTCCACGTTAGGACACCAACACGAAGAGCAGTCGATCTTGTCCACGTCAGGACTCCACACTCAATCAATACCGAGAACTCGAACCTGTCCACGTTAGGAATAACACACATCGTCAATTTGAGGAAATGTCCATGTTAGGACTCCACATTCCAACAATATTCTCTAGCATAAAGAAAACCCGTCGATAAAATTGTCCACATTAGGACTCATCCTTCCATTGGTCCGCAAATTTCTTATCCCTGACGTTACAGCAACTTTGAGGCTGACTCTACTGGGGACATTTGGAAATCAGATTTCCGGACGCCTGTTCTGATAACCGGCGGTAGCCTCTGAAATTCTGATTCATGAATCCTTTGATGACCAATAGCTCTGCTTGGGGATAAGGAGAAACTTATCCTGCTGACTCTGGCGGGGAAAACACAAGAAATTCATAAATAACTCTGTTCGGAGACAAAGAGAACTTCATCTTGACAACTCTGTGGGGAGTAGTGCCAAAACTGACACTTCGTCGAACGTCTCATGCCGAGACTTTGAACATTTTATTGATCCACCTGAGAAAGGGCTCTCTCTACCTGCAAGAGAAGCAATACTTGGAACAACGGTTAGCCAACCTAGTTTATGTTTCAAAATGCACATGTTTGGCAATGATGCAATGTCCCCTTCGACATGGAAATACTGCACTTTTATTTGGTTAATGCAAGTATGACACTATATGCTGATGCGAATGCAGACTCGAACTGCTGGGCACAGGAGCTGTTTCAGCAAAATAAATGCTGAAAATAATGCCAACTCCGCTGGGGAACTTAAACCAAACATTTCGCTGAAGTAATACCCTGCTGGGGCATACAACTCTGCTGGGGAACAGCAGATGCGCCTGGTATGATTGAACTTCTGCGGGAAAGTGAACGGATATCATACGGTATTTTGACAAAATAAATGCCATGACCCACACTAACTCTGCCGGGGAGATCCTTAATCTTTGAGTTCCATTGGGAGGAATACTTGCTGAGAAGAGAATTCCACTGGGGATGGGATGATTCTCTTGGGAAAAATCAATTGAATCCGCTGGGGGAGAGTAAATGACCCGGCGGGGGGAAAGTAAACTGCCTGAATACAACTCACAAATGTTAATCTTTTGCGGCTAAACCACTCTGCTTGAGATACACTGTCTGAATACAGCCTACAATCTTGGAACCGCCAATTCTGCTGAGGATAAACGACTCTGCGGGAACACGTCCTTTTGGATAGGCTACGACTAGCCGGGGAATTCGATCCTTCTTCAGTAAAGAACATGCATGACCTGCGTGGAGATCAAGTCTTTTATTACTGCAGTCTCTTGATCATCTTCCTCGTACGGCTATGAGACCTGCAACAACACAAACAAGACAAGACAAATCTACACAACCAAGTCGATTCAGGTTAGTGACGTTATTTTCAGTTAATTCAAAGCTTTAGCAACTGTTGGCAAGGGCCAGTGACGTTATGCACATGTTAGTTTCATCAAACTTAGGCGTTAATCATGCACAAAACCGTAAAGAACAGTGTCAAGTACTGAATAACGTATTTTATTGATTGGGCCCCTGAATGGGCGGAGTTTTTGTACACGGGATGTAACTCTTGAAAAGAGGAAGCTACACAAAGCAAATATACAAGTATACACAGGAAGCATAAATATATCGACAAACTAAATTTGTACACATGTCGGCAACGGGATGCAGATGAACACCACGAACTGATCCTCCTATGACTCGTCCGACTCTAACGCTTTTCCCGGTATTCATACTTCTGAAAAGGTTGTACCAGATAACCGATCCTCCCCGTTATATTCTCCCGCATTGATGATCAGTCCAATATCAAATTCGGACCGCAGTCATTTGCTTTTCGAATCCCTAACTTTTGCGTGAACCGCCCTTTACGGGTTTTCAATTCACCGGGATACCCTTTTTTGCCGAAGCCGCCCAGTATAGGTTTTCAACTTCGCGGGTGTACATTTTTCAATTTTATCCCTAACTTTTGCCCGAACCTTTCATTCTGTTTTTGGTTCGCCAGGATGCCCCATTTTTGCCTGGACTCTCTTTTTTTTTTGTCCAGCGGGTCTATTTTAAGCAAAGTATTTTTTAACTGCGTCCGAATTCACAGGCGACGTAAAGTCTTCACCGTCCATGGTGGACAACAACAATGCTCCTCCTGAAAAGACTTTCCTGACAACGTATGGCCCTTCGTAGTTGGGGGTCCACTTGCCCCTGTGATCTGCTTGCGGCGGGAGAATCTTTTTCAGCACAAGGTCGCCCGTCTGAAAGCTTCGCGGATGTATCTTCTTATCGTATGCTTTCTTCATTCGGCTCTGGTATAACCGACCATATGCTAGAGAAGCTAGCCTCTTCTCGTCCATCAAACTCAGTTGATTCAACCTGTCTTTCACCCATTCTGCCTCGTCCAGCTGAACGTCTCGCAATACCCTCAGAGAAGGGATCTCGACTTCCAATGGTAATACCGCTTCCATTCCGTATACTAACGAGAACGGGGTTGCCCCGGTTGATGTGCGTACCGTCGTACGATAACCGTGCAAAGAGAAAGGTAGCATCTCATGCCAATCCTTATAGGTCACCACCATTTTCTGAACGATCTTCTTGATATTCTTATTGGCCGCCTCGACAGCGCCATTCATCTTGGGTCGGTAAGGGGAGGAGTTGTGATGTTCGATCTTGAAATTCTGACAGAGCTCCTTCATCATTTTGTTGTTCAGGTTCGAACCGTTGTCCGTGATTATCCGCTCGGGAATCCCGTATCGGCAAATGATATCTCTCTTGATGAATCTGGCCACCACTTGCTTCGTTACATTTGCATAAGACGCCGCTTCCACCCACTTGGTGAAATAATCGATTGCTACTAAGATGAACCGATGCCCGTTAGAAGCTGTCGGCTCGATCTTTCCAATCATATCGATTCCCCACATCGAGAAGGGCCATGGCGATGACATCACATTTAGAGGACTCGGAGGCACAAGGATCTTATTGGCGTAGATCTGGCATTTGTGGCACTTTCTCGCAAACTTGAAACAATCAGTTTCCATAGTCATCCAAAAATAACCTGCCCGCAGCAGCTTTCTTGTCATAGCATGCCCGCCAGCATGCGTACCAAAGGTACCCTCGTGTATTTCCTCCATGAGCAGCTTTGCTTCTCTTTCGTCTACACAACACAACAGCACCAAATCGTGGTTTCTTCTGTATAAGACGCCATCCGGATTCAAATAGAAATTACCCGCTAATCTCCTGAGAGTCTTCTAATCTTGACTAGATGCCCCAGCCGGATACTCTTTATTCTTCAGGAAATTAAGGATATCAAAATACCACGGTTTGTCGTCAGATGCTTCATCAATAGCAAATACATAAGCTGGCCTGTCCAGCCGAGAGATAATGATTCGGGGAGCCTCGTTCCAGAAGTTGACTTTGTACATGGAAGACAAAGTGGCCAGGGCGTCAGCCATTTGATTCTCTGCCCGCGGTACGTGATGCAATTCAACCTTGTCGAAGAAAGGCAATAATCTCCTTGCATAATTCATGTAGTGTATCAAATTGGGCTGACGTGTCTCCCATTCCCCTTTGATCTGATTCACCACCAGAGCTGAGTCTCCGTATACGTCTAAATTTTTGATTCGCAAATCAATGGCTTCTTCAAGCCCCATTATACAAGCTTCGTATTCGGCCTCATTATTGGTAACGGCAAAGGTCAATCGGGCAGTAAACGGGATATGCGACCCGTGTGGCGTAGTGATGATTGCCCCTATTCCGCTACCGTAAGCATTCACAGCTCCGTCAAATATCATCTTCCATTTGGAACCCAACTCTGGTCCTTCGTCTGGCAACGGCTCTTCACAATCTTTCATCTTTAGGTACATGATATCCTCGTCAGGAAAATCAAACCTCATCGATTGGTACTCTTCAATAGGCTGCTCCGCCAGATACTCAGACAGCACACTCCCCTTTATTGCCTTTTGCGAGACGTATTGGATGTCATATTCAGTCAAGACCATCTGCCAACGGGCAATTCTACCTGACAACGCCTGCTTTTCAAATACATATTTGATAGGATCCATCTTCGAGATGAGCATGGTTGTATGATTCAGCATGTACTGCCTCAAACGCTTGGCGGCCCAGGCTAGCGCGCAACAAGTTTTTTCCAGCATTGAATACCGAGATTCGCAGTCTGTAAATTTCTTACTCAAGTAGTAGATCGCATGCTCTTTTCTTCCTGTCTCGTCGTGTTGACCAAGAACACAACCCATGCTTCCCTCAAGAACCGTCAAATACATGATCAAGGGTCTACCTGCCACCGGGGGTATCAAAATAGGAGGCTCCTGCAAATACTGCTTTATTTTATCGAACGCCTTTTGACAATTTTTGTTCCACGTTACAGCTTGATCTTTCTTCAACAGCTTGAATAATGGTTCACACGTGACAGTTAGGTGAGATATGAACCGAGCAATGTAGTTCAACCTCCCTAAAAACCCGCGCACCTCTTTCTCTGTTTTAGGCGTCGGCATTTCTTGAATCGCTTTTATTTTAGCAGGATCGACCTCTATTCCTCTTTCGCTTACGATAAATCCCAGCAGTTTACCCGATCTTACCCCGAAGGTGCATTTGTTAGGGTTCAGCCTCAGCCGAAACTTCCTAAGCCTTTTAAATAGCTTCAACAGATTCACCAGATGCTCTTCCTCCGTCTGAGATTTAGTAATCATATCGTCAACATAAACTTCGATCTCTTTATGCATCATATCATGGAAAAGAGTCGTCATCGCACGCTGATATGTTGCCCCAGCATTCTTCAAACCAAAGGGCATCACTTTGTAGCAAAATGTTCCCCAAGGCGTTATGAAAGTGGTCTTCTCCATATCCTCTGGCGCCATTTTAATTTGATTATAGCCTGAAAAGCCATCCATGAAGGAGAATACGGAGTATTGAGCAGTATTATCAACTAGCACGTCGATATGAGGAAGTGGAAAATCGTCTTTTGGGCTTGCTTTATTCAAATCTCTATAATCCACACACATCCGTACCTTGCCATCTTTCTTTGGCACTGGTACGATGTTAGCAACCCATGAGGGATATTTTGTCACAGCCAGAAAACCAGCGTCCCACTGTTTTTGAACTTCCTCTTTGATCTTCATTGCCATATCTGGTCGAGTTCTGCGAAGCTTTTGTTTGACCGGCGGGCAATCTTCTTTCAATGGCAGGCGATGCACAACCATGTCTGTATCGAGTCCTGGCATATCTTCATATGACCAAGCGAATACATCATTATACTCCCTGAGCATTTCAACCAGTCTTCGCTTGATATCACTTTGCAGTGCGGCTCCGATACGAATATTCTTCTCAACCCCTTCCGACCCCAAGTTGATAATTTCGATGACCTCATCGTGAGGCAGAATGGCTCTTTCCTCTTGCTTCACCAACCAAGACAGTTCTTCAGGAACAACACTATCTTCGACAACCTCTTCTTCGGCCTGAAATACCGGGTGTTCGAAGTCGGGACGAGTCATAGGTGGTTCAAGGATGTCATCTGAAAATGTTATCCTGCAAAAGGAATGGTTAAGTGCTTCAAAATGCGTATAAAGCGAACAACCACGTTGCCATTTTATTGAAAAATATAAAACAAGAAAGACAGGGATTACAGTATTTGCACATGAAAAAACGCCATTTATTTAATGATTGACACGCAATGTTCATAACAACACAACCCTAAGCAAATCCTGATGCCCCGAGCAAGACATCAGATTATTCAACAATTAATAAAGCAAAGCATTACTGTTTAAGAGTCACAGGAACAAGCTCCTGAATAGACCAGTTGCACAGTCCTTGTCCTGGTGTGCTTGGCTGAATCCAGGCATCCATATCACAGTCGCTGTCTCCTTCGTCAGATTCTGAAGCAGCATTGACAGTTTCATGACACACTCCACTGGCAGAGATGGTGATTGGCCCTCTGAAACGGGGCGCTCCCACGGCAGGAGTTGACGACGACGGTTGGTATCCCAGCCCGAACCGGTCCATCTTCACAGGAATGTCCAGCACCTTGCCCCAGCCCTTTGCTTCTCCTGCTTCCACTAGAGCTTGAGCTTCTTTATACGATGAGACGGCTATCTCTGGCACTTTGCTCGGCCCGGGACCTTTGTCCTTGATGCGCAAACCTTCAAATGCCTGGCATGGTGTTTCGTGGATCTCTCCGTCGACCTCCACATATTTAAATGACGACAGATGGCTGACCAGGATGTCTTCTTCTCCGCATACGGTGACTACGCTGTCTCCGACCATATATTTCAACTTCTGATGTAGGGTGGACGTGACTGCCCCAGCCCCATGAATCCAGGGTCTTCCAAGCAAGCAGCTGTACTCAGGCTGTATATCCATGATATAAAACTCAGTTGCAAACACCTCCGGCCCCACCTGTAGAGGCAATGTGATCGATCCAAAGACTGTTCTCCGCGTGCCGTCAAACGCTCTGACTACCAAGTCGCTGGGTGTACACAAGATTCCTCTAACATCCAGCTTCATCATCGCCTTCTTGGGCAGCACATTCAAAGATGACCCAGTGTCGACCAATACGTGCGACATTACTGATCCTCTACACTCAACAGATACGTGCAGTGCCATATTATGATTTCTCCCTTTCGGAGTCAAATCGAAGTCGGTAAAGCCCAAGTTGTGGCCTGCATTCACATGTGCCAACACTCCTTCCAGTTGATTCACGGAGACGTCTTGAGGTACAAAAGAAGTATCCAAGACCTTCAACAGAGCATTTATGTGAGCTTCCGAACACAACAGCAATGACAGGATATATATTTTGGACGGCGTCTGCTGCAGATGCTCCACAATCTTATAATCACTTTTTCGAATTAAGCGCATGAATTCCTCTACGTCCTTCGATGCCGATTCTTTGTCACTTGCTTGCACCGGGACATTCTCAACCGCTTTCCCTTTTCCTTTCGCTAGTCTTTCGGCCTCCACTTCAGGTGATATAAAGATCCTGCCACTCCTTGTCATACCTCCCGACCCAACAACATTATCCACAGTCTCGGCTGGCTGCTTATTAACATCAATCTTTATCCCGTCACAATACACCTCCAACCCATATGACCATGGGACTGCTTTCGTGTTCTCGTACGGGATCGGCCCGGCCTTAGTTATGGTGATCGGTGGTCGCTGAGCTGGTGCTGCAATAGTGATTGTCTTTCGTGGAATCGTTACCGTGGCCACATCACTCTGATCATCTGTTACTGCCCCTGCAGGCTCTTCAGTTGCTGTCCGGTCAAACTGCAATATGCCTTCATCAATTAAAGCCTGAATGCCTTTCCTCAAATCATCACACCCCCCAGCTAGGGTCCAACAGTCTAAGCAATACTCATCACATCCCGGGTAAACACCCCCTTGCAACAGTCGGCTTTTTATCTCGCCCAGCGGCGTCTTTAAATCGTCGACACTCACAATCAGATTCAACCCTTCCTCAGTCAGAATGGCGTTTGCCCCGTGATTAGGCATGGGCTTCTGCACTATATTCGGAGCTGCCGTTCCGAAATTAATAGTCTTATTGTCCAAAAGATCCTGCACAACGTGCTTAAAAGCATGGCAACCTTCTATATCGTGGCCTGGGGCCCCAGAATGAAACTCACAGTGCCTGCTTGCATCGTACCCAAACGGGGGAGCTCCCGTTATCGGTGCCAGAGTTCTCTTCTCTACCAGGTTCAATCCCAACAATGTCTGCAATAAATCAGCATATGTTGAAGGAGGCTTCTCAAACACTCTTCTCGGTTTGCCACCCTGGAATCTTCGCTGAGCCTGCGGTGCCCCCTGCTGAGGCTGCTGCTGCTGCATTGGCTGCTGCTGAGACGGTTGTTGTTGTTGAAGTGGTTGTTGTTGATACGGGATAGTAACACTCGCCACCTGCTGCGGCTGATGATATTGGTTTCGTCCCCTGCCTCGGCCTCCAAATACTGCGCTTGCCTCGCCCTGACGGCGCCCACCAAAAGCCTTCCTATTACTGCCAGATGCAGTCGATTCCTCAACCTGGAATTTTCCTTGCTTAATGTTACGTTCAATCTTTTCTCCCATCAGAATTAGGTCTGAAAAGCTGGCCAGAGATGTATGAAACAGCATGTCATGAAACAAGCCTGTGAATGTGCCGACGAACATGTCATTCATTTCCTTATCTTCTACAGGAGGACGGACCCTGGCAGCCATATCGCGCTACCTTTGCGCGTACTCTTTAAAGCTCTCCCCCTTCTTCTGAGACAGCCCGGCCAATTGGACTCGATTGGGCGCCAAATTGCTATTATACTTGTAGTGAGCTACAAACGCCTCCGCCAATTGCTTCCATGTCTTGATATTGGTTGGCTCCAACCCCATGTACCATTCTAGGGAAGGGCCTGACAAACTATCTTGAAAGAAATGCATTAGCATTCTTTCATCAGTTGAGTATGCAGACATCTTTCTGTAATAAGCTCGTACATGCACTTTCGGACATGTGTCCCCTTTATACTTATCAAACGCAGGAGCTTTGAATTTTATTGGCACCCTCAAGACAGGTACCAAACCCATTGTTGCCATGTCCAAGCCCATAACACTTTGGTTCAGGACCCCCCTCATCTGTTCTTCCAGCATTCTGATCTTCTGGGAGTCATCCATCGGCCCTTCGAACCCTCCGCCGGAGAAAGCGTCCTCCTGCTGATCTTCTTGCCACATACCATTTCCGGCTCCATACCCATCATATCCATTATTACGTCCAGCCCTAATCTGATTCATCCCCGGACCTCGGCCTCTGTTGCCGTACCCTTGAACACCTCCAGCAGGCCCAAAAGCCATAAACCCAGCGCCGTTTCCATTTCCAAAACCTCCGTAACCCTGATTGGTCGCACCATAACCATCTTGCCCAAAGCCTTGAGCATTAAAGCCATATTTCCCCGCATTATCGAACCCCTGATCGTTGAACCCGAATCCAACATTATCTCCCCAGTTGACATCACCCAGCCCAACGTTATGGACAGCAGTCTCATTCCCAACTCCGACGTTACCATTCACAGCAGCGGTAGCGTTGTTGACATTAGCAGCAGGTATATTGACTACAGGTGGGGCCACTGGTGTGGGAGTACCATCTCCATGAGCAGTATCGACTCGTACGGACTGATGATCCTCATTACCGTGACCAGCATTTCGGGCCAACAGAGGCTGGACCATGGCCTGCAAATTCTCCTGCCCTTTTGCAATAGCTTCCATGGTCTGCATAAAGAGAGCGAGCTTCTCGCGCACATCTTGCATCTCGTTCTGCATTTGATCCATGATTCTTCGACAGTTGGTGCGGGTAGAATAGCGGTGCGGGTGTTGATCTGCAATCCTGGAAAGTACCTGGTACAGAGCAGGAAATAAGACACTATTCAAAGATTACCTGTAATGCAATATGAATATGAATGCAATGCAATGTGTCTGTGCATTAGGGAAGTTCATTCCCCCAGTTCTAGTGTGAAGGTGCCAGTGCAGTGACAGTGCTGACAATAGGAATATCGGAGCTGAATCATAGAAAGCCTCATATATTGCTGAAAAAAATCAGAATACAATGTCGCTGAGAGTATAATAAGAAGGCATGACCTCAACCAACAATCCTGGTGATGGTCAGCACTATGCAAATAAAGCATACAAGTTACTACATGAAATGATCAAATCCTCCCAAAAGTCTGGTATTCTTCTATCAACTTCTTGGTCTCTGGATGACTTGGTCGATCAAGCAGCCCTTCAACAAGTTGGTTTCTCTTCTTAAGAACACGGCGCACGTCTTCAGCAGTTTCTTCCCATGTTGCTTCTCCGAAGCAATCTTCTAGTTTTCGCTTTTGAGACACAGCTTCATCTCTGCATTTGATTGCCTTATTCAGTGCATTCTGGACACTATACCGGGTCATCACTTCTTCCTCACACTTCTTGATGCTAGCCTTCAACTTCTCTTCGAGGTCGGAGATTTGCTGCTTCAACTTATCCTCCCTCTTCTTGTTGTTGGTGAGTGTAGCATTCCAAGTCTTATTGCAAGAAGAGATCTCTCGGTGAGCGCTGTCAAGCGCCTTTTTCTTGGATTCAAGCATGTCGTGGGAACTTCTGAACTCTTGCCCCAGACGTTCGCGCTTCTTCTTTTCCTCAGTCAACTCAGCCCCTAACCTGTTTAACAGCTCGATTTGTTGTTGGAAAGCATATACGGCCTTGTTTTTCTCACCGCGTACCTGAGCTAGCTCCTGCTCTAACCCTTCGTTGATCTTCAACAAGGCTTCCTTTTCTCTCACAACCTGCTCATAGGCTTCCTTAGAAACAGTGGTTGGCTCTTCTGCCGGAATAGGAACAATGACGGGTGCAGCTAGAAATGGCATTAATAACTGACTTGCTCTTTTCTGGATCCAAACCCTGTAAGGTGCGTAGGCTTGGCAATCGTTCTTACCTAACAGTGGCTTCCCCTTGCGGTTAATACGTGTCCAGGCATGTTGCAACTCAGCTAGCAATTCTCCCTTCAAATCGCCTGTGAAGTACAGAGATTCCTGTACTTCCTCCTCCTGAGGTGGATTCTTCAGTGCATATCCGAACTGGCGAATGAATAGAGAAGGGTTGTAATTGATACACCCTTTTCTTCCTATCAGCGGCACATTAGGGTACCCAGAACAACTGAAGATGAGCTCAGATCCCAACAGGTCTCGATCAAACCACTCCATGTCTTCCGACGATAGCCTTATCAGGCGCTCTGGCCAACCGACTGGAACTGTAGTCGCTGCAACAGATCTTCTCTTAGGAAGGTGGCTCTCAAGCCACATACTCAACAAGGGTACACAAAGATGAACATTCTTTCCTCTTCCCTTCTCATTCTTGTAATGCAGTGAGTGGTAGAGATCTCCGAGTAAGGTAGGTACAGGATTACCAGCGGCAAACAAGTAGAAAGCATCGAAGTCCACAAAATCCGGTATATTGGGAAACAAGACTATGCCATAAATGCACAAGGCCAACACAGCATTGAAAGCAACCCAGCACCCGCTCTTGGCGTACTCCTGGGCTTTACCAACTAAGAACTGAAGTGAGAAGCCTGGAACTCCACGGGAAACAGTAGTCAATAGTTCAGAGGCGTCAATATGTAAAGCTTTTGCCAAGTCCTCCGGCTTGGGCTTGGCGCCAGAATGGATGAATGGAACCTGGTTCTGCACGGGCAGCTCAACATACTCAGCGTATTCCTCAAGGGTTGGTCCCATAATAAAGTCGGAGAACGTAAAGCACCTCAAAGCAGGGTCATAGAATTGCATTAAAGCATACAACCCATCTAACTCTACCTCGGTAGGTTTACACACCAATCTCAGTAGTCTTCCATAGCTCATTCTGAAGCTCCTACGGACATTCTCATCAGCCAGAGAGATCAACCCAAGTAAAGGAACAATGTCAGGAGTAGGCAATTTGTAGGCAACTGTTCTCCTTAAGCTAGTCATAATCAAACACTCAGAAGTCGGGGCACTAGAACTAGGGAAATGCAAATGCACCTGCAGCACAGACACATGTTAGTGAAATGCAAATGGCAATGGATATGCAGTAATGCAATGCAAGTAACATGCAACAGGGACCAAAGCTGTAGCTGAATAGCCTGAACCAAATCAAGAAAGGTCTCAGATAGACCATCCAGAAATCATCCAATCATGGTCTCGGATAGACCTCAAACAAAGCTCCAATACTGGTCTCTGATAGACCCCCTAATCATAACCTGAATGGTCTCTGGCAGACCTCAGATCATATCTCCTACTGGTCTCTGACAGACCTCAGAACACATCTCCAAATAGTCTCTGACAGACCTTAGAACCCTCCATAAATATCCAAGATCCTGATCAAGAAACAAACCGGCGGTCTGAAGGTCTAGTTACCTGCATATCCCTGAATCCCCTCACAGGTGGGTGGCCCTATAGCTGGCACAAGGTACGGCATCCTATGCGGTCGTCGGCGTCACAGACTTTCAGGGTTGATGATACGATTCCCAGAAGGAGTGGCATCATCAATCCCTTAAGAGGCCTCACTTAGCCAACTTCCAAATGATCGGTCCCTAGAGTCGACAATCCAACTAACCAGCAACCCACGCCAACCAAAGGAAGGGGCAGGAGGCCAACCAGAGGAACCTCGTCTGAGTGTAGATTTCATGGGACACCAAAGCAAGCAAAGCAAGCGGGAGCCCACTAATTTCTACTCTAATTCTAGGTGCACTCAAGCCCAGGTCCGGCTTATCTCTCAATATCAGAACACCCGTCACACCCCAACATACAGCAACAATAATCAATATATAAAGCTGAAAATACAAGGTTAGAAATATAAAATAACTCCATACAAAATCCTCGACGGGAAAACAAGCGTTAGGATTGACTCTCTTAAGGGACGTTGGATCCCGAATGCATAAGAACTATCGCAGTCCTCAGCAGCCAGGGGACGTTGGGTCCCCAGCAGAGTCGCCAGCTGTCGCTACTGCGAAAATCGGCGCCGGCTGAACAGAAGAGTCGCCACCGTGCGTTATTTATCCCACGGGAGGGAAAGGAAACGCTCAGAGTAAACCTCGCACAACACAGGAAAGGTATGGTCATCGCAACCAAAACCTGGGTTCGGGAGTCGGTTACGCAAGGGGAAGGTATTAGCACCCCTCACGTCCGTCGTACTCGACGGGATCCGCGCTTGTTTTCGGGTATGGATTGTTATTCTATCTAAACTATAGGTCAAGGGTTAAAAGGAAAATAAAATGAAAATAAAAATGACTCGGCAAAGTATCGCACTTTATGCCTACGTATTCCCGCCTGGAACGAGAAATCAGAGTCAACGTAGTTCGCCTACCTACGGGAAAGGAGGGGAAGGTTGCTCGCTAGGATATCGCATCCTATGCCTACGTACTTTCATACAACATGAAAGATCAGAGCAAACGTAGTTCGGGCCACGTACGACACAAGCTTGTCTTGGTTGATTTTAGTCCTTCTGAAAAGGGTTTTCTGATTAGCAGTCCAAGCGGACAAAAATGACGTCTTGATGAGTTCACATTCTTTTACGGAAGAAGTGTCTTTTGTTGTGTTTGAAATCTTTATGGTGTTTTTCTGTTTGTTTTGAGGAAGAAGAGACAGAACTCTAACCTGTGGTTGCGAAGGGAAACAAACTAACCTAATGTTATCATGCATGGGTTAAGACCTAGTGTTTATCATGCTCCTCTCTTGCGCAGAGAGAAACAGAGATCCTACGGGATAGGCAGAAACAGAAACAACATCATATATACAGTAAAACAGTAAAATGCATGGATGCACCAGTACAAGCGAGGCAAGGGAGTCCCACTCAACCTCGAACCTAGAAAACAATAGGCGAAAGTGAACAGGCTTCACTTTCAACCCAACAGGGTAAACAACAAACAATACAAACAGGAAATCCAAACAATACATCAGCAATGAAATACGACAGCAAAAGAAACAGCATCAGCAGCTCTGAATCAACACCTGGCTCCCAGTAATCTCCCATCAGCTACAGGCTTCAACAAGCATCAATCTCCATCTTCATGGCCTTCAGGCAAGGGCTTTGATCATCAGTCTTCTATCTGCAATGGCTTTTCTTCAAGCTCAAACCTCCAGGATGAGGGATCAGTCACAAGAGTGAATTGGGTGTTAAGCAATCAGTTGACTACCAAAGGTGGTGAACAGACTGCTTCTAACACAAAAGACATTTTCTCTCAAGAGTTCTATCTCTTAGACACTATCACCAAGCCTTCCAAAGGAAGGGGGTGAGTGTCTTAGAGAGACTCTGAATCACAGAGAGGAATGGATGCAGACAAGGCAATCCATGTTTGAGAAACAAACTTTCTAACCTAGAGCTCTGCCTAGCTCCTAAACCCTAATCTACTAGCAAGAATCTTCTCTTCAACTCTGGAAGTTGATCTTCAATCTCTAGATCTCCAATGGCTTTCATCTCATCAAGTCTTCAGTTCTCCCAAATCTCCAGACAATCCAAACAAGCAATAATCCCCAGAGGGCATACCACACCAGTCAATCAGATATATATAGTACATTAATAGCAGTAGGGGAATCCTGACTTTTTCTAAGGGGATCTAATAACTACCCATAGCCCCTATAGTCCCATAGCTAAACTATTCAAACCCTAAGTCCTAAGGGAAATGAATTGATTCTCCTAAGTCATCACCTAAAACCCTAGTTTGTTCATGTTGTTCACACCTAAACTAAACACCTAAAATTAACTTCTAAAAATGGGAACTAAATTGTATCTACAAGTTTAATGTCTAAACTAAACAACCTAAAAAGAATGGGCAAAAAATACTAAAGCATCTAATAGAACAAAAAATAACAAAATCATGTATGAAATGAAACTATTAAAATGCTATTTATTTGGAAAATATGGGAAAAATACCAAATAAAAAATAAAATGCAATTTTTATTTTTTATAATTTTCTAGACATCCTAAAGAAAAATATGCAAAAAGAATGAATTAAAAATAATGTTTTTTCTATTTATTATGATTTTTAGAAAATGCATGAAAAAATGTAAAGAAAATTAAATGAAATATAATGGAAATGAAGGGAGGGGGTGAAAATAGCAAGCAGATCATGTTCAGCGCGTTGGGCCCATTAAATTGGGGGGTGCGAATAGCTGTCTGAGCCCAATTCCCCCCAATAAATGAAACGGTGCGTTTCTTCTTTTAAAAACTCCCTCCATTCTCAGCTTTAAACGTGAATCGTTGGATGGTAATTCTAGTCAAGAGTCAAACTGAGATCGTGTGGTCCCTGACCTTTCTTCAACCTCCAGCCATTTAGGGTTTCAGAAACCCTTCCCATGCACGATACTTCCATCTCTTCGTGCTCTCTCCACACGCCATGAAAACACACGATATAAAAAGCAAAATTCATCCATTTCTTTCCCTCTACAAGTCTATATCCTTAGTTTACCTTAAAACTCAAACAATCAGCCAACTCGATAGGTGGAACAGATGGAAACCACCATTAATACCTGATATGAAACCTCTCCAATTCTCCACAAAAATCATCCTAAACTGATCTACACTTCATCCTGATCATAGCACGCTAATCCAATCACGTTTTCGCGCCTTAATCCAAGAGTTATGAGCCTCAACAGAATTGACACATCATGCTCAAACCTCATGAAACTTCTCCAAAATCATCCCTATCAATCTTCTATCCTATCTTAACCATTCTACTCTATCAAAACCCTAAAGTTCTAACTAATTCATGCCATACGAAGAGAAAACAAACCTGGTGTAATTTCTTGATACAGGTGCTAAGATCTTCAAATCAACTGCTTGTGATGAAAGCAAAGTGATCAGGAGGCTTGGTGATTACTTCTGTATGCAACAAGTATGGTTCTAAGGCCTTGGATCACTCACTTCCAAAGTTTATGCTTCTTGAATGATAATGATGAATGACACAATTCCTTCCTCAATTTGACAAATGAAGGTGTGGATTCTGATCCTTGTGTGATGATGATGAAGATTGAATCGAGAATAGTGAAGATTGATGGAGATTATAGAGATTTTGGAAAGCTTATGCAAGTTGAAGAAAGTGTGGAAAAGTTGGGGTTTTGAACAAATGAGAGCACCAACCCTTGCATGAACCAACTTGTGTGAATATATAGATGGGATTAGAACTTCCTAGAAACTTGGAGAAGTTTCCCTTGTGCAAATTCCCTTGAAATTGGATTATGTTTCTTACATTGCAAGCAACCATGGATAAATCTTAAATCTTGAACCAAACTCAAAATTCTACTTTAGCCAATGTCTTTAAAATGATCTTTCCATTCAAAATGACCTATAATTTTGCTTCATTTGGCCAAGATATGAAAAATCTCATTTTTTAGGCCATTTTTCTTCATTAAATTCAACAATTTTGAAACCTTGTGCTATGAATCTTTCCAATCTCTCATGGTCACTTTTCTAGACTCAAAATGTCATTTGGAGCACGTTTGATGTTGTAAAGTGTTTCATTTGAAGCTTCCTTGTATGAGTTTTGGACATAGGTTAAGATGACCTGTAATTCACAAATGACCAAAATACCCTTTGCTTGCCAAGACCATAAGTTGAGTTCCACACATCATATGAAGGCATACTATACCATTCTAGAAAGCTAAGACAATAAGGAACAATTCTTATGTTGACCATAAATTCATTTGAGATCTCCTTGAGGGGTAAAAATTGCTTGGAAGTCAAGTCACTTTCACAGACAAAATTTCAGATACCTCAGATGACCTGTAACTTGCAAGGACCATAACTTGAGTTCTATAAATCTCCTTGATGTCTTCCACCACTCAAATTAAAGGTCTTGATATCCTCTACAGGTTTCATGTTGGCCAAGAAGCCATTTGAAGCTTGCATTTTGACTTATCTTGCTTGGAAATTTGACCTAAACTAGGGGATTTTACATAGAAACCCTAATTTAGAAACTCCTCTTCTCCTTGATTTCTCTTGATTTATTCTTAGCATAACAACATATCCTTATTCTCCATGTCAAATTATGAACCCCACATCTCTCCAATAGCCCTTAATGCCTTTCAATCAGTCAATTGACCTAGGGTTGACCCAGATGAAACCCTAGTTGACTGTCTTCAACTGCAATTCTTGTGATCACATCAACAACTTGTTTTCTTCTCCAAATGACTTTCTAAGCCCTCCAAGATGTCTAGATACTCCCCATGCTCAGCCCATAGCTCACAATTTCTTTGGTTGACCCACAGATACCCCCAATTAGGAGATATACTCAATGCTTGATCCACTGAACTCCCTGCTTTCAAATTCTTTTCTGATGACTTGAATGAGATGGAATTAGGATAATAACCTCTTGATAGGCCTCTAGAGATGATAATAATGGTTGGACCCCTGTTGAATGACTTGCTATGCTTATGCTATGCAGATGAGTAACCTATGTACATGACTCTTTATGCAAATGCTAATGATATTGAAACATAAACCAAGTGAATTAAGGTTGGGCAAATTTTAGGGTGCAACAGGCAGCAGCCTCCACAAGCTCATCTCAACCTCAAGCCAGAATGAATAACAGTAATCATACTGAAGAAATAAAACATGCTCTCAAGCAAAATACAGTAAACTGCAATCATACAGTAGGAACAACATGCTATCAAGCAAAATAAACCACCTGGGCAAGGGAGTTGGGCTCTACCGAATACCCGCAAGCAAAGCCATATAGTAACAATACAAGCAGAGGGAGCAACTCAACCTCTAGTGCAATCATGCTCCTAGATTAAAGTCAATCTAGATATGGGCTTATTCTAATGCATCAAGTAATTCAAACAAGGTACATCAGCACAGAAAAGAAAACAGACAAGAAAGAAGATCAACAACTCTCTCAACTCCAAGCTTCAGCTCTTCTGACAGCAATCCAATCTTCAGACATCAATCACCCTTCAAGGCTATCATCCTCCACTGGCAAGCATCAACTTGCTTCTCCAAGGTTTCAATCCATCAAACATAAGTGTCCACTTATTCTCTCTTCTCCAAGCTTCAGCTCTTCAGCAATTCTACCTTCAGGCTTCAACCCTAATATCAAGTATCAACTTGATTCCTTCAGGCTCTCAATGCATTAATGCAAGTATCAACTCATCCTTTATTCCTCAAGCCTCAGCTCTACACTCAATCTCAATTGAATCCTCTTCATAAGTATCAACTCAGTTCTCAAGCTTCAGCTCTCTTTGCTTTATTAGTATCAACTTGGTCTTCTCTCTTTATCTACAAGCTTCAGCTTCTCAGAGTAGTCTTTAATCACTTAGAAGTGTCAACTTCATCCTTCAATTCTCTTTCAAGCCTCAGCTCTTCATTCAATCTTCATTTGGGTCTTCAAGTATTAACTTGCTCTTCAAGCTCTTCAAGCTTCAGCTATAGTGGCAATGCCTAAGGAATCATACTCTTCCACACTCTTCAATGAATTCTTCATCTTCAAACTCAAGTCCAACATCTTTCAAGATACTCAAACCAGAGGATAATTGATTTAACAGGATGAGGAGAAATGATAAACAACTTACTGACAACCAAAGGAAGCCTGTAAGGGTTCATCATTATGAGAGACTGGTTCCCTCAAAGTTCTACTTCCCAGATAAAGCCACTCATCCTTCCAAGGGAGGGATGTGAATATATGAGAAGGACTTTTAGTCCTTGGGAGGAAAGGAAGCACAAGATGCCTTCCATATTTGTGAAAGAAATCATTCTAACTACAAGGCTCTCCCTATGTCCTATCTCCTAATCTTCATCAGACACCTTCAGGCACAAACAAATCCAAAGCTCCAAGCAACTTCAAGCATCCTCCTCTTGTCTTCAACTTGTCTTCAATCTCAACCAAAGGCAAACCAAGCATAAACCCTAATCTAAGGGGACTAAGGAAGTTAAACTAGTTGAATTAGTAAATTAGGATCACCTAAAACCTAGTACTAAAGTTAGTCCTAACTAAAGTACTAAAACCAATTGTAAAATCCTACAAAAATTACTATGGGAACCTAGGTCAATCATGACTCTACCACATCAATTTCAAAGATCAAACCATCAAATTGGACCTAGAACTAAATCCTACATTATGAGGTATCAAACCTAAAACCCTAAAAGGAAGCATCTAAATATCAATCTAGAAAGCACACTTATTTTCATCACAAAAATGTGAGAAAAATTATATGGGATTATACATGTCTAACCTAATCACACACAAAAAATTAGGATCAAAATCGTCACCATGAGATCATACCAAATTCCACAAAAATATGCATCAAACATAATCCTTTTAATATCAATTAAAATACAAAATTCCAATTAAATCATAAATTACATGAAATGAAAATATTTTTTTTCTAAATATTAATAGACTCAATCATGAGTAATATGCAAAAAGAATGGGTTTAATTGGATAAAATTTCAATTAATTATGATTTTTGCAAGAACCATAAACAAATGAATAAGCGCGTGGTGTGGATAGTAATCATTTCAGTTAAAAATCTGGGTTGGGCTCGCTGGGGGGTGTGGATAACACTTAGATCACTAAGCCCAAAACACTGAATAAATGAAACACATCGTTTCATCATCAGAAATCCTTCACAATTCAATTTTAAAACGCAGCCCTTGGATCAGCTCCCAGTCAAAGGTCAAAACAAGATCCAATGGTGATAACTTCATCTCCTACCTTTCAAACCTCTGAGCTTCACGCCCAGCTCCGGCCACCACCGGTGGAACTCCGGCCATCCCCTTCAACCCTAGTTCTTTCTACAGGCCTCCAATCCAAGAGGTCAAAACATGAAACTCATTCCGAATCTTGCCACGAATTCAACCATACCCATAGTTTCTTCTGAAACCTCAAGAATCCTCATATCCCAATCTCAACCGAAAATGGCAATTCACCTAATTTGCCTCTAATTCACCAATTAACCATCTGAAATCCATCCTAGGCCATTCTACAATCAATCTAGCACCTTAATTCAACCTAATTCTACCTAAATCATGCTATAGGAAGAGAGTTACCAACCTGAGAATCTTGATTGAACAGATGCACGAATCCTTCAAATTAAGCTCTCTACTCTTCTGGACACGATCAAGGAACCTTCTTCTTGCTTTTGTATGCAAAAGAATCAAGGGAAAGTGCTTCAATCTTGAAACACGATGATGAGTTGCAGGTGCTGAAAATCACTTGCTCATACACGATCTAGCCACCAATTCTTCTTGAAAATGATCTGGAATCACTCCTTGACATTCATGGAAGAAGTATCAATCAAGAAAATGGATGGAAATTGAGGAATTTGGTGAAACCGATTTCAATTGCAATCTAAGAAAACTCAATCTCAAGCTATGCTCAATCCTTCAATGATCACCAACCACTGCAATGGATCCACTCTACTCCTTATATAGATGAAGTTTGGATGATCTAGAACCCTCTAGATCCTTCCAATGAGGTTTTCCACTTCTCATGTCATGAGATTTTGAATCACTTATCATGACATGTACAACCCTTGCAAACAGCTTGGAATTCATCCCATTCACTCTTAATTTCTCCCCTAGTGAGATATTAGAGGTGTTTAGCTTGCAAAAACCTTTGCCCATGCCTTGATTTTGAGTTTTGCAAATGTTGCTTAATATGCAAGTAAGTGCTTTTCAAAGAAAGCCACAATTTAGACCTCAAATCAAAAATGTGGCTAAACCAATGTTCTTAAAATGTTTTCTAGAGTCAAAATGATATATTACATGCCATGGTTTGGATCTGTAGGTTGAAAATATCAATTTCCAACTTTGGTTTATTTAACTTATGCCCTTATTTTAGGTCATTTTTGCAACTTTGAGCTACAAGAATTTCCATCATCTCATGACCTCCTTAATAGCCTTAAAATATCATTTTGAACAAGTTTGATGTTGAAGATTTTTCCATTTGAAGCTTGGAAATAGGAGTTATGGTCTTATGCTTGAAATAACCTGTAATCTCCAAATGACCAAAATGCCCTTGACTTGTCAAAGCCATAACTTGAGTTCTACCAATCCTATCAAGGACTTATAGTACTGTATAGAAAGCTAAGAAGATAAGGAACAACATTCATGTTGACCAAAAGTTCATAGTAATCATCCTTTTAGGGCAAACGTTTGATGCAAGTTGGGTAACTTTCAAGGCCCCAGATTCACATACTTCAGATGACCTGTAACTTGTCAAAGTCATAACTTGAGTTCTACAAATCCTATCAAGGACTTCTAGTACTCAAATTAAAGCTAAGAACAAGCTCTACAACATTCATGTTGGGGGTAAGATGAGATGACAATCACATGTTGAGCTAAACTGCCTTGAAGATAGGGGTAAAACTAGGGGATTTTACACTGTCAAGCTTTAGAAACCCTAGCTTGAGACTTCTCAAACTCTTCAATCATGATGATTTGACCTTGGAATCATCCTTATAACATCTCAATGTGTCAATCCATGATCACATGGATCTTGAATTAGGTCTCAACCTTCTTCAAATCATCAGTTGACCTAAGGTTGACCCAATCAAGCCCTAATTACACCACTCATGGCTGGGGCTTCTTAATCTTGTACAATGACCTGTCTAGGCTTCATGATGGCTTTCAAGACATCTCATAAGCTCTCTCAAGGCTTCAAGTCCTTATTCCTGGCTTCAGAATCATCTGGGGAGCTCCCACAACTCTTAAGTTAGGAGGCACACAACCTTGGTTTCAACCACTCTCTCTGAGAATCTTCTGACTTCTCTGACAAAGATATCTACCCTTGAACACTTGAATAACCTTCATGGCTAGCTTCATAGTCTTGTGTAGCCCTTGATTGGTAATCATACCTCTTGATCTCCTGCATACATGTCACTGAAATGCAAATGATAATGCTAATGTGAATGAAATGAAACACAAGCTAGGTAAAGAAGAGTTGGTCAAATTTTGAGGTGCAAAAGTATGTTGTATACAATGGGAGGAAGCCTCTATTTATAGGCCATGAGAAGCATTGGGGCAGATTTGAAGTTTTGGACTTTGAGGGAGATTTTTGGAGCAAATCTTGTTCAAGATCATGTACAGCTGCACACTCAAGTCCTTGGCTCAATGCAAGGCATAAATCAAGTGTTATGGAGGACATGGAGGTGACTGAAATGAAGCTAGAGAGTAGGAGAGGTTGCTGCTACAGATTTTCCATCATAAAGTTTCTCTTTCCTCTTTGTTTTGAATAAAATAATGGTACTTGATCTTGCAACTTGCAAACTCTACCAAACCCTTCTTTCTTATGCATTTTAAACCATAAACCTCCCCAAATATCAGATCAAGGCATGATCCAATGGTTGAGAATGATCCAAGTGGCTGAAAAATGGACTTGTGAAAAAGTGGAAATGGTGCACTCAAGTGTGGAGACCCCAACTTTCTGGATTCATAACTCTCAACTTACAAGGGCTATGGAGGAGTTCTAGTACTCTTTGGAAATCCCTCATGAAGCTCTAAAATTTTCATGTTTTCATGATCTTCAGATACCAAGTGGAACTAGGTAAAAAATCCCCTCAAAGTTGGCTGAAAACATGATTTACAAGGCCAGAAACTTAGAATTTTTCTTAGTGTTTTCTCCTTCTTGTGATGATTTTGGATATAACTCCAAATCTATGCATTTTTTGCACATAGACCGCTGTGAGACTTTTGTAGGATTTGTCAAGACCTTTCTAACAAGCTTTGAACCACATCATTTGGATGTGTGGTTAGGGAGTTATGGTCTTGCCCCTTTCAAAACCCTAATTCTCGACTTTTTCGATTACTCCTCAATACTTGATCCAATGATCATGAAACTTCATGGATAGGTGTAATATGTCATTAGGAACATTTTTTCTTCCCACCTTGAGGTCAAATTTCTTATGGTTGAAGAGTTGGCTTTTCGGTCAACTGAACGATCGATCGATGACTACTGAGTTGCCTGTTGACATTCAGGAACTTCTGAGGCCTTAAAACTTCTTGAGTGGAATTACATAAGCCATATGAGCTTAATGGACCATAATTCCATCATTGTGTCGCTACTGCGAAAATCGGCGCCGGCTATGACAGAAGAGTCGCCACCGTGCGTTATTTATCCCACAAGAGGGAAAGGAAACGCTCAGAGTAAACCTAACGCAAAGAGGGAAAGGAATGGTCATCGCAACCAAATCCTGGATTCGGGAGTCGGTTACGCAAGGGGAAGGTATTAGCACCCCTCACGTCCGTCGTACTCGACGGGATCCACGCTTGTTTTCTATCTAAGGGTATGTTATTCTATCTACTCTAAAGGTCTGGGTTAAAAGGAAAAGAAAATAACTCGGAAAAGTATCGCACTTTATGCCTACGTATTCCCGTCTGGAACGAGAAATCAGAGTCAACGTAGTTCGCCTAACTACGGGTTAAGGGGGAAGGTTGCTCGCCGAGATATCGCATCTCGTGCCTACGTACTTTCATACGACATGAAAGATTAGAGCAAACGTAGTTCGGGCTACGGAAGACACAAGCTTATCTGACAGTTTTTTACCTCCTTAAGAAAGGGTTTTCCTGATTAAGGGTCCAAGAGGACAAAAACAGAGTTTGAATGTTTGTTTGAATTTTTTACGAAAGAACTGTTTTTTAGAATGTTTGCAATCTCAGTCGCACTAGAGACTATGACCCAGGAGTGAACGCTTCGTATGTCACCCAAAGGGTACCACACTAACATCCAGATTACTGGAGAGAGACCCTCCACCAACCTTTTCCCAGATAGCTTAAGGCTCGTAACGCACGACTTCAATTAACCTTATTACTGTGTTTTTGAATTGTTTTGAGATGAGAAGAGAAAGACACCCTAAAACTATGGTTGAAAGGGAATCTACCTACAGTTATCATGCATGGGTCAAAACCTAATGTCTGTCATAATTCCCTCTTGCACAGAGGAAATCAGAGATCCTAGGGGAAAACAGCAAGAGAAAGCAAGCAGTAAACAGTAAACAGTAAAATGCATGTTATGCAACAGTACAAGTGAGGCAAGGGAGAAAAAAACAGGCAAGAGGAGACAAGCTCCACCTCCAACCTAGAGGTAATCAACACAAGCAAACAGACAATACAACAAAAGGAAAACAAAGGAAGCACCCCAAGCAACAGCAACAGTTTTCAGCAGATAGCAACTTCGATCCTCAACAACAACAACTCTAAACAGCAAATCCTCTTGACAGCAAAGTTGACAGCAAAAGACTTCTTCTTAAAGCTAGCTTCTATCTTCAAGCTTCATCAAACTTCATCTTCAAGCTCTAGCAAGCACACTCCAAGCAGAGGAATAATCACTAAGATCAAAGTTGCAATGTTGAAAACCAAATGAAAACCAAATGAAAACCAAAGGAAATCATCAAGTACAAACATTGAAATGGAAAGGCATCCTCAAAGTTCTACTCAACTATGGGCATACCACACATCCCTCCAAAGGAGAGATGGATTTTCCCTAGGAGGATTTTACATCATTGGATAGAATAGAAGCACAAAATGCATTCTATATTTGATGAAAGAAATCAAAACTAGCTCTAATGGCTCTTCCTAAAACCCTAATTTCCTAAGCTCCTAAAACAACTCCTAAAAGAAAAGGAAACTTCAACTCCAAGCTCCAATCTTCAAGACGCAGCAGCTACACCAAGTCTAGAAGACCTCCCAAGAAGGAAACCAAGCAAATCCAGCCCCAAAGTCACCAACAAAACCAAACAAGCAAAGGCACACAAAATAGAACACCACAAGCACAAGCAACTTGCAAAATACAACTAAAATAGAAAACAAAGTTTTAAAATTCTAATAAAATTCCTAGGGGAAGATGCATGTTTGAAAAACCTAGGGATAAAATATTAAAGCCTAATTCAACTTCTAAGTCACCTAAATAATTTCTAGATTGAAAGGTATCAAGGTAATCCACAAGTTTGGGAAGTCTCTAATCTCAACACCTAAAACTGAACCTAAAGTTGTTCTAAAATTCCAACAAAAATCCTAAGGGAGCATACATGTCTACCCTAACACATACTAAAAAATCAAAGCCAAATTCATCACCAATTGGAAGAACAAAATTCAACAAAACAGATGGTCAAATATGCAAAATTAAAAGAATTAAACAAAATAAGAAAAATCAAATTAAAATGAAAATGCATGAAAATGCATTTTATTGATTTCATTAAATCAAAAATTCTCTCAAGATCATGGAGATATTTTTAAAATAATTTTTGGACCAAGAATGAATTTATTGTGATTTTTTGAATCAATAAAGCATTTAAAATAAACAAAATGAATAAAAGAAAATAAAAACTCAGAATAAAACATGAGCCACTGGATGAGGAGACTGGTCAAGCAATCCAAGCGCTGAGGGCATGCCACCTCATTAAATGAAACTGCATCGTTTTGGTTCCAAAATCTCACTTCTCAGATTAAAACACAACCAATGGATCTAGTGGAAAGTATTTGGTCAAAGGCAGATCTAATGGTTCAGAGATCATCATCTCGAATTCACAAGCCAAACGGAGTGAGATTCAGGGCGGTGGCCGGAGAAGACTCTGGTCTTCTTCTCCAGTGAGCAGGTGGTTGCAGGTGTCCAGAAACAGCAATTCTTATACCAATCTCACTCAGAATTTCACCAGGAATTCAAATCTCCTATCCATACATTCTAACTCTCCATAGATTTCAAGATTCGAAGCAATTTTCAGAACATACATCCAGATCAATCATCATCAATTGCCAATCTAAGGCTATAGAATTCATCCTCATGTCACACACATCACTCTGATCTATCTAGATTTCTCTAACTCTCCATGAATCAAGAGATTCGAATCAAAACAGAAATGATATGTCATGATCAATCATCACCAAATGCTTCCAAATTGATCCTAAAACGATCTACATCTTGTCTAGATCTTAACCACAAGTTCAAATCTAACTACATCATACTAATTCATGTGGAAAATTGAAAGTTACTAACCTATTGTAGATCTAGTAACAGAGGTAGATAGAGCTTGATTCAACCTTCAAAACTCTTTAGATACGTTCAATGATGCACTAGGAAGAGTTTGCAATCTTCAATTTGCACTGAATTGGCCTGGAACTCAAAACACGATTTCACTTGCTCCTCTTGAAAACTCAACTGCAACTTCAGTGTTCTTCACGAAATGAATGCCAAAACCACTTTGAATTCACTACAATGAATATATAGAATGTTTTTATGGGCTTTTGAAGTGTGTTTGAAGCCCAATCCATCAATTTGCAAATTCTGCTTTTGCTCTTGAAGTTGCACATGACAGTCACGATTTTGCCATGGAAACTGTTCTAGAATCTTCCCTTTCAACTGCAAATTGCCTTGTGAGTGTATTCAGACCAAAAGGAGTGCTTGAATTGCATTGGTAAGGTGTTTGGCTATGTGACTTGCAAATGAAGAAACCAAATGAGAACTCATGAAACTTGGCCTAAACTCAAAATTCTGGTAATGCCAAAGTGTCTAAAATTCAATTTCCATTCAAAAAATGTAGTTACTTGACATGTTTTGGTCCTATAACTCAAAATTGGCATTTTCCCTCCTTAATTCATTTGAAAATTTTCTTTATTCAAACCATTTCAAACCAAGTCTTGCCTTAAGCCGAATCAATCTATCATGACCTCTTGGCTAGCCTAAAAACCACATTTTGAACAACTTTCATGTTGAACAAAAATCCATTTGACAAGTGCTAGTTGGAGATTTTGGCCTATGATTGAAAATGACCTATAATCTCACTTTCCCAAAATACCCCTGACTTGTAAACCTCATAACTTGAGTTCTACAAATCAGATGGAAGAATTCTAGTACAATTTAGAAAGCTAAGATCATGAGGAACAACTTTAATGTTGGCCAATAGTTCAGGTGAAACCTCCTTCTAGGTCAAAAATAGCTTTGAAGTCAGATGATTTTCACAGACAAATTTCAGAAGCTTCTGAGGACTTGTAACTTGTCTGGGCCATAACTTGAGTTCTATAAATCCAATGGAGGACTTCTAGTACTCAAATTAAAGGTATTGAGATTCTCTACATGTTTCATGTTGGCCAAAGATCCATTTGAAACTTGTATATTGACTTATGTGGTCTTGAAGTTAGGCACTAAATAGGGAATTTTGCACTGAAACCCTAATTTAGCAACTTCCCACACTCTTGACTTTTCTTGATTTGATCTTGGCACAACACCAAAAATGTCTTAACATATCATTCCATGAACTCCATGACCTAAAAGTAGGCTTTGATACCCTTCAATTGCACAGTTGACTTAGAATTGATCCAGATGAAACCCTAATTGCTTGCACCTCAACTGTGGCTCTTGCATTTGACACAATGACTTGATTAAGCTCTCCCCTGGCCCTCTAGGCATTCTATGAGCTCCATACACATCCTCTTTTCACATTCAACACTTCACAACCCTCTGATGATCTTCAGTTGATCCTCAAGTTAGGAGAAGATTCACACTCAAACATCTAAACTCTTAGGCATTCAAACCACCTTCTGATGACTTTGACAACTTCTGAATCTTGAATGAGACCTCTTGCTAGGCTTCTCTTGACAAGGATGACACTTGATCCCCTGCTCTATGAATGATACCATGATATGCAAATGATATAACTATGCAAATGATAATGCAACATAAACCAGGTAAGAAAAGATTGAGCAAATTTTGGGGTGCAACAGCTGCCCTTATTCAAACGGCTTGGACCTGACTGGGTGAAGAGCGAACGGCCTTCGAAAAATCGAGGTAGAAGATGGTTGAATACCAAGAAACCCGAAAATTTTCCAACCACAGAAATACACAACGAAAACTGCTTGGGGAACCACATCCGTTGTGTTAAACCCAGTTATTACGGCAACAACTGATCAATCATCTGAAAAACTTTGGATTTCAACATCAACCCCCTGTGTGACGCCACAGGTATCGAATTAACTTTGCAAGAAACAACTCTGTCCACAACTGGACTAAATTCGTCAACATGAGGAAAGACTCCATCACCATGGGTACAATTCCGTCCATAACTGGAATAACGATCTCTGTCAATCACAGGTAACGACTCCGCTGGAGACAATTCCGTCGATCACGGGTAATAACTCCGTCCACACGGGTAACCATCACTGTCAACATAGGTACGATCCGTCAACACGGATAACCATCACCATCAGCACGGGAGCAAACTCTGTCCATCACAGGTAACAAATCCGTCAACACGGATAATAATCTCCGGCGATTTCACTGGGACAACTCCGTCAATCACGGATAACAACTCCGTCAACATGGATAACAATCACCGTCATCACGAGTACAATCTCTGTCAGCCACAGGTATGATCCGTCAACACGGATAACCATCACCATTAGCATGGGAGCAAACTCTGTCCATCACAGGTAACAAATCCGTCAACACGGATAACAATCTCCGGCGATTTCACTGGGACAACTCCGTCAATCACAGGTAACAACTCCGTCAACACGGATAACAATCACCGTCAGCATGGGTACGATCTCTATCAGTCACAAGTAACCATCACTTGTCAACACAGGCGCAATCTCTGTCCATTACAGGTAACAAACTTTGTCAACACAGGCGCAACAATCACTGTCAACACAGGGAAGCATTCCGTCAACACGGACAACAATCACTGTCAACACAGGGAAACAATTCCGTCAACACGGACAACAATCACTGTCAACACAGGGAAACAATTCCGTCAACACGGACAACAATCACTGTCAACACAGGGAAACAATTCCGTCAACACGGACAACAATCACTGTCAACACAGGGAAACAATTCCGTCAACACGAATACATTTGAAGAATACTTTGCTGGGAAATACGAGAGACTTAACCAAACCACTCCGTGGGGATAAACTCTACTGAGGAAGTCACTAGTGATGACTCCAAAAGTTTAAGCCATGAAATCTTTTAACGCTGACGTAACAACAATCTGAGAAGGATCCCGTCGGGAACAAAGAAAAACTTAACCAAGCAACTCTGTTAGGGGACGAACGTGATCAACACCTGTCTTACGCTGAGAATTTGAATATCTGGAAATCCTTCTGAACAAGGATCTCACTCCTCTGCAAGGGATAACACCTGAAACCAAAGAGGTAACAAACATGTCTTATGTTTCAAAATGCGTATGTTTGACAATGGCGTAATGCTCCATACGACATGGAAATGCTACGCGTTTGAGTACATGCAAAATATGATGATATATGCAAAATGCAAAGATGCCAAGAGGCGCTTCAGCTAAATAAATGTTGAAGACAAGACCCAATCCGCTGGGTATCATAGACATATTCCAACAAAATAAATACTGGAACGGTGCAACCAACTCCGCTGGGGATAACCATCCTGTCGGGGAATGGCTCACAAGCTTGAAATTACGAACTCTGATGACGTTCATCCTGTCGGAGGAAAAACAACCTGCTGGGGAGAAGGTGAAATAATCCAGCACGGGGATAACCCTTCTAAACCAAAGATGACTTGGTTATATTCTGCGGGAGCTACCCATGCTGATTAATTGTGTACGTATTCACTGCTGGGAATGCACTTTCCGTTGGGGACATTCTTCTGGGGAGGACAACCCACATCCACTGGGGATATTTATCATCTCAACTATCTCTGGGATAAGATGCAACTTCCATCTGCTGAGGAGTGATACCATCACTTTGTCACAGGACCCTGGTTGGGGAACACAACTTCCCTGCCTGTTTGCTCTTAAGGTGAGATCCCTGCAAAACACAAACGAGACAAAAACAAATCTATACAGCAAGATCTATTCCAGTTAGTATCCGTGACGTTCATTCAGTCAATTCGAAGTTTTAGCAATTATTGGCAAGGGCCAGCAAGTTTATGCACATGCAAGTTTATCAAAAACATCGGCGTTTTTCACAAACAAAACAGTAAAGAACAAGCATCAAGTACTGAATAACATGCTTTATTGATAACGGGCCTGTAAATAGGCCAAATTGTGTACACTGGATGCAACTCCTGAAAAGAGGAAGTCACGCACAAAGAAAATTTGTATACATGTCGGCAACGTGGTACAATCGAACACCATGAGCTGATCCTCCTATGACTCGCCTGACTCTGACGCTTTCCCGATAATTGATCTTCGTAAGAGATTGTTTCGGATATACAACCCTCAGGTACTCCCACACCACTAAGCAATGCAGTATCAAACTCGGACCGCAGTCATTTGCTTTTTCAAATCCCTAACTTTTGCGTGAACCGCCCTTTGCGGGTTTTCAATTCACCGGGATACCCTTTTTTGCCGAAGTTGCCCTTTTCAGGTTTTCAACTTCGCGGGTGTACATTTTTCAATTTTATCCCTAACTTTTTCCCGAACCCTTTTATTCCTTTTTTATGGTTCGCCGGGATGCCCCATTTTTGCCTGGACTTTCTTTTTCTGTCCAGCGGGTCATTTTAAGAAAAGTATTTTTTAACTGCGTCCGAGTTCACAGGGGATGTAAAATTCTCACCATCCATGGTGGACAACAGTAAGGCTCCTCCAGAGAAAACCTTTCTAACGACATATGGACCTTCATAGTTGGGAGTCCATTTGCCCCTGTGATCTGATTGTGGTGGGAGAATATTTTTTAGCACAAGATCGCCCGTCTGAAAGCTTTAAGGACACACCTTCTTGTCATAAGCTTTCTTCATCCGGCTCTGATACAGCCGACCATATGCTAGAGAAGCCAGCCTCTTCTCATCCATTAAACTGAGCTGATTCAATCTATCTTTCACCCATTCTGCCTCATCTAATTGGGCATCACGCAAAACCCTCAAAGAAGGAATCTCAACCTCCAATGGTAGGACAGCCTCCATACCATATACCAGTGAAAAAGGAGTTGCCCCGGTTGATGTGCGTACCGTCGTACGATAACCGTGCAAAGCAAAAGGCAACATCTCATGCCAGTCCTTGTAGGTCACAACCATCTTCTAAACGATCTTCTTTATGTTTTTATTGGCCGCTTCAACAGCGTCATTCATTTTGCGCCGATAAGGAAAAGAGTTGTGATGTTCAATTTTGAAATTCTGGCACAATTCCTTCATCAAATTCCGGTATGGGATCCCATATCTGCAGATAATATCTTTCTTGATAAATCTGGCTACCACCTACTTGGTAAAATTAGCATATGACGCCGCTTCAACCCATTTGGTGAAGTAATCAATAGCTACCAAGATAAAACGATGTCCGTTGGATGCCGTGGGCTCAATCTTTCCAATCACATCAATTCCCCACATGGAAAAAGGCCAAGGCGACGACATAACGTTCAGAGGGCTCGGAGGCACATGAATCTTGTCCGCATAAATCTGGCATTTATGACACTTTTTTGCAAATTTGAAACAATATGTTTCCATTGTTAGCCAGTAATACCCTGCTCTTAATAGCTTTCTCGTCATTGCATGTCCGCCGGCATGCGTGCCAAATGTACCCTCGTGGATTTCTTCCATGAGCAACTTAGTCTCTTTCTCATCCACACACCGCAACAACACCAAGTCGTGGTTTCTCTTGTACAAAACCCCATCTGGATTCAAATAAAAATTGCCAGCCAATCTCCTAAGAGTCTTCTGATCACAACTGGATGCCCCAGCCGGATACTCTTGGTTCTTCAGGAAATTCTGGATATCATTATACCACGGTTTGCCATGGGAAGCTTCCTCAATGGCGAATATGAAAGCAGGCCTAACAAGGCAAGAAATAACTATCCTGGGAGCCTCATTCCATAATTTATCCTTATACATTGAAAACAAAGTCACGAGAGCGTCTGCCATCTGATTTTCTGCTCGTGGTACATGGTGCAGTTTCACCTTGTCAAAGAAAGGTAACAACCTCCTTGCATAATTCATATAGGGTATCAGATTGGGCTGACGAGTCTCCCACTCTCCCTTGATCTGGTTCACAACTAGAGCAGAGTCTCCGTACACATCAAGATTTTTAATTCTCAGATCGATAGATTCTTCGAGCCCCATAATGCACACTTCATATTCGGCCTCATTGTTGGTAACTGGAAAGGTCAATCTAGCGGTAAATGGGATGTGTGACCCATGGGGAGTAGTAATGATTGCCCCTATTCCACTTCCATATGAATTGACGGCACCGTCAAATATCAATTGCCATTTGGAACCCAACTCTGGACCTTCCTCTGGCAACGGCTCCTCACAGTCCTTCATTTTTAAGTACATGATATCCTCGTCAGGAAAATCAAAATTAATCGACTGGTAATCATCCACTGGCTGCTCAGCTAGGTATTCTGATAGAACACTACCTTTAATAGCCTTTTGAGAAACGTACTGAATATCGTATTCTGTCAATACCATCTGCCATCGGGCAATCCTTCCGGAAAGTGCTTGCTTTTCAAATACGTATTTGATCGGATCCATCTTTGAAATTAGCATGGTTGAATGATTTATCATGTATTACCTCAAACCTTTGGCAGCCCAGGCTAGCGCACAACACGTTTTTTCGAGCATTGAGTAACGGGACTCACAGTCTGTGAACTTTTTACTCAAGTAGTAAATCGCATGCTCTTTACGTCCAGTCTCGTCATGTTGACCGAGAACAAAACCCATACTTTTCTTAAGAACCGTCAAATACATAATCAATGGTCTCCCGGCTACTGGGGGTATCAATATTGGAGGTTCCAACAAATATTCTTTTACTTTTTCAAACGCCCTTTGACAATCTTCATTCCAGGTCACAGCCTGATCTTTTTTCAATAACTTGAATAATGGCTCGCACGTGGCTGTTAGATGAGATATGAACCGGGCAATGTAGTTCAACCTCCCTAAAAAACCACGAACTTCTTTTTCTATTTTCGGCGTTGGCATTTCTTGTATTGCTTTTATTTTAGCAGGATCAACCTCAATTCCTTTTTCGCTCACAATAAACCCCAATAGCTTACCAGATCTCACCCCGAAGGTGCACTTGTTAGGATTCAGCCTCAGCCTGAATTTCCTAAGCCTCTTAAACAATTTCAGAAGATTAACCAGATGCTCTTCCTCTGTCTGGGATTTGGCAATCATATCATCAACGTAGACCTCGATCTCTTTATGCATCATGTCATGAAAGAGTGTTGTCATAGCTCGCCGATATGTTGCCCCGACATTCTTCAAACTAAAGGGCATCACTTTGTAGCAGAACGTTCCCCAGGGGGTAATAAAAGTTGTTTTCTCCATATCATCCGGCGCCATCTTTATCTGATTATAGCCCGAAAATCCGTCCATGAAGGAAAACACGGAGAATTGAGCGGTGTTGTCGACCAGCACATCAATATGAGGAAGCGGAAAGTCGTCTTTTGGGCTCGCCTTATTCAAATCTCGATAGTCCATGCACATTCGCACCTTACCATCTTTCTTTGGTACAGGTACTATATTGGCGACCCATGAGGGATAAGTTGTAACGGCCAGAAAACCGGCATCCCATTGTTTCTGAACTTCCTCCTTAATTTTCACAGCCATATCTGGTCGAGTTCTTCTGAGTTTTTGCTTAACCGGCGGACATTCCTCGCGCAACGGCAGACGGTGAACCACCATATCGGTATCCAACCTAGGCATGTCTTCGTAGGACCAAGCAAAGATATCACTGTACTCCCGCAGCATCTCAATAAGCCTTTGCTTGATATCACTTTGCAGTGCAGCCCCTATCCGGATATTCCTGACAACCTCTTTGAACCCCACGTTGATAATTTCAATTTCCTCCTGATGAGGCAGAATGATTCTCTCTTCTTGTTTCAAAAGTCGAGTCAGTTCTTCTGACAAGTCATTATCCTCAACAATCTCTTCTTCTGCTTGAAATATCGGGTGCTCGAAGTCGAAGCGAGTCATAGGAAGTTCGTGATCGGTGTCGTCTGAAATATGAATCCTACAATGACAATGGTTAAATGTTTCAAATAATGCAAACAAAGCACATAACCACGTTGCCATTTTATTGTTAAAGCAAAAACAGGGAAAACAAGGATCACAAAATTTCCATGCGAAAAACGCCTTTATTAATGATTAAGCAAAGTACACACATAAGCAGGTAGCCCTAAAAACAGAATCACTATGCCCCGGGTAGGACACAGGATTATACAATAATTGAGAAAACAAATCATTACTGTTTTGTAGTCACCGGGACAAGTTCCTGGATAGACCAGTTGCACAGATTCTGTCCTGGCACGCCGGGCTTGATCCACGAGTCCATATCGCAGTCACTATCTCCGTCTTCAGCATCGGAAACAGCATTGATCGTCTCATAACAGACCCCACCTGGAGTGATCACCACCGGTCCTTTGAACTTTGGCACGCCTGATGCGGAAGGTGACGATGTCGGGCGATACCCCAACCCAAACTTGTCCATCTTGACAGGAATTTCCAAGACTTGGCCCCATCCTTTGGTTTCCCCAGCCTGAACCACTGCCTGAGCATCTTTGTACGAAGACATGGCCACCTTTGGCCCTTTGACGGGAACATGAGACTTGTCTTGGATCTGCAACCCCTCGAAGGCTTGGCATGGCGTCTCATGGATCTCCCCATCCACTTAGACGTACTTGAATGACGAAAGATGACTAACCAGAATGTCCTCCTCTCCGCAAATAGTAACAACACTGTCACCGACCATGTATTTAAGCTTCTGATGCAGCGTGGACGTCACAACCCCTGCAGAATGTATCCATGGTCACCTGATTAAACAGCTGTAAGATGGATGTATATCCTTGATATAGAACATTGTGTCAAACACTTCCGGACCGACCTGGAGCAGCAACGTTATGGACCTAAACACCGACCTTCTGGTCCCATCAAAAGCCCTCACGACCAAGTCACTTGGCGTGCATATGATTCCTCGAACATCTAGCTTCATCATAGCCTTCTTCGGTAACACATTCAAAGATGATCCAGTGTCTACAAGAACATGCAACATAACAGTGCTCCGGCATTCCACTGAAATGTGCAAAGCCATATTATGGTCCCGACCCCTAGGCGTCAAATCAAAGTCAGTAAATCCCAAGTTGTGGCCGACATTCACATGCGCCAGTACCCCCTCAAGCTGATTAACAGTTACTTCCTGAGGTACAAAAGAAGTGTCCAAGATTTTTAACAAGGCATTTCGATGGGCCTCGGAACAAAGCAACAAAGACAATATTGAAATTTTGGAGGGCGTCTGCTGCAAGTGCTCCACAATCTTATAGTCACTTTTGCGAATCAACCTCATAAACTCTTCTACATCCTTGACTGATGTTTCTTTCTCTTTCGTCTGGGAGGGTCCTCCTTCATTCACTTTAGCTTTGCCTCTAGTGATCCTTTCAGCCTCAATTTCAGGTGAAGTAAAGATTCTACCACTTCGGGTCACACCTCCCGCTTCAACAATACTGCCCACTGCCCCTGCTGGCTGGCTATCCACATTAATCTTTTCCCCGTTGCAAAAAGCTTCCAACCCATAATTCCATGGGATAGCTTTCGTACTCTCATAAGGAACGGGCCCTGCTTTCGTTATCGTGATAGTTGGCCGCTTGGCGGGCGCTAATATCGTAATAGTCTTTCGTGGAATTGTAATTGTTGCGACCTCACCCTACTTTTCACATGTTACCTCATCAGGTTTCTCAACAGCAGTGTGGTCAAACTGCAAAGTTCCCTCATTAATCATGGCCTGAATGCCTCTCTTCAAATCAATATAGCCCTCTGGTCGGGTCCAACAATCCAAACAGTATTCGTCACATCCGGGGAAGACCCCTCCTTTTAACAATCTGCTTTTAACATAGCTTAAAGGTGTCTTCAAATCATTTACGTCCATAACCAAATCCAAATCCTCCTCTGTCAAAACAGCATTCACTCCATGATTCGGCATTGGTTTTTGTACAATATTGGGACCATCATTACTGAAGTTGATGACTTTACTATCAATAAAATCTTGGACTTTATGTTTAAAAGCATGATAACTCTCGATATCATGTCCGGGTGCCCCAGAATGAAAGTCACACTGCTTACTAGTATCATACCCGTAAGGAAGCGCTCCTGTGGACGGGTCCAACATTCTCTTCTCAACCAGATTCAAACTTAACAGCGTCTGAAGCAGTTCTGCATACGTTGACGGAGGTGTATCAAATACCCTCTTCGGCTTCCCATTCTAGATCCTTCTCTGAGCAGGATTAAACCTTTGTTGTTGTTGCTGCTGCTATTGTGGTTGTTGTCGTTGTTGTGGTATAGGGATCGTCACACTAGCAACCTGTTGTTGAATATACTGATTCCGACCTCTACCTCGTCCTCGACCACCATACACTGCACTGGCGTCTCCTTGCCTTTTACCACCAAAGACCTTTTTTGCACCTCCAGTTGAGGTCGATTCACCGGCTTGAATCTTACCAATTTTGATGCCATTTTCAATTCGTTCCCCCATGAGTATCATGTCAGAGAAACTACCCATCGAGCAATTGAGCAATTTATCATAATATATCCCAGAGAATGTTCCAACAAAAATATCAATCAATTCCCTTTCAACCATGGGGGGGTGGACTCTTGCCGCCAGATCGCGCCAACGTTGAGCATACTCCTTGAAACTTTCCCCATTCTTCTGTGGCAGACTTTGAAGCTGGACCCTATTTGGTGCAAGGTCACTATTGTATTGGTAATGTTTGACGAAAGCATCAGCCAATTCTTTCCAACTTCCGACCTATGCAGGCTCTAGTCCCATGTACCATTCCAGCGATGGTCCTGACAAACTATCTTGGAAAAAATGCATAAGCATCTTCTCATCATCAGAGTAAGCAGAAATCCTCCGGTAGTATGAAAGCACATGAACCCGTGGGCATGTATCCCCTTTATATTTATCGAAAGTGGGAGCTTTGAACTTCAATGGTACTCTCAGCCCAGGAACCAGCCCCATGGTAGCCATGTCCAACCCTGCAGAATTTTGATTGGCTATACCTCTCATCTGTTCCTCCAGCATTTTAATTCTCCGATCACTATCAGTGGGACCCTCAAAACCCATGCCTTGCCCAGAAAAGGCATCTTCCTGACGATCTCTATTCCAGTACGGACCCTCATTACCATATCCGTCATAAGCAGCATTACGACCATGACCATGACCACTTTGGAAGAACCTAGGATCATACCTCAGATTGCCAAGCTCTTGATTAGTAGCCACTGTCCCAAAACCAGTATTGAAAGGACCCATCCCAACACCATTGGTATTCACATTGCCAAACCCAGCATTTCCGTAGCCATTATTACCATAACCTTGAATGTTATCACCAAACCCTCCGTTGCCGAGGCCCTGATTATTGAAACCATCATTGCCATCCCGATTGCCAAAACCAAGACCCTGATTGTTGTCTCCGAAACCAGTATTGATACCAACATTCCTCTTGGTTTCCACGTTCCCATTAACATTATCAGCATTTCTGTTACCAGCGTTGCCGTTGCCAATACCAGTCTCACCAGCATTTGGTGTAACACCCCCTTCTATACCCCAAATAAATGCATAAAACACAATTAAGCACATACAAATTATCAGAGTAAAAAGGTTTTATAATAAGGTATAAAAGAAGAATGCCACAATTTCACCAATAAAACACTTTCATATTTTTCTCCATAAGATATGTAACAATTTCAAAATTAAGCGGAAGATCAAATCATTTAATCGTTTTCAAAATATTAATCCACGTACACACAAGTTAATCCAAGTTAATACATCATATCAGTTAGATTACACAATCACATCAACTGATACATCGCAATGTATCACAAAAGAATGACTATACTAGTCTAACTACCCGGTGTTACATATCAGAGCAGCAGACTCAAAAGAATGAAGAATACTTCACAAAAAGGACTCCAGCATCCTAATCTGCAATGCCTCATAGAGCATTATAAAATAGCAGAAGGGTGAGAAATATAACCATAATAATCAAAGCATAAGATTATATATATAGGTAATCATGCAACAAATATTCACATTTCTCACCACACTTCATTCCCATAATCATAATTATATCATGCTCACATATATCAACATTATGAACATTCGCAAACACATCCCTTCATGCTTAATTTCACAATCATTCACAAGCACATTTATACAACAACAATATTATGCAATGTGACTCAACATATCCAATACAACTCAATGCTATGCGGTACCGACTCTCGTTATCTTTTTTCGGTTTTCACTCTAAACCGGGTCCACCCTTCTAGACCGATAACTCGTTATCATTTTTCGGTTTTTACTCTAAACCGGGTCCACCCTTCTAGACCGATAACAACCAAGCCCGTCCCCTAGGCTTCAAACCCACCCTTCTAGGTTTGGGACAAGCCACTAGTTTCCACGAAACTAACGGACATTGCCTCTTGACTGAATGATGCATGTACAATCAACCAATCATAATAAATGCACTTAAGACCGTTCCCGCATCTTAATCCCATGCATTCGAATAATTCACCCCTTCGAGAATTTCATCATGATTGCACATACAACATATCTCAAACATTTATCAATGTATTCATTTCACACATCATCATCATCATCATACTCAACAACAATTCACACATACCACATATGTTCCCATGCATTCCCACAACAATCGCATATAAATATGCACTCACAATTCATTAAACAATACACATACATTCATCATTGTATTCACATGTATTTCTATTTATCACAATTAATGCGCATCGCATATCAACTAGGATTCACGCCCGGAGGCTACCCACACCATACATCATCACAATAGATCATATCTATATCATATCATAAGAATATCAATCTATGTGAAACCACCAAACTATCACCACATGAGCAACACAGCAAAAGAGAAATGCTGTCAAATTCGCCTTCGTTCGCCTGGCGAACCCTCGCAGCGAACCTTCGCCTGGCGAACTCTCTCAGCGAACACTCGCTAGGCTTCGCCTGGCAAGACTTCCCAGCGAGCCCAAGTCAGTAGCTACTGACTTCATTCGCCACCATTCGCCAGCACCTTCGCTGGGCGAACCTTCGCTATCCAACTTCGCTTGGCGAACTCGCCAGCGAAGTCCACTGGGACTTAATCATAATTACTCGCCAGCATTCGCTAGGCTTCGCCTGGCGAGAGCCAGCGAACCTGCGCAGAACAGAACCCTATTTTGCCTCTCCTTCATCAATCCATCATCAACCAAACCTCAAACATCGAAATCAGTACAAATAGCATCAATACATGTTACCCGACTATTCTACGACATTATTACTCAGTTTCGACCGATTAAATTATCAATCTACCGATTAATCCCACATTTGCCCTAAATGGAAAGTGATGAAAACTCTACCAAAACCCCAACCCAACATACATAACATCATACAATGATCAAATAGAAACATTTCTCACCCTTACCTCGATTAATCAGAGCTTTGATGTTGGTTCTTGATGATTTCCACTTTCCTCTTCTTCTCCTCTCTTTCTCTTCTTTCTTCTTTCTTTCCTCTTTCTCTCCAAATGTTTCTAACTTTCTTTTCTTTTCTTCCTCACTTATATATT
Source organism: Lathyrus sativus (assembly GCA_963859935.3). Lineage (NCBI taxonomy): Eukaryota > Viridiplantae > Streptophyta > Magnoliopsida > Fabales > Fabaceae > Lathyrus > Lathyrus sativus. The sequence continues at coordinate 278,573,979 of OZ012740.1, read as the reverse complement.
CCTTTATTTTCCTTCTTTCCAATTTCCTTCTCAATTCTCTATTAATTCCAATTAATAAAAATTAATTTCCAACATTAATAAAAATCCCACTAAATCAATTAATTACTACAATTAATTATTTAATGAAATTTGGGCTGTTACAACTCTCCTCCACTTTAGGAATTTTCGTCCTCGAAAATGTTACCTGATTCAAACAGCTCTGGATAAGACTCTTTCATCCGACTCTCAAGCTCCCAAGTAACATTTCCACCAGCCGGTCCTCCCCAAGCGACCTTCACTAAAGCAATCTCTTTACCTCGAAGCTGTTTCAATTTCCGATCCTCAATCCGCATAGGTGATGTCTCAACAGTCAGGTTATCTCTCACCTGCACATCATCTATTTGGACTACATGAGACGGATCCGCAATGTATTTCCTCAACTGAGATACATGGAATACGTCGTGAAGATTAGCAAGTGACGGTGGTAAAGCCACACGATAGGCCACTTCTCCTATCCTTTGAAAAATCTGATAAGGACCAATGAAACGCGGCGACAACTTGCGCGACTTCAGTGCCCTACCAACACCTGTCATCGGAGTGACTCGAAGAAACACATGATCTCCCTCTTGAAATTCAAGTGCCTTCCTCCTCTTGTCATAATAACTCTTCTGACGACTCTGAGTAATTCTCATCTTCTCTTGAACCATCTTGATCTTATCAGTAGTCTGTTGAACTAACTCGGGTCCAACAACAGAACTCTCTCCGGACTCGAACCAACACAATGGTGTCCTACACCGCCTACCATACAACGCCTCAAATGGTGCCATACCAATACTCGAATGGAAACTGTTGTTGTAGGTAAACTCAATCAAAGGCAAGTAGCTATCCCAAGCTCCTCCTTTTTCCAATACACAAGCTCTCAAAAGATCTTCAAGCGACTGAATCGTCCTCTCCGTCTGACCATCAGTCTGAGGATGATACGCTGAACTCAAACGCAACTTAGTACCCAAAACACTCTGCAGGCTCTCCCAAAATCTCGAAGTAAACCGCGGATCTCTATCCGAAACAATACTTAACGGAATACCATGCAGACACACAATCCTCTCAATATACAACTTAGCCAACTTCTCCAAAGGGTAATCCATACGCATAGGAATAAAGTGGGCAGATTTAGTCAACCTATCCACGATAACCCAAATAGCCTCAAAATTACTCGGCGTCCTCGGCAAACCCGATACAAAATCCATGGAGATACTATCCCATTTCCACTCAGGAATAAACAACGGCTTCATCAAACCCGATGGCTTCTGATGCTCAATCTTTGACTTCTGGCAAGTCAAACAAGAATATACAAATTCCGCGATATCCTTCTTCATACTAGGCCACCAAAATACTTTCCTCAAATCCTGATACATCTTAGTAGCACCCGGATGAATACTCAGTCCGCTACGATGTCCTTCCTCAAGGATGCTCTTCTTAAGCTCAACCATGTTCGGAACACAAACTCGATCCCGACATCTCATGATACCATTCTCATCAATCCGAAAATCACCACCCTGGCCTTGGTTGATTAAAGTCAACCGATCAGCTAAGCTCAAATCCGATTTCTGTCCTTCTTGAATTTCATCCAAAATACCACTTGTAAGCTTTAACATACCCAACTTAAATCCAAAAGAAGTTCTCTCACATACCCAACTCAAATCTTGAAATTGCTCGACCAATTCTAACTCTTTCACCATCAACGCCGACATATGCAATGATTTCCGACTCAATGCATCCGCTACTACATTCGCTTTACCCGGATGGTAGTTCAAGCCAAAATCAAAATCCTTCAAAAGTTCAAGCCATCTTCTTTGTCTCGCATTCAATTCGTTTTGATCAAAAAGATATCTCAAACTCTTGTGGTCGCTAAACACTTCAAATCTTGCGCCAAATAAATAATGCCTCTAGAGTTTCAACACGAACACAACGGCGGCCAACTCTAAGTCATGCGTCGGATAATTCTTCTCATGCACTTTGAGTTGCCTCGAAGCATAAGCTACAACTTGGTTATTCTGCATCAACACACCTCCTAAACCCATCAAAGAAGCATCACAATACACAATGAATGGTTCTTCTAGATTTGGCAGAATCAAAACAGGAGCTGTCGTCAACCTTCGCTTAAGTTCTTGAAAACTCGCTTCACACTTGGCGTCCCAAACAAAGGCTTGACCTTTCCTAGTCAACTGTGTCAACGGCAACGATAACTTAGCAAATCCTTCAATAAACTTCCGATAATAACCGGCTAAACCAAGAAAACTTCTTATCTCAAAAATTGACTTCGAAGTCTCCCATTGCGACACCGCTTCAACCTTCGACGGATCAACCGCAATACCACTACTGGAAATCACATGACCAAGGAAACTAACTCCCTTCAACCAAAACTCACACTTAGAAAGCTTCGCAAACAACTGCTTCTCTCTCAGCACAGATAACACAATCTTTAGATGCTCGGCATGCTCTCCTTCGCTCTTCGAATAAACCAAGATGTCGTCGATAAACACCACCACAAACTTATCCAAATAAGGATGGAAAATCCTATTCATGTACTCCATAAATACACATGGTGCATTAGTCACACCAAATGGCATCACGGAATACTCATAGTGTCCATACCTCGTCCGAAAGGCCGTCTTCTGAATATCCTCAGCTTTCACACGAATCTGATGATACCCAGATCTCAAATCAATCTTGCTGAACACGCTTGCACCAACCAACTGATCCATCAGATCATCAATCCTTGGAAATGGATACTTATTCTTAATAGTCACCTTGTTCAACTGTCTGTAATCCACACAGAGCCTCATAGAACCCTCTTTCTTCTTAACCAACAACACCGGTGCACCCCACGGTGACACGCTCAGACGAATAAACCTCTTTTCAAGCAAATCCTCAAGTTGACTCTTCAACTCTTTTAACTCCTAGGCCGACAAACGATATGGAGCCATCGATATCGGACTAGTTCCAGGAATCAAATCTATTGAAAACTCCACTTCTCGCTCCGGCGGTAAATCCTTTATCTCATCATGGAAAACTTCTGGAAAATCTCTAACAATGGGCAAGGCATAAATCCGCTCACTTCCACCAATCCTCAAAGTTGCCATAAACATGAATACCTTAGCCCCATCCTGCACCGACTCTTTCACTTGTTTCCTCGTCATAAATAAATCCCTTTCAATATCCGAATCGGGAAAAATAACCGTTTTGTCAGAACAGTTAATATAAACACGATTGAATTTTAACCAATTCATTCCAAGAATGACATCCAGTTGATCTAAATGAAGACACACTAAATCAATCCCAAAATCTCTACCGAAAATACTCAACGGGCAATTCAAGCAAACATACGGTGTAGTTACCGAACCCATCGCAGGAGTATCAATAACCATACCGCCACCAATCACAGACAACTCAAGATTCAACCTTCTAACACAATCCAAAGAAATAAAAGAATGCGTAGCTCCGGTATCAATTATAGCGATCAAAGGTGTACCATTAATGAAGCACGTACCTCGGATCAATCGATCGTCGCTAGCAGTCTCAGATCCAGATAGAGCGAACACTTTCCCGCTCCCTTGATTCTTCTTCGGCTTATCGCACTTGGTACTGATGTGCCCTCGCTCACCACAGTTATAGCAAGTAACACCTGCACCGCTTCTACACTCTAGAGCCTTGTGGCCTGGCTTGCCACACTTAAAACACGTCTTCTCAACACTTTTGCATTCAAGAGCACGATGTCCCTCTTCACCGCACCTATAACATCTCACCGGAGTAGAAACTCCCCCACTTGGTTTCTTACCGAAACCAACCCTTTGTTTCCCCTTATCGGCAGGAGTTACGTAAGGTTTTCCTCTGAATTGTCCTTTTCCTTTCTTATCACTTAGGCTCTTGTATTGGCTAGACCTAGCCCTAGTGTCTTCGTCATAAATTCTGCTCTTGTTAACCAACTCAGAAAACCGTCGGATTTCCTGGTACCCAATAGCTTGTCTAATCTCGGGTCTCAAACCGTTCACAAACTTGAGGCACTTAGACCTCTCAGCATCACCAGTATTATAGTGGGGACAAAATTTGATCAACTCCTCAAATTTCTCCGCATACTCAGCAACCGTCGAATTACCTTGCTTCAACTCAAGAAATTCGATCTCTTTCTTCCCCCGCACATCCTCTGGAAAATACTTCTCCAGAAAAGTTTCTCTAAACAAATCCCACGTAATCACAATATCATCTTCCTCAAATCTTTGGCGAGTATTACCCCACCAATCTTCAGCTTCTTCTTCGAGCATATGAGTCCCAAACTGCACCTTCTGTGCATCCAAGCAATTCATAACTCGAAAAATCTTTTCCACAGCTTTCAACCAAATTTATGCCTTGTCCGGTTCATGAGTTCCCTTGAAGACCGGAGGGTTATTCTTTTGGAATTTCCCCAAAGCACGAAATCCATCATCAGCATGATTCCTCACATTTACATTGGCCGGAGGATTCTGCCCAATTGCCCCCGCCAATCTCGTCAATGCCTCCGCAATCGCTTCGTCGTTCCTTCCTGCAACCATCTTACTAATTCCAACAACAGAACTACGTAAGAACAACCAATATTGATAATGCATCACACGCATATCAATAACACACAGGGAAAAACACTCTAACAACTTGGCCGGACAGACCGACCTGCTCTGATACCACTATTGTAACACCCCCTTCTATACCCCAAATAAATGCATAAAACACAATTAAGCACATACAAATTATCAGAGTAAAAAGGTTTTATAATAAGGTATAAAAGAAGAATGCCACAATTTCACCAATAAAACACTTTCACATTTTTCTCCATAAGATATGTAACAATTTCAAAATTAAGCGGAAGATCAAATCATTTAATCGTTTTCAAAATATTAATCCACGTACACACAAGTTAATCCAAGTTAATACATCATATCAGTTAGATTACACAATCACATCAACTGATACATCGCAATGTATCACAAAAGAATGACTATACTAGTCTAACTACCCGGTGTTACATATCAGAGCAGCAGACTCAAAAGAATGAAGAATACTTCACAAAAGGGACTCCAGCATCCTAATCTGCAATGCCTCATAGAGCATTATAAAACAGCAGAAGGGTGAGAAATATAACCATAATAATCAAAGCATAAGATTATATATATATATATATATAGGTAATCATGCAACACATATTCACATTTCTCACCACACTTCATTCCCATAATCATAATTATATCATGCTCACATATATCAACATTATGAACATTCGCAAGCACATCCCTTCATGCTTAATTTCACAATCATTCACAAGAACATTTATACAACAACAATATTATGCAATGTGACTCAACATATCCAATACAACTCAATGCTATGCGGTACCGACTCTCGTTATCTTTTTTCGGTTTTCACTCTAAACCGGGTCCACCCTTCTAGACCGATAACTCGTTATCATTTTTCGGTTTTTACTCTAAACCGGGTCCACCCTTCTAGACCGATAACAACCAAGCCCGTCCCCTAGGCTTCAAACCCACCCTTCTAGGTTTGGGACAAGCCACTAGTTTCCACAAAACTAACGGACATTGCCTCTTGACTGAATGATGCATGTACAATCAACCAATCACAATAAATGCACTTAAGACCGTTCCCGCGTCTTAATCCCATGCATTCGAATAATTTACCCCTTCGAGAATTTCATCATGATTGCACATAAAACATATCTCAAACATTTATCAATGTATTCATTTCACACATCATCATCATCATACACAACAACAATGCACACATACCACATATGTTCCCATGCATTCCCACAACAATCGCATATAAATATGCACTCACAATTCATTAAACAATACACATACATTCATCATTGTATTCACATGTATTTCTATTTATCACAATTAATGCGCATCGCATATCAACTAGGATTCACGCCCGGAGGCTACCCACACCACACATCATCACAATAGATCATATCTATATCATATCATAAGAATATCAATCTATGTGAAACCACCAAACTATCACCACATGAGCAACACAGCAAAAGAGAAATACTGTCAAATTCGCCTTCGTTCGCCTGGCGAACCCTCGCAGCGAACCTTCGCCTGGCCTTTGCCTGGCGAACTCTCTCAGCGAACACTCGCTAGGCTTCGCCTGGCGAGACTTCCCAGCGAGCCCAAGTCAGTAGCTACTGACTTCATTCGCCACCATTCGCCAGCACCTTCGCTGGGCGAACCTTCGCTATCCAACTTCGCTTGGCGAACTCGCCAGCGAAGTCCACTAGGACTTAATCATAAATACTCGCCAGCATTCGCTAGGCTTCGCCTGGCGAAGCTTCGCCTTTGCTCGCCTGGCGAGAGCCAGCGAACCTGCGCAAAACAGAACCCTATTCTGCCTCTCCTTCATCAATCCATCATCAACCAAACCTCAAACATCCAAATCAGTACAAATAGCATCAATACATGTTACCCGACTATTCTACGACATTATTACTCAGTTTCAACCGATTAAATCATCAATCTACCGATTAATCCCACATTTTCCCTAAATGTAAAGTGATGAAAACTCTACCAAAACCCTAACCCAACATACATAACATCATACAATGATCAAATAGAAACATTTCTCACCCTTACCTCGATTAATCGGAGCTTTGATGTTGGTTCTTGATGATTTCCACTTTCCTCTTCTTCTCCTCTCTTTCTCTTCTTTCTTCTTTCTTTCCTCTTTCTCTCCAAATGTTTCTAACTTTCTTTTCTTTTCTTCCTCACTTATATATTCCTTTATTTTCCTTCCTTCCAATTTCCTTCTCAATTCTCTATTAATTCCAATTAATAAAAATTAATTTCCAACATTAATAAAAATCCCACTAAATCAATTAATTACTACAATTAATTATTTATTGAAATTTGGGCTGTTACATTTGGTATCACTTCCTCCCTGCGAGGAGTCTCCACATGAGCAGAGTTGTATTCAGTATTACCAGCCGCTCGCGCCAGCAGCGGTTGCACCAGAGTTTGAAGATGTTCCTGGCCTTTAGCCACAGCTTCCATGGTCTGCATGAATTGGGCCAACCTATCCCGGATCTCTTGCATCTCAGACTGTACTTGATCAATGATCTTCTTACTGTTGCTTCTTGTAGCGTACCGGTGAATTCTCAGTTCGTCAATCTTGAAACAACCTGTAAGATGCAGGAGATAAGATTCAAGCTTAAAAAAGTACCTGTCATGCAATATGAACATGCAAATGCACACGTGTAAATATGCAACAGGTTAATTTCCCCCCGATTCTAGTTCCGGAGAATAAGCCATAACGACAATGGAGTCCCAAGTAAGCAAGCGCAGAATCAGAAACCTCATACATAAACAAATTCCAAGAGGCACAGTACAAGGATACAACTAAATACAACTGAAAAAACCTCGGCCAACAAGCCTGGCGATGGTCAAAATACAAGTACAAATAACAAGAGAAGAGTAAAGGTAAATCAGGCCAAATGGCGCGCCCTGACATCTTCCAATATCCTCAACGTCTCCGAATGACCTAGTCTGGAGATTAGTTCCTGTATCAGTAATGCGTGCCGCTCAATAGTGGATCTCAACTTGTTGGCGTCCTCTTCACAAGTTCCCCTGCCAAAACACTCATCAATCCTGCATCTTTTGAAGCCAACCTTCAATTCACCACCCCTAGTTTCTTTGACCATGCTGCTTACTCTAGACTCGGCGTCACGTCTAAGAGATACTTCTTCAGCAATCTTTGCATCCTTAGCACTGAGCTGCTCCTCTAACTGGGAAATCTGAAGCTTCAATTCATCTTCACGCTCCTTCCGGCTAGTAAGCATGGCATTCCACAAAAGATTCCCATTTGGAAGTCGAGAATAAGCCTTGTTCAGAAGTTCTTTCTTAGTAGCAAGTACACTACTAACACCATTCAGGGCTACTCCCACCTTCTCTCTCTTGCTGGTCTCCTCAGTCAAGTCTGAACCCAACCTATTAATCATCTCAGTCTGCTTCTTCAAAGTGAAGGTTGCCTCATTCTTCTCATGCCGAAGCTGGAAAATCTCTTTCTCTAGCTCTTCATTCGCTCTTTGTAACTCTTCCTTTTCAGCCAACAGCTTGTTATACTTCTCAATCTCTACTGAAGTAGATTCCTCAACCATCGGAAGACATGAAGGCTCTACAGCAGGATACGACATCAAAGAAGTACTAACTCTCTCATGGATCCAGAGCCGATAAGGATTATAAGCTCAACTGTCACTCTTACCAAGCAATGTCTTTCCTTTTCTGTGAATATTACCCCAAGTATGCCTCAATCTGGCCAAAACATCTCCATCTAATAAACCTGTGAGATACAGAGATTCCTGTATCTCGTCTTCAACCGGAGAGTCCCTCAAAGCATAGCCAAATTGTCTCACAAGCATAGATGGGTTATAGTTAATACAACCTTCCCGTCCAATCAAAGGAATGTTCGGAAAGCCACTGCAACTATATATAATATCCACTCCGAGCAAGTTCCGATCAAACCAAACAATGTTCTCAGCACACAATCCCATCAATCTGGAAGACCAATCTAAAGTACCAACAATATCAACAAAAGGTCCCTTCTTAGGAAGATGTCCCTGAAACCACCTGGATAGAAGAGGTACACAACAAGAAACATTCTTTCCCCGACGCTTCTCATTCTTATAGTAAATAGAATGATAAACGTCACCCAAGAGAGTAGGCACCGGATTCTTCGAGGCAAGAATAAAGAAAGCATCTGAGTCAACAAAATCAGGCAAGTTAGGGAACAAGACAATCTCATAAATGCAAACAGCCAGAATATCATTGAAGACAATCCAACATCCATCCTTCGCACACTGCGTAGCCTTCTCAACCAAGCAAGAAAGATGAAAACCATAAGCTCCATTCAGCTTGACCAAACCTCCGGGGAACTCAGAAGCATCTAAACTGACAATCTCAGCAAACTTAGCCAACTCAGGCTCAGTATCCTCGTGAACAAAAGGCATATGATCTAACACAGGAACTCCCAGCATATCAGAATACTCCTCCAAAGTAGGAGCCAGAATAAAATCAGGGAACAAGAAGCATCTCAACTGAGGCTCGTAAAACTGCACCAAGGTATACAATCCAGTCATCTCAAACACAGAAGGTCTGCACAATAAACTGAGCAACTTCCCATAAGACCCTCTAAACTCAGCCCTCACTCTCTGATCTGCTAGAGCAACCAACTGCAATAAGGAACTGATATCTAGAGAAGGCAACTTGTAAGCAACTGTTCTCTTCATGGACTCCATGTCTGGCAAGAAGAACACTAGAATCTGAGGGGAACAAACACACCTGCAACATAAATACACGTTAATGAAATGCAGACATGAAAATGCAAATGCATATGCAACAGTGGATCAAGTGCAATAATGAAGAGTTGTGTTATGCTGTACTGCAGCTTGAGAACCATCAAATCTTCTCCTCAAACCAAACCAACCACAAAAGAACCCTCACAACCAATTCTCACTGACAGAGACAAACCAGGTGTTCTGAGGCCAGAGTTTTCCTACAAAAAGACCCACTTACCCTCTCACAGGTATGTATTTAACTCGCAGACGAGGTACGGCATCCTATGCGGTCATCAGCGTCACAGACTTTCAAGAGCGATGATACGATACCCAGAAGGTGTGGCATCATCATCCCTTGAAGAGGCCTCACTTAGCCGAATCCCAAATGATAGGTTCCCAGAGTCGACAACCCTCAAATCCAATAACCTGTCGAGCCCAAAGGGCCAGGAAAGATGCCATCAAAGAGAATATCGTCTGAGTGTAAATTTCGTAGCTAGTGGTGCGAGCAAAGCAAGCAGGCTAACCACTACTCTCTACTTCTAAGTCTATGTGCACTCAAGCCCAGGTCCGGCTTATCTCTCAAACTAACCCTCTACCCACAACACAATAACAATAATATACAATACAAAAAGTAAATACAAAAATATAAATACATACAAAACCCCAGACGGGAAAACAAGCGCTAGGATTGACTCGCATAGAGAATCGCAGAAAGTCCCCAGCAAAGTCGCCAGTTGTCGCTACTGCGAAAATCGACGCCGGCTATGACAGAAGAGTCGCCACCGTGCGTTATCTATCCCACAAGAGGGAAAGGAAACGCTCAGAGTAAACCTAATGCAAAGAGGGAAAGGAATGGTCATCGCAACCAAATCCTGGATTCGGGAGTCGGTTACGCAAGAGGAAGGTATTAACACCCCTCACATCCGTCGTACTCGACGGGATCCACGCTTGTTTTCTATCTAAGGGTATGTTATTCTATCTACTCTAAAGGTCTGGGTTAAAAGGAAAAGAAAATGACTCGGCAAAGTATCGCACTTTATGCCTACGTATTCCCATCTAGAACGAGAAATTAGAGTCAACGTAGTTCGCCTAACTACGGGTTAAGGGGGAAGGTTGCTCGCCGAGATATCGCATCTCGTGCCTACATACTTTCATACGGCATGAAAGATCAGAGCAAACGTAGTTCGGGCTACGGAGGACACAAGCTTGTCTGACAGTTTTTTACCTCCTTAAGAAAGGGTTTTCCTGATTAAGGGTCCAAGAGGACAAAAACAGAGTTTGAATGTTTGTTTGAATTTTTTACGAAAGAACTGTTTTTTAGGATGTTTGCAATCTCAGTCGCACTAGAGACTATGACCCAGGAGCGAACGCTTCGTATGTCACCCAAAGGGTACCACACTAACATCCAGATTACGGGAGAGAGACCCTCCACCAACTTTTTCCCAGATAGCTTAAGGCTCGTAACGCACGACTTCAATTAACCTTATTACTGTGTTTTTGAATTGTTTTGAGATGAGAAGATAAAGACACCCTAAAACTATGGTTGAAAGGGAATCTACCTACAGTTATCATGCATGGGTCAAAACCTAATGTCTGTCATAATTCCCTCTTGCACAGAGGAAATCAGAGATCCTAGGGGAAAACAACAAGAGAAAGCAAGCAGTAAACAGTAAACAGTAAAATGCATGCTATGCAACAGTACAAGCGAGGCAAGGGAGAAAACAACAGGCAAGAGGATACAAGCTCCACCTCCAACCTAGAGGTAATCAACACAAGCAAACACACAATACAACAAAAGGAAAACAGAGGAAGCAGCCCAAGCAATAGCAACAGTCTTCAGCAGATAGCAACTTCAATCCTCAACAACAACAGCTCTAAACAGCAAATCCTCTTGACAGCAAAGTTGACAGCAAAAGACTTCTTCTTCAAGCTAGCTTCTATCTTCAAGCTTCATCAAACTTCATCTTCAAGCTCTAGCAAGCACACTCCAAGCAGAGGAATAATCACTAAGATCAAAGTTGCAATGTTGAAAACCAAATGAAAACCAAAGGAAATGATCAAGTGCCAACATTGAAATGGAAAGGCATCCTCAAAGTTCTACTCAACTATGGGCATACCACACATCCCTCCAAAGGAGAGATGGAGTTTCCCTAGGAGGATTTTACATCATTGGATAGAATAGAAGCACACAATGCATTCTATATTTGATGAAAGAAATCAAAACTAGCTCTAATGGCTCTTCCTAAAACCCTAATTTCCTAAGCTACTAAAACAACTCCTAAAAGAAAAGGAAACTTCAACTCCAAGCTCCAATCTTCAAGTCACAGCAGCTACACCAAGTCTAGAAGTCCTCCCAAGAAGGAAACCAAACAAATACAGCCCCAAAGTCACCAACAAAACCAAACAAGCAAAGGCACACAAAATAGAACACCACAAACACAAGCAACTTGCAAAATACAACTAAAATAGAAAAAAAAAGTTGTAAAATTCTAATAAAATATCTAGTGGAACATACATGTTTGAACAACCTAGGGTTAAAATATTAAAGCCTAATTCAACTTATAAGTCACCTAAATAATTTCTAGATTGAAAGGTATCAAGGTATTCCACAAGTTTGGGAAGTCTCTAATCTCAACACCTAAAACAGAACCTAAAGTTGTTCTAAAATTCCAACAAAAATCCTAAGGGAGCATACATATCTACCCTAACACATACTAAAAAATCAAAGCCAAATTCGTCACCAATTGTAAGAATAAAGTTCAACAAAACAGATGGTCAAATATGCAAAATTAAAAGACTTAAACAAAATAAGAAAAATCAAATTAAAATGAAAAATGTATGAAAATGCATTTTATTGATTTCAGAAAATCACAAATTCTCTCAAGATCATGGAGATATTTTTAAAATAATTTTTGGATCAAGAATGAATTTATTGTGATTTTTTGAATCAATAAAGCATTTAAAATAAACAAAATGAATAAAAGAAAATAAAAACTCAGAATAAAACATGAGCCACTGGATGAGGAGACTGGTCAAGCAATCCAAGCGCTGAGGGCATGCCACCTCATTAAATGAAACTGCATCGTTTTGGTTCCAAAATCTCACTTCTCAAATTAAAACACAACCAATGGATCTGGTGGAAAGTCTTTGGTCAAAGGCAGATCTAATGGTCCAGAGATCATCTTCTCCAATTCACAAGCCAAACGGAGTGAGATTCAGGGCGGTGGCCGGAGAAGACTTCGGTCGTCTTCTCCGGTGAGCAGGTGGTTGCAGGTGTCCAGAAACAGCAATCCTTATACCAATCTCACTCAGAATTCCACCAGGAACTCAAATCTCCTATCCATACATTCTAACTCTCCATAGATTTCAAGATTCGAAGCAATGTTCAGAATATACATCCAGATCAATCATCATCAATTGCCAATCTAAGGCTATAGAATTCATCCTCATGTCACACACATCACTCTGATCTATCTAGATTGCTCTAACTCTCCATGAATCAAGAGATTCGAATCAAAACAGAAATGATATGTCATGATCAATCATCACCAATGCTTCCAAATTGACCCTAAAACGATCTACATCTTGTCTAGATCCTAACCACAAGTTCAAATCTAACTACATCATACTAATTCATGTGGAAAATTGAAAGTTACTAAACTGTTGTAGATCTAGTAACAAAGGTAGCTAGAGCTTGATTCAACCTTCAAAACTCTCCAGATACGTTCAATGATGCACTAGGAAGAGTTTGCAATCTTCAATTTGCACTGAATTGGCCTGGAACTCAAAACACGATTTCACTTGCTCCTCTTGAAAACTCAACCGCAACTTCAGTGTTCTTCACGAAATGAATGCCAAAACCACTCTAAATTCACTGTTATGAATATATAGAATGTTTTTATGGGCTTTTGAAGTGTGTTTGAAGCCCAATCCATCAATTTGCAAATTCTGATTTTGCTCTTGAAGTTGCACATGGCAGTCACAATTTTGCCATGGAAACTGTTCTAGAATCTTCCCTTTCAACTGCAAATTTCCTTGTGAGTGTATTCAGACAAAAAAGGAGTGCTTGAATTGCATTGGTAAGGTGTTTGGCTATGTGACTTGCAAATGAAGAAACCAAATGACAACTCATGAAACTTGGCCTAAACTCAAAATTCTGGTAATTCCAAAGTGTCTAAAATTCAATTTCCATTCAAAAAATGTAGTTACTTGACATGTTTTGGTCCTATAACTCAAAATTGGCATTTTCCCTCCTTAATTCATTTGAAAATTTTCTTTATTCAAAGCATTTCAAACCAAGTCTTGCCTTGAGCCCAATCAATCCATCATGACCTCTTGGATAGCCTAAAAACCCCATTTTGAACAACTTTCATGTTGAACAAAAATCCATTTGACAAGTGCTAGTTGGAGATTTTGGCCTATGATTGAAAATGACCTATAATCTCACTTTCCCAAAATACCCCTGACTTGTAAACCTCATAACTTGAGTTCTACAAATCAGATGGAAGACTTCTAGTACAATTTAGAAAGCTAAGATCATGAAGAACAACTTTCATGTTGGCCAAAAGTTCAGGTGAAACCTCCTTCTAGGTTAAAAATAGCTTTGAAGTCAGATGATTTTCACAGACAAATTTCAGAAGCATCTGAGGAGTTGTAACTTGTCTGGGCCATAACTTGAGTTCTATAAATCCAATGGAGGACTTCTAGTACTCAAATTAAAGGTATTGAGATTCTATACAAGTTTCATGTTGGCCAAAGATCCATTTGAAACCTGTAGCTTGACTTATGTGGTCTTGAAGTTAGGCACTAAACAGGAAATTTTGCACTGAAACCCTAATTTAGCAACTTACCACACTCTTGACTTTTCTTGATTTGATCTTGGCACAACACCAAAAATGTCTTAACATATCATTCCATGAACTCCATGACCTAAAAGTAGGCTTTGATACCCTTCAATTGCACAGTTGACTTAGAATTGATCCAGATGAAACCCTAATTGCTTGCACCTCAACTGTGGCTCTTGCATTTGACATAATGACTTGATTAAGCTCTCGCATGGCCTTGTAGGCATTCTATGAGCTCCATACACATCCTCTTTTCACATTAAACATTTCACTACCCTCTGATGATCTTTAGTTGATCCTGAAGTTAGGAGAAGATTCACACTCAAACATCTAAACTCTTAGGCATTCAAACAACCTTCTGATGACTTTGACAACTTCTCAATCTTGAATGAGACCTCTTGCTAGGCTTCTCTTGACAGGGATGACACTTGATCCCCTTCTCTATGAATGATACCATGATATGCAAATGATTTAACTATGCAAATGATAATGCAACATAAACCAGGTAAGAAAAGGTTGAGCAAAGTTTGGGGTGCAACACATTGGAGCAACTTTTAAATCAAAAGTCAAACCACATTTGACTTTTTCTAATCAGAAACCCTAATCGGGGATCTTGAACTTCACTGTTCCTGATCTTTGTGTGACAATCTCAAATTGGACTCATGTTTGGCCCAATGTGGTATTCTTGATGGTGAAGATACTTTCTTCATGGAGAATCAATCCAAGGCATTGACTGATTAAGCCATCGAAACCTCGATTCTTGACTGTACGGAACCCTAATTCACCTGTATCTTGACAAAGACAAACTTGAAATAGGTTATGGTTAGATGAACAAATGGAAATGATCCTAGAATGACGATGAAGATCTAAGGGGGTCAAAATTTGGGGTGCAACAGATGCCCCTATTTAAATATTTTCACCAGATGGCAATGAGAGATGATAATCCTCATAGAATCGTAGTGAAAGGTATTTAAATATAGCAAACAAGAAATTTTGTCCCTTAGATCGGATGGTATGCAGAAGGACAAATGTTTAAATGAAATGAATTCTAAATGATGCTTTATGATGCTTGAATGCAAGACAAATGCAAACACTCGAGCAAAAATTAAAGAACGATAATACGACGAGTAATTACTCACAGGGGACTCGACACACTAGGGAAACAACAAACATCATCCATGAACGGAACTGGATGGAAAAGAGTCACAACATTCAAAATATCAATGAATGAGGTGAGGAGAAACCTAAGAAATATAATAGGGATACAGAAACAAACATCAGATATTCGGAAGAACATCAAATGAACTCTGATATATACCAGAGATACTCGGAAAAACATCGAATAAATACCGGAACATATCCAAAGAAGCACATTGAAGACATATATTTTGAAGGTACATCCGAAACATTTTAGAAGGGTATTTAAATGTACGGGGAAAAGGTTTGAAGACATATTTGGGAGAACATCAGATAAGCAACACAGGAGTTCTGGAAGAACATCAGAACAAAGATATATATATCCGGAAAAACATTGGAAAGATTCTGGAAAAACATCAGAATCAAGGTATATATCTGGAAAACCTTGAGATAAGTTCTGGGAGAACATCAGAATAAAGACTCAATCTGGAAAAACATCAGAGAGAGAAACATATCCGGAAAAACATCAAATACATTCTGGAAAAACATCAGAATCAAGGTAAATATCTGGAAAACCATCAGATAAGTTCTGGAAAAACATCAGAACAAAGACTCAACCTGGAAAAACATCAGAGAGAGAAACATATCCGGAAAAACATCGGATAGATTCTAAAAAAACATCAGAATCAAGGGAAATAACTGGAAAACCATCAGATAAGTTCTGGAAGAACATCAGAACAAAGACTCAATATTGGAAAAACATCAGAGAGAGAAACATATCCGGAAAAACATCGGATAGATTCTGGAAAAACATCAGAATCAAGGGAAATATCTG
The DNA here is from genome assembly GCA_963859935.3 of Lathyrus sativus. NCBI lineage: Eukaryota > Viridiplantae > Streptophyta > Magnoliopsida > Fabales > Fabaceae > Lathyrus > Lathyrus sativus. Next base: position 278,557,805 of record OZ012740.1, on the reverse strand, counting down.
GAAAACCATCAAATAAGTTTTGGAAAAACATCAGAACAAAGACTCAATCTGGAAAAACATCAGAGAGAGAAACATATCCGGAAAAACATCGGATAGGATATGGAAAAACATCAGAATCAAGGGAAATATCTGGAAAACCATCAGATAAGTTCTGGAAGAACATCAGAAAAAAGACTCAATCTGGCAAAACATCAGAGAGAGATACATATCAGGAAAAACATCGGATAGATTCTGGAAAAACATCAGAACAAAGACTCAATCTGGAAAAACATCAGAGAGAGACACATATCCAGAAAAACATCGGATAGATTCTGGAAAAACATCAGAATCAAGGTAAATATCTGGAAAACCATCAAATAAGTTCTTGAAAAACATCAGAACAAAGACTCAATCTGGAAAAACATCAGAGAGAGAAACATATCCGGAAAAACATTGGATAGATTCTGGAAAAACATCAGAATCAAGGTAAATATCTGGAAAACCATCAGATCAGTTCTGGGAGAACATCAGACAAAGACTCAATCTAGAAAAACATCAGAGAGAGAAACATATCCAGAAAAACATCGGATAGATTCTGGAAAAACATCAGAATTTAAAGGGAGCATCTGGAAGAACATCAGAACAAAGACTCAATCTGGAAAAACATCAGATAGAGAAACATATCTGAAAAAACATCGGATAGATTCTGGAAAAACATCAGAATCAAGGGAAACATCTAGAAAACCATCAGATAAGTTCTGGAAGAACATCAGAACAAAGACTCAATCTAGAAAAACATCAGAGAGAGACAAACAAAGGTGACATTCAAGAATAACGTTGGATACAAGGAAACCAAACATCCAATAATGGCTTTGAATGAAAGGTATAAACATAGTATCTGAGAATAATATTGGATGTATATAGGAACAGACATATCCGGAAGAATAATCGGATAAGTAATGTCATATTTGGAAGAACATCAGATAGACACGACACAAAAATCTGTTTGGTAGGTGCCAGGTGAGTTGGACTTTGACCACAAGGTAAGATGTGGATAAAACACGACCTTGAGAGAAATGCAAATGAGGATGAAACACTCATGTTATGCATATGCATATGAATTATGCAGATGATAGATGATCAAAATGTAAATGCAGACACCAACGACAAGGCTCGACTCTTTTGGTGAGAAGATAAGACTGGAAGACTCATTCCTCAACACGAAGATCACTTTCAATCTGCTTGGGGACTAAAGATGTTACTGCTGAGCACATTTCTGCCACAATGGTAAACTGTGTCAAGTTGATGATCCTTGTAGGAAGGATGAATAGCTGCTTAGGGATGCTTCAAGTAAACTGCCCCAGTTTAGCTGTCTGTTTTAGGTGAACTGATAATCACTTCAGCTTGTTGAAGATGATTGATCTGCTGGGTGCTTGGAAGCGCCCCCCCCCCCCCCCCTTCTGAGTCTTGAAATATCTTCTGGATAAACCACATTTGAGAAGACCTTGCTCTGAACAAATATTGAACTGATTCTTTGACAGGATGTGAAAAGAACTTGCCTCTGATAGAATCACCGACCAAGTTTCTCAACTGTTTGAAAATTCCTTGAGAGGAAAGCCAGTTTGCAAACACAAGTAATCATACAAACATGGTAATTCAATGATTATGCAACTTTTGAAATCAAAATCATTTTTGAAAGATGCAACATAAATGAGTCATTTGGTCAGAACACGGTGGTTCAAAACACTCAAAGTTTAAAGGTAAAGGAAAAAGGTATGATGCCAAAACAAATGATCTGCAAAGATCTTTTGAAGTCAGTTTACTCAAACTTGTTGTAGTATGCTTTCAAAATAACCTTGCTTGAGTTAGATCTTTTGGGCATTGTAACGTGGCCTGTTTCATGGTTTAAGAAACAAAGGATAAAGGCTCAAAGTTTATTTGTACCCACCCAATCTACATGATAATCTCCAGTCCTATGCTTAGTTAACTTAGACTATGCGCTCAGGTTTCCAAAGGTTCAGAATTTAACAAACCTTTTGAAAAGGCAGTCACCGCTTCTTTACAACATTTGGTTATTTTGACATTAAAGATTAAAGATCTCCTCTTTTTATTATCCCTAACTTTTGCCTGGACTGTTTCTTGCGAAGATTACAGTCAGCGGGATGCCCCAGTTTTGCCTAAGTCTTCTTCATAGGTTTTGACTTAGCGGGCTTTTTCTTTTAAATTATTTTTATTTTGAAAGAAAGTGACTGCCTAGCTTTAATGATTACGGTGAACCATCATCGGCTTTTTGGCTTGAAAAACATCTTCGACACTTGTTTGTTGTGTGTGAAGGAAAAATTATGGATGCAACCTTTATATGAAAGGTGCCTTGCATGAACGCATAACCAAGTTAACTGAGAACTACCCATCCCAAGGTTAAAACAACGGGTTTTTGTAAAGAAAGAAACTCCAACTTCTAGTCTCTAAGGGGTTGACTAGGGGTTATCTTCCTTATTTCTCCAGTGTTTGGGGGATTGAAACAATGGCTTACATCGTCAACAAAGTTTGATTGAAAGCATACTGATAGCAGTTATGGGTATAACATTTTCATCGTCCTCCATCAAATATTTGCATATCAAAAGTTTAAACAAAAGGTGTATATTTTTAAAAGATAAAGCATAAAGATGCAAATATTAGACAAAATGAATTGAATCAAAAGTTGCAATTCTCATTTCATCAACACAAAAGTACAAACATTGTTTGAAGGCAAACAGCTTAAACAAAATGAAGGAAAGTACAAACAATGAGAAACAAAAGGCCTAGTGACTAAATCAGGACAAGGATGAGCCGTCTTGTCTGAAACACTGGCGTTTAGGAAGAAAGTCTGCTGAAGTCAGTCTGAACTTCACCTTTGATGTACTAGCAAGGGATTGTTCTGGACATTCGGATGACTATCCTTAAAATCAAGGATTCCAGTTCTAATCAACTCACGCACTCTGGCTTTCAGTGCATAACAATGTTCCAAGTCATGGCCTAGGGCACCCTCATGAAAAGCACAATGGAGATCAGCTCTGAATCCGACTGGAGGTGGATTAGGAGGTTGCAAAGTCTTTATAGTGATCAGCCCTTGTTGAACCAGGTCAGGATAATGTTCTGTGTATGTTATGGGAATAGGATCAAATTGATTCCTATTTCGATACTGGTTCTGTCCAACAGTTGGACATTGAGGAATCTGAGCTGGTCGTGGAATAGTGATAGCAGCGATAGTAGGAGTAACGACAGCAGTAGCAGGGTGATTGTACCTTGGTTGGGGACGAGGATTTATCACTTCAACCATGACAGTGTTGGTTTGATCTTCTTTCTTCTTATGGAAGGTCCCAAAGGATTTCTTCGCACCACTAGAAGATTCAGCAGCTTTGGAGACTTTACCATTTTTCAGTCCTTCTACTAACCTTTGGCCAATAGTCACCAGATCTGTAAAGCTTGAAGATACACTTCAAATCATATTTTCCCAATAAAGAGAGGACAGAGTATCCATGAACATTCCAGTTAACTCCTTCTCTACTAGAGGGGGTTCAACCTGGGAAGCCAATTCTCTCCATCGTTGGGCATACTCTTTGAATGACTCTTTCTCACTCTGAGACATATTTTGAAGTTGACGGTGATCATAAGCCATGTCCAAATTGTATTTGTATTGCTTCATAAAAGCGTTGGCGAGATCCTGGAAGCAGTGGATGCTATTATGCTCTAAGTTCATATACCAGTTGAGAGAAGCACCACTCAAGCTGTCTTGAAAGCAGTGGATGAGCAGCTTCTAATTGTTGGTGTAGGCTGTCATCTTTCGGAAGTACATGACTAGATGGGCTCTTGGACATGAGTGACCCTTATATTTTATGAACTCAGGAGTCTTGAACTTAGCAGGCATAATGAGGCCAAAAACTAAGCACATATTGTCTGCATCAACATTGAAGAAATCAGTACCCTCGACGGCCTTGAGTCTCTTATCTATATTCTGAAATTGTTCACGGACAATATCATGCTCAACAAAATCTTCGTGGTCTTCTCCTTGAGCACTGGCAGCATTGTAGTCAAAGAAAGGAGTCACAAAGGGAGCTCGGTCATTTTGGGCAACAGTATGGACCATAATTCTGGGTTCTGTAAAGACGGGAGCTTGAAAAACTGGTCTGACAGCCTGACCAATCATGGAAGTAGATGCAAGGGGCGGAGAGTAGTTGGGAGGTAAACCAAACTCTGGCCAAGTTGAAGGCGGTATTTGAACAGGAGCAGGGTCAACACTTGGAACTTCCTGAATGACGGTCCTTTGAGATTCTCCTCTGGCCATTAAGACTTGAAGCATCTCGGTGAGCTTAGTCACGCCTGATTTCAATTCATCGATCTCCATTCGAATTTATGCGTTATGTACTTCTTGCTCTGACATCTTGCGTCTATAGTTAGCTCTAGTCCGATATCGGTGTCGAGGAATCAGCTTGACGACTCAAAGGCACACCGGAAGATAGGGACAACTGAAGATGAGCGACTGGACAAACAGAGGTATGCAACAAACTGTGCAAATATGCAAATGCAATGCAAGACAGGATACAAAACACACATAACAGGATCAAAGGTTCGAGATCACACCATGAGGTCTGGGTAAAGAACCAACCACAGGGTATGTACTAGGGGTAAAGCACCTACACAACGGGTTCTAACAAAGTTCCCAAAGTCATTGACCCATCTTTTGGATATTATCGAAACACCAACTACTTGGAAATCAATAATATTCTCAAGAGAGTCTCGTCTGAGTGTGGTATCACGTATCAACTACTTCGGGAATACTCCCTCATAGTCATCACATTACGTCCTAAAAGGCCAAGAGGGGGTAAAAGGTAACTAAAGTTCCTCAGTGTCACAGACTCCTAGGTTGAAAGTAGTAATGTTTTCACAAATACTTGTTCAACAAAACTACTCTCAAGAGGGCCTCCACTGAGTGGTGGTTTCTCAAGTTAGCTTGGTCGGGAATCAACTCCCTATAAGCCTTCTTGAATATACCACCTTCCTATCATAGGTGCACTCAAGTCCGGGTATAGGACTTATCCTCACCACTTAAAGTAATAACCCTGCATACAGAAAAAACCCAGGCACAAACAGATATATGTACAAATAGATACAAATATACAAGCAAGCAAACATATAGCAAACACAAATATAAACAAGGTGGGCTTAACCCTCTTAGGGGAGTCCCCAGTGAAGTCGCCATTTCTATCGCGGTGAGAATCATTATACCAAGCTATTGATTAACTTGAATATTTAATTCTTAAGTTCACAACTAGACTTTAATTTATCCAAAAAAGGAGAGGTTTAAAGAAAGAAAAACCTATAAAAATGCAAAGCAAAAAGCAAGGCTTAAAGCTAAGCAAAGAGAGATCTAAAGGTTCGAGGGTTGGTTATGCCTAGGGTAGGTATTTCACATCCTAAGCATCTGTAGTACTCTACAGGAACCTCTTGTTAATATTTGTGTTTGCTAAAGTTTGCTTGCTAAAGGAAATGTGCTAGGGGTAAAGATATAAAGTATATACAAAGTTTGGTAAAGTATGCTCGCGAAGACATCGCATCTCGTGCCTACGTATCCTAACAGGAATGGAATCATAGCAACCGTAGTTCCCATGGTTAGGGGTAAGGAACTCTTGATTATGGTCAAGGTTCCAAAGGGATGTAAATGTTTGCGGTGAGACACTTACATAGAGTGTGGTGACTCTAAACTAAGGTTAAGTTAGCAAAGAAGGGAATGTCCACGGCGGGACAACTAAATAGAGCACGGCGACTCCAAGTCTAAGTTGTAAATGTAAATAGGAAGTTAGTTGTTAGTGAGCTCGCCATGAAATCGCATCTTGTGCCTACGTATCCTTAAAAGGGACTTGAGAAATCAGAGCGTTCGTAGTTCCCCTTTTCAGGGGTAAGGAACTCTTGAATGTGGTCAAGGTTCCAGGGGGATGTAAGCATTCATATTGAAGTACTTACATGGAGTGTGGCGACTCTTGAATCTACGTTGAGATTGTTATGGTAGAGAATGTCCATGGCGGGATGCTAAACATGAGTACGACGACTCAGATCCTAAGGTAAAGATAAAGGGTAAAGGATGTCCACGGCGGGACGCTAAATAGAGCATGACGACTTCAATCCTAAGGTTAGGATAAAGGGTAAAGGTATAGGATATCATGTGTAAAAACCAATGTCACAACAATGTAAATGAAAAGGTTCAAAAACCTCATGGGGATAATCAACAGTTCTTTAAAAGTGAACCACTTAGATGCGTACAAACAAAGTTGAAATTTAAACTTAAATGTACAAGGGAGACAACAAGCCAAGCTCATGTCATCTTCAAATAAAAATCAAAGAGGAATAAAATCAAAGTTTTGAAAATGAAGGAATGAGAAATAGGAGGGTACAAAACCCTAAAACGAATTACAATTTTCCCATAATGAAAAGTGTTTCTAAAATAAGAATTTTAAAATTCTTTAATCATCATATGAAAATACACATTAAAATAAGAACTTGGAAAAAAGAACCATTTAAAAAAGAGTAAAAACGAAGAAGTTATGTAAAATTGAAAGTTAAATGAAATTAAATAAAAGTAAATAAACCAAATGCTAGAAAATAAAGAAGTGCCTCACCCAAGCCTTGAACCCAAGACCTTGGGGTCAGGCTCAAAACATGACCATCCCAACCATTTCCACGCGCGTGAAGACTAATGGAAAAAGAAGTAAAAATTTTAAAACCATAAAAAATCACAAAATTTAATAAAAAGTGGCCTCGCTGAGGCTCGAACCTGGTACACAAAGCATTACAAAGTACATAAAGGCAAGGCATTAACCACTGGGGTGGCGATACATCCATTGTATCAAGCCACCCCAGTTTAACATATACCAAAATATGCGCGTTTTCTAGGCAAAGCAAACCAAGGCAATGCAAGTCTAAAAACCTTAAAACGATTTCAATCAAACCTCAACAAATGTTAACCAATTTTAGTGAAACAAAAGTCAAAACTACTTGAAATTTGATGAGGATTAAGATGGTGCTATCCATTTTTTGAAATAATGCTCCCAACTCTAAACCCGATTGATCATGCTAAATATCATTTTGAAATGCATTTGAATCCATGGATCACAACTCAATGCCACTGCACATAGGTGAGGGTCTGTTTACATCCAAAATTCAATATTGAACAAGTTTTGACAGAGAGATTTAATCAACAGATATCAAACAAAATACTACCAAGTGAAATGCTATCAAAAACATGGATAAACCAAGACAAGGTGATCATAAAAAAGGTAAGTTCAAAAGCCAAACATAGGCCTACTTACAATTCTTAAACCTGCTGCTTATTATGATTTTGAAGAAAAGAGATCTCAAACTCTACTGAGGCAAGATATGGTTTATGTGAATGACAAACAAAATTCAGGTTTTTGCCAAAAGGATCCTATCAAAACAGCAGTGGTTCAACATATCTTTTAGTGTTGAAATTCAAACAGATAATTCTAAACAATCAAAATTATTTTTCAAAGGATTTCAAACATAGAAATTGAGGGCAAAAACAAGTTGATAAATCCTCAACAGAGGCTATGCAGCAGAGATTCCAAACAGTTTATGAAATGAATTGGATAGCAAGTTCCTCAAACTGTAACTGACAGAATGCTAGGGAGAAAAAGTTTCAATCAAAAATATAGTTTTCATAATTCAAACAAATTTAACATGAACAAAACATACAAAGATAGTCAGAGTGACACTGAAGTTCTGATAAGAATTAAGGGCTGAGAATTTCAACATAGAAATCTGGACAGCAAGCAAGGTGTTCAATTATCATCCTCATGGTTTGCATTTCAGTCTTGGCATGGACTCAAACTAACACTGTTTGTTTTCATTAGTGCAATATTAAGTTTGAAAAAAACATATGCAGCAACAAGTTCTCTCTTATGTACACCAGCAGAGACCAATCCAAACTCAAACAACCCACCTCAAACACCAACAGGCTACTAAAGGTTAACAGTCACATAATCTTAACATATGTGGACTCTAAAAACCAACTGAAGTTCTGATTAGAACAGAGGTTGACAAACCTCAAAATAAGTCTGGATAGCCTACACATAGAACTCCAACAACCATACTTTCATAAAAGTAAACACACTTATAAAGCTTTCACACAAACAAACTAGTCTAAACTGATACCAAAACTGAGGATAGGCTTGACATGATTGGTAGTTCTAGGTTATGGTAAATAGCAGCATCAATGCAGCAGTTTGCTCATGAATTAAACCTATAACCGACTCTAACATAAAACCAAACCAAACAGAAGCAGCTTGCAAACTCATCATGGCAATGTTACACGTCTAACAACAACAGGCTTTTCATAACAATAACAATATCAAACAATGTACATTGAGAGTTACAGCTTAGCAAACAAATAAAAGACCAACTTTCAGTATAGATGTCAAACAGAAACAGCAACAAGCTCTTTGGTGTTTAACAATGCCAACATCCACATTAATTCAAATACCTTTCTTTAAGTTAAAGTAACAACTTCATAAATGGCAAGTACAAATAAGGTTTAGCAAGTCTTATCAGCAATGGACACAATCTTAACATAACAATGTCAAATATCAATGATCAAATGCACTACATGTTTCAACAGCATTTACAAACTCATGACAACAAACATAAACAAGTTCAACATATGATCAATATTTTTAGATAGTGCATAAGAAACATCAAGAGCTGGAGATTATCTACCTCTTGTAGACCTCCAAATATGTGCTAGCAGCCTTGAGTGAATAAGAGGTCTCTCCCTTGATGCAAGCTTGAAATTACCTCTTCTTGAAAGAACAAGGATCCTTGAGGACAATCCTAGCATATGAGGTTCCAGTTGTTGTTTTAGGTCATGGACAGTTGGTATGACCTAAATGGAGGGTGTTCAAAGTGTCACAAGGATGGAAAATGGTTTATGTAGGGATTAGGCTTGAAATGTGCATGAAAGTCAAACTATGGTGTGTGGACAGTTGAATTTTTGATTCATGGCTCTTTTGATGAAAGTAATGACGAGAATAGTTTTAAATGGACATTTTAAGGGTGTGTATATGGTTTTTAAAGTGTTTTTGGATTAGGAACAAGAACTGGTGTGAAAAATGCAAAGGGGTGAAATTAGTGGTTTTGTGAGATTTCTTCACTTTCAAGCAAAGGGAGAAAGAAAGAGAGCTGTGTGTTCCTTGTGTTTTAGACGGCTCTGGTGTGCTATATACAATGGGAGGAAGCCTCTATTTATAGGCCATGAGAAGCATTGGGGCAGATTTGAAGTTTAGGCCTTGGAGGGTGATTTTTGGAGCAAATCTTGTTCAATATCATGTACAACTACACACTCAAGTCCTTGGCTCAATGCAAGGCATAAATGAAGTGGTATGGAGGACATGGAGGTGACTGAAATGAAGCTAGGAAGTAGGAGAGGCTGCTGCTACAGATTTTCCATCATAAAGTTTGTGTTTCCTCTTTGTTTTGAATAAAATAATGGTACTTGATCTTGCAACTTGCAAACTCTACCAAACCCTTATTTACCTCTCTAAATATCATATCAAGGCATGATCCAATGGTTGAGAATGATCCAAGTGGCTGAAAAGTGGATTTGTGAAAAAATGGAAATGGTGTACTCAAGTGTGGAGACCCCAACTTTCTGGATTCATAACTCAACTCACAAGGGCTATGGAAGAGTTCTATTACTCTTTGGAAATCCCTCATGGAGATCTACAACTTTCATTTTTTCATTATCTTCATATTCCAAGTGGAACTAGGTGAAAAATCCCCTCAAAGTTGGCTGAAAATATGATATGCAAGGCCAGAAACTTAGAATTTTTCTAAGTGTTTTCTCATTCTTGTGATAATTTTGGATATAACTCCAAATCTATGCATTTTTTGCACATGGAACACTGTGAAACCTTTGTAGGAACTATCAAGACCTTTCCAACAAGCTTTGAACCACATCATTTGGATGTGTGGTTAGGGAGTTATGGTGTTGCCCCTTTCAAAACCCTAATTCCCGACTTTTTCGATTACTCCTCAATACTTGATCCAATGGTCATGAAACTTCATGGATAGGTTTAATATGTCATTAGGAACATTTTTTATTCCCACCTTGAGGTCAAACTCCTTATGATTGAAGAGTTTACTTTTTGGTCAACCGAACGATCGATCGATGACTACTGAGTCGCATGATGATGTTCTGGATCTTCTAAGGCATTAAAACTTCTTGAGTAGAATTAGATTAGCCATATGAGCTTAATGGACCATAATTCCATCATTGGAGCACCTTTTAAATCAAAAGTCAAACTACAATTGACTTTTTCTAATGAGAAACCCTAATCGGGGATCTTGAACTGCACTGTTCCTGATCTTTGTGTGACAACCTCAAATTGGACTCATGTTTGGCCCAATGTGGTATTCTTGATGGTGTAGATACTTTCTTTATGGAGAATCAATCCAAGGCATTGACTAATTAAGCAATCGAAACCTCGATTCTTGACTGTACGGAACCCTAATTCACCTGTATCTTGACAAAGAAAAACTTGAAATAGGTTATGGTTAGATGAACAAATGGAAATGATCCTAGAATGATGATGAAGATCTAAGGGGGTCAAAATTTGGGGTGCAACAAATGCCCTTATTTAAATACTTTCACCAGATGGCAATGAGAGATGATAATCCTCATAGAATCGTAGTGAAAGGTATTTAAATATAGCAAACCAGAAATTTTGTCCCTTAGATCGGATGGTATGCAAAAGGACAAATGTTTAAATGAAATGAATTCTAAATGATTCTTTATGATGCTTGAATGCAAGACAAATGCAGACACACGAGCAAAAAGTAAAGAACGATAATACGACGAGTAATTACTCACAGGGGACCCGACACACTAGGGAAACAACAAACATCATCCATGAATGGAACTGGATGGAAAAGAGTCACAACATTCAAAATATCAATGAATGGGGTGAGGAGAAACCTAAGAAATATAATAGGGACACAGAAACAAATATCAGAGACATTCGGAAGAACATCGAATGAACTAAAATATACCAGAGATACTCGGAAAACATCGAATAAACTCCGGAACATATGCAAAGAAGCACATTGAAGACATATATTTTGAAGGTACATCCGAAACATTTTAGAAGGGTATTTAAATGTACGGTGAAAAGGTTTGAAGACATATCTGGGAGAACATCAAATAAGCAACAAAGGAGTTCTGGAAGAATATCAAAACAAAGATATATATATATATATATATATATATATATATATATATATATATATATATATATATATATATATATATATATATATATATATATATATATATATATATATATATATATATATATATATATATATATATATATATATATATATATATATATATATATATATATATATATATATATATATATATATATATATATATCCGGAAAAACATCGGAAAGATTCTAGAAAAACATCAGAATTAAGGTAAATATATGGAAAACTATCAGATAAGTTCTGGGAGAACATCATAATAAAGACTCAATCTGGAAAAACATCAGAGAGAGAAACATATCTAGAAAAACATCAGATTGATTCTGGAAAAACATCAGATTCAAGGTAAATATCTGGAAAACCATCAGATAAGTTCTAGAAAAACATCAGAACAAAGACTCAATCTGGAATAACATCAGAGAGAGAAACATATCCGGAAAAACATCGGATAGATTCTGGAAAAACATCAGAATCAAGGGAAATATCTGGAAAATCATCAGATAAGTTCTGGAAGAACATCAGAACAAAGACTCAATCTGGAAAAACATCAAAGAGAGAAACTTATCCGGAAAAACATCAGATAGATTTTGGAAAAACATCATAATCAAGGGAAATATCTGGAAAACCATCAGATAAGTTCTGGAAAAACATCAGAACAAAGACTCAATTTGGAAAAACATTAGAGAGAAACATATCCGGAAAAACATCAGATAGGTTCTAGAAAAACATCAGAGTCAAGGTAAATATTTGGAAAACCATCAGATAAATTCTGGAAGAACATCAAAACAAAGACTCAATATGGAAAAACATCAGAGAGAGACACATATCTGGAAAAACATCGAATAGATTCTAGAAAAACATCAGAACAAAGACTCAATTTGGAAAAACATCAGAGAGAGACACATATTCGAAAAAACATCGGATAGATTATAGAAAAACATCAGAATCAAGGTAAGTATCTGGAAAACCATCAGATAAGTTCTAGAAAAACATCAGAACAAAGACTCAATCTGGAAAAACATCAAAGAGAGAAACATATCCGGAAAAACATCAGATAGATTCTGGAAAAACATCATAATCAAGGTAAATATCTGGAAAACCATCAGATAAGTTCTGGGAGAACATCAGAATAAAGGCTCAATCTAGAAAAACATCAGAGAGAGAAACATATCCGGAAAAAGATCGGATAGATTCTAGAAAAACATCAGAATTTAAAGGGAGTATCTGGAACAACATCAGAACAAAGACTCAATTTGGAAAAACATCAGATAGAGAAACATATCCGGAAAAACATCGAATAGATTCTGGAAAAAAATCAGAATCATGGTAAATATCTGGAAAACCATCAGATAAGTTCTGGATGAACATCAGAATAGAGACTCAATTTGGAAAAACATCAGAGAGAGAAACATATCCGATAAAACATCGGATTGATTCTGGAAAAACATCACAATCAAGGGAAATATCTAGAAAACCATCAAATAAGTTCTGGAAGAACATCAGATCAAAGACTCAATCTGGAAAAACATCAGAGAGAGACAAACAAAGGTGGCATTCAAGAATAGCATTGGATAAAAGGAAACCAGACATCCAATAATGGCTTTCAATGAAAGGTACAAACATAGTATTTGAGAATAGTATTGGAGGTATATAGCAACAGACATATCCGGAAGATAAATCGGATAAGAAATGTCATATCTGGAAGAACATCAGATAGACACGACACAAAAATCTGTTTGGTAGGTGCCAAGTGAGTTGGACTTTGACCATAAGGTAAGACGTGGATAAAACATGACCTTGGGGGAAATGAAAATGAGGATGAAACACTCATGTTATGCATATGTATATGAATTGTGCAGATGATAGATGATCAAAATGTAAATGCAAACACCAACGACAAGGTTCGGCTCTTTTGGTGAGAAGATAAGACTGGAAGACTCATTCCTCAACACGAAGATCACTTTTAATCTGCTTGGGGACTAAAGATGTTACTGCTGAGCATATTTCTGCCACAACGGTAAACTGTGCAAGTTGATGATCCTTGTAGGAAGGATGAATAACTGCTTGGGAATTCTTCAAGTAAACTGCCCCAGTTTAGCTGTCTGTTGTAGGTGAACTAATAATCGCTTCAGCTTGTTGAATATGATTGATCCGCTGGGTGCTTGGAAGGCTTGCCCCAGTCTGAGTCTTGAAATATCTTCTGGATAAACCACATTTAAGAAGACTTTACTCTGAATAAATATTGAACTGATTCTTTGACAGGATGTGAAAAGAACTTGCCTCTGATAGGATCACCGACCAAGTTTCTCAACTGTTTGAAAATTCCTTGAGAGGAAAGCCAGTTTGCAAATAAAAGTATTCATACAAAAATGGTAATGTAAGGTTTATGCAACTTTTGAAATCAAAATCATTTTTAAAAGATGCAACATAAATGAGTCATTGGTCAGAACACGGTGGTTCAAAACACTCAAAGTTTAAAGGTAAAGCAAAAAGGTATGATGCCAAAACAAATGATCTGCAAAGATCTTTTAAAGTCAGTTTACTCAACCTTGTTGTAGTATGCTTTCAAAATAACCTTGCTTCAGTTAGGTCTTTTGAGGGTTGTAACGTGGCCTGGTTCACGGTGTAAGAAACAAAGGATTAAGGCTCAAAGTTTATTTGTACCCACCCAATCTATGTGATAATCTCCAGTCCTATGCTTAGTTAACTCAGACTATGCGCTCAGGTTCCAAAATGTTCAGAAGTTAACAAACCTTTTGAAAATGCAGTCACTGCTTCTTTACAACATTTGGTTATTTTGACATTAAGGATTAAAGATCTCCTCTTTTTATTATCCCTAACTTTTGCTTGGATTGTTTCTTGCGAAGATTACAGTCAGCGAGATGCCCCAGTTTTGCCTAAGTCTCCTTCATAGGTTTTGACTTAGCGGGCTTTTTCTTTTAAATTTTTTTTTTATTTTGAAAGAAAGTGACTGCCTGGCTTTAATGATAACGGTGAACCATCATCGGCTTTTTGGCTTGAAAAACATCTTCGACACTTGTTTGTTGTGTGAAAGGTGCCTTGTATGAATGCATAACAAAGTTAATTGAGAACTACCCATCCCAAGGTTAAAATAGCGGGTTTTTGTAAAGAAAGAAACTCCAACTTCTAGGCTTGAAGGGGTTAACTAGGGGTTATCTTCCTTATTTCTCCAGTGTTTGGGGGATTGAAACAATGCCTTACATCGTCAACAAATTTTGATTGAAAGCATACTGACAGCAGTTATGGGTATAACGTTTTCATCATCCTCCATCAAATATTTTCATATCAAAAGTTTAAACAAAAGGTGTATATTTTTAAAAGATAAAGTAGAGAGATGCAAATATTAGACAAAATGAATTGAATCAAAAGTTGCAATTCTCATTTCATTAACACAAAAGTACAAACATAGTTTGAAGGCAAACAGCTTAAACAAAATGAAGGAAAGTACAAACAACGAGAAACAAAAAGCCTAGTGACTAAATCAAGACAAGGATGAGTCGTCTGGTCTGAAACACTGACGTTTAGGAAGACAACCTGCTGAAGTCAGTCTGAAGCTTCACCTTTGATGTACTGGAAAGCGATTGTTCTGGACATTCGGATGACTATTCTTTAAATCAAGGATTCCAGTTCTAATCAACTCACGCGCTCTGGCTTTCAGTGCATAACAATGTTCCAAGTCATGGCCTGGGGCACCCTCATGAAAAGAACAATGGAGATCAACTCTGAATCCGGCTGGAGGAGGATTAGGAGGTTGCAAAGTCTTTGTAGTGATCGACCCTTGTTGAACTAGGCCAGGATAAAGTTCTGTGCATGTCATGGGAATAAGATCAAATTGATTCATATTTCGATACTGGTTATGTCCAACAGTTGGACGTTGAGGAATCTGACCTGGTCGTGGAGCAGTGATAGCAGCGATAGTAAGAGTAACGGCAGGAATAGCAGGGTGATTATACCTTGGTTGGGGACGAGGATTTCTCACTTCAACCATGACAGCGTTGGTTTGATCTTCTTTCTTCTTACGGAAGGTCCCAAATGATTTCTTCGCACCACTAGAATATTCAGTAGCTTTGGAGACTTTAGCATTTTTCAGTCCTTTTTCTAACCTTTGACCAATAGTCACCAGATCTGTAAAGATTGAAGATACACTTCCAATCATCTTTTCCTAATAAAGAGGGGACAGAGTATCCATGAACATTCTAGTTAATTCCTTCTCTGATAGAGGGGGTTCAACTTGGGAAGCCAATTCTCTCCATCGTTGGGCATACTCTTTGAATGACTCTTTCTCACTCTGAGACATATTTTGAAGTTGACGGCGATCAGGAGCTGTTGTACCCCAAAATTTGCCCAATCTTTTCTTTACATGGTTTATGTTTCATTTCATTGTTCTAGCATATTGCATTGCATAGCATTTTTCATTTTACAGGGGATCAGGAGATGTGTGTGTAACAAGAGGAATGTGCCAAGGGTTCTAAGCCTAATCAAGAGTTTGTATTCAACTCAACAGGAGGTTTATCATCATCAGAGACAAGGCAAAGCCTTTTGGATATGCAAGTTAGTGTATGTGGATCACCTCCTGTCTAGGAGGCCATTTGAAGGTCATCTTAGGATCACAAGCCCATGGATATGGAGGGAGATTATCATTTAAACTCATTGGAGGCCTTGTAAGTCATTGTGGAGTTCATTAAAGATGGTGCAGTTAGGGTTTTCATCTGGTCAGCCATAAGGCAACTGTGAAATTGAAAGAGATTAAGACTCAATTCCAAGTCTTTATGATCATGGAATTTTGTGTTGAGATACATGGGATATCATTTCAATATCAATTGATCAAGAATCAATAGTGTGAGGAGTTACTAAATTAGGGTTCTCAGAGTAAAATCCCCTACTTAGTGCCCAACTTCAAGACCACCTATCTCAAGATACAAGTCTCATCTCATCTTGACCCCAACATGAGACTTGTAGAGCATGTTTGTAGCTTTCATTTGAGTACTAGAAGTCCTTGATTGGATTTGTAGAACTCAAGTTATGAAGCAGACAAGTTACAGGTCCTTAGATGAATGTGATTTTGGTCAACAAAAGTCAACCAACTTCCAAGCCATTTTTGACCTAGAAGGATGTTTCTCCTCAACTTTTGATGAACATGAAAGTTGTTCCTCATGATCTTAGCTTTCCAAAGAGTACTGGAAGTCATTCATCTAATTTGTAGAACTCAAGTTATGAGGCTTGCAAGGCAGGGGTATTTTGGGAAAGCAGGATTACAGGTCATTTTCATTATAGGTCCATTTCACCACTTTGCACACTTCAAATGGAAATCTTTCCAACTTCAAACTTGCTCTAAATGGGGTCATTTGCTCAACCAAACATCAAGGCATCAAAGGTTTGACTTGGATTGAAGAATCCCTAAAGAAATTTCCATGAAAAAGGCCTTAAAAGGGGAAAATCAAATTAAATTCATTTGGGATCATTTTGTACCAACCTTGTGCATCTTTTGAGTGCCAAATACATTTCAAACACAATGCCAACTTTGGATTTGAGATTTGAGCTCATTTTGGTGGCCATTTTCAAGCTTATTTCAAGATTAAGTAACATATGCAAACCTTGCAATAGATCAAATTAAGGAGCCATTTTCAGCCCTTGGATCAACCTACCTCAGATGCAAGCTAGCTGAGTCATTTTTACAACTTGACAAGGTGATTTTCATGAACTTCTTGAAGTGGACATAAGGTAAAAAAGTGAAATCCAATTAGGCTTAAGGAGCATAGAATTGGACCTACTTGGTATCAGAATCCATCATACATATTCTCAGTATTACACTCAAGCTTTCAGAACTGATTTTGGTAAGAATTTGAGCAAGAACACATTGAGAGAAAGTAAGGAAAAATTCAAAATCGTTTTTTAAGTTTCACTGAGTTTCAACCCAAACCAAAGATTTTAAAAGTTTCCTTGAGACTCATAGAACATTTCTGGGTGGTTTATTGTAAGCTTCACTAACAAACTAAGCTCTGTGGAAGCTTCCTTTTAGGTTTTCTTTCAATCCAAATATATCATTATTTATGCATCTATACTGCGCCATTTTTATACATTTGTAAACCTCTTGATGTGTAGATGGTTTCTAGATTGGTTTAATGGTTGTTCATGAGTTTTTATGTTTTGAGCTCTTTCCTTTTCTTTTTCGTTTTGTTTTATTTAAGCATGATCAATGAAAATGGGTGGTGGATTCATAATCTACGTGACCTAGAGATCATTTTTGACTATTTATTTGCTCATTTTGGTTAAGTTTTGAGGCACCTGGGTTTTGGCTGTGACTGGTTCGTGATGCTTCGCTGGAGAAGACGACCGGAACAGTGGTTCCAGCCGTCTGGTTTTCCCTCCAAGGTTTGAACTCCACCAGAGCCACGTGGGTGTGTCCCCAACCTTAGGATGCGCTTACTTTTTCATTTAACGGTTCTGATTTAGACACACCATGTTCCTTGTTTGACTTGCCACACATGATCCACAACAAAACTCACCGTTTCACTTAAACCCTGATCTGAGCTACGTGGCATGTTGTGATCCTCTTGATTGGATTACTTTTCAGCCAACACACCTGATCGCTTTCCACCATGCGCGTACATTGACTCACCTCACTGAATTTTTTTGGCTCACAGTTTTTTTGTTTGGACCTGGGTTGGGCTTGCTGTTTGCACCCCCCTTTTGTGAGCCCGTTGATTTTACACATTGCTGGGTTGCTATTCGCACCTAGCTTTTATTTATTTTATTTTCTTTTTCTTTTTCTTTTTATTTTATATCTGTTTAGATTTAAATCATTTTAAAATACTTCCAAGAATGTTAAAATTCCACAAAAATATGTTTTAGACTCCTTGAGTTGTCCTCTGATTTTAGGAAATTTTTATTTTATTTTTTGAATTATTTTTCAATTAAAAAAGGGAATTTAACATTGGAAGTGTTTTATTTGACCTAAATCTTGACATATTTTGGTTTTTATTTTGTTTCTCTCATTTCCTTTTGATCCAATGAGTAAAATTCAATCCTCATATCTATGATGAGTTGTTGAATTTTTTAGGACCATTTTGCCCCTGTTGGTTGACTTTTAAGTTGACTTTTGATGCCCTTCATTTGACCCTTAACAATCCTCCTTCACAATGGAGCACCCTTGTGAATCAATTTCTATGGTGATGTTGTGAAGTGACCTTGATTGTAATCTTTTGGCCTCTGGTTGCCAACTTGTTTATGAGCTTCTTGTATTTTATTTGGTTATTTTTGAATCATTTTCCTAATTTTAGGGTAACTTGCAAGTCAAGTTACCCCAAAGGGAGGTTCATACAAACACATTGACTTGGTTTGCTTTGGATATGACATTTATGGATCCTTTGAGCCTTCAATGCCTATTGATTCATGTTTCTAACATGTTAAGGATGATACTTGCTCATTTTTAGGTCATTACATTGTGTATTGCTTGTTCATTTGTTTGTTTACTTTTGAGTTCCCAATTAGGGTTTCTATGTGAAACATGTTTGCTTTCCTTTGGGAATTTGCTTGGATTTCCTTGTGGGGTATTTTCTTTTGTTTTTGAGCACTTTTATTTCATTTCCCTTGCTGTCCAATGACTTTGGAATCTCAATTGAGGTAGCTTGGTCCCTCCTTTGGAGGTATTTGAAGCATGTCTAAAATGATGAATCCATGAGGACTTCTTTGTGCTTTCTTTTGCACCTTTCTTGTGATGCTTATGGTTGAGTGCACATTATGAGTTCCTTGCTGTCCTCATATAGCCTCCCATCCTCAATTTGATTTAGGTTTTCTTTGCCTTTCATTTGTGTTTAGATTTTGGCATTGTGGTTGATGTTTGAATGGTTTAGGCCATTTCATCCCATTTTGTTGCACTTGTGTGTTTCTTTTGATGCATTTCTTTTTCCTTTCATCTCTTGCATTTGTCATATTGTTGCTTGAGGTTGAGTTGAGCTTGTGGAGGCTACTTCCCCACACCAATTTCCTCCCTCACTTGCATTCCCTGTTTGCATTCTTGCATGTTTATGTTGTTTCCTGTTGTTTCTTTTGTCTCCTTTCCCTTAGGACCTCTAATCTCTCTTGTTCAAGGGAGGTTATGATAGACATTAGGATCTTAACCATGTATGATAACATTAGGTAGCATTTCCTTATCTCAATCTTAGGATCACCATTGCATGACAACTTTAGGTTTGGATTTAGTCCCCCTTTAGTGTCCTTTCTCTTCTCATCTCAAAACAATCAAAAAAACACCTAATAAAGGTTAATGATTATTGTACGTTACGAGCCTTAAGCACTTGGGAAAGGGTTGTTGAGGAGTTTCTCTTCAATGGCTTGGATGTTTAGTATAGCACCCTTTGGGTGATATGCAACGCATTCACTCCTAAGTCATAGTCTCTAGTGCAATATGAATTGCAAACCATTCAAAAACACTTCTTCTCTAAAAAACACAAAAACAAATCAGTCAAACTTCTTTTTGCCCTTTGGGGCCTTTAATCTTGGAAAATCATTTTCATAAGGAGAGTTTTGTTAACTCTTGGTTCTATCGCAAACGGTAACGCCTAAGTCTCTAATGGTCGAGCTGCATACACCAAACTGCTAGAACTGATTGTTAACCCTACTCGGGTAAAACTGTTGAACAAACCTATGTTCCCTATTAGCCCGAACTACATTTGCTTTGATCTTTCATACCAGATGAAAGTACGTAGGCACAAGACGCGATGTCTTGGCGAGCAACCTTCCTCCTTTCACCCGTAGTTAGCTGAACTACGTTGACTCTGACTTCTCACTTCAGATGAGATACGTAGGCACAAAGCGTCATTGCTTTGCCGAGTCACTTCTTTTTCTTTTGTCCTAGAGCCTTTAGCTAGATAGTTTTAATCACCCTTTTAGATAGACAACAAGCGTGGATCCCGTCGAGTACGACGGACGTGAGGGGTGCTAACACCTTCCCCTTGCGTAACCGACTCCCGAACCTGAGATTTGGTTGCGATGACCGATCTTATCCCTCTTTTCATTAGGTTTTCTCTTAGCGTTTCCTTTCCCTCTATTGGGATAAATAGCGCACGGTGGCGACTCTTCTGTCATTGCCGGCCTCGATTTTCGCAGTAGCGACAGGAGCCATGTCCAAATTGTATTTGTATTGCTTCATAAAAGCGTTGGCGAGATCCTGGAAGCAGTGGATGTTGTTATGCTCTAAGTTCATATACCATTTGAGAGAAGCACCACTCAAACTGTCCTGAAAGCAGTGGATGAGCAGCTTCTGATTATTGGTGTAGGCTGTCATCTTTCGGAAGTACATGACCAGATGGGCTCTTGGACATGAGTGACCCTTATATTTTACGAACTCAAGAGTATTGAACTTAGCAGGCATAACGAGGCCAGAAACTAAGCACATATTGTCTGCATCAACATTAAAGAAATCAGTACCCTCGACGGCCTTGAGTCTCTTATCTATATTCTGAAAATGTTCACGAACAATCTCAGGCTCAACAAAATCTTCGTGGTCTTCTCCTTGAGCATTGGCAGCATTGTAGTCAAAGAAAGGAGTCTCAAAGGGAGCTCGGCCATTTTGGGCAACAATATGGACCACAGGTCTGGGCTCTGTATAGATGGGAGCTTTAAAAACTGGTCTGACAGCCTGACCAATCATGGCAGTAGATGCAAAGGGCGGAGAGTAGTTGGGAGGTAAACCAAACTCTGGCCAAGTTGAAGGCGGTATTTGAACAGGAGGAGGGTTAGCACTTGAAACTTCCTGAATGACAATCCTTTGAGATTCTCCTCTGGCCATTAAGACTTGAAGCATCTCAGTGAGCTTAGTCACGCCTGATTTCAATTCATCAATCTCCATTCGGATTTCTGCGTTATGTACTTCTTGCTCTAACATCTTGCGTCTATAGTTAGCTCTAGTCCGATATCGGTGTCGAGGAATCAGCTTGACGACTCAAAGGCACACTGGAAGATGGGGACAACTGAAGATGAACGACTGGACAAACAGAGGTATGCAACAAACTGTGCAAAGATGCAAATGCAATGCAAGACAGGATGCAAAACACACATAACAGGATCAAAGGTTCAAGATCACAGCATGAGGTCTGGGTAAAGAACCAACCACAGGGTATGTACTAGGGGTAAAGCACCTGCACAGCGGGTTCTAACAAAGTTCCCAAAGTCATTGACCCATCTTTTGGATATTATCGACACACCAACTACTTGGAAATCAATAATATTCTCAAGAGAGTCTCGTCTGAGTGTAGTATCACGTATCAACTACTTCGAGAATACTCCCTCATAGTCATCACACTACGTCCTAAAAGGCCAAGAGGGGGTAAAAGGTAACTAAAGGTCCTCAGTGTCACAGGCTCCTAGGTTGAAAGTAGTAATGTTTTCACAAATACTTGTTCAACAAAACTACTCTCAAGAGGGCCTCCACTGAGTGGTGGTTTCTCAAGTTAGCTTGGTCGGGAATCAACTCCCTATAAGCCTTCTTGAATATACCACCCTCCTATCATAGGTGCACTCAAGTCCGGGTATAGGACTTATCCTCTCCACTCAAAGTAATAACCCTGCATACAAAAATAACCTAGGCACAAACAGATATATGTACAAATAGATACAAATATACAAGCAAGCAAACATATAACAAACACAAGTATAAACAAGGTTGGCTTAACCCCTCTTAGGGGAGTCCCCAGTGAAGTCGCCATTTTTGTCGCGGTGAGAATCGTGATAGCAAGCTATTGATTAACTTGAATATTTAATTCTTAAGTTCACAACCGGACTTTAATTTATCCAAAAAAGGAAAGGTTTAAAGAAAGAAAAACCTATAAAAATGCAAAGCAAAAAGAAAGGCTTAAAGCTAAGCAAAAAGAGATCTAAAGGTTCGGGGGTTGGTTATGCCTAGGGTAGGTATTTCACATCCTAAGCATCTGTAGTACTCTATAGGAACCTCTTGGTAATATCTGTGTTTGCTAATGTTTGCTTGCTAAAAGAAATGTGTTAGGGGTAAAGATATAAAGTATATACAAAGTTTGGTAAAGTATGCTCGTGAAGACATCGCATCTCGTGCCTACGTATCCTGACAGGAATGGAATTAGAGCAATCGTAGTTCCCCTGGTTAGGGTAAAGGAACTCTTGACTGTGGTCAAGGTTCCAAAGGGATGTAAATGTCTGCGGCAAGACACTTACATAGAGTGCAGCGACTCTAAACTAAGGTTAAGTTAGCAAAGAAGGGAATGTCCACGGCGGGACGACTAAATAGAGCACGGCGACTCCAAGTCTAAGTTGTAAATATAAATAGGAAGTTAGTTGTTAGTGAGCTCGCCAAGAAATTGCATCTTGTGCCTACGTATCCTCAAAAGGGACTTGAGAAATCAGAGCGTTCGTAGTTCCCCTTTTCAGGGGTAAGGAACTCTTGACTATGGTCAAGGTTCTAGAGGGATGTAAGCATTCATAGGGAAGTACTTATGAGGAGTGCGGCGACTCCTGAATCTACGTTGAGATTGTTATGGTAGACAATGTCCGCGGCAAGACGCTAAATGTAACGCCCATTTTATTTATTTGAGTTTTTCCGGTGTTATTTTTTATTTATCGGCGTGCTTTGTGTGGGAGTGTTGAGAAATAAGGGACATAATATTAATATCATATAATTGATAATGATAATAATTGATAATTAATATTAAAATTGATATTATTATTATTATTATTATTATTATTATGAAGTTTTATATTAATTTTGGAATTTAAAGGAAATGAGGATTTATTTGGGATTAAGGGTAGAAGTGGCATTTGGAAGAATTAGAGAAAGAAGAACACGATCAAAGAGGAACACGGTCAAGGAGAAGAACACGAATCAAAGAAAGAAAGCTTGAGGAAGAAGAGGAGGGAGCTAGGCTTTGGATTCTTGAAGTTTCTTCGATCAGAGCTGCATTTGAGGTAAAGGGTGGGGGGGGGGGGGAATCGGGTCAAAATGGTATGTTGCATGAATAATTGGTAGAAGGGGATTTCCCTAACCCCATTAGGTTGTGATGATTTTGTTGATGAATGTTGTGAATTCTGAGTTGTTGATGATATGTTGAAATCATTGCATGTGTTGTATGATCGATTTGGGGATTTCCCGGTAGTTCGAAGTTTTATGCCGAAAGTGATTAATTGTAGAATATTGGTCTGATATGATGGGATTTGGTTTGAGCAGAATCGGTTGAGTTCAGAGCATTTTGCCGATTCTGAGCAGTATTATTTTTTCCGAATCCGCAGGCGTTCGCCAGTACCATCACTGAGCGAACTGGGGGCGAACCTTCGCCAGGCGAACTGGGCAGCGAGTACTTCCAGTAGCCATTGTTTGGATTCGCTAGGGGGTTCGCTGAGCGAGCAAGTAGCGAGTATTCGCTGATGCTTCGCCAAGCAAATGAGCCAACGAGCGTGACAGTATGTTTGGGTTTTAAGCTGTGTTGTTCGGTTCTCTCGTGTTTGTTGGACCCTTGTTGGTCATGATTGAGTATGATATTGGTATTGAACTATGGGGAGTAAGTGTGTGGTGTGGGATATGATTTCCTTGATACTCGTTTAATTTAAATGATTCAATTTGGTGCATGTGATTACGTATGAATGTGGTGATGTGTGATATATATATATATATATATATATATATATATATATATATATATATATATATATATATATATATATATATATATATATATATATATATATATATATATATATATATATATATATATATATATATATATATATATATATATATATATATATATATATATATATATATATATATATATATATATATATATATATATATATATATATATATATATATATATATATATATATATATATATATATATATATATATATATATATATATATATATATATATATATATATATATATATATATATATATATATATATATATATATATATATATATATATATATATATATATATATATATATATATATATATATATATATATATATATATATATATATATATATATATATATATATATATATATATATATATATATATATATATATATATATATATATATATATATATATATATATATATATATATATATATATATATATATATATATATATATATATATATATATATATATATATATATATATATATATATATATATATATATATGATGTGTGATGAAATGTGATCAGTGGAATTGTGTACACTTAGTGTATCTGACGTTTTGTGTTGTGTATTGGGGTTATGCATAACATGGTGTGATGATGTGCTCCTGTGTGGAGGGTGATGGCCTATTGCCCATCGGTAATGATAATGTGCTCCTGTGTGGAGGGTGATGGCCTGGTGCCCATCGGTGATTGTGAGGGATAGATCATGTCTCAGGGGAGCGTAAGTGATCTATCCTGTTTATGACGTGCTCATGTATGGAGGGTGATGGCCTAGTGCCCATCGGTGATGATGATATGTTCCTTCGGGAAGGGTTGATGGCCTGGTGCCCATCGTTGCTATTGTTGAGTCGGTACCGCATATCATGGGTTGAGTTTCATGTGTTGCATTGTTTTATATGCTATGTTGGTGTGGGACAGTAGGTCCGGGTCGATGTATGTGAATGATAATTGTGTGATTTACTGCCTTTTATTCATGTATGTTATTACCGTTATATTTTGATCGTGATTTCTCACCCCTTGCTTTTGTTGTGGTCTGTGCTTCTTCGGAAGTACAGATAATCCAGGTGCGTAGCTAGTTTGGATTGTGGCGAGTCGTGTCGTAGGGATGCTCTGATACGTAACACCGGGGACTTGGGGAGTTATTTGTTTATCTGATGATTTTGTGTGCCCCTGTGGCGTATCATGTTTTGATGAGTCCTTTTAGTGAATTTATGTCTGGTGTATTTTGGGCAGTTGGCCGAGGATGATGTTTATAACATGTATATGATGGTTATATGTATATATATGATGACGAAGTTTCCACTGTTTATTATTGTTGATATCATTTAATGAAAATGTTTTGTTTAGTTTCTTCTGTGACATCCCGTGTGGGGTGTGAAACTCTGATAATTGTTTATTTTAATTGCATTTATTTTATTTTGGGGAACAGGGTGTTTCAAGCTGGTATCAGAGCAGGTCGGTCCATCCGGCCAGTGTAGTAGTCGAGTCTGTCCGTAGGATAGAGGTTGTTTGTTTTTCTATTAACCTGGCGTTGTTGTTGTTAAGCAGTATGGCGGGAAGGAAGGATGATGCGTTGCTTGCAACTATGCAAGCGATGGCACAGGTGGTTGCTAATCAAAACAACGCTGCGGGTGCGCAATTCAGGGATTTGGCACAGTTTCAGAGTAACAAGCCGCCGACGTTTCAAGGAGGAATTTTGGACCCTGAAGCGGCACAGAAGTGGCTTAAGGCGATTGAGAAGATCTTCAGAATGATGGGTTGCAGTGATGAGCAGAAGGTGAGGTTTGGTACTCACATGTTAGAGGGAGAAGCTGAAGCTTGGTGGGACAACAGTCGCCAGAGGTTGGAGACTGCAGGGACTCCAATTACCTGGGATGTGGTCTGAACTGGTTTTTTGGAGAAGTATTTTTCGGAGGATATCAGAAGTGCTAAAGAGATAGAATTTCTAGAGCTGAACCAGGGCAATATGACGGTGGCCGAGTATGCGGCTAAGTTTTAAGAGTTTGTGCAGTATTGTCCTCATTATAATGCTGATGGAGAGATGACCTCCAAGTGTTTGAAGTTTGAGAATGGGCTGCGTCCGGAAGTGAAGATGGGAATAACTTGTCAGAAGATCAGGGATTATCCTGAGCTGATAAGCAGAAGCAGGATTTATGATAATGATAACCAGGCGAGGATCGCGTATTACAAGGCTGCAAATGATCGTAAGGGTAAGCAGAGGTTCGGTGGTACTCCTTACAGTGTTCCTACTGATAAGAGGAAATTTAAGGCTGCTGCTAATAAGAAGCCCAGAGAAAGAAGAGTGTCTGCTGGTGTGAAGTGTTTCCGGTGCGGTGGCATGGGCCATTGTGCTGATGATTATTTTCATGAAGTGAAGAAGTGCTTCAAGTGTGGTAAGCTGGGCCATGTGATGGATGATTGCCGAGTCGTTATGCCTACTTTCTACAACTATGGTGAGAAGGGCCACATCAGTATACATTGCGAGAAGTCGAAGTCGTCTCAGGTGCCTCAGACCAGTGGCAAAGTGTTTGCGGTGGTGGGAACTCAAGCTGCTAGTGAGGATCGTTCTATCCAAGGTACTTGTTTCATCAATAATGTTCCTTTGTCTGCTATGATTGATATGGGTGCGACCCACTCGTTCATTTTTGTGGATTGTGTGAAGAGGTTAGAATTGGTGCCGACTACTCTTGAGCGGCAGATGACTATTAAGACTCCCTCTATTGGTTCAGTGACTATTTCTTTGGTGTGTTTGAAGTGACCACTGACTATCTTTGGTAGAGATTTTGGGGTGGATCTGATTTGCTTTCCTCTTGGTAAGTTAGATGTTATTCTGGGTATGAACTGGCTGGAGTTCAACCGAGTCTACATCGATTGTTTTCAGAAGATGTTGTTATTTCTTACTCCCGAGGAAGAAGCATTGGCGGATTCCTTGTCTAGTAAGGAAT
Source organism: Lathyrus sativus (assembly GCA_963859935.3). Taxonomy (NCBI): domain Eukaryota; kingdom Viridiplantae; phylum Streptophyta; class Magnoliopsida; order Fabales; family Fabaceae; genus Lathyrus; species Lathyrus sativus. The sequence goes on along the minus strand of OZ012740.1, from coordinate 278,530,872 downwards.
TGAGGATCTTGTTGGAAGACGAGGGTAAGATGTTTGCTTTATTTGCATCATTATCGGTTGACAGCAAGGTGTCATTGAAGGAGTTGGCGGTGGTGAATGAGTTTCCAGAAGTGTTCCCTGATGATATTACAGAATTGCCTCCGAAGAGAGAAGTTGAGTTTATCATTGATCTTGTACCTGGTACGAGGCCTATATCTATGGCGCTGTACAGGATGTCAGTAGTGTAATTGGCTTAATTAAAGTCTCAGATTAGAGAATTGTTGGATAGAAAGTTTATTAGGCCAAGTGTGTCGCCGTGGGGAGCTCCAGTGTTGTTGGTGAAGAAGAAGGATGGTAGTACGCGTCTGTGCATCGATTATCGTCAGTTGAATAAAGTGACCATCAAGAACAAATATCCTCTTCCAAGGATTGATGATTTGATGAATCAGTTGGTGGGAGCTCGAGTGTTTAGTAAGATTGACTTGAGGTCGGGTTACCATCAGATCAGAGTGAAGGAAGGTGATATTCAGAAGACGGTGTTTAGAACTCGATATGGACATAACGGGTATGCGGTAATGACTTTCGGAGTGTCGAATGCGCCGGGAGTGTTCATGGAGTATATGAACCAGATCTTCCATTCTTATTTGGATCAGTTCATTGTTGTATTCATTGACGATATATTGATTTATTCGAAGTATGAGGAAGAGCATGCAAAAAATTTGAGAATTGCTTTGCAAGTGTTGAAGGATAATAAGCTGTTTGTGAAACTGTCGAAGTGTGAGTTCTGGTTGAAGACGGTGAGTTTCTTGGGGCATGTGATTTCTGGTGATGGTATGTCGGTAGACCCATCTAAGGTGAGTGCAGTGTTGCAGTGGGAACCGTCGAAGACAGTGACGAAAGTTAGAAGCTTTTTGGGTTTGGCAGGGTACTATCGAAGGTTCATTGAAGGTTTTTCTACTTTGGCGTTGCCATTGACTCAGTTGACGAGGAAGAATCAAGCTTTTTTATGGGATGCTGCTTGTGAAGAGAGTTTTGTGGAATTGAAGAAGAGATTAAGTACGGCACCAGTGTTAGTGTTACCGACTCCGAGTGAACCGTTTGTGGTGTATTTTGATGCGTCTAAGATGGGATTAGGCGGGGTTCTTATGCAGAATAGTAAAGTGGTGGCGTATGCTTCGTGGAAACTGAGAATGCATGAGCGGAATCACCCTACTCATGATCTTGAGTTGGCTACGGTGGTTTTTGTGTTGAAGATCTGGAGGCATTATTTGTATGGTTCGAGGTTTGAGGTGTTCAATGACCATAAAAGTCTGAAGTATTTGTTTGATCAGAAAGAGCTGAATATGAGGCAAAGAAGATGGTTAGAATTCTTGAAGGATTATGATTTTAGCCTAAGTTATCATCCAGGAAAGGCTAATGTGGTAGCCGATGCTTTGAGCAGGAAGGCTATTCATATGTCAGCTATGATGGTGAAAGAGATGGAGCTTATTGAGCAGTTCAGAGATTTGAGCATGGTTTGTGAGACTTCGGCAGATTGCGTGATGTTGGGCAAGTTGCAAGTGAACAATGATTTCTTGGATTTGATCAGAGAAGGTCATAAGCTTGATGTGAAGCTAGTGGATGTGATGTCTGGAGTGGGAAGAGACTCCGATAGTGATTTCAAGTTGGATGGTTCAGGTGTGTTGAGGTTCCGAGATAGGATTTGTGTGCCGGATAATGATGAGTTGAAGACGTCGATTCTGAGTGAAGGACATCATAGTAGTTTGAGTATTCATCCAAGAGCTACGAAGATGTATCATGATTTAAGGTAGATGTTTTGGTGGTCAGGTATGAAGAGGGATATAAATCAGTTTGTTTATGCCTGTTTGACGTGTCAGAAATCAAAGGTGGAGCACCAGAAGCCTAGTGGATTAATGCAACCGTTAGAGATTCCAGTTTGGAAGTGGGATTGTATCACCATGGATTTTGTTACAGGATTGCCGAAAACTGCAAGAGGATTTGATGCCATTTGGGTAATTGTGGATCGGCTTACGAAGTCTGCACATTTTGTGCTGATCAGTATCAATTTTCCGTTGGGGAAGCTGGCAGAGATTTATGTTCGGGTGATTATGAAGCTTCATGGTGTGCCAGCGAGTATTGTATCGGATAGAGATCCGAGGTTTACGTCAAAATTTTGGAAGAGTTTGCAGGAAACTTTGGGTACCAAGTTGAATCTGAGTTCAGCTTATCATCCACAGATTGATGGTCAGTCGGAGAGGACTATTCAGATGTTGGAAAATTTGTTGTGGGTGTCGCTTCCGCGAAAATAAGGTGCCGGCAAAACATAAGAGTCGCCACCTTTCGTTATTTATCCCTCAGAACGGGAAAGGAAACGATCGGGAAAATTTGACGAAAAAGGTATAAGACAAGGTCATCGCAACCGTTGTCTGGGTTCGGGAGTCGGTTACGCAAGGGGAAGGTATTAGCACCCCTCACGTCCATCGTACTCGATGGGATCGACGCTTGTTGTGTTTACTGGACGAGTTGGTTTATCTATCTACCTATCAAGGCTGGCTTAAAAAGAAAAGAAAATGACTCGGCAAAGCGTCGCGCTTTATGCCTACGTATTCTCATCAGAGAAAGAGAAATCAGAGTCAACGTAGTTTGACCTACGGGTTATGGGGAAGGTGGCTCGCTAATACATCAGTATTGTGCCTACGTACTCTCAACAGGTATGAGAGATTAGAGCTTACGTAGTTCGGGATAATACGAATTACGGGAATTCAGATTCATCTGTTTTATCGAGTAGGGTTAAACAGCAGTTCCAGCAGTTAGAGACCAAGCCTGTTTGCATTGGCGCTGAAGTTTAACGACACTCTTTTCTTCATAAAAGCTTTCCTTTGAATTATGGGCCCACGGGGCAAAAAGGTTTTAAGTTTGTTTTCTGTCTTTTACGAAAGAAGTGTTTTTTATTGTGTTTGCAATTTCAATCGCACTAAAGACTATGACCTGAGAGTGAATGCGTCGCATGTCACCCAAAGCGTACCATACTAAACATCCATACTGTTGAAAAGAAGCTCTCCAACAATCCTTTCTCAGATAGCTTAAGGCTCGTAACGTATGAAAGAAATCATTCATGATTACTGTATCTTAAGCCGTTTTGAGATGAGAAGAGAAAGGCTCAACTACGGGGAGACTATTAAGTCCTACTGTTGTCATGCCAAGGATTCATCCTATAGTTGAAGTTTGAAACAGGGAACTCCTAGAAGTTATCATGCATAGGTTTCAACCTAAAGTTCTATCATCACTTCCTTATCAAAGGAAATGAGAGTCCTAAGGGATCATATCAATGATAAACAGGAACGAATAATGCATAAGCCTAAACAGTAAACAGATATACAGTAAAATGCATGCAATGCAAGTGAGGGAGGAAATGTGTGTGGGGCAGCAGCCTCCACAAGCTCATCTCAACCTCAAGCCAGAATGAATAACAGTAATCATACAGCAGAAATAACAACATGCTATCAAGCAAGATATAAGAGACTGTAATCATACAGAAGAAAATGAAATGCTGCCAAGCAAAATAAACCACATGGGCAAGGGAGCTAGGCTCTACCGAATACCCGCAAGCAAAGCCATACAGTAACAATACAAGAAGAGGGAGCAACTCAACCTCTAATGCAATCATGCTTCTATATTAAAATTAGTCTAGATATGGACTTATTCTAATGCATCAAGCAAGTCAAACAAGGCATATCAGCACAGAAAAGAAAACAGACAAGAAAGCAGATCAACAACTCCCTCAATTCCAAGCTTCAGCTCTTCTGACAGCAACCCAGTCTTCAGACTTCAATCACCCTTCATGCCAAGTATCAACTTGCTTCTCCAGGTTTCAACCCATCAACATAAGTTTCAACTTATCTTCACTTCTCCAAGCTTCAGCTCTTCAGTCAATTCCACCTTCAGGCTTCACTCCTAACTACAAGTATCAAATTGATTCCTTCAGGCTCTCAAAGCATCAATGTAAAGATCAACTCATCTTTTGTTCCTCAAGCCTCAGCTCTTCACTCAATCTCAATTGAATCCTCTTCATAAGTATCAACTTAGTCTTCAAGCTTCAGCTCTCTTTGCTTTACCAGTATCAACTTGGTCTTCTTCTCCTACAAGCTTCAGCTTCTCAGAGTAGTCTTTAATCACATGGAAGTGTCAACTTCAACCTTCAATCTTCTTCAAGCCAGGAACTCATCACTCTTCATTCAATCTCCATTGGATCTTCAAGTATCAACCTGTTCTTCTTGCTCTTCAAGCTTCAGCTGCAATGGCAATACTCAAGGAATCATCCTTTCCCACACTCTTCAATGAAGTCCTCATCTTCAAACTCAAGTCTAACATCTTTCAAGATACTCAAACCAGAAGACAATTGATTTAACAGGATGAGTGGAAATGATAAACAGCTTACTGACAACCAAAGGAAGCCTGTAAGGGTTCATCATTATGAGAGACTGGTTCCCTCAAAGTTCTACTTCCCAGATAAAGCCACTCATCCCTCCAAAGGAGGTATGTGAATACCATGGAAGGACTTTTAGTCATTGGGAGGAAAGGAAGCACAAGATGCTTTCCATACTTGTGAAAGAGATCATTCTAACTATAAGGCTCTCCCTATTCCTCCTATCTCCTAAACCTTCATCAGACACCTTCAGGCACAAGCAATTCCTAGCTCCAAGCAACTTCAAGCAACTTCAAGCATCCTCACCTTGTCTTCAACTTGTCTTCAATCTCAACCAAAGGCAAACCAAGCAAAAATCCTAATCTAAGGGGACTAAGGAAGTTAAACTAGTTGAATTAGTGAGTTAGGATCACCTAAAACCTAGTACTAAAGTTAGTCCTAACTAAAATACTAAAACCAATTATAAAATCCTACAAAAATAACTATGGGAACTTAGGTCAATCATGACTCTACCACATTAACTTTAGAGATCAAACCATCAAATTAGACCTAGAAATAAATTCTACATTATGAGGTACTAAACCTAATACCCTAAAAGGAAGCACCTAAATATCAATCTAGAAAGGACACCTATTTTCATCACAAAAATGTGAGAAAAATGCTATGGGAGCATACATGTCTAACCTAATCACACACAAAAAATTAGGATCAAAGTCATCACCACATGATCACACAAATTCCACAAAATTATGTATCAAACATAACCATTTTAATATCAATTAAAATGTAAAATTCCCATTAAATCAGAAAATGCATGAAATGAAAATATTTTTTCTCTACAAAATACTAGACTCAATCATGAGTAAAATGCAAAAAGAATGGGATTAATTGGATTAATTTTCAATTTATTATGAATTTTCCAAGAACCATGGATAAAATGAAAAAATAATGAAAATCAAACAAAAATAACCACACGCGCGGTGCAAATAGAAATAAAACACAGTTCAAACCATGGGTTGGGCCATCAGGGGGTGTGGATAGTGGTTATTTCACTAAGCCCAAAACCAACTAGTAAGTGAAACGCATCGTTTCACTTACTCAGACTCTCTCACAACTTCAAATTAAAACATGGCCGTTGGATTGCTTCCTCAGTCAAAGGTCTTCATCTTGATCCAATGGTATCCTCATCATCTTCTTCGTTTGAACCAAAAATGGAGGGAGAAACACCATTGAAACAGAGCTCAAACATCAATCTCCTCCTCACTCGGGCTCCCTCAAATCTCCATCAAAATCCATGATCTAAAGCCCTAAATCACTCTAAATTGAACGCTGAATCTAACCCTAGCCTCAGAATTCACTGAATCAACCTCTAACCTAAAACACAATCAAGAATCAAAATTATGCTCTGACCTCAGTTGTCACCATTCTTCAAATTGAAAGGTTCAAAATGTTCACCAGGTTACACTGATCAATTCTTGCTATAATACTCATATTATCTCTCAATATCCAGCATGTTCTTGATCCAAACAGAAATTGTGTCACCTCATTGATCATCATGAAATCTTCTCTAAGTTTCCAGAAACGATCTCCTAACTACATACTATCAATCTAACCTAACAAATTGCCCTAATTATTCTTAAATTAAGGTGAGGAAAGAAAGTTACCAACCTGTGAATTCTTGAGTAACAGATGCACCAAATCTTCACTTCAAGCTCCCAAACTTTCCAAAATCATTCAGTGTGCCAAGTTCTTGCTTCTGTATGCAATAATCTTGATGGAAAATGCCTGGAACTCCAAATTCGATGATGACTTGCAGGTGCTGAAAATCAATTGCTCATACACGATTCAGCCATGGATTTGCTTGGGATTTGCTATGGAAACACTCACACACATCCAAGAAAGTTGTTAGGATCAAAAAGAAATGATCAAAGTGGTGTAGAATGCAGAAATCGATTTCAACTTGCAATGAACAAAGTGAAATTGCAAAATATCTTCTCTCAATCAATTCTCACCAACCCTTCACTTGGACCCCTTCTAATCAATATATAGCGCATGTTCGACCTCTCTAGATCCTTCTGGAATCATCCAAGGAGATATTGAGTTTCTCATGTCATCCAAAATCTCATCTCATGCCAAACTCACCCCAATTCTGTTTCCCTTGTTACAGCAGCTTGTTATGATCCTAAAATCTCCCCAAGTGAGATATTAGAGGTGTTACAAGGCCTTGGCAGCTTGTGTATTGATCTCTCATATGTTTTTCAAATGTTACTTAATATGCAAGTAATCACTTTTCAAAGCAAGTCCACAAATTGAATCTCAACTCAAAAATGTGGCTGAACCAATGTTATTAAAATGTTTTATTGAGTTCAAATGATATATTACATGCCATGGTTTGGATGTGTAGGTTGAAAATATCAATTTCCAACTTTGGTTTATTTAACTTATGCCTTTATTTTAGGTCATTTTTGCAACATTGAGCTACAAGCATTTACATCCTCTCATGACCTCCTTACTAGCCTTAAAACATCATTTTGAACAAGTTTGATGTTGAACATTTTTCCATTTGAAGCTTGGAAATAGGAGTTATGGCCTTATGCTTGGAATGACCTGTAATCTCCAAATGACCAAAATGCCCTTGACTTGTCAAAGCCATAACTTGAGTTCTAAAAATCTTATCAAGGACTTCTAGTACTCTCTAGAAAGCTAAGAGGATAAGGAACAACATTCATGTTGACCAAAAGTTCATAGGAATCATCCTTCTTGGGAAAACGTTTGATGCAAGTTGAGTAACTTTCAAGGCCCCAGATTCACATACCTCAGATGACCTGTAACTTGTCAAAGTCATAACTTGAGTTCTATAAATCCTATCAAAGACTTCTAGTACTCAAATTAAAGCTAAGAGCATGCTATACAACATTCATGTTGGGGGTAAGATGAGATGACAATCACATCTTGAGCTAAACTGCCTTGAAGATAGGGGTCAAACTAGGGGATTTTACACTATCAAGCCTTAGAAACCCTAGCTTGAAACTTCTCAAACTCTTCAATCATGATGAGTTAACCTTGGAATCATCCTTATATAATCTCAATGTGTCATTCCATGATCACATGGCTCTTGTATTAGGTTTCACCCCTCTCCCAATCATCAGTTGACCTAGGGTTGACCCAGTCAAACCCTAATTACACCACTCATGGCTGAGGCTTCTTAATCTTGCACAATGACCTGTCTAGGCTTCATGATGAATTTCAAGACATCTCATAAGCTCTCTCAAGGCTTCAAGTCCACATTCCTGGCTTCAGAATCATCTGAGGTCTTCCCACAACTCTCAAGTTAGGAGACCTACACTCTTGGTTTCAACCACTCTCTCTGAGGCTCTTTTAACTTCTCTGACAAGGATGTCAACCCTTGAACACTTGAATAACCTTCTTAGCTAGCTTCATAGTCTTGTATAGCTCTTGATTGGTAATCATACCTCTTGATCTCCTGCACACATGTCAATGAAATGCAAATGATAATGCTAATGTGATTGAAATGAAACACAAGCTAGGTAAAGAAAAGTTGAGCAAATTTTGGGGTGCAACAGCTGCCCCTATTCAAACGGCTTGGACCTGACTGGGTGAGAAGCGGACGGCTCTCAACCAATCAAGGTGCAAGACGGTTGAATACCGACAAACTCGGAAATTTGCCAACTGCACAAGTACACGGTACTCTGATGGGAACAAATCTTCGAAAACTGAAATACTAGCTGCACGGCAACTAGCTTGGGAAGTGGTCACACGGTAACCGGTGATACATGGTCGATCATGCCGCCAGGCATCAAAATTCCTCGGGACTCATCAGGTCAACAATCAAGTTAATCATGCCATCGGGCATTCAAAGAAATTTTCGGGCATCAGCCGGACTTCATCAGTATGTCGGGAATGGAATTCTCAGTCAATCATGAACCAATTGGGGATATCCAAACTTCTGCCATCAGGTGCTCCGCATCCGCTGGGAGAACTGCTTCGTCAACACGGTTGGACTTCAGTCATCAAGTCTTCTAGGGAAGTTTCAACTTCGCTGCTCAGAAACCTGCTGGGGATGACACATCTCAGCTGGGGATTCTGGAGGACTATCAAGTAACTTTGCTTCGGGGGTCCGGAAATCATTCCTGGCGAATCATCTCTGCTGAGGAAATCAAGACTCATCTTGGACAAATAACTCCGTGGGGACTTCAAGAATCATCCTGAACCCCTAACTCTGTTGGAGGTTTCAGGGATCATCCTGAGCAAACACTCTACCGGGGAATCTAAGCATCAACTCGAGCAGCCAACTCTTTCGAACTCACTGGGGATTTTAAGAATCGGCTTTGCTGGGGAAAATTCAAGAATCATCTTGGGCAAACGACTCTGTGGAGGAACACCTACAAAACAAGAGCGGTAACGACCTATCTCATGCTTAGTATGCATATGCTTTGACAACGGCGCAATGCTCCACACGGTGGAAATGCTATGCGTTTATGATAAATGCTATGCAATCATGCAAAATGCTGCGACCCTGTCAGCAAAATAAATGCTGAAGGGAGAACCCTCCTGTCAAGGAGAAAGAAACACTCTGGTGGAGAGGAGGAGTCATCCTGCCGAGGAGAGGAAGTCACGCCAATCTCAATCAGATTCCGCATGGGGAAGCAAACTTCGGTCGACTGCTACAGGGGAACGAAGCTCTACGAGAACCCAGACCTGCTGAGGAAAACGATGTCAATCACGGGAACAAACTGCACGGCATTCGCAACCAGAGCTTTCCTGGAGGTAACGACTCCGGCGGGGAAATATGGCATCAGCTATTCAACACTCTACTGGGGACGACCAATCATGGCTCGAACTGCTTCCAAGGACTCGGCTCTCTTGGGGATCTGCAAACTCGGTTGGGGAAGAAGGAATCCTCCTATTTACCGGGGAGAGTACGACTCTGTGGGGAATCCCAATTCTGCTGAAGACTTCAGTCTAAAACTATCAATTGCTGCACACTTCAGTGTATGACTCAGCTGGGGAGATGACGTTCCTTCAGGATACATCTGATTGGGGAGAGAATCTTCTCTTCCTGGGGAAACATATCAACGCTTGTCGATCTCCGGTTCAGACTCTGCAGGGAGAGGCTGCTGAACTTGCTGGAGAGGAAGGAATCATCCTGCTTGGGGACGCGTACGGCGTACTGCCTGGAATGTGCTACACCTGTAACAACACAAACAAACAGACAAGATACCCTTCTCAAAGGGACCTATCAAGGTTATCATCTTGTGACAATGTTTAAGTAATTCATTGTTTCAACAATCAGTGGCCTAGGCCAGTAAGTTTATGTATGCGCATTTTGTCAAAAACATCGGCGTTCTTTTTCGCAAACAAAACAGATAAATGCTAAACAGACAAACAGAATTGCTGAATAGTATACATTTTATTGATAACGAACCCTTGAATGGGTAAAAATGTTTTACAACAGATGCAAGCTCCTGGAATGAGGAAGCTGCGCAAAAAGTAAAAACATAAATATACATCAGTATATGCAAATGTCGGCAACGAGGCATAGACGAACACCATGAGTTGATCCCTCTAAGACCCACTCGACTTCGATACTTCTCCGACGCTTCAGCTTCAGAAGAGATTGATTCAGATAAACGGCCCTCAGGTCCTCCAAACCACTAAACAATGAAAGTCCATACGCGGAACGCAGTCATTTGCTTTTTCAAATCCCTAACTTTTGCCTGAATCGCCCTTTCAGGTTTTCGATTCACCGGGATACCCCTTTTTGCCAAAGTCGCCCTTCCGGGTTTTCGACTTTGCGGGTGTACATTATTTTCTTTTATATCCCTAATTTTTTCCCGAACCTTTTTCCTTTTTTATGGTTCGCCGGGATGCTCCATTTTTGCCTGGATATTCTTTTTCTTTTCCAGCGGGTCATTTTTTAAGCAAAGTATTTTTTAACTGCGTCCGTGTTCACCGGGGATGCAAAATCTTCACCATCCATCGTGGATAACAACAAAGCTCCTCCCGAGAAGACCTTGCTGACGACGTACGGACCTTCGTAATTAGGAGTCCACTTGCCCCGGTGATTGGAGTGTGGAGGAAGAATCTTCTTCAGGACGAGATCACCCGTCTGAAAGCTTCTAGGACGCACCTTCTTATCATAGGCTTTCTTCATTCGTCTTTGGTATAAACGACCATGCGCAATCGATGCTAACCTCTTCTCATCCATCAGGCTGAGTTGGTTTAGTCGGTTCTTAATCCATTCTGCCTCATCGAGTTTCACATCAACCAAAACTCGCAAAGAAGGGATCTCCACTTCTAAAGGTAAGACAACCTCCATACCGTACACTAAGGAGAAAGGAGTTGCCCCGGTTGACGTACGTACCGTTGTACGATAACCGTGCAGTGCAAATGGTAGCATCTCGTGCCAATCTTTATAGGTCACAACCATCTTCTGAACAATCTTCTTTATGTTCTTATTGGCCGCTTCAACGGCGCCGTTCATCTTCGGCCGGTAAGGAGATGAGTTATGGTGTTCAATCTTGAAACTCTGGCACAGCTCCTTCATCATCTTGTTATTCAGGTTCGAACCATTATTAGTAATGATCCGCTCGGGAATTCCGTAACGACAGATGATGTCCCTCTTTATGAATTTAGCCACCACCTGCTTGGTCACATTAGCGTATGAGGCTGCCTCCACCCACTTGGTGAAGTAGTCGATAGCTACTAGAATGAAGCGATGACCATTAGATGCAGTAGGCTCGATCTTGCCTATCATGTCGATGCCCCACATGGAGAACGGCCACGGGGAGGACATGACATTTAACGGGCACGGCGGCACATGAACTTTATCAGCATAGATCTGGCATTTATGACACCTCTTCGCGAATTTAAAGCAATCTGATTCCATCGTCAGCCAATAATATCCTGCTCTCAGGATCTTTCTTGTCATAGCGTGCCCGCCGGCGTGCGTACCAAATGTGCCTTCATGGACTTCTTCCATGAGCAAACTCGCTTCTTTCTCGTCTACACATCTGAGTAGCACGAGATCGTGGTTTCTTTTATACAAAACTCCATCAGGATTGAGATAAAAATTTCCAGACAGCCTCCTCAGAGTCTTCTTATCCTGGGTTGACGCTCCCGTAGGATACTCCTTAGTCATAAGGAAGGTCTGGATGTCATGGAACCATGGCTTGCCGTCGGCGGCTTCCTCGATCGCAAAGACGAATGCAGGTCTATCAAGACGAGAAAGGACAATTCTTGGAGCTTCATTCCAAAAATTGACTTTATACATCGAAGCCAACGTGGCCAAGGCATCAGCCATCTGATTTTCGGCCCTGGGCACATGATGGAGTTCCACTCGATCAAGGAACGGAAGCAGCCTTCTGGCATAGTTCATGTACAACACCAAATTTGATTGACGAGTCTCCCACTCCCCTTTAATCTGGTTGATCACAAGCGCTGAATCACCATATACATCTAGGTTCTTGATTCTCAAATCAATTGCTTCTTCTAGACCCATGATGCATGCCTCGTACTCCGCTTCATTATTGGTGACTGGAAACGTCAGTCTCGCAACTTAAGGACCCAGTCAAACCCTAATTACACCACTCATGGCTGAGGCTTCTTAATCTTGCACAATGACCTGTCTAGGCTTCATGATGGCTTTCAAGACATCTCATAAGCTCTCTCAAGGCTTCAAGTCCACATTCCTGGCTTCAGAATCATCTGAGGTCTTCCCACAACTCTCAAGTTAGGAGACCTACACTCTTGGTTTCAACCACTCTCTCTGAGGCTCTTTTAACTTCTCTGACAAGGATGTCAACCCTTGAACACTTGAATAACCTTCTTAGCTAGCTTCATAGTCTTGTATAGCTCTTGATTGGTAATCATACCTCTTGATCTCCTGTACACATGTCAATGAAATGCAAATGATAATGCTAATGTGATTGAAATGAAACACAAGCTAGGTAACGAAAAGTTGAGCAAATTTTGGGGTGCAACAGTGGGCTTGTGTGTTAGAAAAAGGTGGTGCGTGGGATACTCATTTTCCATTGATTGAGTTGACGTACAACAACAGTTACCATTCTAGTATCGGTATGGCACCGTTTGAGGCTTTTTTATGGTAGGAGATGTTGAACTCCTTTGTGTTGGTATGAGTCGGGTGAGAATGTGGTTTTGGTGCCAGAGATTGTGCAACAGACTATTGATATAGTTCATATGATTCGTGAGAAGATGAAAGCATCTCAGGATAGGCATAAGAGTTGTCACGATAACCGGATGAAAGAGTTGGAATTTAGTGAAGGTGATCGCGTGTTCCTGAGAGTTAACCCAGTGACTGGTGTAGGTCGTGCGTTGAAGTCCAAGAAGCTGGATCCAAAGTTTATTGGGATGTATCAGATTTTGCAGAGAGTTGGTGTTGTGGCTTATAGGGTGGCGTTGCCGCCAGAGCTTTCCAATTTGCATGACGTGTTCCATGTGTCGCAACTTCGGAAGTATGTCGCCGATCCGTCTCACGTGATTCAGAGAGATGATGTGCAAGTCCGGGAGAATCTCACTGTTGAGACAATGCCGTTGAGGATCGAGGATTGCAAGAAGAAGCGACTCAGAGGGAAAGAGATACCTTTGGTGAAAGTGGTTTGGGGAGGTGCTGCAGGAGGCAATGTGACCTGGAAGTTGGAAAGCAGGTAGCGGGATGCGTATACAGAATTGTTTCCATCAGGTATTTTCAAGGACGAAAATAATTAAAGTGGGGGAGAGTTGTAACGCCCATTTTAATTATTTGAGTTTTTCTAGTGTTATTTTTTATTTATCGGCGTGCTTTGTGTGGGAGTGTTGAGAAATAAGGGACATAATATTAATATCATATAATTGAAAATTAATATTAATATTGATATTAGTATTATTATTATTATTATTAATATTAATATTATGAAGTTTTATATTAAATTTGGAATTTAAAGGAAATGAGGATTTATTTGGGATTAAGGGTAGAAGTGGCATTTGGAAGAATTAGAGAAAGAAGAACACGATCAAAGAGGAACACGGTCAAGGAGAAGAACACGAATCAAATAAAGCAAGCTTGAGGAAGAAGAGGAGGGAGCTAGGCTTTGGATTCTTGAAGTTTCTTCGATCAGAGCTGCATTTGAGGTAAGAGGAGGGGGGGGGGGGGGGGAATCGGGTCAAATTGGTATGTTGCATGAATAATTGGTAGAAGGGGATTTCCCTAACCCCATTAGTTTGTGATGATTTTGTTGATGAGTGTTGTGAATTCTGAGTTGTTGATGATATGTTGAAATCATTGCATGTGTTGTATGATCGATTTGGGGATTTCCGGGTAGTTCGAAGTTTTATGCCAAAAGTGATTAATTGAGTAGAGCTGACATTTAATCAGGTTGAATTGAGGATAAATGTTGTAGTTAGGTTGTAGAATATTGGTCTGATATGATGGGAACTGGTTTGATCAGAATCAGTTGAGTTCGGAGCATTTTGCCGACTTTGAGCAGTATAATTTTTTCTTAATCCGCGGACGTTTGCCAGCACCTTTGCTAAGCGAACTGGGGGCGAACCTTTGCCAGGGTTTTGCCAGGAGAACTGGGCAGCGAGTGCTTCCAGTAGCCACTGTCTGGCTTCGCTAGGGAGTTCACTGAGCGAGCAAGTAGCGAGCATTCGCTGATGCTTCGCCAAGAGAATGAGCCAGCGAGCGTGACAGTATGTTTGGGTTTTGAGTTGTGTTGTTCGGTTCTCTCGTGTTTGTTGGACCTTTGTTGGTCATGATTGAGTATGATATTGGTATTGAACTATGCGGAGTATATGTCTGGTGCGGGATATGATTTCCTTGATACTCATTTAATTTAAATGATTGAATTCGGTGCATGTGATTGTGTATGAATGTGGTGATGTGTGATATATATATATATATATATATATATATATATATATATATATATATATATATATATATATATATATATATATATATATATATATATATATATATATATATATATATATATATATATATATATATATATATATATATATATATATATATATATATATATATATATATATATATATATATATATATATATATATATATATATATATATATACGATGTGTGATGAAATGTGATCAGTGGAATTGTGTATACTTAGTGTATCTGACATTGTGTGTTGTGTATTGGAGTTATGGATAACATGGTGTGATGATGTGCTCCTGTGTGGAGGGTGATGGCCTAGTGCCCATCGGTAGTGATAATGTGCTCTTGTGTGGAGGGTGATGGCCTGGTGCCCATCGGTGATTGTGAGGGATAGATCATGTCTTAGGGGAGCGTAGGTGATCTTTCCTGTTTATGACGTGCTCCTGTGTGGAGGGTGATGGCTTAGTGCCCATCGGTGATGATGATATGTTCCTTCGGGAAGGGTTGATGGCCCGGTGCCCATCGTTGCTATTGTTGAGTCGGTACCGCATATCATGGGTTGAGTTGCATGTGTTGCATTGTTTTATATGCTATGTTGGTGTGGGACAGTAGGTCCGGGTCAATATATGTGAATGATAATTGTGTGATTTACTGCCTTTTATTCATGTACATTATTACCGTTATATTTTGATTGTGATTTCTCACCCCTTGCTTTTGTTGTGGTCTGGGCTTCTTCAGAAGTACAGATAATCCAGGTGCGTAGCTAGTTTGGATTGTGTCGAGTCATGTCGTAGGGATGCTCTGATACGTAACACCGGGGCTTTGGGGAGTTGTTTGTTTATCTGATGATTTTGTGTGCCCCTGTGGCGTATCATGTTTTAATGAGTCCTTTTAGTGAATTTATGCCTGGTGTATTTTGGGCACTTGGCCGAGGATGATGTATATAACATTTATATGATGGTTATATGTATATATATGATGACGAATTTTCCGCTGTTTATTATTGTTGATATCATTTAATGAAAATGTTTTGTTTGGTTTTTTCTGTGACATCCGGTGTGTGGTGTGAAACTCTGACAATTGTTTATTTTAATTGCATTTATTTTATTTTGGGGAACAGGGTGTTACACTAAACATGAGTACCGCGACTCAGATCCTAAGGTTAGGATAAAGGGTAAAGGATGTCCACGTCGGGACGTTAAATAGAGCACGACAACTCCAATCATATGGTTAGGATAAAAGGTAAAGGTATAGGATATCATGTGTAACCAACAATGTCACAACAATGTAAATGAAAAGGTTCAAAAACCTCATGGGGATAGTCAACAGTTTTTTAAAAGTGAACCACTTAGATGCGTACAAACAAAGTTGAAATTCAAACTTAAATGTACAAGGGAGACAACAAGCCAATGTCATCTTCAAATAAAAATCAAAGAGGAATAAAATAAAACTTTTGGCAATGAAGGAATGAGAAATAGGAGGGTACAAAACCCTAAAACGAATTACAATTTTCCCATAATGAAAAGTGTTTCTAAAATAATAATTTTAGAATTCTTTAATCATCATATAAAAATACACATTAAAACAAGAACTTGGACAAAAAACCACTTAAAAAAGAGTAAAAATGAAGAAGTTATGTAAAATTGAAAGTTAAATGAAATTAAATAAAGTTATGTAACATGATTTGCAAGGCCAGAAACCTAGAATTTTTCTAAGTGTTTTCTCCTTCTTGTGATGATTTTGGATATAACTCCAAATCTATGCATTTGTTGCACATGGACATCTGTGAGACCTTTGTAGGAATTGTCAAGACCTTTCTAACAAGCTTTGAACCATATCATTTGGATGTGTGGTTAGGGATTTATGGTCTTGCCCCTTTCAAAACCCTAATTCCCGACTTTTTCGATTACTCCTCAATACTTGATCCAATGGTCATGAAACTTCATGGATAGGTGTAATATGTCATTAGGAACCTTTTTTCTTCCCACCTTGAGGTCAAATTCCTTATGGTTGAAGAGTTGACTTTTCGGTCAACCGAACGATCGATCAATGACTACTGAGTTGCCTGTTGACTTTCTGGATCTTCAGATTCCTTAAAACTTCTTAAGTGGACTTCCATAAGCCATATGAGCTTAATGGACCATAATTCCATCATTGGAGCACCTTTTAAATCAATAGTCAAACCACAATTGACTTTTTCTGATCAGAAACCCTAATCGGGGATCTTGAACTGCATTGTTCCTGATCTTTGTGTGACAACCTCAAATTAGACTCATGTTTGTCCCAATGTGGTATTCTTGATGGTGTATATACTTTCTTCATGGAGAATCAATCCAAGGCATTGACTGATTAAGCCATCGAAACCTCGATTCTTGACTGTACGGAACCCTAATTCACCTGTATCTTGACAAAGACAAACTTGAAATAGGTTATGGTTAGATGAACAAATGGAAATGATCCTAGAATGATGATGAAGATATAAGGGGGTCAAAATTTGGGGTGCAACAGCTGTTACCATGCTCTTCTTATATCTCCATCATTCTTGAATGAATGATTATGTGTGTTTTATCTTTGTTAAGTTTCTTTCCCCAAGTGATGCAACTTATTAGTTCTCATCGAGTTGCCTTGTTATCCCTTTTTCCAAAGGAAGGTCTCTCTATTGACTTCACAGTCATAGATAGCTCATTACCCATCCCCCTTGTCTTGGTTAAGTCATTAGGTCCTTTAACTTAGTTAAGTTAGAACCTATATCCATTAGACTTTGCTTTAAGTCTAAAGACCCACCCCTTGTTAGGAGTATCCTTCAATTAGAACTTTAAGATAGAGTTTGTTAACTCTATGTAAGGATCATTGTCATGATTACTTAATCCCCTCTTGGCTTTTATCAAAGTCAATCCCTTTGAGTGTTTAACTTAGACCTAGAGAGTTTTGTCAAACTCTATACAAGAATTGTGATGTTTGTTTCCCCTTGGAGTCTTGACCATAGTCAAGTATTCCCTAAACCCTAGTGAGGAGAACTACAGTTGCTCTGATTCCATCCTAGTCAAAATACGTAGGCATAAGATGTGATATTTTGTGTGCAAACTTAGAATTATCTTTAGGTCTTTACCTAGAACTTTACCCTTAACCCTGATCTAGTAAACCTAGCAAACAAATTAGATAACTTAGCATACACACACACAAAAAAGGTTCCTGTAGAGTACTACAGATGTCTAGGATGTGAAATACCTACCTTAAGCATAACCAATCCCCGATCCCCGAATCTTTAGCGTTGTTGTTACATCGCACAAAATGTCTTTTTGTTCTTTAACCTTTCCTTTGGATAAATCAAAGCTCGGTGGAGAATTTCAATGAATTAAGATTCAAGTTAATTAATAGCTTGATATTTGATTCTCACCACAACATCTGTTATCCCAACTTTTTGTTGGTAGTCCTTTGTTCATTGAATGTTATCCTAACTTTTGGTTGGTAGTCCTCTTTTGTTTCCTCGGCGGAGCCGTTGTCCCAACTCTTGGTTGATAGTCTTCGCTGCGGTAATTTCTCCTTCATTCGGTGTTCCGGGGATTCCAACTTTTGGTTGGTAACCTTTTGCTTGATCCCAACTTTTAGTTGGTATAGTTTTGTTGACGATCCAAACTTTTGGTTGGTATTCTTCTGTTTTGGCAATCCTAACTTTTGGTTAGTAGTATTTTCTCCAACTTTTGGTTGGTATCTTTTGTTGGATGTTATCCCAACTTTTGGTTGGTAGTCCTCTATTATTTTCCCTGCGGAGTTGTTATCCCAACTTTTGGATGGTTGTCTTTATTGTGGTAGGTTCGCCTTCGGTCAGCATTCTGGCAATCATAACTTTTGGTTAGTAGCCTTTCATCCCAACTTTTCGTTGGTAATCTTTTATGACGATCCCAACTTTTGGATGGTAGTGTTCATTATTTACATATTCGCCTCCGGTCGACGTCTGGGGGATCCTAACTTTTGGTTATTAGCCTGTGTCTCATAACTTTTGGATATTACTCTCTGGCGATTCTAACTTTTGGGTAGTAGCAATTATTATCCTTTTAATCAATTACTACTTTCCATCCCAACTTTTGGTTGGTATTTTATGTCCTTCGATTATCCCAACTTTTGGTTGGCACCCGCTGCTTTTAAGTCCACCTTCGGTTGGCAATCACTTCATCCTATGTACATCTCCGCAGTTTCCACATTTCTGGGTTCCTTTAGTATTTAATCACCTTTTACATTGAATGTTTGAAAGCGGTTGCTCTTCATCCCTTTAGGTCCAAGTTTTTTGAATAGGGGCAGCTGTAACACCACAAAATTTTCCCATCCTTTTTCTTATTTTCTTGGCTTATGTTTCATATCATTTTGCATTAGCATTTGTACATGGCATTGGTTTTAGGTAGGGGATCAAGGTATCTTATTCAACAATCAAGAGAAAATCTTCATCTTCAAAGCTCAATCAAGAGTTCATGATTAACTTTGTGGCAATCTCAAGTCAGAAGGTCTTCATCAACATCAAGGCATGTCTCACAACCATGTGAATCAAGGATTCAAGCATTGATCTCCTCCTCCTATCTTGTGGGAAAATGGATTAGGGTTTTGGTTCAAAAAGAATTTGGGGCTAGTTCATTGGGCAATACATGATTCTAAGGCTCAATACACACCTTTAGGGTCCTCTGCATGGATTAAGTGTCATCACAAGAGCTTCAATCATTGGAAATGATCATAGGGTTTCATCTGGTCAACAAAAGTCAATAATTATTCAATGGAGTCAAAATCTTGGATCTCAAGGTCAATCAAGGGAATGATAGGTGTTTTCAAATGATTTCATGTGTTTGGAACAAGTGAAGTCAAGAGGAAACATAAAATCAGGAGTTTGGATGAATTAGGGTTTGAGCGGAATATTTTCTAAGTGTGGAAAACCCTAATTCTAGCCATTTTGCAACTTCCATAACTTTCTTATACTTGATCCAATGGAAGCAAACTTGTTATCAAATTAAAGAGGACATCATAAATTACAAACTTGTGGAAGGAGGCATGTCCAAAAGATCAATATTTTAAGAGATATTGTTGCGGTGAGAATCGAATGTCAAGCTATTGATTAACTTGAATCTTAATTCATTAAATTCACAATCGGACTTTGATTTATCCAAAGGAAAGGTTAAATAAAGAAAGACCTTTTGCACGATGTAACAATAACGCTAAGAGATTCGGGGATCGGGGGTTGGTAATTCTTAGGGTAGGTATTTCACATTCTAAACATCTATAGTACTCTACAAGAACCTTTTGTATGTTCGTATGCTATACTACTTGATATGGTTTTGGGGTCAAGGTTGGGGTTTGGAGGTAAAGACCTAAGGTTGATGTTTCTGAGTTTGCTCGGAAAGATATCACATCTTTTGCCTACGTATCCTAACTAGGATAGAATTAGAGCAATCGTAGTTCACCTCAATGAGGATGGATGAACACTTGATTATGATCAAGGTTCAAAGGGGGAGAAGTATAACAATGCTTGTATAGATTTTAACAAAACTCTATTCTAAGTTGTACACTCAAGATGATTTACTTTGACAAAAGCCAGGAGGAGAGTAAGTAATCATGACAATGATCCTTACATAGAGTTGACAAACTCAAACATAGGGTTCTAGTTGAAGAACGCTCCTAGTAAAGGTAGGTCTTTTAGACTTAAGCAAAGTCTAATGGCTAGTAGGTTATAACTTAACTAAGATAGGGTTCAAGATGACTTAACAAAGTCAGAGGGAGGGTAAAAAGCTATCTATGACCTTGGGGGTCAATGGAGAGACTTTCCTTTGGAATAGGAGAAAGACGAGGCAACTGGATGAGAACTAACAAGTTCCATCACTTGGGGAAGGCTTAACAAAGTTAAAGAAATAAGCAAGAACATCTAACAACATATGAACAATAGTCAAGATCAACATAAAGACATAGAGGTAACAACCATCAATGCAAGTAAAGAACATGTGTAACAACAACAAGTTCATCTATGACAGTCAAACAAGATTGATGTAAACAAGTTACAATTTGAAGCAAGCATGTTATAAGGATCAAATGAGATCAAATGTAACAACATAAGACCATCTAAACATGTATTGATAACAATCAAGCAAGCAAAAACATAATAAATGTTACAACAATTCAAGTATTTGTTCATGACTTCATATGGAAAAGTAAGTAAGTTTCATGGTAACAACCAAGTCAACAATCAAAACCTATCATGTTATGGTTCTAATAAGACACATAAACAAGTATAATGAGGCATGAAAGACATATTCATAGAGATTACAACATCAAGAATCATGTTATGAATCAAAAAGAAGTTCAAGGTACACGATTCACCTTCAAGCATCCACAAAGGAAAGAAAAAAACCCTAAACATGTTATGTTTATAACAAGACACATAAACAAGTATAATTAAGCATGATGAACATATTCAAGAGGCTACAACACCTAGAATCATGGTATAGGTCACAAATGAAGTTCAACAGGCCATTTTCACATGTATGCATTCACAAAAGCAATCATGAACATACCAAGGCAATGAATCAAAACATTTTGAACATTTAAACATGTTTAAAAACATATATGAATCAAACAAGACAATTCTCACAAGAAAAATCAAGTTACGTGTTGAAAAAGTTCAAGAACACCATGAAAAAAAAACCCTAAAAACACATGCTATTCAAGTGGACCAAAGTATTTCTAGCTTAAAATAATTGAATTATTTCTTCACTAAATGAAAATATACATGTTAAGGATTAGTTTGAAAAAAGAATGGCATCAATAGCATAAAAAATGAGCAAGTTATGATCATGGGAAGTTGGTGCACAAGAGGAGCAAAACTAGGTCAAGGCAAGGTAAGGCAACTTAAGGCCATTTGCATGAAGAATTGGATCTCAGTCAAAAATTAACCAAATGAGGTGAAACAAAAGTTAAAATTTTGTGTTTTGGAACAAGAAATTCAATGGTACAATTTGTTTTTTAATACCATGAACCTAAAATAAAACTCGATAGCATTAATGGTAGGGCAAGTTTGGTTACAACCAAATATAAGAACACATGAACAACATTGTGTAGTGGTGTGATTTGTGAAACAATTGTACAAACATCACATATGCATCATATATAGAGGTTGGCATAAAAAAAAACAAGAAATGCACAAGCAGTTTGGCAGATTGGAATCAAAATGCAAAAAGTGACAAGTTTGGACCTAGTTTGTGACCTAAAATTTGACAATTCCAAAACTACATATTTTGTTGCAAGAAATGGTTCATACATGATACATAACATGCAAAAAACATGTCTAAATAATGTTCAACTTAAAAACATAGCTAGAACTCAAAGTAGCATGAGAAATGCAAGTTGTTAGGCTTACCTCTTGTAGTCTTATGATGCAAGCTTGAGAAACAAGAAAGCCAGAGATCCTACAAGCTCCTTAATGGTCTGCAGATGCTCCATGATGATGAGTAGATGCACAAAGTAGCCTCCAAGCAAGCTAGTGGCCAGAATTCCTTGCTAGTGAAGAAATCACCAAAAAAACCAAAGATTTCAAAAGCAAACTTGATCGAATCTTGTTACAGAAGTGTGAATAAATTATGGATAGTTTGTATGGATAATATGTGAGGTGTGAATGGTCTTGGAACTCAAGGAAGTGCGGTGGTTTGATGGCTTCCCTTCAAAATGCAAAAAAGTCAATAAATGAGGTTTTGGTAGTTGACTTTTGGCTTGGATGGTTTTCTGGCTAATGTGAGGTCTTGGACAACTCTAGTACATCATTTGTGATGTGTTTGAAGTATTGTTTGAGTTAGAAAGTGTTTGGAAATGGTTTTGGAAGTGAAATTGCAAGGCAGATTTGGAAAGGTTTGAGAACTTGATGCAAACTTTCAAGAACTTGGTGATTGAGTGAGGGGATGAGTTATAGCTTGTTTCTAGAAATGAACTAGTGTGGTTTGGATGTGAGAATGAGGTTCTATTTATAGCCAAAGGTCTTGAGGGAGAGGCATGGGCAGATTGCTTCAAAATGCCAATTTTGGCCTTGCAACTTGGAAATCTTTGGAGGAACCAATGCAAATCTCCATTTCTGACCTCAAGCCACCCTAACAAGAGCTTTTCCATGCCCTTTAGGTAATTTTAATCATGCTTGAGGGGATAGGAGGTGTCTGGCTGCAGCATAGTTGGTGATTGAGTGAGGGAAGCCACCATTTTTCTCTTTCTTCACTATTCATAGTTTTACAAATTGCATTAAACAATGATTTCCTTCAATTCTTGTGCCAAATTTGTAGGATTCGGTGCTAAACAATTTCATTAGAAATGTGAAGATCAGAAATGAGGCTTAATCCTTGATTATAATTGATTTGAGAAGCTTTGGAATCAAGACATCCATGCTGAGCTGGTTTTGCAACAATGAGTTTTTACCAACTTGTAAGCTTTGGTTCTCCCTAACCATGAGGAGTTATGGAACTCACTTGTACTTTTTAGAAATCCCTCATTAGTTACTAAAACATTTATGTTTGAGTTAGAAACCCATTCCACTTGAAACTAGGTCAAAACCCCTTGTGAAAATGCTGAATTCTTGACTTACAAGTCAAGAAACCTTGAAATTTATAAGTGTTTAAAATCCTTCATAACTTGATGAGTTCATAACTCCAAATCCATTAATTTTTTGCTCAAGGGTCACTAGGATACTTTTTTAAGGCTCATTAAGACTTTTACAACAAGCTTTGAACCACTCCATTTGGATGTGTGGTTAGGAAGTTATGGGTATTTGAAGTTTGATCAAAATTAGGGTTTTTTCACTTACCCTTGTTTCTTGATTTGCAAGTTATCTATCAATTCTTGATTAAATCTCCACCAAACTTCATAATTAGATGTAAAATGATGTTGGAAACAAAGTTGGATTCAATTTGGGGTAAAAACCCTATTGGTCAATGAGTTGAATTTCCTGATAGACGAACCGAACAATTGAAAATCTCTGAATTGACTGTTGATGTTCGGGGTTCCCTGAGGCCTTGAAACTTCTTGGGTAGAATTAATTGGGTCATATGAGCCTCATGGACCATAATTCCATTATTGGAAAATCTTTTAGAATAAAAGTCAAACGACAGTTGACTTTTCCAACAAGAAACCCTATTAGGGTTCTTGCACTGTACTGCTTCCATTTTCTCGGTGACAACCTCAATTTGGATTCATTATTGATGACATGTGATATCCTTGATGATGTAGATACTTGTTATGTGGAGGATCAATCCAAAACCTTGACTGATCAATCCATAGAAACCCTAATTTCTTGACTGTATGAAACCCTAATTCATCTGCATCTTGACAAAGACAAACTTGAGATAGGTTAAAGTTAAATAATCAAATTTGATGCTCCTAGAATGATGATGAGATCTAAGGGGAAAATTTTGGGGTATGACAGTTTCCCCTATTTAAATATCTTTACCAGATGGAAATGAGAGATGAAAATCTCCATAGAATCATGGTGAGAGGTATTTAAATATAGCAAACCAAAAATTTTGTCCCTTAGATACGATGGTATGCAAAAGAAAAAATGTTGATCATGTAATGAATTCTAAGAATGATGCTTCATGATGATGGAGTGCAAGAAAATGCTGACACACTAGCAAAAGAAAAAAGAACAACAAAACAACGAGTAACCTCTCACTAGGAACATAGACACGCCGGAGAGAGGCCCAAAGAAAAATAACTAGTATTTCAAACGTGACTAAATGTGGTATTTTTCAGGGATCCTCCACACAGGGGATACAAACTCCGTCGGGGAAAATAAATCTTCACTGGAGAAAAGGCAAACCTCCACTGGGGAAATGCATCAAGGGAGACAAGGGTAAGAAGCCACACCGGGGAACCAAAGTCAATAGAATCGGACTCCGACTGGGGGATACAAAAGACCAGAGACACAGTCCCTTTCGAGGAACAAACTAATCCGCTGTCACGCAACAATAACTCAGATGTCGATTCACAAGGATTCTTGTTGATTAAATAACCAATTGAAAACGATTATGGGGGGGTTGTTTTGATTTAGAATTCGATTAAGAAAATAACAGTAAAATAAGTGATTATTAAAATAAGTGATTAAAATAGGTTAATCCACCAGTTCGACTCCCAACTTATCATTGGTCATTACAATTCCAATTCCCTAAGCGGTTCCAATCCCTATTCGATTGCAATATTGACAAACAAGCATCGAAAAAACTACACCACTTATATTCCTATCACTGAATTAAGCAAACGGTTAAAGATGGTGCAAATTAACAAAAAATCTAAGTTAACCGCGATTAAGGTAAGGAACATAGATCAATCGAATTAAATCCAATTTATTCTATAAGAATGAATTAAGTAAACAAAAATTATAAAAAAAAATTAGAAAGGAATTGAATTAAATTGGAACGTATAATAAAATCTCCAAGGATTATGGAATTCGAAATCGGCAGATTTCCTCGGGATTAGTTCGCCATGGAATATGTGAAAGCAAAAGAAAATTCGTAAAAGCTAGGGTAAGTTGACAGTAGTACGACTGCTAGGTTTAATAAAGCATCAACACTTCTGTTTTAACCCAACTGGATCGAAAAACATAAAAAACCTGGCCGAAAACTAAATATTTCAAACGGTAGATTCCGAGTTCTGACTTCAACGAATTATTTGGACCTGCTACACTTTGAATTATCCTCTGCCTCAAACATAAAAGTTATAGCTCTCTGTCTTAGCTTTCGAACACCTGTTAGAATGCACAAATCCAATTCTCACAGCTCCAATTATGATTCAAACAGTGGACATATATCAAATAACCGCAAAAGCTAAAATAAGCTGCGAAAATAAAATAAAGGTAAAAACAAAGTTAAATATGAAAACACATTAAAATAGTAAAAATACTCAAATAAACAGTAGAAATGCCTAAGTATAACAATAGAAGAATGTGTATGAAGATGTACTGATCAAATTTCCCCACACTTAAACATTTGCACCCCGAGCAAAATATTATCAAGACTCATGAAAAAGAAAAGCATTTAGATACTCATTCTAGACTGTAAACTCTTCTTTGGTCAAGATTGTATCGATAGGTACTAATTTTGCACACTAAAGATATCGTAAGAACATAAATCCGCAATTGTGCGGTCATAAAGCTCCCTCCTATACAAACCAATCCAAATCATGTTATTATACTTAAATCTAACTTACCCATTCTCCTTTTTGCTCTCTTTCATTCTAATGCAATCACATTAATCCCTTTATCTATTCACACACATCGTAAATAAGCTAAGTGCTTAAATCTATTCACACATTAATCCCTTAAATCTAACTTACCCATATATTTTCAACAATTCAAAATTAACCATGTTTTTTCTTCTTTTTTTTGAAGGTTTCACAACCGTTAGCCTAAGTGACTGGGTGAGGGTCACCTAACTTAAAAGGTGGATTCCTATTTAGACTTCTTATTAAGCACATGATTATTCACTTATTTGCATCAGCTTAATTACTTAGTGTGTGATCTCTAGGTGGTGCTGATTGCTAGATAAACTACTTAACTGCTATTAAAGGAAGAGAACTCAAGACTATGTCATAACAAGTATTTAAATCGATTTTCATATTCGGGAGACTTAAGGTATTAAAGCGGTACCAATCTTGTGAGTTTTTTCCAAGTCTCCACAATCTAACCTCAAATTAATCTATAGCCTAAAAATTTCAAAAGATGAATGGTGTTTCTAAGTATATATATATATATATATATATATATATATATATATATATATATATATATATATATATATATATATATATATATATATATATATATATATATATATATATATATATATATATATATATATATATATATATATATATATATATATATATATATATATATATATATATATATATATATATATATATATATATATATATATATATATATATATATATATATATATATATATATATATATATATATATATATATATATATATATATATATATATATATTATAAAATGAAACAACCAAAAATAAAGAAACAAAAAAAAACTATAGAAAACAAAAGGTTCCCTCCCCCACACTTAAAACAGACATTGTCCTCAATGAAAGGGACTCAATTATAAAGTAAGAGTGAGAGAAAGGAAGGGGTGCTCCTGATCAGGTTACAATGTAGTTGGGTGTTTCCCATTGACCTTTGAAATTCTAGGTACCCAACAGTGGATGTTATCACGGATGTTATGACATCCACTGTAACACAGACTACAAAACTGTAAATGAAAACAGTAAATAACACAAGTAATTGTTTATCTAGTTCAGTGCAACCCACACCTACATCTGGGGGCTACCAAGTCAGGGAGGAAATTCACTATTAGTAGAATTAATTCAGAGTCAAACAACCAGTTTGCACTCTTCACTTAAGACCTACCGAATGACACTTCAGCCTAACACTAGACCTGAGTTACCAACTCACTCCCCCTCAATCACAGCAGTGATATCAACCAATTCAAAGTTACAAATGGAAATGAAGTCACACTTCAAACACACCTTGATCTTACTTCACAACTTTGATCAAGTGACACAACACTCTTTCTTAAAAGCTTAGAGTGACACACTTAACAGACAGCTTAAGAACTCTAGACCAATGCAATCATACAGCAGATAATTGCTTGGTTTACAAGTATTTCTAAGACACACAAAAACACGTGAAGAACAGAATTCTTCACTCACAAGTACACGTTCTCTAAAACTCTGTCAAGAACTGTCTTCAAATAGGATTGCTACTTCTGTATATATAGGCAGCATACAGTCCTTGGGCCTTCGCGCAGAAGTTAGGTTTACCTAAAATAAACCTCTCTTCATGAAACTGCGCACGTCCAATTAAGTCAGGGGCATTCCATGTTATCCTCAGCAATGCCTGATATGTCGCCTGAGATAACTAGGCTTCCTAAAATGTTTCCTGAAGTATAGCCTGAGCTAATACTAGAAACTAAAACCTACACGCCCTGATGTTATACGCTTGATGTCATAACATTCAGCATGACATCCAACTTAACTTGCTCTTAGCTATCCCAACTTACCTTGCAGAACACCCTTCATGTATGTCATAACATCAGTTATGACATTGACACATACTCCAATGTTTTGCCACAAAATGCAGCCAATCAAAAGCATCTACAAACTCCCCCTTTGGAATTTTTTTGGCTAAAACACTCTATTACCATATCAGAGATCACAAGCAGTAGAAATCATACCATAAATGCAGGAAAGCTACTAGCTAACAACACACACACAACTACATTACCATATCAGAGTCATCTTCACACCCTAAGAACTACCTGCTAATCCATACTACAGGTATCACAATAATCTGTGGAACATCTTGTGATACTCCCCCTCAACTGATGCACAACACATCAGTGCAAACACAACCTGCAGTCACACATATTTATCCAGACTGCTCTGGATTATGGATGTCAAGACATTCAGGATGACATCCTGAAGAACATAATCACCTGTTGGCATAGACTACAGATGTCACAACTTTATGTGAAACATCCTGTACTACTACCCCTGAAAAGATGCACAGCCACACACATTCTGCAAACACACTGCAGACACACACACACTACTAGCAGCTATACTACTACTAGGTTCCATTTCAAGGAACACACACATCATATCAGTTTTAGCCAAAATTCACACAATTCTAACATACATTCCTACACATATTAGGAACTCACACAACAGAAACAACATCTTGTTATCACACCTGCAAGCATGTTCAGTTCAAACATGCATATTAGCAGCAACACCTGTAGCACACTTAGAGCAGCAACAACAACCAAACCAAGTCTTCCACCTGATCTTCCACCTGTGAGGGACACAAATCTAGCCCTGCTGTTACTATCACTTCTCCCCCTTTTTAGCCACAAATTTAGATCAAAACTAAGTAAATAGTATAAATCAAAATAAGTATGGAAGCACAGATGTTAGGGGTTATTACAACATAAAGCTCATGACGAGCAACATAAATATTTCATGATGTCAAATAAAGATCAAAATCTAAGCAAGGAAACAAAAAAGAACTAGTCTCACCAACAACACACCATCATCAGCTCAGAAACCAGCAGCACCCCATCATCTTGAGCCACACAGCAAGCCACCAACACAACCATATTAATCTTCCTCCTCAGAAGAGCTGGAGTCACTGTCATCACTATTTGTTGAGACATCCTCATCACTGTCATCAGAATATTCATATGGCCTAGCTGCACTGTTGGAGCCATGTGCATTATCAGAGCTGTGAGGAGGATCAATGCGAGCAAGAGGAATCGTTATGCCACGCACAAGTCGCCCTGTCTAGAGAATCTTATCGACAATTTCCCTATTGGATTTGTCCACGTATGCTGAGCTTTCCCTGTTGCTGATTCGCCTAAGTTCATCAGCAGTGGGAGGAGGATACTTGCCCTTGGACTTTTCAGCAGTGGGAGGAGCATCTGCTGAGGATTTGGGAGGGGTCTTGGATGAAGAGGCACCATGATGGAAAGACATTCTGATGCTGAGTGGTGACTGAGAATGAAGGTCTGAGAGAGATTTTGGAGAGTAGGGAAACTGAGTGAATTGGATGAGGAATAAGAAAATTGGTGTGGAATGCCGAGCTTTACTAGTCAAGGGTGTGGAATGCATTAAATACGCACGTTGGACCAAGTGTTTTCCAATAAAACATCGTTTATCCTAAACACTCCCTCTGGCCAGTAATTGCTATAGGTCCTCATACATGCAAATTCCCAATTTTCCTCTTAGATTCTCAAATTGAGCAGCATTTAGAGCCTTTGTAAAAAGGTCAGCTAGTTGTAATTCAGTGGACACATGTTCTAGGGTGATCACTTTGTCTTCCACAAGGTCTCTTATAAAGTGATGCCTGATATCAATATGCTTGGTTCTGCTATGATGAATTGGATTCTTGGAAATGTTGATAGCACTTAGATTGTCACAGTACAATGTCATGACATTCTGAGTGATATTGTATTCAGTCAACATTTGCTTTATCCAGACCAGTTGAGAACAACTACTACCAGCTGCTATGTATCAGCTTTAGCAGTGGATAATGAGACACAATTTTTCTTTTTGCTGAACCATGATATGAGGTTGTTCCCTAAGAAGAAGCATCCACTAGAGGCGCTCTTTCTATCATCAGCACTTCCAGCCCAGTCAACATCATAATACCCAGATAAAGTAGGATCACACCCATGAGAGTAAAGTATACCATAATCACAAGTTCCATTCACATACTTGAGAATCCTTTTGACTTGATTTATGTGGCTCACTTTAGGATCTGCTTGACATCTAGCACACACACCAACTGCAAAGGAAATATCAGGTCTGCTGGCTGTTAGATACAACAAGCTTCCAATCATGCTTCTGTACAGACTTTGATCGACACTAGTACCACTTTCATCTTTTGATAACTTCAGATGAGTGGGTGTAGGTGTTGCACCCCAAAGTTTGCCTAACCTTTTGCTGTACTTAGCTTGTGTTTCATTGCATTCATATTAGCATTATCATCTGCATTGCATTGACATGTGTGTAGGAGATCAAGAGGTAGGACTGCCAACAAAGGGCTACACAAGGCTATGAAGCTAGCTAAGAAGTTTATTCAAGTATTCAAGGGTTGATATCCTCACCAGAGAAGCCAAAGATCCTCAGAGAGAGTGGTTGAGGCCAAGAGTGTCTACCTCTTAAATTGAGGGTTATGGGAAGCTATTCAGATGATTTTGAATCCATGAGAGAAGACTTGAAGCCTTGAGAGAGGTCATGAGGAGTATTGAAATCCATTTTGAAGCCTAGATAGGTCACCATGTGAAGGATATGAAGCTACAACCAAGATAGGTGCAACTAGGGTTTCATCTGGTCAACCCTAAATCAATTGATGATTTGAAGAAGGTTGAGACCTAATTTCAAGGCCATGTGATCATGGATTGATGTATTAAGATGACTAAGGGATGATTCTAAGGTCAACTCATAATGAATCAAGAGTGTGAGGAGTTCCTAGGCTAGGGTTTCTAAGCTTGATAGTGTAAAATCCCATGGTTTAGTGCCTAACTTCAAGACCACATAACTCATGATGTGATTTTCATCTTACCTTGACCCTAACATGATTGTTGTAGATAATGATCATAGCTTTAATTTGAGTACTAGAAGTCCTTGATAGGGTTTATAGAACTCAAGTTATGAGTCAGACAAGTTACGGGTCATCAGATGAATGTAAATTTGGAGCTTGAAAGTCAACCAACTTGCAGGACATTTTTGACCTAGAAATATGATTCTCATGAACTTTTTTCCAACATTAATGTTGTTCCTTATCTTCTTAGCTTTCTAGAAATTACTATAACTCCATGATTGGATGTGTAGAACTCAAGTTATGAGCTTTACAAGACAAGGGTATTTTGGGTATTTTGAATTATGGACCATTTTTGATTATGGGTCAATTTCATCAACTTAGACACCTCAAATGGACTTTTGTTCAACTAGAAAGTTGTTCAAAATGGTGTTATTTTTCCAACCATGACCTAAGAATTCATTGATATGGATTAAATATGGAAGTGAATGAAGAAATTTTCATGAAGGGGTAATTAAAAGGCATAAAAAGAGAAAATTCTCAAATAATTCATTTTAGTGCAAAACATTACAAGTTTGTGCATTTTTTGAAGGTAAAATACATTTGGAGTGGATTGGCATTTGTAGAATTTTAGGGTGAAGTTTGGTTCACGGCCATTTCAAGTATTGCTTAAGGTTGAAGTAACATCATCAATATACACCATAGGATTGAATTGAGGATTCAATTTGGTCCCTTCATGTTCATGAGGTGTTATGCAAGCAATTTGAGCAAAAATGGAAGCTTCTACAAGCCTGAAACTGTGACTGTCATGGGAGAAAAGTGGAAAAAATCAGAAAATGGAATTGGATGAATTGGGCCATAACTGGGCCAAATAAGGATCCAAAACTTCTCTATAAAAGTTTTTGGACGAATTCATAGCAAGGTTGGTGATTGGAAGAGCTTGAATCAGGTAAGAAGCACTTGAAAAATTTAGTTACAAAGTGAAAATCGTTTTTCATCTTGGAGGCCATTGCAGAAGGAATTGAAGCTCCAAGAATCTTCAGCAAGCATCACTGATCATTTCTGAGCAAGTTTGATCAAGGATTGGAGGCTGTAGCACTCTTTGTGGAAGCTCAAACCAGGTTTCTTTCTTTTCATAATTATGCTCTGTTGAGAATGAATTAGGACAAATATTGCATGTGGTTAGGTAGAGTATGAACCATAGATGGACTTAGGCAAGGTTTGGAAGCCATTGGTGAAGGTTCTTGATCATGGATGAAATCTTTAGGGATTCAGATTAGGCTTAATCTTGATGGATAGCACGTTTTGTTAGTGGATTCTTGATTAATGATGAGTGTATAAGAGACTGGTGGCTTTAGATTAGAGTTTGGTGATGATTTACCAAGGTGCATATTTTCTGTTCACAATCGTATCTGGTTATTCCTTGAGAGAATGAAAAAATGAAGTGGATAACGTTAATCCTTGTGAGGAGGCGAGTGGATCTGGATGTTTTCATGAAGTTTGGTGCCATCTGATGGTTTGGCCACCGTGAGCTCGCCGGAGAAGACGACCGGAGTCTTCTCTGGCCGCCCTGAATTCCCCCCCCCCCCCCCCCCTCTTTCATGTTTAGTTCAAATGAAGAAGACGAAGTGTGAGCCATTGGACGAGTCTGACCGAGTGGCTTAGTAAGCAGATCTAGCATGTGAGAATCCACCCTGAGATTGTTGACCTTTGACTGTTGATGTGGAAAGCTACCAGGCGTGGGATTGTTATACTTTTGGCATGAATGCTCCAAATCAGGGACTATGGTGATCCATAGTCAAACCAGCCACACGCAAGCGTTAATGAAACGCTGCGTTTCATTTAGAGGACTTATGAGATACGTGGCGCGCGTTGGCCCTTTAGATGAGTGGAGTAGTCTTGTGATCCAATGGCTACGTTTTATTCCCAGTTTTTAATTCCTTTTTAATTCTTCTAATTGTTTTTCTTATTTCTTTTAATGCTTTTATCATTTTTAATTCATTAAAAATAGAAATAATTGTCAGAAAAATGTGAAAAATATCATGAATGATCTTTGGTTTGTCCCTAGTTTTTGTATGCAATTTGTTTGAGTTTTTGATAAAATTTCCATTTATTGTCTTTTTTCCATTTTTAGTAATTGATTAAAATGTAAAAAATGATGGGTTTTCTTTCTGATTTTTATGCTATCTCTTGGATTTGATTTTAGTGCTTATTTTTTGCATGTGTTATCTAGACACCTTGATAGGTTTCTGTGATTTTTCTTGCATTTTTTAGATGATTCTAAGTTTTATGTTTGAGATAGGTTTTAGAACTTTCTCCTTATGGATTCCTTTTAGCACACCTTGAGATGTAGAAATTGATTAGTACCTTTAGATTTAGGTTTTGACCCTGAGTTTTCTACCATAGATTCTTAACACATTTAGGATCATCTAGGATTTTTCTTAGGATTTTTAGAATTGATTTCTTATTAATCCCCCATTTTACAAGTTGATTATGGTTCAGGTGATCCTAACTAGGCTTATTTCATAGATTAGTCTTTTAAGTGAGCTTTAACTAACTCTAAGCTTGAAACCCCTTCTTGATAGAATAGGACTTAGGTAGATACCTCTTTAGAACATTGATTAGGCCTCGATAGAGCTTTTGAATCCACATAGTTTAGGTGATCCTTGTAGCTAGTCATTAGGGTTTCTTAGAAGTTTCTGTGATGTCTTCTTTCCCCTATGTGGTTTCTTCCCTGGGATTTTCCCTATACACTTTCTCCAAGTCTTGATGAGGATCCATCTTGGGAGAGCCTAATCCTTCCTTTGGTTGGATTCTATGCATTCCTCAGGAGGTTGAGCCTTGGGTTGACATTCATCAGCATAGTACATTCCTTTGGTTTGCACTATCTTTCCCCTTCAAGTCTTGATAAGGAGCCCTCTTGGGAGAGCCTAATCCTTCCCTTGGTTGGATTCTGTGAATTCCTCAAGGGGTTGAGCCTTGGATTGACATTCTTGGCATGGTATATTCCCTTGGTTTATACTGTCATCCATCTCCAAGTCCCTTTCTTAGGATCCCTTTTGGGAGAGCCTAATCCTTCCTTTGGTTGGATTCTGTGCATTTCTCAACAGGTTGAGCCTGAGATGGACATTCTGTGTTGATACACCTTAAACCAGTTGCCTTAGATTGAAATCTAGGACCAATACCCAGTTTCTCTATCCTATTGACATAGGATCCCTCTTGGGAGAGCCTAATCCTTCCTTTGGTTGGATTCTGTGCATTCCTTAGGAGGTTGAGCCCATGATGGACTCTTGTGTTGACACACATCCAACCTGATGTAACCTGGGATGACTTCCTTGTTGCTCATCTTGGTTTCATTTCTCTTCCTTTTTTGACATTGCTTGATGCATTAGGATAGTCTCATGTTTAGAGTATTGTAGGCTAGGAGCATGACTGCATTAAGAGGTTGAGTGGGTCTCCCTCTACTTGCTTGCATTAAGGGTTGAGGTGATCCTCCCATTGCTTGTGTGTTGTTTTTCTTTTTATCTGATGTGTTTGCATTGAAAGGTTGAGTTTGGCTCCCTTTGCTTGTCTCTTTTTGTGTGTTCTCTTTGCTTGTTTGCTTAGAGGTTGAGTCTCTCCCTCTGCTTGTATTGCTGCATTCCATTTGCATCTTTACTGTTAGCTTTCTGTTTTATCTGCCTTAATGATTTTTGCAGTTTGTTTTGTGTTTCCCATTGACATGATCCCCTAGGACTCTCACTTCCTTTGATAAGGAAGTGATGATAGAGCTTTAGGTTGAAACCTTTGCATGATAACATCTAGGAGTTCCATGTTTCAAACTCAACCATAGGATGAATCCATGGTATGACAACATTAGGGCTTGACAGTTTCCCCTGTAGAGTTCGTTCTCTTCTTATCTCCAAAATAAAAGTAAAAAACGTAATAAAGGCAAGTTGGTACAGTGCGTTACGAGCCTTAAGCCACTTGGGAAATGATAATTGAGTGGTCTCCCCTCAATCGTCTAGAGTGTTTAGCCCACGTCCTTAGGACGATGTGCGAGCATTCGCTCCTAAGTCATAGTCTCTAGTGCTGTACGAACTACAAACATCCGTAAAAAACACTTCTTTCCGTAAAAGACAAAAACAAATATCAAACTTCCCTTTTCCCCATGGGCCCTTAATCAGGAAAACATTTTCAGAAAAAGAGTGTCGTTAACTCCCAGTTCTACGGCAAACGGTAACGCAGGGGTCTCTGACGAGCAAGCTGCATACACCAAATTGCTGGAACTGTTTGTTAACCATACTCGGAAAAATAGATGAACCTAAACCCGTAATCCGTAGTTACCCGAACTACGTAAGCTCTTATCTCTCATATCTGTTGAGAGTACGTAGGCACAATACTGTATTGGCGAGCAACCTTCCCCCTTCACCCGTAGTTAGCCGAACTACGTCGACTCTGATTTCTCGTTCTTTGATGAGAATACGTAGGCACGAAGCGCGATGCTTTGCTGAGTCAATTTTCTTTTCTTTCCAGACCATCCTTGATAGGTAGATAGTTAAACCAACCCATCAGATAAACACAACAAGCGTGGATCCTGTTGAGTACAACGGACGTGAGGGGTGCTAATACCTTACCCTTGTGTAACCGACTCCCGAACCCAGACATGGTTGCGATGACCTTGTCTTATACCTTTCCGTCAGGTTTTTCCGATCGTTTCCTTTCCCTTTCTGTGGGATAAATAACGAAAGGTGGAGACTCTTCTGTTTTGCCGACACCTTATTTTCGCAGTAGCGACATCTGGCGACTCTGTTGGGGACAATATAGCTGCTGGGGAATTTTCCCATCCCCTATGTTGGGACCGTTTCCCATCCCCTAGGCGAGTCAATCCTAGTGCTTGCGTGTTTATCTGTTGGGTTTGCATTTATTTATCGCACTTTACTTTCTTGCACTTTACTTTCAGTATAATATGATTATTTGCTGTGCTGTTGTGGGAGGGATTGATTCTGATGAGTGAGAAGCCAGACCCAGGCTTGAGAGATACATAGTATTAAAGTGGATTAGTGGTGGACGTGCTTGCTTTGCTTGCATCAGTTCCCATATAATCCACACTCAGACGAGGTTCTCTTTGATGACTTCCTATCGGTCCTTTGAACACGAGGGGATTTTGGATTTGAGGATTGTCGACTCTGGGGACCGTTCGTTTGTGACTCAGCTAAGTGAGGCCTCTTCAGGGAGTGATGATGCCAAAACAGAGATGGTGAACGTATCATCATTTCGTGAAAGTCTGTGACGCTGGGAAACGCATAGGATGTCGAACCTTGTCCGTGATTAGGTCCACACTTGTGAGCGGGGCTGGGCAATGCAGGAAACCCTAACCTTCAGATAAACTGGTTTTCTTGACAGTGAATCAATATTGTTGGTATCAGAGGGTTCTTATCATCAGAGTTGTGTTTGTTCTTGACAGAGTAGAGTTTTGGTCCTTCTCAACCAACAGCACAGCCATCTTGATCTCCTGCAGCATGATTGCATTTTGCATTTTTGCATCCTCATTTGCATATCATTAACGTGTGTCTGTGTTGTAGGTGCATACTTATCCCCCGGTTCTAGTGATCATGATCCTCATGGCTGACATGGCATCTCTAAAGAAGACAGTGGCTTACAAGCTACCAACACCTGACATCCGAGAGTTACGGGGTTTGATTTCCTTGGCTAAAAAAGTGATGGAGGATTTCAGAAAGAGTTATGGGAAACTTATGGGTATTGTGTGTAAGCTTTCTACGTACGAGTTGAACGACCTCTACGCTCTTCTGCAGTTTTATGACCCGCAACTCAGATGCTTCATTTTCCCAAACTATGTCCTAACTCCGACCTTAGAAGAGTATTCTGACTTGCTAGGGGTACCTCTGTTGAATCAAATGCCTTATTACCGTGTTGATGGTGAACCTGACTTGGGTAAGATGGCTACTGCTCTTCATTTAGATGACTCAGAGTTGAAAGGGATGTTGTTCAGAAAGATTGGGGTTTATGGTTTCTCTTTGCCATTCCTGGTGGAAAAGGCCCAAAGGTTTTCCAAAAAGGGTTGCTGGGTTGTATTCAATGCCATCTTAGCCCTTTGCATTTATGGAATCGTGTTATTCCCAAGTCATCCGGACTTCGTAGGTATGGATGCCTGCCACATATCTGCTTCCGGGAATCCAGTGCCCACTCTCCTCGGAGACGTTTATCATTCAGTCCACAGTAAGAATGAAAACAGAAAGGGGAAGAATGTGGCATGTTGTGCTCCTTTGTTGTATAAGTGGTTTGCCAGCCATCTTCCTAAAAAAGGCCCGTTTATTGATTCTGCTGAGACTTCACCCTGGTCTGCACATTTAATGGGTTTGTCTGCTGACAATATCATCTGGTTTGATAGAGATCTACTAGGGCAAAGAGATTGTGCATAACTGCTGTGGATTTCCTAACTTCCCCCTGGTCGGAAGGAACGGGTGTATCAATTACAATCCCTCTTTGCTGGTATGACTATTCGAGTATGCACTAAGAGGTCCTCCTGAAGAAGAAGAGATACAGGAATCTCTGTATCTAACAAGGTTGCTTGAAGGTGACACTTTGGTCAAGGTAGAGAATGCTTGGAGCAAAATTCACAGAAAGGGAAAAGTTTTGCTGGGAAAAAGCAACAACAAGGCCTTTGATCCATATGTGGCCTGGATCCGAGAAAGAGCCGCCAAGTTTCTAATGCCATTTCCCGCAGTGGAACCATTATATCCTCCCGTGATCAAAGAACCCACCATAGTTGATATTCAGAAGTTCAACTAGGTGCTCCGAGAGAAAGAAGAGCTACGAAAAGCCAACGAAGAACTCGAGAGAGAGATTGCTCAACTCCGGAGCGAGAAGAGTGAAGTTGTATACACCTGCAAGAAGCAGACAGAATTGATAAATCACTTGGGCGCTAATTTGACCAAGGAGACTGACTCTAGAGAACGTCTTGGATTAGACCTGAAGGTTATGCACAGTGTGTTAACCACTAAGAAGCAAGATCTGGATAGGGTGTATCTGAAGTTATCCAAATACGAGAAATTGTGGAGCAACACTTTGACTAACCACAAAGAGCGAGAGGAGAAGCTGAAGCAGCAAATAGCCAAGCTAGAGGTCCAGATTGAGATCAAGGACAAAAAGATTGAGGCTGAGGCATCACTTCGACGTGATGCTCAATACCGGTTAGTTGAAACTACGGCAAACCTGAAGGATTGCAAACTCACAGCTGATGCTAAGAGGCGTAGAGTGGAAAATCGCTCTAGAGAAGGTGTTTATGGGGACATTTCCGAGGATCTCTAGGATACCATCAGGCAGAGGGATTTGCTGATCCAGGGTCTGCTCAGCCAGCCTGACCATCCCACTACAAAGAAGTTATTAGAGAATTTCTGTGCCCGTAGCCGCACTTGATTTCTTTGTATTTCTTTGTATATTTTATGCATTGATATGCTGACCACTACCAGGCTTGTTGGTTGGTGTCACACTTGTTGCTTCAGTTGTATTCGATTACGGTTGTACGCTGCCCGCATGGGTTTTTCAGATATATATGAGAATTTCTTTCCATGATTGGTTGTTGGACTTTATTTGTCTTGGAAACTAGGATCGGGGGGGAATCTCTCCCAAGGCACAGACACACGTTTGCATTTGCATGAATCATTTGCATAACAGGTACCTCGAGTTGTTTTTCTAACCCTTTGTGCTTGCAGGTTTGTATCAGGATTGAGCGAAGGCAGATTCACCGGTATTCTACCAGAGCAAATCAAGTCGGAGTAATGGAACAGGTTCAGACTAACATTCAAGAGCTCAGAGAGAGGATGGATCGATTTATGGATCTCATGCAGGTGGTCGCTAATGGCCAGGACCAGCTCAGAACTCTGGTGCAACCTCTGATTGCACGCATCGACATCAATGGCGTGCTACACGGTGGGAATGTTGTAAACCCTCTGCTTGTTGAGACCCCTCATGCTGGCATCCCTGTTACTGGAGGGACCGGAAGTGGCAATGGTAATGTTGTTACTAATGTTGGAGCTAACAGGAATACGGCTGGAGCCAGAAATGGCAACTTTGAGGCCAATGGTAATGTTGGTATAGGCAATGGCAATACTGGTGGAACGGGTAATGCTGGAAACGCTGGTGCTGGCAATCTGTATGGTCTTGACGCTGCTTGGTTTGCTCAGGGTAATGGCCATCAGCCATGGCAGGAGGATCGTCAAGAGGACTTATTCTCAATGAAAGGAGCCGGGGGGAACTGAATTCTAAAGCCCGCTTAAGGTTCAAAGCGCTCAAAGATAAGATGAAGAGTTTTGAGAACTTGAATACCATGGGCGTTGACATGACCAAGCTGGGGCTGATCTCAGACTTCAAGGTGCCTCCCAAGTTTAAGGTACCTGACTTCGAGAAGTATAAGGGCACTACTTGCCCCCGTGTCCATCTAAGGTCATACTACCGAAAGATGTCCGCACATTCTGAAGATGAGAAGCTATTGATGCACTTCTTCCAAGACAGCCTGTCAGGCCCCTCATTGGAGTGGTATATGGGTTTGGAACCCACAAGTGTACATACTTCGAATAACCTTGTTGAAGCATTCGTACGCCACTATCAGTACAATAACGATATGGCTCCCAACTGGGTTCAGCTACAAAATTTATCTCAGAAGAACAATGAAGGCTTTAAAGAGTATGCCCAGAGGTGGCGTGAACTGGCAGCGAGAGTTCAGCCACCGATGGTCGAGCGAGAACTTGTTGAGATGTTCGTGGCTACTCTTCCAGGAGTTTATTATGAGAAGCTTATCAATGGTATGTCGGGAAGCTTCTCTGACCTCATAATCACTGGAGAGCATGTAGAGAATGGCATCAAACTCGAAAAGATTCAGGGTGTAGATGTACCCTCAGTTGGAGGGGGAAAGAAGCCTTACAGTGGTAAGAGACGCGATGGTGAGACTAGCTCAGTGTCTAGTGCTCGGGGAAAAGGAAAAGGCCAGTGCCAGCAGGTCGCTAGCATTACTATTCCTGCTGTCCAACAACCTCAGCAGCAGCAGCAACAGAACCAGCAAGGGTACCGGAGGTACTAGAATAAAGCACCATTGTCAAGTCGTCATCTTGAAACCCCACCTATGTCGTATGCTCAGCTTTTGCAGACTTTGCTCCAGTTGCAGCTAGTTTAGAAGAGAACTTTGGCTCCCTTGACAGGGACACCTCCACCGGGCTATGATATGAATGCGAGACGTGAGTTTCATTCGAAGGCACCTGGCCACTCGATTGACAACTGTAAAGCATTTAAGCACAAAGTGCAAGATATGGTTGGCGCCAAGATAATCAACTATTCTGATAATGTTCCGAATGTGACGAAGAATCCTATGCCCAACCATGGGGGAGATGGGGTTAGCGCCATCATTGAAGAGGAAGATTTAGATTTATTGATTGACGTTAAAGACCTGAAAACACCACTTGGTTTCATTAAAGTCAAGTTGATGAAGAAATGTATTTTCCCGGGCTGTGGGAAGTTGTGTATGGATTGTGCGAATCATTCAGACGGCTGTGATCAGTTGGTAGCAGGGGTCCAGAGCTTGATGAACGAAGGAATTTTGCAGTTTAGTCGAAGGGCTGTGAACAGATAAGGGGAAGTAGTACTGAAGCAGGAGGATGAGGTTGCCAGTATCACCATCCCTCGTAAGACAATTACCATTTCTGCATCAAGGCCACCTACGATCACCATCACGAAGGCTGGGCCTATACCGCTTGAGAGCACTAATGTTGTTCCATGGCACTATGGGGCAGATGTCTACTGCAATGGGCAGAAGTTGGAGTTGGAGCCATCCAGGCAATCTGTTGATAACCTAGTCAGGACTGGGGGAATAACGTGTAGTGGAAGGGTGTTTTCTCCACCAGAGACTGTGGCTGACAAAGCTGACAAGGCTGAGAAGGCTGACAGAGGTAAGGGTAGGGTCGTTGAAGAAACCTCCTGTGAGGTAAGAAAAGACCTGCTTGTGAAAGACGCCGAAGAATTTATGAGACTAATCAAGAAAAGTGATTATAAGATAGTTGATCATCTTCATCAGACGCCTTCTAAGATCTCTATTCTAAATCTGTTATTGTGTTCTGGGGCACACAACAACACTCTGATGAAGGTTCTGAATGCAGCGTATGTATCGCAAGAGATCTCCGTCAACCAGCTAGAGGGAG
The DNA here is from genome assembly GCA_963859935.3 of Lathyrus sativus. Lineage (NCBI taxonomy): Eukaryota > Viridiplantae > Streptophyta > Magnoliopsida > Fabales > Fabaceae > Lathyrus > Lathyrus sativus. The sequence continues at coordinate 278,490,230 of OZ012740.1, read as the reverse complement.
TGGTTGCTCATGTGAATGCTGGTAACGGATTAGGGTTTACTGACCTCGAGCTGACACCAAAGGGAAGGAACCACAATAGCGCCTTGCATATCTCGATAGAATGTCGAGGAACGGTCATGTCCCATGTGCTGGTGGACATGGGATCATCTCTGAACATTCTCCCTAAGAAAGCTCTGATGAGGTTGGACACGAGAGGGCTGATATGTACACCTAGTGACCTTGTGGTAAAAGCTTTTGATGGAACTAAGCGGACCGTCTTTGGAGAGGTAACTCTACCCATTCAAGTTGGGCCAGAAACCTTTGACGCGGTTTTCTATATCATGGATATCATGCCTGCCTATAGCTGTCTATTGGGCCGGCCTTGGATCCATTTTGCGGGCGCAGTAACTTCCACATTGCACCAGAAACTGAAGTATGCTGTGGGTGGCAGCATCGTGACAATCTGTGGAGAAGAGGACTTAATGGTGAGTCATTTGTCATCTTTTAAGTATGTTGAGGTGGATGGCGAGATCCACGAAACTTTGTGCCAGGCGTTTAAGGCCGTTAAAGTCAAGGATACGATTCCGACAATGATCGAGAAACCTGAGGTGGCCCTCTTTTCCTTCAAGGAAGCTCAAGCTGTTGTTCAAGCTGGGTCTACCCCAGGCTGGGGGCAAGTTCTGGAAATCCCTAACAAGCAGGATAATTTTGGGTTAGGGTATTCTCCTTCTGTTGATGCTTCATCCTCTCGCAGTGCGCCGTGCGTCAATGGGCCGATTCAGTTCACAAAAGGTGGGGTGATATTTGAGAATGTAAACGCCGTGTCTGAAGACGACGAAGATAGTGATTGTGACCTGGACTCCTGGATTCAGTCGTGCAAACTAGGCCAGAGCCTCAACAACTGGTCCGTCCAGGATGTCATCCAAGTGACGCATAAAGAGTAATGCTTTGTCTTTTTCCAATTATTGTACAACCTTATGCTCTACCTGGGGCATAACGATTTTATTATCAGGGCCTTGATTTCTTATGCATGTACATATTATCAATAAATCAAAGGGCGTTTTCTTTGCATTCAAATTTTGTGATCTTTGTTATTCTTGTTTTATTTTTGCTTTGAAAAACAATAAAATGGCAATATGGTTTTTGCTAACCTGCATATCCTCTTTTTAAGCTTAACCATTGTTATTGTAGGATACATACTACAGATGACATCAACTTTGAACCTTCTATGACTCACTTCGACTTTGATTTCCCGATATATCAAGCTGAAGAAAAGATTGATGAAGATGAAGACCTTCCTGAAGAGTTGGCTCGATTGTTGAAACAAGAAGATGAGATCATTCTGCCTCACGAGGAATAGATTGAGATTATTAATCTGGGTTCTGAGGAACTTATTAGAAATGTCAGGATAGGGGGTGCATTGCGAAGCGATGTCAAGAAAAGATTGGTCAAGATGCTTCGAGAGTATAGTGACATCTTTGCTTGGTCGTACGAAGATATGCCCGGGCTCGACACTGACATAGTGGTTCATCATCTACCACTGTGAGAAGATTGTCCTCCCGTTAAGCAGAAGCTTAGAAGGACGCGACTAGATATGGCCGTTAAGATCAAAGAAGAAGTTCAAAAGCAGCTGGATGCTGGCTTTTTAGCGGTCACTACTTACCCTCCATGTGTCGCCAACATAGTACCTGTACCGAAAAAGGACGGTAAGGTGCGGATGTGTGTTGATTATCAGGATTTGAATAAGGCGAGCCCTAAAGATGATTTCCCGCTCCCTCATATTGACGTATTGGTCGACAATGCTGCTCCATTTTCCGTGTTTTCGTTCATGGATGGCTTTTTCGACTATAATCAAATCAAGATGGCGCCGGAAGACATGGAGAAAACCACGTTCATTACACCGTGGGGGACGTTCTGCTACAAGGTAATGCCTTTCGGTCTGAAGAACGCAGGGGCAACTTACCAGTGGGCGATGGTCACTTTGTTTCATGACATGATTCACCATGAGATTGAAGTCTATGTTGATGACATGCTTGCGAAGTCCCACACGGAGGAGGGGCATCTGGTCAATTTGCTGAAGCTTTTTTAGAGGCTTAGGAAGTTCATGTTGAGGCTGAATCCTAACAAATGTACTTTTGGGGTACGGTCTGGAAAACTACTGGGGTTTATTGTGAGTGAAAAAGGCATTGAGGTTGATCCTGCTAAGATAAAAGCAATACAAGATATGCCAGTGCCAAAGACTGAGAAAGAAGTTTGTGGTTTCCTAGGAAGAATAAACTACATTGCTAGGTTTATATCTCAGCTCACAGCCACGTGTGAACCAATGTTCAAGCTATTGAAAAAAGATCAGGCGATTATCTGGAACGAGGATTGCCAGAAGGCATTTGATAAGATAAAACAGTATCTGCAGGAACCTCCAATTTTGATACCCCCAGTGGCCGGAAGACCCTTACTCATGTACTTGACAGTTCTTGAGAATAGCATGGGTTGCATTCTCGGTCAGCACGACGAGACTGGCAGAAAGGAGCATGCCATTTATTACTTGAGTAAAAAGCTCACAGATTGTGAGTCCCGTTACTCAATGCTGGAAAAAACATGTTGTGCACTCGCATGGGCTGCCAAACGTTTACGATAGTATATGCTCAATCACACGACCATGCTAATTTCGAAGATGGATCCGATCAAGTACGTCTTCGAGAAGCAGGCGCTTTCAGGCAGGATTGCCAAGTGGCAAATGGAACTAACAGACTATGATATTCAATACGTTTCCCAGAAGGCCATCAAGGGAAGTGTTTTGTCTGAATACCTTGCCGAGCAGCCTATCGAAGATTATCAGCCGATGAAATTTAAATTCCCTGATGAGGATATTATGTTTCTCAAAGTGAAAGATTATGATGAACCGTTGCCAGATGAGGGGCCAGATAGGAAGTCCCAGTGGAAATTGATATTTGACTGGGCAGTTAATTCGTATGGAAGTGGTATTAGGGCAATCATTACGACTCCCCAGGGATCCCACATCCTGTTTACTGCCAAATTGACTTTTCCGGTCACCAACAATGAAGCAGAATACGAGGCATGCATCATGGGTTTAGAAGAAGCTATTGATTTGAGAATAAAAAACCTGGATGTGTATGGTGACTCAGCACTCGTTGTTAACCAAATAAAAAGGGAGTGGGAGACTCGTCAGTCGAATTTGTTCCCTTACATGAATTATGCCAGAAGGTTGCTTCCTTTCTTTGATCGAGTAGAACTCCATCATGTACCCAGAGCTAAAAATCAGATGGCTGATTCCTTAGCCACGTTGGCTTCGATGTACAAAGTTAATTTTTGGAATGAATCTCCAAGGATTGTCATATCTCGCCTTGATAGGCCCGCATTCGTCATTGCCATTGAGGAAGCCTCCGATGGCAAGCCATGGTTCCATGATATCCAGAATTTCCTTATCGACTACTTCACCAAGTGGGTGGAGGCAGCCTCGTACGCTAATGTGACCAAGCAGGTGGTAGCAAGATTCATAAAGAAGAACATCATCTGTCGATACGAAGTTCCCGAGCGGATCATTACTAATAATGGTTCGAATCTGAATAACAAGATGATGAAGGAGTTGTGCCAGAACTTCAAGATTGAACATCACAACTCATCACCTTACCGACTGAAGATGAATGGTGCGGTTGAAGCGGCCAACAAGAACATTAAAAAGATAGTAAAAAAGATGGTTGTGACCTACAAAGATTGGCATGAGATGTTGCCATTTGCCCTACACGGTTATCGTACGACGGTACGCATATCAACTTGGGCAAATCCTTTCTCACTAGTGTACGATATGGAGGTTGTCCTACCGTTAGAGGTCGAGATTCCTTCTTTACGAGTTTTGGTTGACGTAAAACTCGATGAGGCATAATGGATTAAGAACTGATTGAATCAACTCAGTCTGATGGATGAGAAGAGATTAGCATCGATTGCATATGGTCGTCTGTACCAGAGCCGAATGAAGAAAGCTTATGATAAGAAGGTGCGTCCTAGAAGCTTTCAGACGGGTGATCTCGTCCTGAAGATGATTCTTCCACCATATTCCGAGCATAGGGGCAAATAGACTCCTAACTATGAAGGACCATATGTCGTCAGCAAGGTCTTCTCGGGAAGAGCCTTGTTGTTATCCATGATGGATGGCGAAGATTTTGCATCCCCTGTGAACACGAATGCAGTTAAAAAATATTTTGCTTAAAAATGACCCGCTGGAAAGAAAAAGAATATCCAGACAAAAATGGGGCATCCCGGCGATCCATAAAAAAGGAAAAAGGTTCGGGCAAAAATTAGGGATATAAATGAAAAAATGTACACCCGCAAAGTCGAAAACCTGAAAGGGCGGCTTTGGCAAAAAAGGGTATCCTGGTGAATCGAAAACCCGAAAGGGCGGTTCAGGCAAAAGTTAAGGATTAAGAAAAGCAAATGACTGTGTCCCGCGGGTGAACTTTCATTGTTAGTGGTTTGGTGGAGACCTGAGGGCCGTTTGTCTGAATCAATCTCTTCTAAAGATGAAGCGTCGGAGAGGTATCAAATTCGAGTGGGTCATGGAGGGATCAACTCATGGTGTTCGTCTACACAACATTGCCGACATTTGTGTATACTGATGTATATTTATGTTTATACTTGCACAGCTTCCTCAATTCAGGAGCTTGCATCTGTTGTAAAACATTTTGCCTATTCAGGGGCTCGTTTATCAATAAACATGTACTATTCAGTATTTTTGTTTGCTTATTTTAGCTTTTATCTGTTTTGTTTGCGAAAAAAAAACAAAAAGCCCGATGTTTTTGATAAAATGCGCATACATAAACTTGCTGGCCTAGACTTATAATTGTTAAAACATTGAATTACCTGAACATTGTCACAGATGATAACCTTGATAGGTCCCTTTGTGAAGGGTATCTTGTCTGTCCGTTCACTTTGTTGCAGGGATGTCACCCTCCCGGCAGTACGCCAGATGTTTTCCCAACAGGATGGCTCCTTCTTCCCCACCAGGTTCAGTTGTGTTCCCCACAGAACCTGAACATGAAGCAATGAGCATTGATGTGTCTCCCCGAACGGAGATAGATTCTCCCCAACCAGATGTATCCCAGTTAGGATCATCAAATTCCCAGCTGAGTCATGCGCAGAAGTTTACACTCGTTCCCAGCAGTGGGTCAATAGGCGGTTTTCTCGTAGAAGACTATCCCCAAGTATTTAGCTCTCGATAGTTCAGACTGAAGTCTCCGGCAGAGTTGAAATACCCCACAGAGTTGTGATCTCCCTGGCAGGTAGGATTTATTCCCAGCGTATGGTTGCATATCCCCAGCCGAGTTTGCAGTCCTCCAAGAGAGCCGAGTCCTTGGGAGCCGTTTAAGCCATTATTGGTTTTCCCCAGCAGAGAAGGATTAAATAGTTGTTGCTATATCTCCCATCGGAGTTCGTGTCTCCAGGAAGGTTTTTATCTATGAAGGCCGTGTAGTTTATTTCTGCGATTGACATCGTTTCCTCAGCAGGTTGTGGTTTGTATACCCAGTTGAGCAAGTACAAGTTCTCGTAGAACTTTGTCTCCTGCAGAAAGTCGTCGAAAGTTCGTTTCCCTAGGTTAAGTCCAATTGAGATTGGTGTGATTTCTTCTCCTCGGCAGGATGATTCCTTCCTCCCCATCCGAATGGTTCTTTTTCCTTGACAAGAGGGTGTTCTCTTCAGCATTTATTTTGCTAATATGGCCGTAGCATTTTGCATGATTGCATAGCATTTACCCTAAACGCGTAACATTTCCACCGTGTGGAGCATTACGCCATTGTCGAACATATGCATATGAAACATGAGTTAGGTCATTACCGTACTTGTTTGCAGGTGTTCCTCAGCAGATTTGTTTGTTCAGGATGATTCTTGAAGTCCCCAGCGAAGTTGTTTGTTCAGGATGATTCTTGAGTTCCTCAGCAAAGTTTATTCGTTCAGAATGATTCTGAAATCCCCAGAGCAGAGTTACTTGATAGTTCTCCAGAATCCCCAGCGGAGATGTGTCATCCCCATCAGGTTTCAAACAGAAAAGTTGAAATTTCCATTGAAGACTTGATGATTGGAGTCCGGCAGTAGTGCCAAACCCCCTGACTTACTGACGAAGTCCGATTACGATGTCGAAGAAGTTCTCCCAGCTGACGCGGAGTGCCTAACGGCAAAAGAATAGGTATCCTTAGTGGTCTGTGATTGATTAAGGATTCTATTTCTTGACTGACTAACAAAGTCCGATAGAGATTGTCAAAAGTTCCTAATGACCCGATGAGTCCCGAGGAATTCATCTGCTGTCGTGCCGCAGAATGCCTGACGACAATATCAGCTATGTGTCACCTGTTACCGTGTAACCAGTGATCCCTTGATGACTTGAGGAAGAAGCTGTAGCAAAATCTGATGATCATCCTGACGGAGATTTGAGATTAGTCGCTCACCAGGCAGTTTCTATGCAACTATCATTTCAGATTTCGAAGATTATCGTACTAATCAGAGTATCGTTTACTTGTGTGCTCGGAAAGTCACCAGCTGCCGTGCAACCAGTGATCCCTTATTGACTTATTGACGAAGTCCGAAAAAGATGTTGTTGAACGTTCCTAGCGACCTGACGAGTCCATAGGCGGTGATAAGGAATTCTTCTACTGTGGCGCAGAATGCCCAACTGCATAATCAACCATCCTTCACTAGTTACCGTGTAACCGGTGATCCCTTGATGACTTGAGGACGTAGATAATCATCCTGACGGAGATTTGAGATTTATCCTTCACCAGCTACCGTGTAACCGGTGATCTCTTGATGACTTGGGGATGAAGTTCTACAGAAAAATCAAACGATCATCCCGACAGAGATTTGAAGTTAATCACTCACCAGCAAGTTGCCGTGCAACTATTATTTCAGCTTCCGAAGATCTGTCCCCATCAGAGTATCGTTTACTTGTGCGGTTGGCAAATTTCCGGGTTTATTAGTATTCAATTGTCTTTTACCTTGATTGTTTGAGAGTCATTCGCTTCTCACCCAGTCAGGTCCAAGCCGTTTGAATAGGGGCAGCTGTTGCAGCCCAAAATTTGCCTAACCTTTTCCTGTACTTAGCTTGTGTTTCATTGCATTCATATTAGCATTATCATCTGCATTGCATTGACATGTGTGCAGGAGATCAAGAGGTAGGATTGCCTAAAAAAGGGCTACACAAGGCTATGAAGCTAGCTAAGAAGTTTATTCAAGTATTCAAGGGTTGATATCCTCACCAGAGAAGCCAAAGATCCTCAGAGAGAGTGGTTGAGGCCAAGAGTGTCTACCTCATAACTTGAGGGTTATGGGAAGCTATTCAGATGATTTTGAATCAATGAGAGAAGACCTGAAGCCTTGAGAGAGCTCATGAGGAGTATTTAAAGCCATTTTGAAGCCTAGATAGGTCACCATGTGAAGGATATGAAGCTACAACCAGGATAGGTGCAACTAGGGTTTCATCTGGTCAACCCTAAGTCAACTGATGATTTGAAGAAGGTTGAGACCTAATTTCAAGGTCATGTGATCATGGATTGATGTATTAAGATGCCTAAGGGATGATTCTAAGGTCAACTCATCATGAATCAAGAGTGTGAGGAGTTCCTAGGCTAGGGTTTCTAAGCTTGACAGTGTAAAATCCCCTGGTTTAGTGCCTAACTTCAAGACCACATAACTCAAGATGTGATTTCATCTCACCTTAACCCCACCATGATTGTTGTAGAGCATGATCATAGCTTTAGTTTTAGTACTAGAAGTCCTTGATAGGGTTTGTAGAACTCAAGTCATGAGTCAGACAAGTTACAGGTCATCAGATGAATGTAAATTTGGAGCTTGAAAGTCAACCAAATTGTAGGACATTTTTGACCTAGAAAGATGATTCTCATGAACTTTTGGCCAACATGAATGTTGTTCCTTCTCTTCTTAGCTTTCTAGAAAGTACTAGAAGTCCATTATTGGATGTGTAGAACTCAAGTTATGAGCTTTACAAGACAAGGGTATTTTGGGAATTTGGAATTATGGACCATTTTTTTATTATGGGTCAATTTCATCAATTTAGACACCTCAAATAGACTTTTGTTTAACTTGAAAGTTGTTCAAAATGGTGTTATTTGTCCAACCATGACCTAAGAATTCATTGATATGGATTAACTATGGAAGTGAATGAAGAAATTTTCATGAAGGGATAATTAAAAGGCATAAAAAGAGAAAATTCTCAAATAATTCATTTTAGTGCAAAACATTACAAGTTTGTGCATTTTTTGAAGGTAAAAGACATTTGGGAGAAAAGTGGAAGAAATCAGAAAATGGAATTGGATGAATTGGGCCATAATTGGGCCAGATAAGGATCCAAAACTTCTCTATATAAGTTTCTGGACGAATTCATAGCAAGGTTGGTGATTGGAAGAGCTTGAATCAGGTAAGAAGCACTTGAAAAAGTTAGTTACAAAGTGATAATAGTTTTTCATCTTGGAGGCCATTGCAGAAGGAATTGAAGCTCCAAGAATCTTCAGCAAGCATCACTGATCGTTTATGAGCAAGTTTGATCAAGGATTTGAGGCTGTAGCACTCTCTGTGGAAGCTCAAACCATGTTTCTTTCTTTTCATAATTATGCTCTGTTGAGAACAAATTAGGACCAATATTGCATGTGGTTAGGTAGAGTATGAACCATAGATGGACTTAGGCAAGGTTTGGAAGCCATTGGTGAAGGTTCTTGATCATGGATGAAATCTTTAGGGATTCAGATTAGGCTTAATCTTGATGGATAACACGTTTTGTTAGTGGATTCTTGATTAATGGTGATTGTATAAGAGATTGGTGGCTTTAGATTAGAGTTTAGAGATGATTTACCAAGGTGCATATTTTCAGTTCACAATCGTATCTGGTTATTCCTTGAGAGAATGAAAAAATGAAGTGGATAATGTTAATCCTTGTGAGGAGGCGAGTGGATCTGGATGTTTTCATGAAGTTTGGTGTCATTTGATGGTTTGGCCACCGTGAGCTCGCCGGATAAGACAACCGGAGTCTTCTCCGGCCGCCCTGAATTTCCCCCCTTTTCATGTTCAGTTCAAATGAATAAGAAGAAGTGTGAGCCATTGGATGAGTCCGACCGAGTGGCTTAGTAAGCAGATCTAGCATCTGAGAATCCACCCTCAGATTGTTGAACTTTGACTGATGATGTGGCAAGCTACCAGGCGTGGGATTGTTATACTTTTGGCATGAATGCTCCAGATCAGGGACTATGGTGATCCATAGTCAAACCAGCCACACGCAAGCGTTAATGAAACGCTTCGTTTCATTTAGAGGACTTCGGAGATACGTGGCGCGCGCTGGCCCTTTAGATGAGTGGACTAGTCTTGTGATCCAATGGCTACGTTTTATTCACAGTTTTTAATTCTTCTAATTGTTTTTCTTATTTCTTTTAATGCTTTTATCATTTTTAATTCATTAAAAATAGAAATATTTGTCAGAAAAATGTGAAAAAAATCATGAATGATCTTTGGCTTGTCCCTTATTTTTGTATGCAATTTGTTTGAGTTTTTGATAAAATTTCCATTTATTGTCTTTTTTTTTTCTATTTTTAGTAATTGATTAAAATGTAAAAAATGATGGGTTTTCTTTCTGATTTTTGTGCTATCTCTTGGATTTAATTTTAGTGCTGATTTTTTGCATGTGTTATCTAGACACCTTGGTAGGTTTATGTGATTTTTCTTGCATTTTTTATATGAATCTAAGTTTGAGTTTGAGATAGGTTGTAGAACTTTCCCCTTATGGATTCCTTTTAGCACATCTTGAGATGTAGAAATTGTTTAGTACCTTTAGATTTAGGTTTTGACCCTGATTTTTCGACCATAGATTCTTAACACATTTAGGATCATCTAGGATTTTTCTTAGGATTTTTATAATTAATTTCTTATTAATCCCCCATTTTACAAGTTGATTATGGTTCAGGTGATCCTAACTAGGCTTATTTCATAGATTAGTCTTTTAAGTGAGCTTTAACTAACTCTAAGCTTCAAACCCCTTCTTGATAGAATAAGACATAGGTAGATACCTCTTTAGAAAATTGATGAGGCCTTGATAGAGCTTTTGAATCCACTTAGTTTAGGTGATCCTTGTAGCTACTCATTAGGGTTTCTTAGAAGTTTCTGCGATGTCTTCTTTCCCCTATGCGGTTTCTTCCCTAGGCTTTGCCCTATCCTCTTTCTCCAAGTCTTGATGAGGATCCATCTTGGAAGAGCCTAATCCTTCCTTTGGTTGGATTTTGTGCATTCCTCAGGAGGTTGAGCCTTGGATTGACATTCATCAGCATAGTACATTCCTTTGGTTTGCACTATCTTTCCCCTCCAAGTCTTGATAAGGAGCCCTCTTGGGAGAGCCTAGTCCTTCCCTTGGTTGGATTTTGTGCATTCCTTAAGGGGTTGAGCCTTGGATTGACATTCTTGGCATGGTATATTCCCTTGTTTTATACTGTCATCCATCTCCAAGTCCCTTTCTTAGGATCCCTTTTGGGAGAGCCTAATCCTTCCTTTGGTTGGATACTGTGCATTCCTCAACAGGTTGAGCCTGAGATGGACATTCTATGTTGATACACCTTAAACCAGTTGCCTTAGACTGACATCTAGGACCAATACCTAGTTTCTCTGTCCTATTGACATAGGATCCCTCTTGGGAAAGCCTAATCCTTCCTTTGGTTGGATTCTGTGCATTCCTCAAGAGGTTGAGCCCATGATGGAATCTTGTGTTGACACACATCCAACCTGATGTAGCCTGGGATGACTTCCCTGTTGCTCATCTTGGTTTCATTTCTCTTCCTTATTTGACATTGCTTGATGCATTAGGATAGTCTCATGTTTAGAGTATTGTAGGCTAGGAGCATGACTACATTAAGAGGTTGAGTGGGTCTCCCTCTGCTTACTTGCATTAAGGGTTGATGTGATCCTCCCCTTGCTTGTGTGTTGTTTTTCTTTTTATCCGATGTGTTTGCATTGAAAGGTTGAGCTGGGCTCCCTTTGCTTGTCTCTTTTTGTGTGTTCTCTTTGCTTGTTTGCTTAGAGGTTGAGTCTCTCCCTCTGCTTGTATTGCTGCATTCCATTTGCATCTTTACTGTTAGCTTTCTGTTTTATCTGCTTTAATGATTTTTGTAGTTTGTTTTGTGTTTCCCATTGACATGATCCCCTAGGACTCTCACTTCCTTTGATAAGGAAGTGATGATAGAACTTTAGGTTGAAACCTTTGCATGATAACATCTAGGAGTTCCCTGTTTCAAACTCAACTATAGGATGAATCAATGGCATGACAACATTAGGGCTTGACAGTTTCCCTGTAGAGTTAGTTCTCTTCTTACTGTCGCACCCTGATTTTTGACCGTAAGATCCAGCCGTTTCTTTCATTTTCTTTACTCTAATTTAATATTTATGTTTCGCAGCTAACCAGTTTGTGCAGGTATAGTGATGTCAAGGCATAATTTCTTACTAACAAAGAATCACAAGGGTTGAGTGTCACTTTTGAATTTAAAGTTCGCCATTCAAGAATTCAAATGGTGAATACCTCTGGCTAATGGGTATCTTGAAATTAAGTACGGATATATCTTCATGTATGATTTCAAAGGACGACAAATGAAGATGTTACTACACTGGTCTAATTTTGTTTCGAGTTAATTTCCCCGTTTCAAATATATGTTCTATTAAGGTGTTTGCGGAATAGATTTCTAAGGATCCTCGAGGCGACAATCAAGACATTTGGTTCATTTACGACTGATTTTCCAGTAAAGGCTGAGGAAACAACTAACGGTAATATTGTCAGCTCGAGGGTCTCTTCTTATTTGGCTACGACCACATACCAGTTCCCTCCACATAAGACATTAGAAATCAGCGAGAAATTCGATTCATGATTTAAGCAACAGATTAAAATGGGGGTTTGTAAGGAAATTGGGACTATACGGAAGAAATCCCAAATTGCAAGAGCAACTCACTCTTTGTTTTTCATGATAAAGCTATATTCAACTTTGATCCAAGGTTTACAAGTTTGAAAGTTACATGTGCTAAACTTTTTACAAAGCCAAGGATATTCAAAACTACACGTAAACCATAACCATTGCAACGACAGAGAATTACAAAGGTAACAGCTACCACAAATACATGAGTCCTAACTCTAAGCAACCAAATGTCTCTTTGTGCCGCTCCTATTTCGTTATGAGCATACCACGCCAATATCGAAGGCTTTCGCATGTTAACCCGCTTCGTGTGTCCACCTGTGACAAACAAGAGCGAATCATTTAGAACACAAAGAAGAGGTAGCAAGTCAGAGGTAACCGTAAAAACCGCAATTGAACAACAACAATGGTAAGATACCTAAGGAACTCGCTTCAACGGCAAGACACTAAAGCCAGACAAACACAACACTCTCTTGTCACATACCCTGTCCCACATCTCCAGCCTGCTATGGATGTGTCTCATTTAGGATGAAACTGGCGCTCTGATTACCGGTATTGCTCTGTCGTCGGCATACAAGTTATTAACTCTGGACGTAATTGATCAGACATTGTCAATGTTGTTGATACTACAGATATGGCTTGGGTAGAACCGACAAGTCCTGTTCAGTCAACGAACATCCTGCTAAAAAATACATCAAAGGCAAAGAAAACAATTTAGCAGATGCAGTTAGAGAATCAATTTCTACTGTGGGAGTAATTAAACCGCTAGAGTGTGGTTTTCCTGCTATGGGTACAACGATTTCAGAGGTTCAGAGGGTTCTACTGGGGATCTCAGGATTGGAGTGGAAAGACAAAGAGAGGCAGCACCTCCTTACCTTAGTAACGGGGATGATAAACACGAATCTGATGCCGGTATCGTAGTTGAATCAAGTTATGTGTTAGGGTCGAGCATTACCGCAAACCTTTCATTCTCACATGTGTCCAATTCGTGCTCAGGATTGATCCTTGGATCTGAAAGTAAACATGTATCTGTTGGAGAGCCTTGTGCCTCAGCATTATCCGCAAGCAATTCTCGAGCCACTGCACATTCATTGTTGCTAATTGCTGCCGATGCTCCATGAAAAAAAAACAGTTAGTCAAGATAGGTTGTTTTCCAATTGTGATTTTAAAAGGTAGAGGTACGCGGCATCACCACATTGACAACATTCAGCCAGATAATAAAAGTTGTAATCCACTTACAATACAATAGGAAGCTCCGACGTGTGATCGCCACCGAAATATATTGAGAGAGCACTGCACTCGTGGAAAAGGTTTAGAGCCTTGAAATATACAGTCACGGGCAGCCTCCATTCCACAAATCTCGACGGCAGTCGCGTTGTATCGCCAAAGTCCTTTGCTTGCACACCAGCCGCCTCAGTTCTTAAATCACCTGCATAATTCACAAAGACACAAAAGTCACCAAATTTTGTTTTCAGCTAGGATGACCTGCAGAGAAAGTCAGTCGAAGTAAGACAAGACAACTTTGAAAAAAAAATCCCTTTAGCTCACTGGATAGAAGGAATTTTAGTTCAAGGAACCTACAAGTACTTGAAGTAATTGAAGATAACAATCCATTTCCCAGTGTGCTTTCTCCTCAAGATTATGCTGACCGTAATGGAGTTACAATGTTTCGATCTCAGAAAGATTCATACTCGTCACCTAGGCTGCGCATTTCTGTTTCGATGTGCTATTCTGAAGTTTACAGCCCAGGGGTTTCTCTGCTCGAATTGGAAAACAAGGAACGTGTTGATGTTAAGGCCTTAAAATCTGAAGGATCTTACTACAAGCTCTCAGCAGTGTTGGGAATGACTTCAAACAGAACAAAGGTAGGCCCAGTCCCAGCCACACACAATGTTCATCAATAGGGTTGGATGTAGTTTCTGCCTACAACAATGTGATGCTCAGTCTGTTGTATGGATACATCCCACTGATCCTCCAAAACCATTTGAGTAGCAGCCGTCCGCTAAAGTCAAACTTTTGAAGTTGCGTATCGATGGCTGCAAATAGAATACACCATTCAGTGTATGTTATGAAGGTATAATGCGAATTGGTTTGAAAAAGGTGTCGAAGATAAAACAATGCAATTAAGGGTAGCAGTAAGAAGTGGTGCTAAGAGATGAAGATTTGAGAGTTGAAAATCATTCGATGTTCCTACCCATTCGTTTTCATCAAGCTGATGGTATCGGTGATTCCCGGCAACTGCTGCTTCCAAACTCGGCTGCTTCATTTTTGTGGGAAGATCTTGGTAGACGATGTTTGTTGAAACTCTTGGTAGTTGGTGCTGACCCAATGAAATCACCGAGGTATGACATCGATGAAATTTCTGGTCACAGGCCTGTCCATGTAGCAGAAGAACCAACCAAAGCATTACGTGTAACAACTGTAAAAGAATAGAAAACCAATGTTGTTAAGATCAGTGATTGGATGCCTGGAACTGAACCTATAGGAGTTATGATCCGAGGACATTCACCATCAGCAAGCCAATTAGTTCAAGAGCAACGATATCAACAGCATACCAATCCCATTTTAATCTTCAAGTGACATCTCTAAAGACCGTCCAGTCCCCGTTGAATAACCACGACGAACACGTCCACTCCGTTGCCCTATTTGCTTTGGGTTGTTCGTTCACTAGCCCAACAGCGTGTTTGCTTTCCACACCTACAAAATCACAAAATCCAAATTAGCAAATCAATCAGGAATATTCCGCAAGAAGATTCGGATACTCAAATTCCAAACATTGAATGTAGACAGATTTGATACACATATCAGAGATTGAGATTTCATTAACGAGCATTAAACGAAATTGGAACAGAAGAGGAAATTTTTCGAATCAGGTTATAACCAAAACAGAAAGTTTCAATCAGTCTTCAAAACATTTAAATCAGACATTCAAAGCATTGAATCCCAAGAGCCTATATAAGGAGGTCTAAGAGATGAAAAGAAGGATCGGGATTCACCACAAAGAATCATAAATTCACAAACCCTAGAAAACTAAAGAAGGGAGACTTATCTTCTCCAACCATCGAGTGGGGCCATCTTCGTTCAATCCTGCCGCCGTCACCAACTTTCGGTAAACTTCTACTCTTATCAATATTGTTGAATTATTGACGTTTGATTTGTGGTGCAGGTATAAGAATCGGAAGAAATGCAGAAGAAGGAACAAGGACGAGGCGGTAGATGTTGAGAGGAAGAGACGGATCGAGAGAGGAAACCGAGTGTGATGCGAGGTTGGGGGCGAAAGGGAAAACGGGGATTAGGGTTCTTGCCTTTTTCTCTGCAATTTTTTTGTTTATGTTGTAATCAATTCACAACACACACACAATATCACCCCACCGAACACTCTAGTCAACCTTCTTTTTGATACAAAATCAAACTAAACCTTTTTTAATTGGTTAATAATCAATCTTTTAATCATTTTTTTATAAATAAACTAATCACTCATTTTATTTAATTAACTATTCTTAATTTTTAATTAGCATTTTAATTAGACTTGTTCCTTACTATCCAATTAAATAATTAACTCTTTTTTTTAAACAAATTTCATTTCATTTTTATTAAACTTTTATTTTATAACGGTATACTTTGCTCAATAAGAAAAATCCATTCTATTTGATTTTCTAGAAGTTTATATTAAAATCTTTTCTATAAAAAGTCTAATTACTATTTTAAACCTAAAATAAATAAATTCTTCTTTAAAACAAGATAATACAACTTTTTTTCTTAAAAATCAATTCACCCCTTTTAAAATAATAATTTCACTTAAAATCGATCCAACCTTTCTCGAATCCATGTTACCTTAAGATTAAAACTAATCTTTTTTCCTCACTAAAAATCAACACTTTCTTATAATTCAAACCAAAATAAAATCAACCTCGCTTAAAATCAATCAAGCATCGTAAGACCAATTCAATCGTGCGCGCTTACACTTCACGACACATTCACTTTCAGCGCTTTCATGCGTACATGTATGCTTTACTTATTTGCCTTCTTTTATTTCCGCAATTTACTTTATAGTAATTTACATTACCGTCATTTACGTTTTTCGCATCGCATTCCGTCCAAAGGAAAATCCTACACATGAGTCAACACTTGTGTGTAGTGCATATCATTTGCATCATTCTCCTCTCAATCCTTGATCCCATTCAAGTCGATCACTTAAGATAGATCCTACCCCATAGGAGGACCTTTGTCTTTATCTTTACAACATAGAAAAAACATTCAACAACTCAAATCAAACAACATTCAAACACATTAGAGAAAGATGCCAAATCATCTTAAGCGAAATAGAATCTCCACCCCACAACAATATAATCAATACCGTAGGAACTTTTCCTTAAGAGAGGCGTACCTCGTCGATCCCTATCCGAGTACTTGAGCCCTTCTCTTAAGATGATGCAAAGACTATTTTCCTACAACTTGTGGCGGTTAAATCTCTCTTAAAATGACAACTCACCTTTTGTCCTAAAATCAATCAATCAACTACCCTAAACCCGTAAGAACTTTTGACCATCGTCAAAGAACTCCTCAAACCCTTTAGGGGAATTACAAATACTCTGATTCCACTCCCGTAAGGATATGTAGGCATAAGATGCGACATCTTATCGAGTATACTTAGAAATAAACCCTTAGGTCTTTTAAACCTTAAGCAGATAAACACTTAGCAATAAACAAACATAAAACAAGAGGTTCCTGTAGAGTACTACAGAAACTTAGGATGCTAGCACCTTCCCTAAGTTTAACCAACCCCCAAACCTAAACTCTCTAACCTTCCATTTGCATTGCATTGTGGGAATTTCGATATTTATCCCTTCCTTTGGACAAATCAAAGTTCGGTTGCAAATTGAATTAACGATTCAAACTAATTAATAGTTTGTTATCCAAATTTCACCGCGACAAAAATGGAGACTTCACTAGGGATGCCTCTATTGGATTTCCCTATCTTATTTTATTTGTTTACTGCTTTATATATCTGCTTACTTGACTAATTGTTTTTTTGTATACTTTCTCTTGTGTCTTTTTGGGTTGTTATCCTTGAGAGGTGAGATAAAGTTCTACACCCGAACTTAAGAGAAATTAAGATAGGATGGTGATATATTCGACGAGGCTTATAGGGAGTTGAATCCCGACTAAGTTAAATCGAGAATCCCTCTCAATTGAGGCCCTCTCGAGATAGTATTGTTGAACGAGTAATCGTGAAGACACTCACTATTTTCGACCTTGGAGCTTATGATATTGAGGACCGTAGTTACTTTAACCCTACTTTGGCCTTTATTAGGACGTAGTGCGGAACTATGAGGGAGTACTCCCGAAATAGTGCTACGCGAAGCTACACTCAAAAGAAGTTCTCTTGAGAATATTATTAATACTCGAGTAATTGGGAAATCGATAATATCCGAAAGATGGGCTGATGATTTTGAGTCCCCTTAGAACCTTGTTCTGCAGGTACAAACAACTTTTAGTCCACAACCTTTTGGAA
This sequence comes from Lathyrus sativus, assembly GCA_963859935.3. Taxonomy (NCBI): domain Eukaryota; kingdom Viridiplantae; phylum Streptophyta; class Magnoliopsida; order Fabales; family Fabaceae; genus Lathyrus; species Lathyrus sativus. The sequence continues at coordinate 278,472,779 of OZ012740.1, read as the reverse complement.
TGGGTATACCTTGGTTCCATGCTCGTTGCAAACCTATGGTTCCCTTTTGTTTTTTTTTATCTTTGTGTCCTTATGTGAATACTTGTGTTTGCTGCATTCATATAACATCATTCTGCATTGGACTTCATGGGATTTACTTTCGCTTATGAACATTGTAGACCACCATGACTTCAAATGAAAGACATACTGTGAAATATACTTTTAAGAGTCCCAAATTGGACGACCTAAAGAAGTTGTGGGGCTTTATCAAGGATCAAGAGGAATTCAAGAACAAATATGGGAAGCTGATATCTTTGTTGGGCTGCTCAGTGAATGAAGGACTTCTTGCCATTCTGCTACAGTTTTATGATCCTCTTTATCATTGTTTCACCTTCCCGGATTTTCAGTTGTTACCTACGTTGGAAGAGTACTCCTTTTTGGCTGGTCTACCTATCCTAGAAGAATCTCCTTTTCCCTTCTTGGAAAAGGACCCCGATGAGAAATATATTGCTAAGGCCCTCCTTTTAAAGGTAGCTGACGTCAAAGCCGACATAGTTACTAAGGATGGAATTCTTGGTTTAAAGACAGGTTTCCTAGTCGAGAAGGCTTTATTTTATGCTGATTATTCTAATAAGGCTCCGTTTGAGGCAATTTTTGCCTTACTTGTTTATGGGTTGTTTCTATTTCCAAGTTTTGAAGGTTTCATCGATCTCAAAGCATTAAAGATCTTTATGAAGAACAACCCAGTGCCAACTCTGTTGGGTAATACGTATCACTCTATACATCTCCGAAATCTTCGTGGTGGAGGGATGATTACTTGTTGTGTACCCTTACTTTACAAGTGGTTTATTTCGCACTTGCCAAAGTCTAGCTCTTTTACGAACATTGGCAAAGAGCTTTGGTCTCCGAGGGTTATGGCATTGACCCATTCTGACATTGATTGGTACAACCGAGTATATGATGGGGTATTAATCATTGATAGTTGTGGTAACTTAGCTAATGTACCATTGCTCAGTTTCGATGGAGGAATCAGCTACAATCCCGTTTTAGCTCGCCGACATTTGGGATATCCGCTGAAGGGACCTCCTAAAAGTGCCCATGTAGAGAGTATATTCTTCAGGAACGATGTGGAGCTTCGAGGAAAGATTATGAATGCATGGGGTAGTGTATACAAGAAGGGAAATAGAAGTCTAGGAAGTCCTAATTGTGTATCTTTAGAACCGTACCTCCAGTGGGTAAGGGACAGGGCAATCAAGCTAAGGATGCCTTATTCTCGTCAAGACCCTATACCTCCAAGGAGAGAGCCTACTTATGTTTTTATGTCTGATGCTAAGAAATTGGAAGTTGCCTTAAAGAAATCGCAGCATGAGTCTGAGGCATGGAAAAACAAATGTCAAGTGGCTATCGTAGAGATTAGTGAGCTTCAGAAACAGAAGAAGGAATCTCAGGAACGAGAGAATGAATTTCAGAAGCAGAAGAAAGAATTTTAGACACAAGAGAATGAACTTCAGGAGCAGAATGTTAAACTTCAAGAGCAACTACAATTGAAGGATGAAGAGTTACTCCCCTACAAGAGAAGGAAGGTGTTGGAGGATTTATTTTCCTCCGACTCCCAGTGTACCGTCTGGAAGATGATTGTGGAAAATCTCACCCGTGAGAAGGCTCAGTTGGAGGAGCAGCTCAAGCATCATAATTCAAAACTTCTTTAGTGTCTTTACTAGCTTTTATTTGAGACTTTTTAAAAAGAATATTTATGTCATCCATTTCGACTTAATAAAACTTTTCATTTTACTGCAATGCCCATAAACAGAGGAATCCCATGAAGTCCTACTCATCCTGCATCTGCATTTTTTGCATTAGCATTTTAGCATGTGCATGTGTCTCTTCTCCTCTGCGTCCTCATCCGTCTTTCTGTCTCTGTCTCGCCAGCTGACGTCTCGACCATTGGACCAAACTCGAAGTATTATCGAGGGATAGCAAAGAGAACGAAAGATATGGATCGCATGACTGGCTTCAGAGTAAGGACTAATCTGACATTTGACTGTTTCTCCAACGACTTTGTGCAACAAGTGGATGTTCCTGTGCAACATCAACCTTTGCAAGACGACCTGAATGCTCGTGGTAAGATGAAGATGGACGATCTTAGACTTATAACATTTGAGAAAGAGCTCCGTGATCTTGAAGAACAATGGAAAATGATAAAAGGAGCTAATGCATCTGGCCTTGATGCTCATGACCTATGTTTGGTTCCAGGTGTGATTATTCCTCCATATTTCAAGATGCTTGTCTTCGAAGTATACAAGGGTATCAGCTGTCCAAAATACCATTTGATAATGTTTTATCGAAAGATGACTGCTTACATTAACAACGACAAAATGATGATTCACTGCTTTCAAGAAAGTTTATGTGGGGCACCCTTGATGTGGTACATGAAGCTGCAAAGAAATCACATTTAGTATTGGGAAGACTTAGCTTTTGCTTTTGTAAAGCAATACCATTACAATTTGGGTATAGTCCCAGACAATAATGATGACCGTGGACCTTCTAGAGAATTCATAGCTCTGGTACCCCGTCGTCAACATCAGTATGCAATGCCCGCTCAGCGCAAACGACAATTCCCTCCTCGCCAGAAGTTGGTCTCTCCAGATCAACCACATAATCGACGATTTTGGAGAAGGTTGCCTTCGGATACTCCAAGAGAAGGAATTCTTCGGTTTGATCCCGTCCCTGTGAAGTATGCTGATCTGTTCCCAGTTTTGATTCAGAAAGGTCACATCCAGACAAGAGCTCCACCTAAGGTGCCCAAGAAACATCCATATTGGTACAAAGCTGACAAATTTTGCCCATATCATCAAGGTGCTCCTGGCCACGACATTGAGAGCTGCTACGGTTTGAAGGCAGACGTTCAAGAATTAGTTAGGGGCGGAATCTTATCCTTCGAGGGTTCTAATCCTGACCCCAACATGGTTCATCCTCCAAGAACATAATCCAAGGTTATCCGAAGACTACACATCAGACGATTCTGCAAGCCTCTCCATTTTAAGGCGCAATAAAGGGCTTGTCCAACTTTTCACTTTATTTGCTTTTGTGTGTTTCGTTTCTTTGATTAAAAGTATTTTTGGCATGTAAGAACTTGTTGTTTTGAATAAGTAATGCAATAAATGTTTGTCTTGAAGAAATTCATTCATTTTCACTCAAATCGTTTTTTAAAATTATTCACAATGCCGACTTTACCCGATCTCTTGCTCTAACAGAGAATTGGGAGGATGATGATGAAGTTAAACGCATGATCTCTTGTTGTATGCTTCGAATAAAAACCCTTCTGATGATGTAAGGCATTATTTCAACCATCTAAATACCAAAATAGTTAACCTCTTTTTTTTAAGCCTTGAGAAAAGATATGTTTTTTCTCCCAAACCGAAACCTCGTTTTCAGCCTAGGGGCAGGGTATCATCAAAAAAATAAACATCTTTCAAAAGTTGGGTGGGCACAAATATACTAACCCTTTATTCTTCCATTTTACAAGTCATAAACTAAGCCTACATACGATCCTCAAAGTTCTAATTGAAGTAAGGTTTAGTTTGAAAGCATACGCAACGAGATATTATTTCCTGACTCCGTGAGTTATGCTCAAATTAATCGGCTTTATAAATAATCTTTTAATTCATATCCTAACTAGTGATTTCGGTCACCAGTTATTGTGAAATCCCTTTTCAAAAAAAAAAACTTTAAGACAAATGCGTGCTGCATTAACAGTTTCAGAATTAACATTTTTGCCTTGCTAAATTCGCTTGTTATCTTAGAAAGATTATATACGGACGTTGATGGATTTGAAGACTTTGCCAACCTGGGGCAAGTTATTTTCCCATGAGGTTTGATTCATACCAGTCTTGGCTTCACCTAAAGCACAAATTGGAAGACTCAGTTATACCGCCAATCAGGGACAATTACGTCAAGATTCGGCGAATCTCTCCGAAAGTTTGAAAACAGTGGGGCATTTGGACATCAAGTCTTCTGTAAAATCCTCTCTAGATGTTTTTCTAAGCCATGTGACTTGGGGCATTTGAAATTTGAGGCGAAGCGGATGTTTATTTCATCCCCAAGAAGCTCAACCCCGACATGTTCAAACAACCATGATGACCCAGGATATTTATTTTCTCCCCTGTGAAACTTCAGTTTGGGTACCTCCGTCTACAGCTTCATACAACCTTTCAGACTTATCCAGATGTTACATCCCCAAATAGGATTGATCTCTATTCCCCGAGAGGAATTTTGAAGCCTTGAAGCAGGAGTGTGATCCCATATTTGGTTCTCCGTCTATGCTCAGTGGTACTTCTATCTTCGAAGATTGGTCGGACGTTCGTCTCGAGATGTGTATTTTATCTCTGCTTGTCCCTTTCTATTTGTTTTGTCAGCATAGGCATACGCATAGTATATAAGTAGACAGTATGGCATGTGCATTTTTGCATTCTCTATGTTTGTTTTATTCTATCGCTTTGGCTATAGTTATCCCTAGGTGTTTGGGTGCGTCTCATTCCTCCAAATAGATTTGTCAACCCTAGGCAGAAAAAGCGCGATGTTTCTTTTCCCCATGGAGTTCAATCCTCATGGAAGATGGTTATTTTAGTACAATCCCATTTGAGTTCATACCTCAATGGTCGAGTCTTGCTTGACAGTTTCTTTTCGGCTACTTCACGAATCGAACTTCGGTTTTTGGCAATTACATCATGGACATAATATCCTTTGAACATGGATTAAGTGTGCATTTATTTTGCACTCTATTCCCCAGGCAGAATGGACAGACGCTTCAACAACAGCATCACGGGATTTTCCACAAACAATCTCTTTATTTGAGCAACTCTTTTTAATCAGGATCTTATTTCAAAACGACAAACGACAATTTCTACAAGACAGTGCATTCACCCTCAGTGGGTCCTTCAACATCATCAATTCATCGAACGACACCTCTTCGGAAATCCATCAGAGAAATCTGCCAAAGACATTACAAGACATCTCTCTTTATTTGAGAGCTCACAGAATATTTTACAACTACAACAAAGATGCTCCTCAGGAATGAATCCCCCAGTGGGTCATCACATAAGTTTATTTCCATCAAGCGACATCTCTCCAGAGAATTCGAGGAATTTTACCACATTAGTCTCTTTATTTGAGAAGACATGCTTTACAATTCAACCGGCTCACATCTCCCCGAAGATCCCCGGTGAAGCTTTACAACTACATCTACAATTTACAATTACATTTACAAATTACATCTACAGAGTTCTACATTTACATCCACAGATTACATCAAAGTTCTACAACGAACTACATCTACATTAACAACAACAATTTACATTTACAGTCTACAACAACAATTACAAACTACAATGATTCTACAATCTGCAAAATTTTCAACATTTCGAGTAGAGACTGAGACCAGCTCACGATTCCCATATCATGACACTCGGGGAGGTTCTACATCAGAGACTAAGACCAGCTCATGGTTCCCATATCATGACGCTCGGGGAGGTTCTACATCAGAGACTGAGACCAGCTCATGGTTCCCATATCATGACGCTCGGGGAGGTTCTACATCAGAGACTAAGACCAGCTCATGGTTCCCATACTATGACGCTCGGGGAGGTTCTACATCAGAGACTGAGACCAGCTCATGGTTCCCATACTATGACGCTCGGGGAGGTCCTACATCAGAGACTGAGACCAGCTCATGGTTCCCATACTATGACGCTCGGGGAGGTCCTACATCAGAGACTGAGACCAGCTCATAGCATCCAGACTATGACGTTCGGGGAATTTCTACATCAGAAACTGAGACCAGCTCACGGTTCCCATACCGTGATGTTCGGGGAAGTTCTACAACTACAACAACACCTACAACTACAATGACATCAGAGACTGAGGCCAGCTCGTGGTTCCCATATTATGACGCTCGGGGAGATTATACACTTCACTATTCCCAATTTAAAAAAAAAGGGAGAGAAGAAAGATATAAATGAATAAAAAGAAAAGGAATACGAAATGAAACTGAGTTATCAACTTGATCAAGAAAAATTCATTTGGAACATTACCAACCACAACATTATGGTAATAAGCATATCTTTCGACTACAAGCTTCTTTCCCATCACCATATCCCTGGTGTACGAAGTACTATTATACTTCTGGAGTTTCCCCCAGTGATGTTTGTTTCTTGTCCCCGTAGGGGTTACCTGTTGTCAGTCCTGTTCTTCCCTTTATGTCGTGCCTAATTGCTTCTCTGTGACACTTTTCCCTCACAGGGTCGTCTGTTTTGCGTTCTCATATCATTGCATATCATCCGCACTTGGTGGCTTCTTAAGGCCGAAAATCCGTGCAATGTTTGTATTTAAGTCCCTCCTATCTCGTCGAGACGGAGATTTCAATCTCCATATCTCCGGATAGAAGTAACTTAAATAGGGGCATCTGTCCCACCCTGATTTTTGACCGTAAGATCCACCCATTTCTTTCGTTTTCTTTACTCTAATTTAATATTTATGTTTCGCAGCTAACCAGTTTGTGCAGGTATAGTAATGTCAAGGCATAATTTCTTACTAACAAAGAATCACAAGGGTTGAGTGTCACTTTTGAATTTAAAGTTCGCCATTCAAGAATTCAAATGGTGAATACCTCTGGCTAATGGGAATCTTGAAATTAAGTACGGATATATCTTCATGTATGATTTCAAAGGACGACAGCTGAAGATGTTACTACACTGGTCTAATTTTTTTTCGAGTTAATTTCCCCGTTTCAAATATATATTCTATTAAGGTGTTTGCGGAATAGGACTCTAAGGATCCTCGAGGCGACAATCAAGACATTTGGTTCATTTATGACTGATTTTCCAGTAAAGGCTGAGGAAACAACTAACGGTAATATTGTCAGCTCGAGGGTCTATTCTTATTTGGCTACGACCACATACCAGTTCCCTCCACATAAAACATTACAAATCAGCGAGAAATTCGATTCATGATTTAAGCTACAGATTAAAATGGGGGTTTGTAAGGAAATTGGGACTATACGGAAGAAATCTCAAATTGCAAGAGCAACTCACTCTTTGCTTTTCATGATAAAGCTATATTCAACTTTGATCCAAGGTTTACAAGTTTGAAAGTTACATGTGCTAAACTTTTTACAAAGCCAAGGATATTCAAAACTACACGTAAACCATAACCATTGCAACGACATAGAATTACAAAGGTAACAGCTACCACAAATCCATAAGTCCTAACTCTAAGCAACCAAATGTCTCTTTGTGCCGCTCCTATTTCGTTATGAGCATACCACGCCAATATCGAAGGCTTTCGCATGTTAACCCGCTTCGTGTGTCCACCTGTGACAAACAAGAGCGAATCATTTAGAACACAAAGCAGAGGGAGCAAGTCAGAGGTAACCGTAAAAACCGCAATTGAACAACAGAAATGGTAAGATACCTAAGGAACTCGCTTCAACGGCACGACACTAAAGCCAGACAAACAGAGCACTCTCTTGTCACATACCCTGTCCCACATCTCCAGCCTGCTATGGATGTGTCTCATTTAGGATGAAACTGGCGCTCTGATTACCGGTATTGCTCTGTCGTCAGCATACAAGCTATTAACTCTAGACGTAATTGATCAGACACTGTCAATGCTGTTGATACTACAGATATGGCTTGGGTAGAACCGACAAGTCCTGTTCAGTCAATGAACATCCTGCTAAAAAATACATCAAAGGCAAAGCAAATAATTTAGCAGATGCAGTTAGAGAATCAAATTCTACTATGGGCGTAATTAAACCGCTAGAGTTTGGTTTTCCTGCTATGGGTACAGCGATTTCATAGGTGCAGAGGGTTCTACTGGGGATCTCAGAAATGGAGTGGAAAGACAAAGAGAGGCAGCACCTCCTTACCTTAGTAACGGGGATGATAAACATGAATCTGATGCTGGTATCGTAGTTGAATCAAGTTATGTGTTAGGGCCGAGCATTACCGCAAACCTTTCATTCTCACATGTGGCCAATTCGTGCTCAGGATTGATCCTTGGTTCTGAAAGTAAGCATGTATCTGTTGGAGAGCCTTGTGCCTCAGCATTATCCGCAAGCAATTCTCGGGCCACTGCACATTCATTGTTGCTAATTGCTGCCGCACCTCCATGAAAAAAAAAACATTTAGTCAAGATAGGTTGTTTTCCAATTGTGATTTTCAAAGGTAGAGGTACGCGACATCACCACATTGACAACATTCAGCCAGATAATAAAAGTTGTAATCCACTTACAATACAATAGGAAGCTCTGACGTGTGATCGCCACCGAAATATGTTGAGAGAGCACTGCACTCGTGGAAAAGGTTTAGAGCCTTGAAATATACAGTCACAGGCAGCCTCCATTCCACAAATCTCGACAGCAGTCGCGTTGTATCGCCAAAGTCCTTTTCTTGCACACCAGCCACCTCAGTTCTTAAATCACCTGCATAATTCACAAAGACACAAAGGTCACCAAATTTTGTTTTCAGCTAGGATTACCTGCAGAGAAAGTTAGTCAAAGTAAGACAAGACAGCTTTGAAAAAAAAATCCCTTTAGCTCACTGGATAGAAGGAATTTTAGTTCAAGAAGGAACCTACAAGTACTTGAAGTAATTGAAGATAGCAATCCATTTCCCAGTGTGCTTTATCCTCAAGATTATGCTGGCCGTAGTGGAGTTACAATGTTTCGATCTCAGAAAGATTCATACTTGTCACCTAGGCTGGGCATTTCTATTTCAATGCGCTATTCTGAAGTTTACAGCCCAGGGGTTTCTCTGCTCGAAATGGAAAACAAGGAATGTATTGATGTTAAGGCCTTAAAATCTGAAGGATCTTACTACAAGCTCTCAGCAGTGTTGGGAATGACTTCAAACAGAACAAAGGTAGGCCCAGTCCCAGCCACACACAATGTTCATCAATAGGGTTGGATGTAGTTTCTGCCTACATCAATGTGATGCTCAGTCTGTTTTATGGATACATCCCACTGATCTTCCAAAACCATTTGAGTAGCAGCCGTCCGCTAAAGTCGAACTTTTGAAGTTGCGTATCGATGGCTGCAAATAGAATACACCATTCAGTGTATGTTATGAAGGTATAATGCGAATTGGTTTGAAAAAGGTGTCGAAGATAAAACAATGCAATTAAGGGTAGCAGTAAGGAGTGGTGCTAAGAGATCAAGATTTGAGAGTTGAAAATCATTCGATGTTCCTACCCATTCGTTTTCGTCAAGCTGATGGTATCGGTGATTCCCAGCAACTGCTGCTTCCAAACTCGGCTGCTTCATTTCTGTGGGAAGATCTTGGTAGAAGATGTTTGTTGAAACTCTTGGTAGTTGGTGCTGACCCAATGAAATCACCGAGGTATGACATCGATGAAATTTCTGGTCACAGGCCTGTCCATGTAGCAGAAGAACCAACCAAAGCATTACGTGTAACAACTGTAAAAGAACAGAAAACCAATGTTGTTAAGATCAGTGATTGGATGCCTGGAACTGAACCTATAGGAGTTATGAGTCGAGGACATTCACCATCAGCAAGCTAATTAGTTCAAGAGCAACGATATCAACAACATTCCAATCCCATTTTAATCTTCGAGTGACATCTCTAAAGACCGTCCAGTCCCCGTTGAATAACCACAACGAACACGTCCACTCCGTTGCTGTATTTGCTTTGGGCTGTTCGTTCACTAGCCCAACAGCGTGTTTGCTTTCCACACCTACAAAATCACAAAATCCAAATTAGCAAATCAATCAGGAATATTCCACAAGAAGATTCGGATACTCAAATTCCAAACATTGAATGTAGACAGATTTGATACACATATCAGAGATTGAGATTTCATTAACGAGCATTAAACGAAATTGGAACAGAGGAGGAAATTTTTCGAATCAGGTTATAACCAAAACAGAAAGTTTCAATCAGTCTTCAAAACATTTAAATCAGACATTCAAAGCATTGAATCCCAAGAGCCTATATAAGGAGGTCTAAGAGATGAAAAGAAGGATCGGGAATCACCGCAAAGAATCACAAATTCACAAACCCTAGAAAACGAAAGAAGGGAGACTTATCTTCTCCAACCATCGAGTGGAGCCGTCTTCGTTCGATCCCGCCGCCGTCACCAACTTTCGGTAAACTTCTACTCTTATCAATATTGTTGAATTATTGACGTTTGATTTGTGGTGCAGGTATAAGAAACGGAAGAAATGCGGAAGAAGGAACGAGGACGAGGCGGTAGATGTTGAGAGGGAGAGACGGATCGAGAGAGGAAACCGAGTGTGATGCGAGGTTGGGGGCGAAAGGGAAAACGGGGATTAGGGTTCTTGCCTTTTTCTCTGCAATTTTTTTGTTTATGTTGTAATCAATTCACAACACACACACAATATCACCCCACCGAACACTCTAGTCAACCTTCTTTTTGATACAAAATCAAACTAAACCTTTTTTAATTGGTTAATAATCAATCTTTTAATCATTTTTTTATAAATAAACTAATCACTCATTTTATTTAATTAACTATTCTTAATTTTTAATTAGCATTTTAATTAGACTTGTTCCTTACTATCCAATTAAATAATTAACTCTTTTTTTTAAACAAATTTCATTTCATTTTTATTAAACTTTTATTTTATAACGGTATACTTTGCTCAATAAGAAAAATCCATTCTATTTAATTTTCTCAAAGTTTATATTAAAATCTTTTCTATAAAAAGTCTAAGTACTATTTTAAACCTAAAATAAATAAATTCTTCTTTAAAACAAGATAATACAACTTTTTTTCTTAAAAATCAATTCACCCCTTTTAAAATAATAATTTCACTTAAAATCGATCCAACCTTTCTCGAATCCGTGTTACCTTAAGATTAAAACTAATCTTTTTTCCTCACTAAAAATCAACACTTTCTTATAATTCAAACCAAAATAAAATCAACCTCGCTTAAAATCAATCAAACATCGTAAGACCAATTCAATCGTGCGCGCTTACACTTCATGACACATTCACTCTCAGCGCTTTCATGCGTACATGTATGCTTTACTTATTTGCCTTCTTTTATTTCCGCAATTTACTTTATAGTAATTTACATTACCGTCATTTACGTTTTTCGCATCGCATTCCGTCCAAAGGAAAACCCTACACATGAGTCAACACTTGTGTGTAGTGCATATCATTTGCATCATTCTCCTCTCGATCCTTGATCCCATTCAAGTCGATCACTTAAGATAGATCCTACCCCATAGGAGGACCTTTGTCTTTATCTTTACAACATAGAAAAAACATTCAACAACTCAAATCAAACAACATTCAAACACATTAGAGAAAGATGCCAAATCATCTTAAGCGAGACAGAATCTCCAACCCCACAACAATACAATCAATACCGTAGGAACTTTGCCTTAAGAGAGGCGTACCTCGTCGATCCCTATTCGAGTACTTGAGCCCTTCTCTTAAGGTGATGCAAAGACTATTTTCCTACAACTTATGGCGGTTAAATCTCTCTTGAAATGACAACTCACCTTTTCTCCTAAAATCAATCAATCAACTACCCTAAACCCGTAGGAATTTTTGACCATCGTCAAAGAACTCCTCAAACCCTTTAGGGGAACTACAAATACTCTGATTCCACTCCCGTAAGGATATGTAGGCATAAGATGCGACATCTTATCGAGTATACTTAGAAATAAACCCTTAGGTCTTTTAAACCTTAAGCAGATAAACACTTAGCAATAAACAAACATAAAACAAGAGGTTCCTGTAGAGTACTACAGAAACTTAGGATGCTAGCACCTTCCCTAAGTTTAACCAACCCCCGAACCTAAACTCTCTAACCTTCCATTTGCATTGCATTGTGGGAATTTCGATATTTATCCCTTCCTTTGGACAAATCAAAATTCGGTTGCAAATTGAATTAACGATTCAAACTAATTAATAGTTTGGTATCCAAATTTCACTGCGACAGAAATGGAGACTTCACTAGGGATGCCTCTATTGGGTTTCCCTATCTTATTTTATTTGTTTACTGCTTTATATATCCGCTTACTTGATTAATTGTTTTTTTGTATACTTTCTCTTGTGTCTTTTTGGATTGTTATCCTTGAGAGGTGAGATAAAGTTCTACACCCGAACTTGAGAGAAATTAAGATAGGATGGTGATATATTCGACGAGGCTTATAGGGAGTTGAATCCCGACTAAGTTAAATCGAGAATCCCGCTCAATTGAGGCCCTCTCGAGATAGTACTGTTGAACAAGTAATCGTGAAGACACTCACTATTTTCGACCTTGGAGCTTATGATATTGAGGACCGTAGTTACTTTAACCCTACTTTGGCCTTTAATAGGACGTAGTGTGGGACTATGAGGGAGTACTCCCGAAATAGTGCTACGCGAAGCTACACTCAAAAGAAGTTCTCTTGAGAATATTATTAATCCTCGAGTAATTGGGAAATCGATAATATCCGAAAGATGGGCTGATGATTTTGAGTCCCCTTAGAACCTTGTTCTGCAGGTACAAACAACTTTTAGTCCACAACCTTTGGGAATGGGTATACCTTGGCTCCATGCTCGTTGCAAACCTAGGGTTCCCTTTTGTTTGTTTATCTTTGTGTCCTTATGTGAATACTTGTGTTTGCTGCATTCATATAACATCATTCTGCATTGGACTTCATGGGATTTACTTTCGTTTATGAACATTGTAGGTCACCATGACTTCAAATGAAAGACGTACTGTGAAATATACTTTTAAGAGTCCCAAATTGGACGACCTAAAGAAGTTGTGGGGCTTTATCAAGGATCAAGAGGAATTCAAGAACAAATATGGGAAGTTGATATCTTTGTTGGGTCGCTCAGTGAATGAAGGACTTCTTGCCACTCTGCTACAGTTTTATAATCCTCTTTATCATTGTTTCACCTTTCCGGATTTTCAGTTGCTACCTATGTTGGAAGAGTACTCCTTTTTGGTTGGTATACCTATCCTATAAGAATCTCCTTTTCCCTTCTTGGAAAAGGACCCCGATGAGAAAGATATTGCTAAGGCCCTCCGTTTAAAGGTAGCTGACGTCAAAGCCAACATAGTTACTAAGGGGATGGAATTCTTGGTTTAAAGATAGGTTTCCTAGTCGAGAAGGCTTTATTTTATGCTGATTATTCTAATAAGGCTCCGTTTGAGGCAATTTTCGCCTTACTTGTTTATGGGTTGTTTCTATTTCCAAGTTTTGAAGGTTTCATCGATCTCAAAGCATTCAAGATCTTTATGAAGAACAACCCAGTGCCAACTCTGTTGGGTAATACGTTTCACTCTATACATCTTCGAAATCTTCGTGGTGGAGGGATGATTACTTGTTGTGTACCCTTACTTTACAAGTGGTTTATTTCGCACTTGCCAAAGTCTAGCTCTTTTACGAACATTGGCAAAGAGCTTTGGTCTCCGAGGGTTATGGCATTGACCCATTATGACATTGATTGGTACAACCGAGTATATAATGGGGTATTAATCATTGATAGTTGTGGTAACTTTGCTAATGTACCATTGCTCAGTTTCGATGGAGGAATCAACTACAAACCCGTTTTAGCTCGCCGACAGTTGGGATACCCGCTGAAGGGACCTCCTAAAAGTGCCCATATAGAGAGTATATTCTTCAGGAACAATGTGGAGCTTCGAGGAAAGATTCTGAATGCATGGGGTAGTGTATACAAGAAGGGGAAGAGAAGTCTAGGAAGGCCTAATTTTGTATCTTTAGAACCGTACCTCCAGTGGGTAAGGGACAGGGAAATCAAGCTGAGGATGCCTTATTCTCGTCAAGACCCTATACCTCCAAGGAGAGAGCCTACTTATGTTTTTATGTCTGATGCTGAGAAATTGGAAGTTGCCTTAAAGAAATCGCAGCATGAATCTGAGGCATGGAAAAACAAATATCAAGTGGTTGTTGCAGAGATTAGTGAGCTTCAGAAACAGAAGAAGGAATCTCAGGAACGAGAGAATGAATTTCAGAAGCATGAGAAAGAATTTCAGACACAAGAGAATGAACTTTAGGAGCAGAATGTTAAACTTCAAGAGCAACTACAATTGAAGGATGAAGAGTTACTCCCCTACAAGAGAAGGAAGGTGTTGGAGGATTTATTTTCCTCCGACTCCCAGTGTACCGTCTAGAAGATGATTGTCGAAAATCACACCCGTGAGAAGGCTCAGTTGGAGGAGCAGCTCAAGCAACATAATTCAAAACTTCTTTAGTGTCTTTACTAGCTTTTATTTGGGACTTTTTAAAAAGAATATTTATGTAATCCATTTCGACTTAATAAAACTTTTCTTTTTACCGCAATGCCCATAAACAGGGGAATCCCATGAAGTCCTACTCATCCTGCATCTGCATTTTTTGCATTAGCATTTTAGCATGTGCATGTGTCTCTTCTCCTATGCATCCTCATCCGTCTTTCTGTCTCTGTCTCTCCAGCTGACGTCTCGACCATTGGACCAAACTCGAAGTATTATCGAGGGATAGCAAAGAGAACGAAAGATATGGATCGCATGACTGGCTTCAGAGTAAGGACTAATCCGACATTTAACTGTTTCTCCAACGACTTTGTGCAACAAGTGGATGTTCCTGTGCAACCTCAGCCTTTGCAAGACAACCTAAATGTTCGTGGTAAGATGAAGATAGTAATTTACATTACCGTCATTTACGTTTTTTGCATCGCATTCTGTCCAAAGGAAAACCCTACACATGAGTCAACACTTGTGTGTAGTGCATATCATTTGCATCATTCTCCTCTCGATCCTTGATCCCATTCAAGTCGATCACTTAAGATAGATCATACCCCATAGGAGGACCTTTGTCTTTATCTTTACAACATAGAAAAAACATTCAACAACTCAAATCAAACAACATTCAAACACATTAGAGAAATATGCAAAATCTTCTTAAGCGAGATAGAATCTCCACCCCACAACAATACAATCAATACCGTAGGAACTTTGCCTTAAGAGAGGCGTACCTCGTCGATCCCTATCCGAGTACTTGAGCCCTTCTCTTAAGATGATGCAAAGACTATTTTCCTACAACTTGTGGCGGTTAAATCTCTCTTAAAATGACAACTCACCTTTTCTCCTAAAATCAATCAATCAACTACCCTAAACCCGTAGGAACTTTTGACCATCGTCAAAGAACTCCTCAAACCCTTTAGGGGAACTACAAATACTCTGATTCCACTCCCGTAAGGATATGTAGGCATAAGATGCGACATCTTATCGAGTATACTTAGAAATAAACCCTTAGGTCTTTTAAACCTTAAGCAGATAAACACTTAGCAATAAACAAACATAAAACAAGAGGTTCCTGTAGAGTACTACAGAAACTTAGGATGCTAGCACCTTCCCTAAGTTTAACCAACCCCCGAACCTAAACTCTCTAACCTTGTATTTGCATTGAATTGTGGGGATTTCGATATTTATCCCTTCGTTTGGACAAATCAAAGTTCGGTTGCAAATTGAATTAACGATTCAAACTAATTAATAGTTTGGTATCCAAATTTCACCGAGACACTTATCTCCAAAACAACAGTAAAAAACGTAATAAAGGCAAGTTGGTAAAATGCGTTACGAGCCTTAAGCCACTTGGGAAATGAAAATTGAGCGGTCTCCCCTCAATCGTCTAGAGTGTTTAGCCCACGTCCTTAGGACGATGTGTGACACATTCGCTCCTAATTCATAGTCTCTAGTGCTGTACGAACTACAAACATCCGTAAAAAACACTTCTTTCCGTAAATGACAAAAAAAAATTTCAAACTTCCTTTTTCCCCGTGGGACCTTAATCAGGAAAACGTTTTCAGAAAAAGAGTGTCGTTAACTCCCAGTTCTACCGCAAACGGTAACGCAGGGGTCTCTAACGAGCAAGCTGCATACACCAAACTGCTGGAACTGTTTGTTAACCCTACTAGGAAAAATAGATGAACCTAAACCCGTAATCCGTAGTTACCCGAACTACGTAAGCTCTGATCTCTCATATCTGTTGAGAGTATGTAGGCATAATACTGACGTATTGGCGAGCAACCTTCCCCCTTCATCCATAGTTAGCCAAACTACGTTGACTCTAATTTCTCGTTCTCTGATGAGAATACGTAGGCACGAAGCGCGATGCTTTTCCGAGTCAATTTTCTTTTCTTTTCAGACCATCCTTGATAGGTAGATAGCTAAACTAACCCGTCAGATAAACACAACAAGCATGGATCCCGTTGAGTACAACGGACGTGAGGGGTGCTAATACCTTCCCCTTGCGTAACCGAATCCCAAACCCAAACATGGTTGCGATGACCTTGTCTTATACCTTTTCGTCAGGTTTTTCCGATCGTTTCCTTTCCCTTTCTGTGGGATAAATAACGAAAGGTGGCGACTCTTCTGTTTTGCCGACACCTTATTTTCGCAGTAGCGATAGCAGGTGTTCTTTTGTGGCCAGCATTGTCCATCCCAAACTTTTTGACTATGTTTTTGGTATATTTACTTTGGGAGATAAATATAGAATCTTCCATTTGCTTGACTTGCAATCCATGAAAGTAAGTTAATTCTCCACACATGCTCACTTCAAACTCAGATTGCATGTGGTTGACAAATTGTTTAACCATTTTGTCTGACATCCCTCCAAACACTATGTCATCCACATAAATTTGTGCAATCATGATTTTCCACCTTCATCCTTTACAAAAAGGGTCTTGTCTATCCCTCCTTTTATGTATCCATCGGTGGTAAGGAATTCAGTTAGTCTCTCATACCAAGCTCTAAGAGCTTGTTTCAATCCATACAGTGCCTTCCTCAACTTGTATATGTGGTATGTCAACTTAGGATCCTCAAATCCCTTGGGTTGTGCCACATATACTTCCTCATTCAGATATCTATTCAGAAAAGCACTTTTCACATCCATCTGGAATAGTTTAAATTTCAGGATGCAGGCAATTCCTAACAACAGCCTGATTGACTCAAGTCTTGCAACTGGTGCAAAAGTTTCATCAAAATCAATTCCTTCAACTTGAGTATAACCCTGTGCCACTAATCTAGCCTTGTTTCTGGTTACAACTCCTTGTTCATCAGACTTGTTCTTGTAAATCCACTTGGTTCTAATGATGTTTGTTCCTTCAGGTCTTGGAACCAATTCCCACACTTAATTCCTTTTAAACTGTTCCAATTCATCTTGCATGGCCTTGATCCAATATTCATCAGTTAAAGCCTTCTTCACATTTTTTGGTTCAATCTTGGACACAAAACATGAGTTTGAGAAGATTTCTCTAGCTCGGGTCCTTACACCACTGTTGGGGTCTCCAATGATAAGATCTTTGGGATGATCTTTCAGGATCCTAATAGAAGGTTCTTTGTTGGGAGTTTCTGATTCAGAATCAGGGGTTACAACTTGAGTATCTTCAGCATTGACCATACCATCAGCAGGTGTCTCAAGGAATGTTCCAACATCATATATGATATTGGTTTCTTCATGCTGATCATTAATAATGACATTAATGGACTCTATCAGGACTTTTGTTCTGGAGTTGTATACTCTATAACCTCTGCTGTTGATAGAGTATCCCAGGAAAATACCTTCATCACTTTTGGGATCCATTTTCCTCCTTTGTTCACGATATGTCAAGATGTAACACTTGCTCCCAAAAACATGAAAATACTTCATAGTTGGCTTCCTTCCTTTCCATATTTCATATAGAGTGGAGGTAGTTCCTTTTCTCAAGGTAACTCCATTGTGAACATAGCAGGTTGTGTTCATTGCTTCAGCCCAAAAATGCATAGGCAATTTTTTTGCATGAATCATGGCTCTAACAGATTCTTGGATAATCCTATTTTTCCTTTCCACTACTCCATTTTACCGAGGAGTAATAGGGGAGGAGAATTCATGACTGATTCCTTCAGATGAGCAGAATTCAGCAAACTTAGAGTTCTCAAACTCCTTACCATTATCACTTCTGATCCTGACCACACCACATTCTTTTTCTCTTTGATGTATGATACACAACTCTTTGAAGACTTCAAATACATCTGATTTTTCTCTTATGAAACTTATCCAGGTGTATCTGGAGTAATCATCAACAACTACATAAGCATACATTTTTCCACCAAGACTCTCTACCTACATTGGTCCCATCAAGTCTATGTGCAACAGTTCAAGAACTTTGGATGTTGCAAGATGACCAATTCTTGGATGTGACATCTTGGTTTACTTGCCAACCTGACATTCACCACAGACCTTACCTTCATCAATAGTCAGCTTTGGAATTCCTCTCACAACTTCCTTGGATATGATCTTTTTCATCCCTCTTAGATGAAGATGTCCAAGTTTTTGATGCCACAATTTTACTTCCTTTTCTTCTTTGACCATAGAACAGATAGTGGAGTTACTTGAGATTTGAGGCTCCCACAAGTAGCAGTTGTCTTTAGACCTAGCTCCCCTCATGACTTCCTTTTTATCTCTATTTGTGACAACACATTCTCCCTTTGTGAAGTTGACATTGAGTCCTTGGTCACAGAGCTGACTGATACTGATCAAGTTGGTAGTTAGTCCTTTCACCAGCAATACGTTGTCTAGGTTAGGAACTCCAGGACAGTCTAGTTTCCCAACACCTTTGATTTCCCCTTTTGCTCCATCACCAAAGGTCACATACCTAGTGGAATGTGGTTTAATGTCCACCAATAGATTCTTTATTCCAGTCATGTGCTTAGAACAGCCACTACCAAAATAGCAATCTTCTTTAGCTGACACTCTCAGAGAAGTATGAGCTATCAGACCAACCTCCATTGCCACCCATTGTTGCTTCTTGACAGGAGCGTCTTGATGAGTGTGACTAGGAAATCCATGCAGACTGAAGCAAAATGGTTTTATATGTCCAAATTTACCACATTAGTGACACCTCCACCTTTGGGACTTTCTCCTTGCCTGATTCATGTTTTTGTTCTTCTGATGTTGTGACATCGGTCGTGACATCCGGTTTGGTCTATGATTTTCAGCCTTTGGTTTCTTGAATCCCAAGGTGGGTTTTTATTCACCAACAAATCCCAGTCCAGACATGTTTCCTGCTTTTTGACCACTCTGTAGGATTTTTTCTAGAGTGTCAGTCCTAGGGTTTAGCATCCTGACAGATTTTGTCATCTGATCAAGTTTGAAGTTTAACATTTTGACCTCATTGTTGAGTGAGTCAATGGTTGCAAGATTCACCTTCTTCTCAACTTCCAACTTCTTAATGATTTTCTTATACTTCTCCCCTAGTTGACATACTTCAGCACTTCTGATGTATAGCTGTTTATATGAGGTTGCCAGTTCATCAAAAGTTAACTCATCTCCACTAGAATCATTATCATACATACATGTACCAGTTAGTGCAGTGACATGTCTTGCAGATTCTTCTTCTGATCAACTCTCGGAATCTCCATCAGACTAGGTAACCATAAGTACTTTCTTTTGCTTTTTGAGATAGGAGGGACATTCAGCTTTAATGTGACCATAACCCTCACATTCATAACATTGAGCTCCTTTGCCTTGGTTGGACTTTTCTTCAAACTTAGCTCTTTTGCTAATGTCAGATGAGATGTTCTTGTCATTAAGTCTACCCTTTTATCTACCCTTTTCATGAGTCTGTTAAATTGTCTCCCAAGCAATAACTACAGCTTCTGAGAGATTCTCCTTGCTTCCATCATTGTCTTCATTTGGGTCCTCTGCAGTGTTTGATACAAAAGCTATGCTTTTGTTCTTTTTCTCAGCCTGACCACACATTCCCATCTCAAAAGTTTGAAGAGAACCAATGAGTTCATCCACTTTCATGTTCCTTATATCCTGAGCTTGTAACACCCCCTTTCTATACCCCCAAATAAACAATTAAATCATTTAGGCACTTAATAAAAATTTCATCAGAGTATAATTATAACATGGTATAAAAGAGGCGCATCACATTATCATCGAAACGAAACATAAACAATACCAGCTCATGAAGATATGTAACAAAAGGGGTAAATCTCAACTAAAAACAAAGCATAGCGCTTAAAACCCACATATCAACATTTAGAATAAAGCGGAAACATCTAAACATTGAAATCAATTCATTAACATAAGCATCATATACATCGTTCATATTAATTCAGTTCATCAGTTGAGTTTACAAAACATTCATCAGCAGATACATACACAGATGTATCACAAAAGAATCAAAAGATTCCTAACTACCCAGTGTCACATATCAGAGCCATCTGACCAAAAGAAATGAAGACTCACTTCAGAAAGACTCCAGCAATGCCTCATAGAGCATTATAAAATAGCAGAAGGGTGAGAAACAATATCCTAAGACATAATGCACATAAACATATATATATATATATATATATATATATATATATATATATATATATATATATATATATATATATATATATATATATATATATATATATATATATATATATATATATATATATATATATATATATATATATATATATATATATATATATATATATATATATATATATATATATATATATATATATATATATATATATATATATATATATATATATATATATATATATATATATATATATATATATATATATATATATATATATATATATATATATATATATATATATATATATATATATATATATATATATATATATATATATATATATATATATATATATATATATATATATATATATATATATATATATATATATATATATATATATATATATATATATATATATATATATATATATATAGACACACACACACACATAACATCCAAAAACGTCTTCCGCATTCTAACCACAACTCAATCTCACTACACCGTACATCGCAATGTATTCATAATTAACTATTTACAAATAGAGCACCAAGCCTATACAATATGCATCAACAATGTTTATATCAATTCATAAACATGCACACATATACATATATATTCACACATACATGTATCTTCAAGTCTTCCATTCATGCCAATTATCAACAATCTATATAAACATCTACATTCATGTTTATTCACCATACGTCATGCACAGATGTCAACATGCAACTCACAGAGACCGACACACGACTCTATGCAGATGCAAATGCGGTACCGACTCATTTCAGCAGGTTCAATTGAAGAACCAAATAACCATCGCTCACACCCCACATGGGCACACGAGGTTCTGCAGATTCACCGAGGAATCAATATATAACCATCGCAACATACGAGGTTCTGCAAATCCATCGATGGATCAATAAATAGCCATCGCTCACACCCCACAAGGGCACACGAGGTTCTGCAGATTCACCGAGGAATCAATCAAAACAAGAATGCATACCATGATGCTCCACATGAAACATGACTCATGACACTCTTGAAATGCATACATGTTTACAGACATACTCATGCATTCATCACATTCATCGCATATATCCATTATGCATTCAAAATATATGTATCACAAAACATATGTATATTCATCACCCATTCAAACCAATTTCATACATGGTCCACATTCACAATCATGCATTTCTATTCAATTCAAGTAATTACACAAAATTGCCAAACGGCCACATTTTACACTTCACAATTCACAAACTAGGGTTCACGCCATACGGCTACCCACATCACACGTAACAGTATATAATTAGTCATCTTAGACAAGAAATGATTGCAACCAAACCACACAATCCATCCACGAATGGAAAACACAAGGAAAGAAAATATGTTGTTGTGTTCGCTAACCTTCGCTTGGCGAAGCCTCTGGCGAACCTTTGCTACTCTGTTCGCCTGGCGAACTTGCCAGCGAAGACCACTGGGATTTATTCTGGAATTACTCGCTAGCACACTCTCCTGGCGAACCTTCGCCATACCCATTCGCTTGGCGAACTTGCCAGCGAAGACAGGATGTTTTCTACTGACTTGGTTCGCTGGGCTTCGCCTGGCGAAGCTTCGCTGCCATTCGCCTGGCGAACCTGCAAACTAAAAACTCCCATGGCTGTCTCAAAAGCCTAAACCTCACAACCCGACCGATTTGATCCAAATCAATTCCAGTGGCACAACCCACTCATCACCCGACTATACTACACCATTTATTCCAAATCCTAACCGATAAAACTCGGTCTCTACCGATTAAATCAACTTCCGACCTAGAAATGGAAACATAGAAAACAATCCAATACATCCAAACTAGCACATACATGATTACATACATTATCAAGATGATAAAACTTCTCACCCTTACCTGATTAATCGCAAGCTAAGGTTGATTCTTGATGATTCTAGGTTTTGCTCCACTTTCTCTTCTTTTCTCTCCTCCTCTTTTCTTTCTCTTGTTTTTCTTCTTAATGTTTCTATCTTTCTCTATTCTCTCTATATCATATATTCTATTTTCTTTCCTCCCAAATTCTTTCCACACACTTATCCATTAATTCTCACAAAATATCCACTTAATATTATCACTAATGCCCAAAATACCCTCCAACCTATTTTTACCTGAGACTCTCAAAGTCGGCAAAAATAGCTCAATATGTAAACATAACATATTATCACACAGATTCCACATAAATAAAATAATCACTTAAATAAATCAAATAAGGACTCAATAAAAATGAGAATTCAGAATCGGGGCGTTACAACTCTCCCCCACTTTAGAAATTCTCGTCCTCGAAAATATTACCTGATTCAAACAGTTCTGGATGCGACTCACACATCTTACTCTCCAATTCCCAAGTCATATTGCCTTCCGCAGCACCTCCCCATGCCACCTTCACAAGCGCGATATCCTTACCTATGAGCCTCTTAACTTCACGGTCCAAAATCCTAACCGGTAAAACCTCAACTGTAAGGTTATCCCTTACTTTCACATCATCCATCGGAATCACATGTGACGGATCCGGAACATATTTCCGAAGTTGCGAAACATGAAACACATCGTGCAAATTCGAAAGGTTCGGAGGCAACGCCACACGATAGGCCACAACACCAACTCGTGTAGTAATATGATACGGACCAATGAAAGGAGAAGCCAACTTCTTCGAATTCAAAGCACGACCCACACCCGTAACCGGTGTAACCCTCAAAAACACATGGTCGCCTTCTTGAAACTCAATATCCTTTCTTCTCTTATCATGATAACTCTTTTTCCTACTCTGAGAAGCTCTCATCCTTTCCCGAATAAACTTCACTTTCTACGTCATTTGTTGTACCATCTCCGGCCTAACTACCGACTTCTCACCCGTCTCATGCCAACACAAAGGTGTTCGACATCTCCGACCATATAAAGCCTCAAATGGTGCCATACCAATACTCGAATGAAAACTGTTATTATAGGTGAATTCAATCAACGCCAAATAACTATCCCAAGTACCACCTTGCTCAAGCACACAAGCACGCAACAAATCTTCCAACAACTGAATTGTCCTCTCGGTTTGACCGTCCGTCTGCGGATGGTAAGCTGAACTCAACCTCAACTTGGAACCCAAGGCACCTTGCAAACTTCCCCAAAATCTTGAAGTAAATCTAGGATCTCTATCCGACACAATACTCTTTGGAACTCCATGTAGCTTCACAACCACACAAACATAAATCTCGGCTAACTTTTCCAAAGGATAACTAATATCAATCGGAATAAAGTGAGCAGATTTAGTAAGCCTATCAACAATCACCCAAATAGCATTGTGACCTCTTTGCGTATTAGGCAAACCCGTAACAAAATCCATCGATATACTATCCCATTTCCACTCTAGAATGTTCAACGGTTGCATCAAACCACTAGGCTTCTGATGTTCCACTTTAGACTTCTGACAAGTCAAGCACGAATACACAAACTGAGCTACATCCCTCTTTAATCCGGACCACCAAAAGATTTTCTTCAAATCTTGATACATCTTATTCGCTCCCGGGTGAATACTTAAGTTACTCCGGTGTCCTTCCTCCAATATCATCTTTTTCAACTCTACATCATCGAGAATACAAATATGACCACGAAATCTCAAAACTCAGAAATTATCAACCTTGAAGTCCTCATTCTCATTCATCATCAAATCAAAAAACTTCAAATCTAACTTTTGTTTTTCGCACACGGTAGCAAGAAAATCATTCGTAACATACAACATACCAAGTTTCACACTACTCGGCGTTATCTCACAAACCAAACTCAAATCTCTAAAACTCTCCAACAATTCCCATTCTCTTACCATCAGTGTTGACATATGAACCAACTTTCGACTTAAAGCATCGGCTACTATGTTTGCCTTACCCGGATGGTAATTCAAACCAAAATCATAATCCTTCAAAAACTCTAACCATCTCCTCTGCCTCATGTTCAATTCCTTTTGATCAAATAAATATTTCAAACTCTTGTGATCACTAAAAACTTCAAATCTCGCACCATACAGATAATGCCTCCAAATTTTCAAAACAAACACCACGGCCGCTAACTCCAAATCATGCGTAGGGTTGTTCTTCTCATGCACTCTCAATTGTCTCGAAGCATAAGCCACAACTTTCCCATGTTGCATTAAAACACTACCTAATTCGGATAAAGAAGCATCACAATAAACCACAAACGACTCCGTCGGATTCGGCAAAATCAAAACCGGCGTCGTTGTCAACCTCCTCTTAAGCTCAACAAAACTCTTCTCACACTCAATATCCCAAACAAAAGGCCTTTCCCTTACAAGTCAATTGAGTCAACGGAAGTGCCAACTTCGAAAATCCTTCAATAAACCTCCGATAATAACCGACTAATCCTAAAAATCTTCGAATCTCCGTAACTGACTTAGGAGCTTCCCACTGCATTACCGCATCAATCTTGGACGGATCAACACTAACACCATTACCAGAAATAACATGCCCAAGAAAACTCACTTCCGATAACCAAAACTCACACTTCGACAACTTAGCTTATAATTGCTTTTCTTTCAAAATCTGCAACACAACTCTTAAATGCTCTACATGCTCTTCTTGGGACTTAGAGTAAATCAAAATGTCGTCGATGAACACAACCACAAAACGATCCAAATGATCATGAAAAATACGATTCATGTATTCCATAAACACACCTGGCGCATTAGAAACTCCGAATGGCATCACTGAAAATTCATAATGACCATACCGTGTCCTAAAAGCCGTCTTTTGAATATCCTCCTCTTTAACACGAATCTGGTGATAACCCGACCTCAAATCAATCTTACTAAAAACACGTGCACCAACCAATTGGTCCATCAAATCATCAATTCTAGGAAGCGGATACTTGTTCTTAATAGTTACCTTGTTCATCTGCCGATAATCAATACACAACCGCATACTCCCATCTTTCTTCTTAACCAACAATACTGGTGCACCCCAAGGAGAAACACTCGGCCTAACAAACCTCTTCTCCAACAAATCATTCAACTGTTTCTTCAACTCTACCAACTCCGATGCCGACATACGATACGGTGCCATCGAGATCGGTCTAGTACCCAGAACTAGGTCAATCAAAAACTCGACTTCTCTTTCCAGCGGTACGTCCGTAATGTCCTCCAGAAATATTTCTGGATAGTCGCACACCACTGGAACCATATCCAGTTCAACCTTACTCTCTTCCGACAATGATGCAAACAAATAGAACACTTGAGCCTCATCCGCCAAAAGTTTCTTCAACTCTTTAGTAGATAGAAAAATTTCTTCCTCATCCTCCTCCAAGGAAGGAAACCTTACTAACTTGTGATAACAATCAATACGGATCTATTATACTGCAACCAATTCATAGCCAAAATCACATCTAATCCTTCTAACGGCAAACACACCAAGTCCATAATGAAGTCTTTATCATATATGGTCAAAGGACAACTTAAACATACCAAAGACGTAGTTACCGACCCCGAAGCGGGTGTCTCAATAACCATATCACCACCACAAGAAGACAAACACAAATCCAAACGCTTAGCGCACTCAAAAGAAATGAACGAATTAGTCACTCCGGTATCAATAATAGCAACTAAAGGCATATTATTAATAAAGCATGTACCTTTAATCAACCGATCCGCATTAGTAGTGTCCGCACCGGCTAATGCAAATACCTTCCCACTTGTTGGAGCTTGCTTTGGCTTAGTACACTTTGTACTAATATGACCAACTTTCCCACAGTTGTAACACTTCACCACGTTCCTTCTAGAATCAGTTGTAGCATGGTCGATACCTCCACAGTTAGCACACTTCGCTCCATCCTTCTTACACTCAAAAGATTTGTGCCCCACTTCACCGCACCTAAAGCACTTAATAGGACCAGAACTTCCACCTCCGGACCTCTTAACAAAGTGTTCCCTATGCTTGCCTTTATCAGCAGGCGTCACATAAGGTCCACTCCTTATCGGTTGCTTCCCTCTCTTCTCATTCAAACTCTTATAGTGAGTAGAACGAGCTTTACTATCTTCTTCAAAGATTCTA